>OX411259.1:2143064-3343064 GCA_948150575.1 Tinea pellionella | reverse complement strand
TTTGTTATAACTTTTATTGCGTATGTAATAGAGATTAGTTTTGTGTGTTTTTAATTTCTGTTGCTAACAAAATTGGAATACGACTATAAATATTATTAAATCATTTTGTTCAGTAATATCGGTTTGTTTTCGCTGTAAATTGTCATTTGTTATTTGCATAATATATTGTTTTTATGCACGATCGATTCCGCTAACGTTTATTATTGCTTTTTAAAAAGCTGTTAAGAATTTATTGTTAGAAATGAGAGATTCCGTTGGTTCATTAATTCACACTTTACGTTGTCACGGCGTTTAGTGAGTCCTCTCCATCAATAGGATGGTTCCGCCGTCGAAATAATACTGTCTGGTGGAGGCCTAGGCAAGAGAAAAATATTTAGCCCTCACATGATAATTATCAGCTCAATCTGCCGTCCTGGGGTAGTACCACCACTTTTGATTGTAACACCTGTGAAGTGACCTTGTCGCGTTTCGGGAACAGTTTTTTCAAATATCAGAACATATTATAACCTTAAAATGTCATCCCCACCACCGCTCATTTTTTTTTTAATGAAAAGCATAAGTTTATGGATAAATAACCGGTAAAATCCTCAATGTCAAATGCCACTTAGTTCATCGGAAATTTGAAAAAATCGTTTGCTGACCCTGCTAATAGCAGACCGTTGCTGAAGACAGGACAAGGTCTGTTCCCTCAAGCCGGCATAGCAGAGGTGACTGTCTACCTGTTTCAGCTCATGGACCGCACTCTAGCTAGGCGTAATGAAAACATACGTAAAAATAAGTTGCTCAACACACGTACACGCATTGTTAACCGTCATCTTATCTACACCTTTGATCACAATTACCAGAACAGAACAATTATTCTTTTAACGAATATGGCAGTTTAATAACTTCGCTCTACACTGATTCTTAAAATGATAGACAATAATAATTTAATATCACCTAGTTAATAGTTATGTTTCACACGCTCGATTATTAGGCGCTATTCTTTTTTTTTATTGTAGCTCGGCATGTGGCAACACTCTGCTTGATGTTAAGCTGGAGCTAAATTTCTACAGGCAGCAGTCGCCTCCGCTATGCCGGCTTGAGGGGACGAATGTTGCGCTATCCATATTGACAGTGCAGACTCCTAGCGTTATACCTGTCTAGTTCTAAGCTGGTTTTGAAAAATGATTAGACACTTCACGGATGTTACACTTAAAAAAGGTGGTACTACCGCCAGGACGGCAGACCGCTAATAACCATTATAAGTCTGCCTGCCACTCATTAAAATATAATGGTAATCTATATATAAAAATCAATTGCTGTTCGTTAGTCTCGCCAGAACTCCAGAACGGCTGGACTGATTTTTCCATTTGTGATGATTCTTCTTTTGTTGGATAAAGTATGTCTCGTGATTGGTCAAATTTAAATTCGAAGAAAATATTCCATCTCTAAGGGTGGAAAATTAGGGGATGTTTCGCCGTTTGTGAATCGATTTTGATGATTCTTTTTAAACTTTAAGATGGTATAGATTACTTTGTCTGCTCATTAGTTGGTCTCTAACTTAGTTACAATATCAACAATAACATCAGCGGAGTCACTTTAAAAAAATAATAATTCCAGCCACACTCCCCGGAACGGAAGCTGCACATCAATTGGTGGTGTGTGTACGCAACAAATGTACGCCAGAAGAGGCGTTGAACGTACTCCGTGAATTACCAAACCCGCTGAGGACTGGTGAGCAGGCGTCTTCCGCGCAGACAGCGCCACATAACCCCTTGAAGATTGACGTATTCGTTCAGACGTTACTCAATTTGGGCAGCAAAAGTATATCGCACAGTTTTGCAGCTATATCGAAATTTCATTATGTATTTAAGGTCAGTATTGCGTATGCTCTCCTACCTCTCGTCTCTGCTATGCCGGCTTGAGGAGACGAATTATGCTTCCGGGTTGTTGCATAGATTCTTGATTTTCCGGGCTGGTTTCCGCATGCAGACATACTATGGGGGTCCCTGGTGCGTCCTGCCGTACTTATACAACCCATTCTATCTCCTGCATGAGGGCCAGTACGCCATCGACGTTCCGGCACGCCTCAGGGAGTGTTGACGCTGTCCTCAGGAATTTCCTTCTCGGTGCCTCAACGCTGCTGCATTCCAGAAGCACGTGTTGCACCGTTTCCTCCTGTACAGAGGGCTGTCTGCAACATTTATATTGTAGTAGTGCCTGTTTAGTGCCAGGTGTCCTGTAATGACCCCAACCATAACACGCAGCTTTTGCCTACTTAATCGGAGTAGTTTGCCATTGTTGCATTGATATGGGAAGAAAAGATTTACAAATTAATTTCTAGAGGCAGCAGTCACCTCCGCTATGGCGGCCTGACGAGTATGCACCGTTTAGATAGACAGTGCACACTCTTCTCATTATACTTTGCTATTTTCAAACTGTTCCCTAAACGCGACAAGGTCACTTCACGGGTGTTACATTCGAAAGCGATGGTACTACCCCAGGTACAATTTCAGGGTATAGGATGTCTTTGGGAAAGCCAATGATGCCGATGTTAGTTCAGCTAAAATATTCACTTAATTTATTTGTTTTTTGTATATATTTTCAGATCTTAGCGGAGTCGGAGGAAGCCCAAATATGTATTCTACGTAACGTGTGGGAGCTTTGGCACCGTCATCCTCAAATGGTGTGCGTTTTAGTGGATAAAATGTTGAAGACACAAATAGTTGAATGCAGTGCCGTGGCGACGTGGTTGTTCTCGAAGGAAATGGCACCCCACTTCACTGACGGTTGTCTTTGGGAGATATTACATTTAACTATTGATAAAATGAACAAACATGTCTCTAAATTAAGTGAGTATGAATTTATGAACTCGAAGAAGCAAAAGCTAAAGCTAGAGTGCGGTCCATGAATGGAAACAACTGCTACTACAGAGTAATCTACAGGCAGCAGTCGCCTCCACTATGCCGGCTTAAGGAGACGAGTATGCACCATCCAGATTGACAGCGCACACTCCTCTCGTTATACCCGGCTACTTCCAAACTGATTCCGAAACGCGACAAGGTCACTTCACGGGTGTTACATTCGAAAGTGGTGGTACTGCCCCAGGACGGCAGACTGGGCTAATAACCATCATCAGTCTGCCTAACACTCTTGTATTTTTAACTTTGTCTCTGCCTATCCTAAAGTGTTTCATTTGTAGGTCGTGAACTACAAGAGGCTAAGGAGGCGTTGGCTCGTGCCGATTCCAGCACTTCGGATTCTGAGGATGAATCTAACAAGAAGAAGGGCGATCAAGATAAACCAACTGAACAGGTGAATATAAGCCCCGGATTATGTGGCAAACCGGGGAACGTGCCCTTCACTCATAACATGTTTGAAAAAAAAACTATCATACAATGTTTCCTAAAAAATAAACGTCAAGCCGAAATTGACTGATGGGCCAAGAGTTTTGGCGGCCATCTTGAGATATCAGATTATCTGTCTTAATTAATTTTCTTATACGTCTGCTTCTTCGAGTGTTAATGTGTAATAATGGTGGATTATTAACCATTAAGTGTTCGTGAACGTGCGAGAGTGTGGGCAAACAATTCATAAGAGAACCTGTGTTTCCATTTTCCCTTCTTTCCGTTTTACCACTTTACTGGAGCAATGTTTGACTTGACTGTTTAGTGTGATGAATGAATGACTCGTGATGCACAATGTTATTAACTCGATGCAAAAATATTTACTTTGACACTGGCAAATTGTTATAATGCCATTTAAAAGAAAAAAGAAAATAAAAGAGATGTTTTCTTATAGTAGCTCGGTATATAGCTACATTCCGCCTGATGTTAAGTTAGAGTGCGACCCATGATCACAGATATGTCTGCAGGCGGCAGTCACCTCCACTATGCTTGAGAGAGCCGAAACAATAACAAATGTATAATAATTAAAAACGTCATAATTTCAGACAGTGGAACGGATGGAGGAGCGTTTGGATGCTGGTCACACTGATCAGAAGAGATTGTTTCTGATTGTCTTCCAGCGGTTCATCATGATCCTCTCCGAACATCTGGTCCGGTGTGATACGGACGCGAGGGATCCTGATACAGCCTGGTATAGAAGCACTGTCGGGCGTTTGAGACAAGTTTTCTTAGTGGTGAGGTTTTTTTTTAAATTGTAGCTCGGCATGTGACAACACTCCGCCTGATGTAAAGCTAGAGTGCGGTCCACGACAACTGCTACTACAGAGAAATCTCTACGGGCAGCAGTCGCCTCCACCACCGAGCATGTACCATCTAGATTGACAATGCATACTTCTCTCGTTATACCTGGCTACTTTCAAGCTATTCCCGAAACGCGACAAGGTCACCCACTTTACGGGTGTACATTCATTTATTTAATTTTGATTTATTTTTTTATTAAGATGCGTCCACACGGGTGTGTTTTACCATATACGAGCTCACGTCACGATAAAATATGGGACAAACGAAAAAACATTCATTTTTATAATTTATTAGGATTAATATAACGAGAGGGTAGTTAGTGATAGTTTGTCAACGAAAGTTGCTCATTTGTCTCCCAAGCCGGCATAGCGGAGGGGACTGACATCTCTCGTTTCAGCCACGCCATAAGACCATTAATGATGTAATGTTAATTAAAGCTAATATTTCCAGCATCACGAGCAAGTGCAGAAGTACAGCAGCACGCTGGAGACGCTCCTCTTCACCCAAGACTTGGACCCGCATATTCTGGACGTGTTCCATCAGTTTTTGGCGTTGACCTCCTAGAACACAACAACACTCTTGCGCATCGGGTGTTCGTACATCACTGTATAAACATTTGCAAGGGTGTTCAATTGTGCAGAACTACTGGACTATTAATAGTACTGTGTGTGCTAATAAATAAGGTTTATTTTGGTTTGTAGCGTTTTTTAAGAAGATTTGGACTTAGCAGTTTGCAAAGCTTTGCTACGTTTTTCATAGCGTTATGATTTTTTTATATTATAAACTTGATAACTAAATTTTATTTACTATACAAGAATTAAAACGTTAGTGTGGTAGGAGAGTGAAAGACACCGATTACCTTCAGTGGCTTGTATGAATTTATATTTACGTTGTCACGGCGTAAAGTGAAGTCTCTCCACCAATAGGATCGCTTCGAATTTTTTCTGATAGGTAGAGAATTCTCACTCGGTCCTCAGTTGGTCCAGTCTTTCATCCTGAGTTAGTACCACCACTTTTAAGTTTAACACCCGTTAGTCTTCAAGCCGGCATAGCGAAGGGGTGAAGGCGGAGGTGTTTCCATTAACAGACCGCACTTCAGCATATCAATTTTTTTTTTAAATGAATTTAAATTTAAAATAATTTTTTTTTTAAACCATAATATTGGTCGTGTGTTTTGAAGTTTTTCAAGAATCGAGGTATCTCTTTCTAAATTAATATGTTTGAGAGAGACATCCATAAGAATGAAGGATTCTTTTTCTTTTGTTAAATGGCCTCAGATGTCATAACAACGACAATTCTGCCAATGTCGAGTAGTAAATTCTTGATGTTTTTGCATCAAATAGCAATGGTGTTTTACAATTTGACGCTTCCTTGGAGTATTTGGCGGTTATTCACCCGGTCACGTCACAATATGAGCCTTTTCACGGCGTGGGATAACCACAAAAAAAAACCGCTTCTGTTGCCTCATATAGAGTGAATTTTAATGTTTCCACAATTACTCAAAAGCGCAGCATAAAATTACGCAAAATAACACCAATTTTACACAATAATAACCACTAAACTAATTAAGGAAAGGGATAATAAAACACCTCAACCTTCCCGGGCAAAAGCGCGCCAAACACTCCATAAGAATCCTTAGGAATATAAAATATTTTATATAACTTACTGTCAGGTTTATTTTGATTATTTTAATCATTGATATATATACAACTAGATATGCAATAACGCTCCCAATGTGACGCGAAGAAAGATGACCGCAGTCACTTTTAGGTTCTCAGTCTCGGCAACACTGTCAAATCGTTTGAAACGGCCTAAGCTTTTTTTATGTCAAATGTATGAAATTTGCACCTCTAGTATACAGGGTGTCCCGTAAGTAGTGGTGTCAACGGTATTTTACAGATAGAGGGGTTCAATATCTAGAATATAATTTGGTGATTTTTTAAAATACCTTCTGGTTTAAAAGTTATGACATTTTTAAAGAATTATCATTTTTTCCCCCGTTTTATCACAAAATAATGTTATAAAAATTTGTTTACAATTATTTTCACTGATATTTTTATTTAAGTGGGTTGAGAAAACACAGGGCTTTCCAATTAAAATATAATTTGTAACCAATTAATAACCATGATTAAATAAAAAATTAAAATCTAAACAAGATTTAATTTATCAAATTTTAAGCAAAATATTTAAACGAAGCTGGTGTACAAAAATTGTATGTAAGGTTACGGGACCATTATTTTAAAAATATCTACAATTCACACGGATTCTAAAAACGTATAACAATGTTCACTATCATTTTAATTACAATGTTTTTTCGACATAAATACAACAAATGGGCGTCGATTTTTAATAATGCATTCCGATAATAGGACGGATTTTAAGAATTTTTACAGTCGGAAATTTACACTTTTTCACGTCTTAACCTACTGTAAGATACTAACTGCTTGTAGTTCTAATCTTATTTTCATTTCGGTTCCTTAATTTGACTTTAGGGATGTTCAAAGAGGGGTAGGCAGACTGACGCCTGTTTCAACTCATACTTCATTCAGAGATTATGTACCTTAAGCACATTAGGCAGAGTGTAATCACATGCCGGACTACTATTAAAACAAAGATTATTAAGTAAATTATGGTGTTATTTTTTTTAAATTGTACTCGTAATTCGGCATGTGACAACACTCCGCCTGTTGTAAAACTAGAGTGCGGTCCATGAATGGAAACAACTGCTACTACAGAGAAACCTGTGCGGTAGCAGTCGCCTCCACTATGCCGGCTTAAGGAGACGAGCATGTACCATCTTAGATTGACAGCGCATACTCCTCTCGCTATACCTCGCTACTTTTAAACTATTCCCGAAACGCGACAAAGTCACATCACGGGTGTTACATTCGAAAGTTGTGGTCAGCCCCAGGACGTCAGACTGAACAAATAACCATCATCAGCCTGCTGTTGTTAACTTTAAAGAAGCTTTTTATAAGACATGTAATAATAATGGATTTGAACTACGCCAAAAATTGAATATCGTGTCCGAAAGAATTAAAAATAATCAAAGAGCCCTAAGAAATATCAGGAGAATTTTTATTAGAAGATGTCGATTATGCATTAGAGTTAGAGGGAGACATTTTGAGCATTTACTTTAATAAATTATTTTCTTATCCGTATCTATTTACATTAGTTTTATTGGAATTCGCATAAGGTAATAATGAAATTTCTTCAACAAATAGCACTTTTTTGCTAGTTTACCTTTGAAAAATTACTTTAATTAAAACGACAGTGAACATTATTATACGTTTTTAGAGTCCGTGTGAATTGCAGATATTTTTAAAATAATGGTCCCGTAACCTTACATACAATTTTTTTACACCAGCTTCGTTTAAATATTTTGCTTAAAATTTGATAAATTAAATCTTGTTTAGATTTTAATTTTTTATTTAATCATGGTTATTAATTGGTTACAAATTATATTTTAATTAGAAAGCCCTGTGTTTTCTCAACCCACTTAAATAAAAATATCAGTGAAAATAATTGTAAACAAATTTTTATAACATTATTTTGTGATAAAACGGGGGAAAAAATGATAATTCTTTAAAAATGTCATAACTTTTAAACCAGAAGGTATTTTAAAAAATCACCAAATTATATTCTAGATATTGAACCCCTCTATCTGTAAAATACCGTTGACACCACTACTTACGGGACATCCTGTATATCTCTATGATTTTATTCTGGTACGTTTTGATTTTATTCTGTACTTAGTAACTGTTGCTATGTAAATCTATTTGTAAAAAATATGACGATTTATTTCTGGCATTACATCGCCAACAATATGTATTATTATAGTTATAGATAAATTCTTATTAAAGCAATATTTTAAGTGGTTATTTATTGTTTTATTTGATATAATCTCTTACCCAACTGTATTAAATCTTACTGCGAGCCAACTAGGAACAGGAGTTTTGGCGGCCATCTTGTGACGTCAGGTTGTCGGTCTTGAATTATTTTCCTAAACTTGTGTTAATGTGTAATAATGGTGGATTATTAACTATTAAGTGTTCGTGAACGTGCGTGAGTGTGGGCAAACAATTCAAAAGAAGAGAACCTCTGTTTCCATTTTCCCTCCAAAACTCCCTAGGAAGTTTCAGTAAAGATTTTACCACTTTACTAGAGCAATTTTTGACTTGACTCTGACTTTAAGTGTGATCAAAGAAATTGGAATACAATTATATTCCAATTTCTTTGAGTGTGATGAATGAATGACTCGTGATGCACAATATTAACTTGATGCAAAAATATTTACTTTGACACTGGCAAATTGTTATAATGCCATATAAAACAAAACAAACAAATTAGGAATAGGATAGTCGAGAAATCATTTTATTACGCAATTTGCTAGTATGTACGAACCAAACTTTATGGCGGCTGCGAAGTTAGGCACGAGTTGCTGCGCTGTACACAAATTGAGGTATCAGCGGGACTCGTTGGAGGTGAGAGGGGAGTGCACATCCCCGCAGGATATTTTTATATGTTCTATTCATATTTAAATTCCTCGGCACAGCAAGGACGCTTCCGGAGGTGTGCAGGAACGTGAAGAGTCTCCTGTCCTTCCTGGTCCTAAAGCGGACCACCTCACGCACAACGAGCGGCCATGGCTGCTCAATTGCGGAGGAGCCCGCGAGGATTCTACGATCACATTTAAAATTAACTCTTAGGTCTAATTGCATCACATGACTTAACTATTATTTTCACGTCAATGGTTAAAATTAAAATTGGGTTGCTTCAAAAAACGTGTCACTTTTGACGTTTACTTTAACGCTAACCGTAATCACCGAATTTAAACCAATGTCACTAACGTCAAGTGTAAGAAAAGAAGCCAAATATGTTTTTCTATTATTTATTTCGGGAATGTACTTCTAATTACATCATACATCCTTTTATCGATAACGATATGAATTTACACGATGGTGCAATGCGTGGGGAGTAAATATAAAAGTTACCGTTAAAGTAATCGTAACATGTAAGACGCGTGTGGAGTAAATGTAAAAGTAATCGTAAAATGTGACAGTCAAAGTAACTTTAACGGGCCTTTTGGTGCAATAGGACCTTAATCTTATTATTGTAAACTCTACTGTAGCTTAGCGTCCGCATCTAACTTCCGAGACGCCATAAATTTTGAATCGACCTATACCTCAAAGTTTATTGTGTCCATTATTATGGACATTACCACCAAAGCGGCTCCTTATTGTGGCATATTATGATAAGCAATAGAGGAGGTTAAAAAAAATGTCAGATCCGTAATTAATTATAAACAAAAAAACATTGAATATTTTGATATAAATTTATTTTTAAACTTCAGTCTTTATTTTGACAGTTAGTTACTTTTTAAATATTTAAAAATGC
Source organism: Tinea pellionella (assembly GCA_948150575.1). Taxonomy (NCBI): domain Eukaryota; kingdom Metazoa; phylum Arthropoda; class Insecta; order Lepidoptera; family Tineidae; genus Tinea; species Tinea pellionella. The sequence goes on along the minus strand of OX411259.1, from coordinate 3,333,477 downwards.
AATTTATTACCATAGCAATAAGGTTCATATCATTATGTTTTCATTACACACTTACTTATCTTTGCCTTTAAATGACCTTTTATTAAAAACAAAACTAAGATAAATAATGAACTTTTTATCTAACCCTTAATTAAAATAATAAAAGTTATTTTTAATTTTGTTAAACAATAATAAAAACCCAATAAATATCGTTTGACCCTACCAGCAGACTGATGATAGTTATTAATAGTGGGGGGTAGTACCACCACTGTCCACCACTTTTAAATGTAACACCCACGAAGCGACCAGGTATATCAAGAGAGCTGTCAACTATTATGGTGTACATTCTTTAAGCCGGCATAGTGGAGACGACTGCCGCCTGCAGAGATTTCAGTGTGTACCATGCCGATATACAAATAATATAAAAAATGGGAGAGAGATAATGATATAAACCGCTATAACAATTTCCGAACGAAAATATAGCATGTCTCCATGAAGAGTGGGCATTAGTTTTTTTTAAAATTACTTCATATAACTCAGCAGTTCCTCAACATCTTTTTTCGATCCAAGATATATAGGAGCACGTTCATGTATTGACGAGGGCTGTATATCTAGAATTGGGATTTTTCCATTACTAGCCAAACCACCAGCTTCGGTTATCAGGAATGCCATTGGATTACATTCATATAAGAGACGGAGCTGAAAAAAATTATTTTAAGGATTAACAGTCGTCATAGATAAATTTTAAGCCAGCATAGTGGAGGCGACTGCTAAGTTCTGGGGCAGTTTAGGAAGATTTATGATGATTATTACTCCAGTCTGCTGTCCTGGGGTAGTACCACCACTTTCAAATGTTGCCTGACCTTGTCGCCTTTCGGGATCAATTTGGAAGTATATCTGGATGGTGCACATTCCATTCGTCTCCTCAGACGTGCATAGCGGAGGCGACTACTGCCTGCAAAAACTTGTCTGCAGTAGCAGTTGTTTCCATTCATGGACCGCACTCTAGCTTTACATCAGGCGGAGTGTTGTCACATGCCGAGCTACAATAAAAAAAAGAGTTGTCTGTACTCATAGCAGCATGCATTCTAGCTTAACAACTTATTTATTGCCTAGAAATTAATAATAAAATTAAATTGTGTAATATACCTTTCCATTTGGTGCAGATTGTGTTGCTGGGTACATAAAAATACCACCATATTTAATAGTTCTATGTACATCAGCCACCATAGAACCGACGTAACGTGCACCATAAGCCTTGCCTGTTTTAGGCCGTTTCTTTTCTTCTATATACTTCTTTAGACCTTCTGCCCATTCTGCTGCATAACCTGTTTAAAAAAATCCCTTATAAAACACAACTTTAATTAGTCGGATTATACTAAGCGCATGGAATAACAGACCTTAGAGTAACATTCTTAGGAGTTAATATTCTATGCTTTTACGATCAAAATCAAAAGTGACCTGTAATTAGTCCATCTTTGGTATAAGAAACTTCTTATGTTGGTAAATATTTATTCGTCTGAATTGAAATGACCTTATTTTATCCTGCGGTGTCAGCTGAAAATCAGTGCTCTGACATCTGCCAGAGCATATGCTGAGCTGATTTCCCTTTTGTCACCTCACCCTGTACATATCTAAAAACATCTGTACTTTCTGACAAATAAAAGATATTCTATTCTATTCTATTCTATTATTTACAGGTATATTTTTAGTTCTACGATTTTTGATAGGAATAATTTTTATAGAATTATTTGATTATGAGGGGTCTTAAAAGTGAAAGACCAATTAGTAACTTAGGTATAGTAAAGGCCAGTGCAGATAAGGAAGAATAATCTCAAGGTTTTATTTTAAAATTGTAATGTACAGACAACCCTAATTAAAAAATAAAAACTGAACGAAATGGAGAATCAAACTCGTTTAGTTTCGAATTTTGATATACAGACTGTCCCAAAAATCAACGAAATCGGGTGATTGATGATGAAGTTTTTAAAAAAATCCAAGCAGTTTATTTTTAAAATTGTAGGCAAATAAAAATAGTAGACGAAACCAAGCAACATTATGTTATGATATTTCAAAAAAAAATCTTAGTATCTTTTCTATTCTTGATTTTTATTCTGATGTATATTTTACTCATAACTGGTCCATCACCAGATTTTGACTTGGGACACACTATATAATTTAATATAGTGCATAATATATGTACATTTTTTTAAAGAAATTGTCGTAATTAGTACTCCCACTCCCACTTTAATAGCAACAAACCTTCATTCAAAGAGTAGATCTTCCCCTTTTCAGGTATCTTCATATTAGGATCAGTAAGTATGAATTCTCCAATAGAAGGATCGTACATGAACCCGTGTACCCCCTTCCCTATGCCAATGGACAAGACTACCATAGTAGCCGACCCGTAGAGGGCATATCCTGCAGCTACTAATTCACGCCCAGGGCGTAATGCATCTGATTCTTTTGGGTCACCACTTGTTGTTTTTCTGTAGATAAAGCATAGTTTTATTGCTTGCAAAAAAAATAATACAATTACCAATATTATACGGATATGGTTGTGGAATATTGTATTTAATTCTTGCAAAAATTGCCGATCCCAACGTAACTTTGGTGTGATGAGTGGTAGCTAGACTGATGATGATGGTTATTTGTCCAGTCTGCCGTCCTGGGGTAGTACCACCACTTTCGAATGTAACACCCGTGAAGTGACCTTGTCGCGTTTCAGGAATAGTTTGAAAGTTGCCAGGTATAACGAGAGGAGTGTGCACTGTCAATCTAAGATGGTCCATGCTCGTCTGCCCAAGCCGGCATAGTGGAGGCGACTGCTGCCCGCACAAGTTTCTCTGTAGTAGCAGTTGTTTCCCTTCATGGACCGCACTTTAGCTTTACATCAGGCGGAGTGTTGTCACATGCCGAGCTACAATTAAAAAAAAACTTCGGTAGCTGAGTATCAAACCTGAATGGTACACAATCAAGCCTGACCTTCTGTAGTAATTTCTCTGTGGTAACAACTACTCTTTTTAATGTTATAATTTATAAAACTTACTTGTAGATTGCAAATATGGATCCGACTGACACAAGACAATCAATATTAGATGAGCCATCAAGAGGATCGAAGCATACCACATATTTTCCACGACGCTCACTTTCAACCTAAAAAATAAAACTTCATATAAGCCTGATATTAATGATCCGCCAGACGGTTTTTGATAACAATATGTTGAGAGCGTATTAGCCCCAACATCAACTCTTGGGGCCAATCCAATTTTAATAATTGTCACCTTATTTACTTAAGAAGAGAATAATCTATGCCCGACCAAAGTAGTTTTTTTAATTTGCAGTCCAGATACTCAATAGGAATTTTATAAAGATAAGACAAAAGGTAGGGAATTTTTCTTTTCTATGATCAATAAAAAACACAAACAGGCCTATGCTAAACCACCCCAAATTTCAAAAGTCCATCAAGAGTGGAAAAATTTACGTCTTTTTGTTTGGGAATTTGAAACGCGACTCTAGAGTCGGCTATGAGCGAAGACGTTATTCGCCAACACGTTTTAACTAATAACCATAGTACATATTTCAAGTATTTATTCTAAAGACTAACGCGTGAACTCACGATTGATGAGACCCGTGTTTGAACCTCGCTAATTCTGACCGGTACCAATGTAACTTTGTTATATGTACATCGGTCGCTCAGTGCCTATAGGCACTATTAAAGAGTGGTAGGCAGACTGATGATGCTTATATGTCCACTATGTCCAGTCTGTCGTCCTGGGGTAGTACCACCACTTTCGATCGTAACACCCGTGAAGTGACCTTGTTGCGTTTCGGGAATAGTTTGAAAGTAGCCAGGTATAACGAGAGGAGTGTGCACTGTCAATATAGATGGTACATGTTCGTCTCCTCAAGTAGGCATAGTGGAGGTGACTGCTGCGCGCACAGGTTTCTCTGTAGTAGCAGGTGTTTCCATTCATGAACCGCACTCTAGCTTTACATCAGGCGGAGTGTTGTCACATGCCAAGCTACAATAAAAAAACGATAGATAATTAAAAGAAAAAAAAATTTCGACGAGCTCACCTGAATAACAGTAGGATTTTCTTCCGAAACCAAAAGACAGGTGGTAAATGAAGATTTTAACATATTAATAAATAAATCATTGGACAATACATCCAATTTTTTTACTTCCTCCCCCTGTACATTCGTATCGCCCGAAATTCCATGGCTGTAATGTTTCAATATTTTATTGAATATTAGAAGTATTTCTTTTGTAATATTTGTGTATTTTGGAAATAAACTAATTGATTTTAAATTACGTCAATATAGTTTTCTATATTCCACTAGATATTTTTACTGACGATAAAGGGTTAGTGCCACATAACCCGTTTCCGTTTGAACCTCAAAATAATTTGTATATATGTATTTAAATTAAATATAAATAATACATATGTAATGGCAAACGTAAAAGAAATCTAACTGGTTTCTAACTAGAAAATAAAAAGAGTTTATTATTTCTTGGATTAGCTAATTAAATACATATGTATGTTATCTTTTATAGACCAAGCGATGCGAACGCATTATAAATCTGTTTACTCGTACTAGAGAGTACCTTATCGATTTATGAAACCGACTGGAATTAATTGCCTTTTGAATAATAGTAATTTAATAGAATAAAACACCGTATTTTCTCTCACATCTAGTTTTTCTTATAATTTCTTATTACAAAGGTGTAGGATACTCCACATAGTATTGCGCATATTTGAGAAATCTGGATATAGAGACTTTTTTTACTTACAGTTTAGCAATACCGACTTTTCTCACAGCTGTTTGTATGGCCTTGACCGCAGTCTGGATAGAGTTCAACAACTGAGTCAAGTCACCAGTTGCACCTGGTGCATTCCTTTGTTGAGCTAACACCCATCGTGTTAATGTCATAGCATTAGTATCGAATGCTAGACCTTGTTGCGTCATTTTAAACAATAATTCAGTAATAACAACTCGATACTAGAACATGCGACGCGCACACAGCCGACAACGGTCGCCGCGAAACTAAATAAATAAATGAAGGTCAGCAGAATTGTAGCGGTACGAATTTGAAAACAATGAATTCTACAACTTTTATCAAGTTTCAATGTTATTTTAATTTGTACATGTTGTAATAGTTGACGACTTTTATTTAACATTTAAATTCTTGTATTTCGTTCTCGATTCCTTTATTATGTATGACAGTATTATGATAACGAGTTATCAGGGGTCTATAAAATTTTATCTGTTTTGATTTAATCGGTTTAAATTGTACAATAGATTATAATATTGTAGAATACACACATCTAAGTCTAAGCAACATGTACTAATTTGAATTTGATTTATTTTTTCACAATATAACGTTAGTATTTTCTTATTTAAATAATTTTGGTGTCTTAATAAATTGTTTTTTAATTGGTTTAACATATATTAACAATATTATGTGTACTGTATCATACGTAGTACAAACTAAGTTCTAAAAACAAATTTTTTTTTCATAAATAAATGGATAAACTAAATTAAGGTATTGTATTTATAATAATTTAATACAATGTGTGGCTTCCGCTGTTGTTCAAAACTTGTCGGCATCGATTATTCATAGAATCAACGAGTCTGTTTATGTTATCCTGCGGCAATCGCACCTAATGGAATTTTAGTAAATCTTTCACCTGTTGGGTTGTCACTTTGTCCTCTAAAACACGTCTCTGGAGCATATCCCATGCGTGCTCGGTGGTGTTGAGGCGATTGTGCAGGCTAAGATAATACCCGGATGTTTTCCATTGCCAATTACTAACTGGTCCGCAAAGCTGTATGCGAATGCGTATTGGCATGCATTAACGTGTAATCGAAGCCAAGTGTTTATGCAAATGGACGGACATAAGACCTAAGAACATCCTCAAAGTAATTTTCAGAGTTCATGTCTCCATTTATAAATACGAGCTCAGTTTCTTTTGTTCTTCATAATAGCCGCCCACACCATAACTGTTGAGCCGCAGAGGCAGTAGGCTGATGGTGGTTATGAGCACAATCTGTCGTCGTTTCAAATAGTAGCCAAGTGTAACGAGAGGAGTGGGCACTTCACCTGTGGATTGCATTTAGGCTAAACGTCAGGCGGAGTATTGTCAAAGATAGATAATAATATTTTATTACTTTTTTCTTACCAAAAAGAGTAATTAAAAATATTGTTTTGATTGAGACTATCCATCTCTAAACAAGAATGAAATTAAATGATTGTGTTTATTTCTTTAATGCGAAATTCACATAGTATTAGGCAATGGTATTAGGTATTTTACTGAAGGTCATCCATGTTATCACAATCATAGATTGCACTTGTAGAATACTTCTACTATAAGATACCTATCCTACTACCGCTTCTCAAGTTGTATGTCATTTGATAACCTTTCAGCGATCGATAGGCTATTTAGCATGAATACAACATGAATAATATTGCATTGTTATTATATTATAATTATCATAATGTTCTCTCTGTATAAATTCAAATGTTACACCCGTGAAGTAATTTGTCGTATTTCGAGAGTGTGATGAATGAATGACTCGTGAATGTCTTGATGTAAATATTTACTTTGACACTGGCAAAAAGTTATAATGCCATAAAAAGAAGGAAGATAACTGTCAAAGTTAGCGTAGGTAGTGGGTTCTGCGGTTTTTTTTTGTAATTTAATATTAAAATTATATTGTCTATCAGCTGTTTATTTACACAATGGCACCAAAACTTAAGTTCGCGGAAGGTATTTATACTGAAAGAGCGATCATGTAACAACTTTCTCTTAGCAAGTATATTGAATTTCACTTATCGATTTTACAGGAGAAAAAGTGTTGTGTTTTCACGGCCCACTCATTTATGAAGCGAAATGCCTCAAAAGCTCTCTAACTAAAGAGAAAAATGTTCGGTATTATATTCATTATGCTGGTTGGAACAAAAAGTAAGTAAAATTGAATTAAACCAGGTGCTTCTAAAAGAAATATGGATAACTCAACTATCTAGCGGCGACCCCATTGTTGTAACACCAGCGTCCATTTGCTTATACATATATGTGTGATATTCTGTGGATTTGCTTTGTTTATAGTTACAGCTTTAATACTTATAGTTAATACCTACATAACAATATAGAAATGTGCTACATTTTCTTATTCTTCTTATTTATTATTCTTTGGGTTTTCACAAATGTGGTAAAGAAAGATTTTGTAAATATGAATGTAATATTTGTAATAATTTATTTTGTAAGACATCAGAGCAAGCTTATGGCTTTGTAGTTATAATTTTAATAGTGTTAATCTTTATTCATTAAATTGTAGTTGGGATGAATGGGTACCAGAGAGCCGTGTTTTGAAATACAATGAGGCAAACATTCAAAGGCAGAAGGAAGTTGAAAGAGCACACGCGGCACAACCTGCCAGAGGTAAAAGAGGTAGGTCATTAGTGCTTACAAGTTTTTTATTTTATGACAACATTGAGTGTATGTGTATGTGGAGTCAAGGGCGTAGTCAGGATTTTGTAGCACCCTGCCTATACTTCACTACGCCCTTATGTGGAGTCATTATGGAGGATAGAATGAGGAATACTATCGTGCGCAATAGATGTGCTTTGAAACATGATGTAGTGACGAGGATTGAGAAAGGAATACTTCGATGGTTTGGGCACATGAAAAGGACGAATGAAAGGAGATTGACGAAAGGAATGTATAAATCTGATGTGAATGGATGCGCTAAAACAAGGCAGACCCAGAAGGGTATTTTCCGATCCAATCGGAGACATCCTTACGAAAGCTGGGATGCCCAGTGCTCATAACCATCCGGCGTGCATGAAGAGAATTGTGGATGTGAGGGAAGCGAGGGACTTGTGTCAGGATCGTGGTAAGTGGGATTCCGTTTTCTCTGCCTATCCCTGTGGGAGGTGTGACAATTGTATTGTATTGTACTTAACACTGATTGAATAAGAGTGGCTGTGGTCTAGTGGTAGAAGGCATGAAGTCATGTTCAATGAGACCCATGTATCGCTAAATTCCAACCAATATAACTATGCTATAGGTACTTTGAACACTTAGTGCCTATGATACAAACACTATACATATATAGATACAGAAATAGTAGTAGAGAAATGACTGATTATAGATAGATTTTAGAGGATAACCACTACGACACTATAGCCTATTAACATTTAAAAATTTTAGCTTTGAAGCAAGGACGTAAATCGGAGACCCCAGTGTCTGAACGAGAAGAGCCCTCCTCCAAGACTGTTGCACCTGGTAAATAAATATTATGACATTTAATTATGAAAAATTAAATTGAAATAAAGGAAAGATCTAAACTCGTGGGCCGGCGTAGTGATAGCGACTGGGACCGTCGTGTGCTGCAGTTCGCCAGTCGTCGGCGCTCATGGACCTCCACTATGCTTACCATGAGGCCAGCGGAGGTCTCATATTGTGTCAAATACAAAAATTATTAAAAAATAACCAGCAACCTATGATAAATGGAATTCCCCATTATTGGGTAAGAAATTTGGGAGTCATGCACAAATAAATGAATTCACATTTTATCTTCCAGTTTCAGCTGGCAATGGTGAATTGAATACGTCATCTACAACGAAAACAAGTACTGGTAAAGCCACAAAACTTCCGGCCAGAGAATCGCTAACAGAATCCGGTTCAGAACAACCCAAGTACTTATATTTTTATCCTTATACCTTCCTTATTAAAGCAGGAAGTAATCACTAGATTTAATAGTGGTACAAATTTGTCTTCTCAAGTTGGCTCTGCATCTGAACCCACTCGCCAACCAGCTAACTTTTTGAGCAGCCGTGGTCTAGTGGTAAGACGTGTGAACTCGTGATCGATGAGATCCGTGTTCGAACCTCGCTAATTCTAACCGGTACCAATGTAAATGTTATATGTTATGTGTACCGGCATAGTGGAGGCGACTGCTGCCCGCATAGGTTTCTCTGTAGTAGTAGTTGTTTCCATTCATGGACCGCACTCTTATCTTTACATCAGGCGGAGTGTTGTCATATGTCGAGCTACAATAAAAAAAAAGTTACTGTCTACGCCAAACTTGTAGTAATATTTGCTCATGAGTATACTTAAATGTTTCAGAAAGAAGAAAAAATGTCAAGATCTAACAATTGAGTCGGAAGAACAATACATTACGAAGGTGGAAGTCAAGATCAGAATAGCGGAAGAACTCAAAGCTTGGCTCGTAGATGACTGGGATGTCATAACACGACAACAGAAGCTGATTACGCTCCCAACTAAATATACCGTAGAGCAGATATTTGATAACTACTTAATGATGAAGAAGTCTAATAAGAATTTTACTGCAGCGAAAGATTCTGTACTCTGTAAAATTGTTGAAGGATTAAAAGAATACTTCAACGCCGCTTTAGGATCTCAATTGCTTTATAAATTTGAAAGGCCGCAGTACTCGGAGTTTTTGCAAGACTATCCGGGGACTCCGGCCTCGAAGATGTATGGATCTGTACACTTATTAAGACTCCTAACTAAATTAGGTGGAATGCTCTCTTTTACTTGTCTGGATGAGAAGGGATTGCAAACGGTACAACATCATGTACAAGATTTTATGAAATATTTGGTCAATAACAGATCTACGTTGTTTAATCTTCAGGATTATGCTAATGCTACACCAGAATATCATAGGAAGTTGCAATAAAAAAAATCAGGGCCGGAGTCAAGTATGTAGTGGCACTGTCTTGTATATAGATGGGCGATTGTTCCAAAAATGACAATCGAATTTGCATTCATCATTCCAAGTCGAATAATTTCCTAAAATAAGTCTAGAATTTCTAGATGGTACATACTCGTCTCCTCAGGCCGGCATAGTGAAGGCGACTGCTGCCCGTAGAGATTTCTCTGTAGTACCAGTGGTCATGGACTGCACTCTAGCTTTACATCAGGCGGAGTGTTGTCACATGCCGAGCTACAATAAAAGAAAAGCCATAGTTTTAACGACGTAATTTTAACGCGCTAATTGTAGCGTAGTTGGACAGCCATTAACGCTAACGCGCGTGGATCTCTTATATAACAAATACTGAAATTCAAATGAAGAAGGGACAAAAATCATTTCAATTGACGAAATGTTTAAAATGACAATTTCGAATAATTGTAATTCTTTCTTTTTTTTTCTACTTATTATCTGCGATCAGTCTATTGACTTTAATCAGATCTTTTGTGTGATGTTGTAGCGTTTCGAGTGTCAGTGGGTTTGTTATTGCCACTGGACCTCTATATATTAGGAAGCACGTGGGCTCGCTTCAGTCTCTTCATTGGTCTGACTGTGGTTAGTTGGTTGGCGAGTGGGTTCTTTACTTCAGACTTGTATTTTGCTTCGTTTTGGGATCAGCTTAAAATCAGCTTACCTTACCTGGCTAAGGTATAACTAGAGGAGTGTGCACTGTCTACGCATATTCGTCTGCTTAAGCCGGCATAGCGGAGGCGACTGCTTTCTGCAGACATATGTCGTAGCAGTTGTTTCCGTTCATGGATCGCACTCTAACTTAAAAAAAAGGTAGTGCTTTAAAATTGAAAAGTACTGTATGGTCAAATAAAAGTTGGATTTAAACATGGCGAAAAGTTTTTCTGTCTCGCTTACATAATATTGTTGTTTGTATGACTGGCAAAAAAAGTATGTAATATATTTTTTAAAATATTTATTAAGTATTTTATACTTTTGATCAATTTACATAGTCCGTATACTTTTATTTGAGTACTGTTAATAAAATTATAAAAATAATTTTAAATAAAGCACTTTTTACGCTGAGTGAGCGCTATTTAAACTTTTTTTTATTTGACAAAGAAGTACCTATCTTTGTAGGTAACTGGAGGTATTATAATTAAATATAATAATTATTATTGTTTAGCCATTTTAGATTTAAGTGTTTTAAGAATTATGATAAAAATTATAAATTAAAAGATTTTTGCTTTATACCAAATATTGAGTTATTATTTATTTTCCTAATAATAGAAAATTGCAGACGTTTTTCTCTGTTCTTTGGGCTAATATTTAGGTGCTCTACTGTCCCCTGTCTAACTATAAAGGAGTGAGATTAATTCAAGGAAATATTCAAATTATAGCATGCAAAAAACAAATATATATTTTTTTTATAGTAGCTCGGCATGTGACAACACTCCGTCTGATGTAAAGCTAGAGTGCGGTCCATGAATAGAAACAACTGCTACTACAGAGAGACCTGTCCGGGCAGCAGTCGCTTCCACTATGCCGGCTTGAGGAGATGAGCATGTACCATCCAGTTTGACAGTGCACACTCCTCTCACTATACCTGGCTACTTTCAAACTATTCCCGAAACGCGACAAGGTCACTTCACGGGTGTTACATTCGAAAGTGGTGGTACTACCCCAGGACGGCACACTGGACAAATTACCATCATCAGTCTGCCTACCACTCTCTAATAGTCCCTATAGGCACTGAGCGACCAAAGTACATATAACAAAGTTACATTGGTACCGGTCTTTAGCGAGGTTCGAACACGGGTCTCATTGATCGTGAGTTTACGCGTCTCATCACTAGACCACGGCCGCTCTTAATTATACAAATTCAGTCTAATTATTACAGTATTACAACTAAGTGCCTACAATAATAAATTTTACAACGACAATAAATTCATAACAATGATCACTAGGAAATGTCAATATGAAATGTTAATTCTAGTACCTATTTACTATCTGGATGCCTCGAGGTTCTGCCTACCCCTTTGCTAACTAAAGGCGTAAGAAATATGTGAAAAAAAAATGCAATACGACCTTGCTATATCGTCGATCTGCATCTGGTTGACACGGTGACCGCGTTGTGTTGCATGATTCATACATTGTAAAAAAAAGTCTGCGAACTTGCTTATTAAGGTAACATGTGTAATTTTACTGAATGCAGTTTGGCCTCCATTGCTGACCCTTTCTTAAGCATCTATAGACTGACAAATAGTTCACACTTCTCTTTATTCAGGTTGGGTTTGAGTGGCGTGAGATGTTTTTAAATTGAGGCGAAAGAACCAGGCTGCCGTCCTGGGGTAGTACCACCACTTTCGAATGTAACACCTGTGAAGTGACTTTGTCGTTTGAAAGTAGCCAGGTATAGCGAGAGGAGTGTGCACTGTCAATCTAAGATGGTACATGCTCGTCTCCTCAAGCCGGCATAGTGGAGGCGACTGCTGCCCGTAGAGATTTCTCTGTAGTAGCAGTTGTTTCCATTCATGGACCGCACTCTAGCTTTACATCAGGCGGAGTGTTGTCACATGTCTAGCTACAATAAAAAAAATACGAAAATATATTTGTATTTTTGTTTTTTTATATTTTATTATATACGTATTATGAATGCCAAAAAAAACTAGGAAGATCAAAATTATTATACAAACGCACGGAAAAAACAATTTTAGCTTACGCATTTACAGGCAAGTTTAAACTAGTAAGGCTTGATTTCCTAATCAAATCAAATAATTTATTTATCTGTTATGGGTTAGTAACAATGGTCTTATATCCATGTTAGTGTTCCTCCATGGGTAGTCCATTTGGGTGTGTAAATGTCAAATAAAAAAATGAAATTCAAATGTCAAAATATAGTAATTACTTATAATGTCAAATAATCATCATCCAAAAATCATTTACAGAATAATAACATTTATTTATTAGGAAATATTTTAATTTTTTCTTAAAATTGCATGTCCAATATTGTTACATAGTAAGATTCCTAGATTTTAACGTACTCGTACAGTCGATACGTGCAATAAAAAATAGCGTAAATTAACATACAATCTACAAGTTACTAAACATTAAACAATAGTAATGAGCTTCAAGTACAAACATCATATTTAGTGACAGTTTATTAAATCAGTCGGGGTCTGCGAGTTCCTTAAATGGTAGAAAATGTAACTTCGTGCGTCGACAAGGCCTCATGGACGGGCGGCGCCATGTCGCTCTCTGCGACAATATGGTCTTTTGCCTTGACTTATCCAGCTCATAATATACTTTAATTTATTATGTAACGACAGGATAACAGGATCAATAAGATATTTAAGGAACCTATATCTCCCAATTACCAAGCTCGACGGCGCGTAAAGACACAAAAATATATTACGCCTAATATAATTATTTAATTAAAAAAGATTATAACCAGGTTCTAGAACATGATTTTACGAATATAATGATGCAAAAATAAAATTAATTCGATGAGTTCTCATCGAGAAAAACTGCTTCATAAAGGAGAAGCTCATTTATGGGCCCACTTAATACTTAATAGTTTGGTAACAGAATAATATTCTAAACAAATATTATTATTTTTTATTAATTTTATCAACACATCATTTATTAATCAATAGACAATGTTTATTATTAAAAAAACAGATATCTTCGATTATTAAAGCATTTAAAATTTTAATAATAATAACCTCAAACATTACATCAGAAAACATCTAATTCCTCAATAACCTGGGTGAAAAAATTAAAACTGATTGGTATATAAGGAAGTAGAATAAATTTTCTACAGAATTAACTAAAAATCATCGACAAACTCAAGAAAAAAATTATGGGCCTATTTCTCTTAGGCGAATGGGCATTCTCTTTTAGAGATAATTAATAAAATAATTTAAAAAATAAATAAAAATGCCATCTACTTAACTTTACAACTTTATTTTTTTCTATCGATAAATCCTGTTTCTGTCTAATAAGTAAAATGTTAATACACGAGTTTCAGTTAATCTCTATCCGATCCGATGAAAGAGTAAGAAGCATAGCGTTCTATTCCTGGAATGTAAGTAATTAGGTGATCTGGAGCGACGGGTGTGAGCCCAAAATAGAATCCAACGACTTGTTTCAATGATGTTCCGTTCGCAGTATTTGAAGAATTCTTACTTTATTAATTTTTTTATATTTTTTTAATATTTTGGCACTTCATGTGACCTCGACTGGTCTGATGGTACACTCAGTGGAGGTCCATGAGCATTGACGACTAGAGAACCGCTCGCACGGTGGCTTCAGTCGCCACTGCTATGCCGGCCTGAGAAGGTGCTTTTTCACGCTCCGTTTGAAGGATCCGTGGTGTAAGGACTGGGAGTGCAAAGCATTCCACTTGTCAATTGTGCGACACAAAAAGGCCGCGCCGAACTGTTTTGTTCGGCGACCAATTCGGTTGACATTGTACCTATACTTATGATCGTGAATAAATAGCAATCCTTTGTGGTATTTTTTACGCAGGTTGACGTATACATTAATGACAACAAGACTTAAGACTAGCTAGAAAATAACCATTTCTTTATAGTTGTACATGTCTTGAGGGGACGAAAAGCACGGTTAAATAATCTTAATTTATTTATCAATATTTTACTTCCTTCAGATTCTCTTTAACCAGCTATGACCGTCCCTAAAGTGGTAGAAAATGTTAGTATTAAGTCCTATTAAGAAGTATTTGGTTCGACCAGGAATTGAACCTGAAACCTCCGCTTACAATTGACGCTCCTACAAATAACCACAGCATTATAGATTCTAAAGATCTGTACCATAAAAACAAGCGAGTTCACGTATTCATTCTCTTATCTAAGCAGATAACAATTTCCTCAAACACATACATTTTCTTACATAAATCTAATTAATTCTTTACATAATTATGGTATTTGTTACGAATAATCATTGCACCTCGTTGTCATATTGACATACGTGCGTGGGAGTTCCGTTTTATTATACTTTATTTACGTGTTCATATCTTAAGTAGATTAGGTATGCAGTAGTATTCAGGAAGGCCGCTATAAGATCAGCCTACAGTCAGCTAACACGAACCAACTTTTGACTTCGACAGATTTGCTTCGAGCCAGAGGTGGCTCCAGAAGTCTCTCTTGGAGGACGGCGATTGTGGGGATGTATCTATATTCATGTATTAAAATATTTTAAAAATGCTACAAAAAAGAAATAAATAATTACGTACATATTATGTATTATTTACGCAAGAATAAGCAGTTTTTTTTCCTGGAAATACGAAGACAATCCTAAAAAAAAATTTTTCTAAAATTTAAACTTGGTTAGAGTGGTGAGAAGGGTAGTCAGACGGATCATGACAAATGATGGTTGTTAGCCTTGTTTGTTGTCCTGGGGTAGTGCAACTACTTGCGAATGCAACACCCGTGAAGTGATCTTGTTGGGTTTCGGGATCTGTTCGGAAGTAGCAGATTGGTCTCTTCGAGCCGGCATAGCGGAGGCGACTGTTGTCGGTAGGAATGTATTTATGGTAGCAGTTGTTTCCGTTCATGAAGCGCATTCTAGCCTAACATTAGACGGAGTGTTGTCATCTGCCGAACTACATCCTACAATATTAAAAAGATAGTCTTTGAAGTGCTACTCCTTCCTTTAAACCGATAAAAATGTTAAATAATTGAATCATAATAATATTCCAAATAAGATATTTGCGTAATGGAAAAACAATTAATCACGTTCTTCGTATTTATTAACAAATTCCATATAAATCAATAACGTGTCTTCTGTGTAATAATTATAAAGGTGATAAACACGTGAAGAGTGGTAGGCAGACTCATGATGTTTGTTAGCCCAGTCTGCCGTCCTGGGGTAGTACCACCACTTTCGAATGTAACACCCGTGAAGTGACCTTGATGCGTTACGGGAACAGTTTGGAAGTAGCCAGGTATAACGAGTGCACTGCCTATCTGCATGGTTTACATTCGTCTCCTCAAGCTGGTATAGCGGAGACGACTGCTGCAATAAAAAAATTATTGTTGTTGGTTGTTTCCGTGAATTCTAGCTTTACATCAGGTGGAGAAACAACTGCTACTACAGAGAAATCTCTACGGGTAGCAGTCGACTCCACTATGCCGGCTTGAGGAGACGAGCATGTACCATCTAGATTGACAGTGCACACTCCTCTCATTATACCTGGCTACTTTCAAACTATTCCCGAAACGCGACAAGGTCACTTCACTGGTGTTACATTCGAAAGTGGTGGTACTACCCCAGGACGGCAGACTGTATTAGCACATCACCACTCTTTAATAGTACCTATAGGTACTGAGCGACCAAAGTACATACATATAACAAAGTTACACTGGTACCGGTTAGAATTTAGCGAGGTTCGAACACGGGTCTCATCAATCGTGAGTTCACGCGTCTTACCGCTAAACCACGGCCGCTCATTGCCACCTGCAATAGCAATATCAATGAAAAGCTTACAAAATTGACAGCGGGATGTGTGAGCTATATTTTGTGTCGTGAACCATCTCCATACGGGGCGGTAAGAAGATACGTTTGCCTCTGCTACGTCTGTCTCAGCCAGTCGCACCACAGCACGCGTCGACTCGACATGTAAGTAACAAAGCGTTATAATATATTTTACGCGTAAATTGTGTTCAGTGTTTGAAGATTTATAGTGAATTGAAGGGAGTGCAATTAGTACCGTATATTTTTAATTTATAAATCAATTATTTTTTGGTAAGTGCGTCTTTTTATCGTAAGTGAAAATTTTGTGTATTTCGTATTTTTATTATTTTGATTGTAAATATTGCAACGTTTTATTAATAAAATGCTATCTAGTTATCATAATTACGATTATCAGTACTTATGTTCTTAAATCCTTGCATTCAGAAAAAAAAAATTAGGGCAATACCGAGTTCTATTTTTGAATTATGGCGGGCGTTAGATTTTGTAATGAACCAATGGCAGCGTTAGATGTTTGAGTTTGCCAGCGCTTTTGGCAACATGCCAAGAAGTAACCAATAGCATACGAGTGCGGGCTGCGTTGGCGGAGACGTGCGTCTGCGCATCTAAATGCTTTCAGCTAGAAATTTTTCAGCGGATTATAATTAGAAACTTCGCTTCACTAATCTGGCTATACAGTGTAAACTCTTTATAACGTTATCCTTTATAACGATAAACTCCCTATAACGTTGAAGTGAGCCCAACTTGGTTGGTTTGCGTTAAAACCCATATATTGAAACACTCTTTATAGCGATACGCCATTCTCTATTACGAAGAAATGTGTTCATATTTTTAGGCAGTAAATATTTATTATCGGTATTATTGTTTATGTTATGTTATCAGGTAACAAAAAACTTTGAAGCTCCGAAACATCCGATGTCGGTCTAGCTTTTGTTATCCTTAATTGCCTTGAACACGTGCAGTAAGACGCATTGTTTTCTCGGAAGTGATGGTCTTCGACCAAGCATACTGGGTACCTATCGTATTATCAGTCGTAAACCTACTTTGAAACTGTTAACATGGCCAGTAAACGGAAAGCGATTAGTGTTGACGAAAAAGTTTGTGTGATACGTGCGATTGAAAAGGGTGAAAAGAAAAGTGACGTTGGAAGGCGTTTTGAACTAAGTCAATCCACTGTTGCTACCATTTGGAAAAACCAAAAAACAATTCTACAGGCGGCGCTGGAAGGAAACTCTTCTAAAAAATTAAGAAAGCCAAAATTCGAAGACTTAGATCAGGCAATGTTGTCGTGGTTTAACAATCAGCGCCAGAATAATGTACCCATCTCGGGGCCAATTGTAAAAGCTAAGGCTGAAAAGTTTGCCAACCAACTTGGCATAATTGACTTTAAAGCATCTGAAGGTTGGCTCGGAAAATTTAAGCACCGTCACCAAATTACGTACGGTAAAATGAACGGAGAGGCGCGGGATGTCGATATTAATGTGACTAACAATTGGATTAGTACAGTATGGCCTAAATTAAAGATGAAGTACTCACCAGAAGACATTTTTAATGCAGATGAAACTGGCCTTTTTTTCAAGTTGACTCCCGACAAAACTTTAAAATTCAGAGGGGAAAAATGTGTTGGAGGAAAACTGTCTAAAGAGCGTATTACAGTTCTAGTGGCTGCCAATATGAGTGGCACAGAAAAAAGAAAGCTCTTAGTTATAGGCAAATCGAAAAACCCTCGGTGTTTCAAGAACATAAAACAGTTGCCAGTTACGTACAAAGCAAACAAGTCAGCTTGGATGACATCGCAGATTTTTGAAGAGGAAGTGAGAAAATGGGATGCTGAATTAAAATCACGGAAAATCTTGCTTCTAGTAGACAATTGTCCTGCTCACCCAATCATATCTAATCTTCGAAACATAGAGTTAGCATTTTTCCCAGCTAATACAACCAGTATTCTACAACCAATGGATCAGAGTGTCATTAAAAGCATAAAGGGCCACTATAGACGGAAAATGTTGATGGATATGATCGAAACTGACGGCAAGGTCTCGATCAACATGCTACAGGCAGTGAACTTCTTATCAAAAGCCTGGGAAGAGGTAACAGCAGCCACTATCCAACATTCTTTTCGACATGCTGGATTATGTAGTAGCCAAGAAACGAACCAATTTGACAGTGAAGACAATCTACCACTGAGTGAATGGATAAGCCAGTTCGACATACCAAACAATTTCAACGAAGATCTACAATCGTACGAAAATATAGATGAGGATGTAGCCACAACTGGTACACTTACAGATGAACAAATTGTTGATTTAGTGTCAAAAAGTCAGGAAACACCCGATAATCAAGATGAAGAAGATGATCAAGTGGACAAAGCCGAATCACCACCAACAATTCAACAAGCCCTAGATGCCGCTAAGTTGGTAGAAAAATTTTTGCTGTTTAATCAAGACGATTCCACCACACATCTAGATATGAATAGAATACATAAAATAATACAAAACAAGTACTGGCATAGCAAAAAACGTCAAACAAAGTTATCAGACTATATGTATAAACAATAATTTATAATACATACATATTAAAAAATCTTGTTAATATGGTTGTTTTTTTGTTCACTCCATATAACGAAAACTCTCTATAACGACAAAAAATGCTCAGTCCCTTGAGTTTCGTTATAAAGAGTTTACACTGTATTTGTTAAACGGATGTACTTTTTAGATTTAATTAGTGTGTTTAGACTAAACTGATTTGTATTTAATCTATTTTATATATACGATATTTTCTAACATTAATTTAAAGTGTCAATAATCAAAAGAAATATACTTAAAAAAAATCGCGACCTTAGGTTTTTTTTTGCCTTGATATTCGGGCCCACTTGATACCTAATAGTTTGGTAACAAACAATACTCTGAAATAATATCTTGTTTTTTATTAATTCAATTTAATTATATCAACACATTATTTACTAATCAATAGATGACGTTTAATTACATAAAAATATATAATCAATTATTAAAGCATTTAATATAATAATAACCTTAAATATTGCACCAGAAAACATCTAATTACACAATAACTTGGGTGAAAAAATTAAAACTTTTTTTTCTACAAAATTAACTAAAAATCATCGAGAAACTCGAGAAAAAAATTGTGGGCCCAATTTTCTTAGGCGAATGGGCATTCTCCTTTATATTGACATCTGCTAGCGTTCAGCTCGCAGTGCTCAAATTCCAGAAGATCAAAGAGACATGCTTATGTCAAAACTTAGGCATCTCAAACTCGTAACAATCGAGCCAATAATAAAGAGCGGCCGTGGTCTAGCGGTAAGACGCGTGAACTCACGATCAATGAGACCCGTGTTCGAACCTCGCTAAAGACTGGTACCAATGTAACATTGTTATATGTACTTTGGTCGCTCAGTGCCTATAGGCACTATTAAAGAGTGGTAGGCAGACTGATGATGGTTATTTGTCCAGTCTGTCGTCCTGGGGCAGTACCACCACTTTCGAATGTAACACCCGTGAAGTGACCTTGTCGCGTTTCGGGGATAGTTTGAAAGTAACCAGGTATAAGAGAGGAATGTGCACTGTCAATCTAGATGGTACATGCTCGTCTCCTCAAGCCGACATAGTGGAGGCGACTGCAGCCCGTAGAGATTTCTCTGTGGTAGCAGTTGTTTCCATTCATGGACTGCACTCTAGCTTTACATCAGGCGGAGTGTTGTCACATGTCGAGCTACAATAAAAAAAAAAAAAAAAAAAAAAAAAAAAAAAAATAATTGCATAAAAGCACGTAATTGTATTTTGCAATAACACGCCTTGAAATGTCAGTTTTGCAAATTGAAACCCTTGCCTCGTTTTATAAAAATAACTAAGGTCATATTACCCAGTTTCCAGTATTATAACGTACTCTGTGACATTACCTACTCGATTGCCTTACAGCATCTTGTTTTCTTTTTTAAATATACAATCTATAGATTTACCTGACCGCTTGACCATAGCGAGAGCCAATTAATCTATAATATCTTGCTTCTTTAATATACCTAATTCGCTGAAAGAAAATATCTTCACGCTTTTTTTTAAATTCTTTATTTCGCTTGGGGCTTGGGCTCACACTCGTAGTGTCATTTCTTCCCATTGAAGCCTAAACAACACACAAAAGTAACTAAAATAAATCCTAAATAACATTAAAAAAACAAAAGAAAGTACATCACCTATCTTTAAAAAAAATGAACAAATATACAACTCGACAGCAGCTACAGACTCGACGCTTTTATTAATGATGTAGTATTGGGTTTAAAAAGTGGTAGGCAGACTGATGTGCGCTAATAATTAACACAGTCTGCCGTCCTGAGATTGTTCTGCAATTCTTAAGTGAATGAACTTAGTTGCGTTTCGGGATCGGTTTCGAAGCAGCCGGGTATAACAAGAGTAGCAAGTCTGCAGACATTTTTCTGTGTTAGTTGTTATACTAGCGGAAATTACGCTGTAGATACTCTAGTATCAGGTGTAGTGGACATATGCCGAGCTACTATAAAAAAGTAGAAAGTGTAGGTATCTATACCTATATTCAGAAAATAATTGAGAAAAAAATTATAATAACGCGAAGTGCAGCTTTTTTAAGAAGGGAAGGGAAGGAATCCCTATGTATAAAACGGAATCATTAATCATTAATAATATTAATAATAATATAACATAAAAATATATACTAATGCACACACACACACACACACTTCGCTATACCTGGCTACTTTCAAACTATTCCCGAAACGCGACAAGGTCACTTCACGGGTGTTACATTCGAAAGTGGTGGTACTACCCCAGGACGACAGACAGGACAAATAACCATCATCAGTCGACCTACCACTCTTTAATAGATGTATAATTCTGAATAATTGTTATGACTCACAATAAAGCGTAATTTAAATTTCAACTGAATAAATAAAATTTGTCAGGCGTAATTTTTTAAGCATAACCACGAAGATTTAGTACTTTAAAATTAATAAGTAATAAATGCAAAAATACTTTGTTAATCCGGACCTTTTTGAAGCGAGGCATCCTTATTTATGGACTTTCGGGTGCTGGCGCGTAAACTGGGGCACCAACAGATTTTGTCATTATTAGTGTTCTCTTTCAATTAGCACCTCCACAGTGGCGGCCTTAGGTGGTGGCGAACAGGGCAATCGTCCGGGGCCTCGCGCAACAACCCAGGCAAATTAAAAAAATATAGCTTTTTTAACTATAAACGTTATTAACGCTAATTCGTTAGATTATTGTGCTTTAATTAAAGATTTTAGTCTAAGGAAAAGCCACAAACATCAATTTTAAAATTTATCATCTCTGTATTTTTCAATTTTGTAAATATTTCAATTTATTCAATAATTCAATTTGTATAACTTTAGCATTTCTCGTCAAACATGACAAATACCTAAACCAAACATATTTTCGCGTCACATAGGGCCTCAAAGGGCCTCGCAAAGACCTGCCGCCCGGAGCCTCACAATGGGTAAGGCCGCCGCTGCCCCTCCATACTGTATTTTAGTACTAAGAATAAACTATAGTACTGTACTATAGAGTATTACAATAATTAATTACACAGTTTCTAACTATTGATAATCTTTATAAGACAAGAAATATTTCAAAAACAGTTTTTCGATATTTATTACCATCGATCAATTCTTACTTTTTGTTGGCATTTGGGAAGACAGGACATCCTGAACACCTCCTGTAATAGTTGCGCCCCTGATGAAGACTAGGTTATTTTTATTGAAATAATTATAATTTGAGCGACCGCAGTGACGCATGAACTCGCGATCGATGAGACCCGTGTTCGAACCTTGCTAAATTCTGACCGGTACCAATTGCAATGTAACTATGGTTTTAGTACTTTGGTTGCTCAGTTCCTATAGACACCATTAAAGAATGGTAGGCAGACAATGTTGGTTGGCAGTCTGTCGTCCTGGGGTAGTATTACCACTTTCACATGTAACACCCGTGGGCAGTTTAAAAGTAGCCAGGTATAAGGAGAAGTGTGTGCACTGTTAATCTAGATGGCGCATACCCGTCTCCTCAAGCTGGCTGCTGTCCGTAGGATTTCTCTGTAGTAGCAATTGTTTCCGTTCATGGACCGCACTCTAGCTTTACATCAGGTGGAGTGTTGTTATATGCCTAGCTACAATAAAAAATATATATCGCTTTAAATAAGACATACCGGATGTTAGTATTATGCATACAAAATAAAATCCAATCCTAAAAGGTAACCAAGTCACCTATTGTTATTGACACTTCTTAATATTGCATTACAATTTACAATAAATGCAATTTTGGCAAAGTGCCCGCTATTATATTAATATTGTACTTCCACCATCCACTTCAATTGCATTAACGGGCATATTTCTCTCGGGATACTCCACTACTTCCAAGTTGATCCTGAACGCGAACAGAAAGGCTACTAACTACTAGGCGATTAACAAGAAAAAATTATAATTCTTAATATTTTTACGAATGTTTATTCACCTTCGTCTTATCGCGTTTATTAGTGCATTACGGTAACGCGTTATTCTATTAACGTCAACATTATTGGCATAACACGTTCGAGCGAAACTTTAATTGTCGTAATTTTTAACGTACTAATTTTCGCGCAGTTGGACGCAGTCATTATCATTAACGCTGTAGCCACATTACTAATAGATCATAGAGGAATAAATTAATCAACCATTTTTTTTTACGTGTGAGAAATCTTTTATAAATGCCTCGTTGTCTCGGGTAAGACGTCGAGGTTATGTCGGACTCCCCGGTACTCGACTAAAACCCCCACGGTGTCCCTCTCTACGTCATATAGTGAGGTCACGGGCACGCTTTCGCATTCATCCGCGACCCCACCGACGCTTGGCCGTTAGGCCCCACCTCATCGGGAAGAAACACCATTCCAGCCAAGTAAATGAGCGGCAGTCCAACTCCGGAACTACCGCTCTTGGCTTGGGGCGAAGGAGATAACGCTTCGTACCCCGCTCCAGCTGAAAGCAGAGTGTGACCCGAGGAGAGACCCCACCTTGCTGGTTTTTGTTCGCGCCGGGGTACCTCAGGGAGGTATCCCGGGACCCTCTATCCACCACCTGAGGACGCGCCCGATGGGAGACCAGCAACTCCAACAGTGCCTCCCATACGAGACTGTCATTTACGGTCAAAGGACCGCGAGCCACGGGATAAATTAATCAACCATAGGTGCCTTGAGGAGATAAAATGTAAAAATAACTTATTTATTCCGAATTTAGAGAAAATTGTATTCATGTTATTGTATTTGAAAGTTGATATAAATTACCTACATGTTTATGGTTCACCGCAAAGGTACTAGATATGATTGCAGATTGGTATGTAAATGGTTTAAGTGAAAATACAGTTAGGAAAAAATTACGATTACATTTTTTGAATCTGAGCGGCCGTGGTCCAGAAGTGCATGACCCGTGTACAAATCTCGCTGACCGGTACCAATGTAACTATGTTATACTTATGTATATTTTAACAGCTCGATTATTTATTATTTGTTATGAAAAATTAGATTTGATGTTATTTGATCGCTTAGTGCCTATGATATAAGAACTATCTTAGCATAAAGCATTTTTTTAAATAAGACAAAATCGTGTACCAAAAATGTAAATTAGTTTATGGGCCGGAATATATATTTTAATTGGCATTTTTTTAAACTATTTAACTTTTTTATGTTATGACAGACAGACTAGAGGTGTGTGCACTGTCAACCTCATGATGTTTATTCGTCTCCTTGCTTAGCGTATCTACAGATTTTTTTTTGTGGTAGCCCATACACAGATATATACATATACACAGATATATAGATACACAGATTTATATCTAATATAATTGTTAAAAAAACATTGTGTCCAAGAACTATACTGTCTTATTAGTTTATTGCATATCTGTGGTATTAATTAATGGCGCTTGATATATATATATTTATATAAAGGAGAATGCCCATTCGCCTAAAAGAAATGGGCCCACAATTTTTTTCTCGAGTTTCTCGATGATTTTTAGTTAATTTTGTAGAAAGATAAATCTACTTCCTTATTACCAATCAGTTTTAATTTTTTCACCCGGGTTATTGAGTAATTAGATGTTTTCTGATGCAATATTTGAGGTTATTATTATTTTAAATTCTTTAATAATTGATGATTTCTGTATGTAATTAAACATTGTCTATCAATTGGTAAATGATGTGTTGATATAATTAAAATTAAATAATAAAAAATAAGATATTATTTTAGAATATTATTTTGTTACCAAAGTGGGCCCAAAAGGGCTGTTCGATACCCTAATAAATAAATAAAATAAAATAAATAAAAATAAAGGTTTAGTTGCTTAGGATCAATGGACTCTTCGTTTGGCTCCATAAATAGCACGTGCTTCTGAACTGACTTGAACTTATTACTTACTCGACATCGGAATGCTAAGGTTTCTTTACTTTTGAGAAATTTTGCATTTGTCATACAAGCATGAGTCAGTTACGTGTAGGTATGTGATTCACTGTTATATATATCTTTTTTTTTTAAGTCTTAACCAATATATTCCAAATAAAAATGCGTAAACTAAACTATAAATTCCGGGAATAATATATTAATTTAAATTTAGAACTCAAATCATTTGTAAACGTGGTTTAGGATCGAATTAAAAACAAAAAGATTTTATTTGAACGTTCGTTTGTATTTCAATTGTTTCAAATGTTGAACTACTTATATAATTTGGACTGTTTGGCTTCAATTATAAATTAGACTCTTCTGAATTGATTTAAATATTGAACACAGTTTACGTTCGGAAATTTACCAAAATAATAAAAAAAAAAACTTTTAACGTATTAGATTAATGCTAAATCAGTCTGTTATTTTCAGTTTTGTAATAAGGAAGTAGACAAAAAACAGCCGCCACCATGGACGCGATCAAGAAGAAGATGCAGGCGATGAAGCTGGAGAAAGATAACGCCCTTGACCGCGCAGCCATGTGCGAACAACAGGCCAAGGACGCCAACCTCCGTGCTGAAAAGGTATCTTATTCTAAAGCCTTTTATTACATTTTAATCGAAAAATATGGTTGTTAAAAGGAGAATGCCCATTTTTGGAGTTTTGGCGGCCATCTTGAGACGTCAGGTTGTCTTGTCTTGAATTATTTTCCTAAACTTGTGTTATTAATCTTAGATTATTAACCATTAAGGATTCGTTAATGTGCGTGAGTGTGGGCAAACAATTCAAAAGAGGGAAACCATTCCATTTTCCCTCCAAAACTCCGTAGGAAGTTTTAGTAAAGATTCTACCATTTTACTGAAGCAATTTTTGACTTCACTGAGACTTGACCTGACTGTTTGGTGTGATGAGTGAATGACTCGTGATGCACGGTATTATTAACTTGATGCAAAAAATATGTACTTTGACACTGGCAAATTGTTATACGCCATATAAAAATTTTTAAAAAATTGCCTATTTTTGGGCCCACTTGATACCTAATAGTATGGTAACAAAACAATTTCTAAAATAATATCTTATTTTTTAATAATTCATTTTAATTATATCAATTAATAGACAATGTTTAATTACATAAAAAACAGATATCATCAATTTATTAAAACATTTAAAATAATAACAACCTCAAATATTGCATCAGAAAACATGTAATTACTCAATAACCCGGGTGAAAAAATTAAAACTTATTGGTAATAAAGAAGCAGATTTATTTTTCTACAAAATTAATTATAATCATCGACAAACTCGAAAACAAAAATTGTGGGCCCATTTCTCTTAGGCGAATGGGCATTCTCCTTTATTGGTTATTAAAATATAATAAAATCTAATATCTGAATCTGGCTTTCTTTTGCAATTATTTTCTGTGTTAATTAAACTTGTACTTCTGAATATAGCTGTAATTTGAATATACTGAAGTGTTAAGACTACTCATTCTACAAAGAAAATTACCTAACACTGCTTAGTGCAATGTATGGGTACATAATAGCGACAATACTTAGTCGCGCTATTAGAAAGTGTACTTTTAAGTGAATTAAAATTGTAATTACGCTACTTAGTGCTTATAAAGTGAAACTAGATCAGATTTTATAATTCTTTAATGTTTTTAATCTGATAAATAAGTACTGTATTTAATTTATGAAATAGGCTGAGGAAGAAGCCAGACAACTCCAGAAGAAGATCCAGACCATTGAAAATGATTTGGATCAGACACAGGAAGCCCTCATGCAGGTCAACGCTAAGCTCGAGGAGAAGGAAAAGGCACTCCAAAACGTGAGTCTATGTTTTTCTTTTATTCCTCCCTAGGTATTTTATTCACCCATATATTTATCATTAAGAAATTAAGATTATTTAGGACAACTGAAAGATATATTAGATTAATTGAAATCTTCTTGGTAATTTACACACTATTGATAATCATGTTGCTAGATCGCGTTCCTCTGGTATCTGCGGGGGTTATTTTTGGCATCGAGCCACCTAATATGGCTCCTTGCCCGATGTTTTAGTAAAAATAGACGTGGCATAATCGTGCATGATAGACGTTCTCTAAAATGTTCCACCATGATCCGTATTGTTTAAAAAATGTACGCAAATGTAATGCATTTCCTTAAATAATAACACATATTTTATGTTCTGAATACCTACATTACATAATACATCTATACGTCATGTTTATATGATTTGTATATTTAAATTATTAGTGTTAAATTAACTTTTGTAACGTTTAATTTTTACCGCCACAATTCAACTCGGTCGGTAAAACAGTTTTAACATAAACAAATATGGA
Organism: Tinea pellionella; assembly: GCA_948150575.1. Taxonomy (NCBI): domain Eukaryota; kingdom Metazoa; phylum Arthropoda; class Insecta; order Lepidoptera; family Tineidae; genus Tinea; species Tinea pellionella. Next base: position 3,306,472 of record OX411259.1, on the reverse strand, counting down.
GGAGAAAAAGCGACGACAGCGCCGCGCACGTTCAGTTGCCGCAACAAGTAATAAGCAACATGGCGGCCGACTGAGCCAGCGCGGTTCGAGCGCGCCGAGAGCAGAAATGTCCGCGTCCGCGCCCCACGCCCACGGTCGCACCCCCGTGCGGCGCAGGGGGCACCAACATCACCCGCGGCTCAGGGGGGACCGGGTGCCCGACCCCGGTGTTTCTGTGAACAATAATCCGTCCAAAGAAGTGACCTTAGACTGTTTAATAGACCTTGTTTTGCCTGATGTAAATAGTGTTAGTGAATCTCAAGTGACAAGGACAATTAGTGACGATGCACTTTCGAATTTGAACGTTGAAGATACTGCTAATTCTAATATTGAAGATAGTGAATTAATTTCTCGAATTTCGAACTCTGACACTGACGATGAGGAATTTTCCTTTAACGAAGAACGCACAGCCGGCGATGGAGCGGAGACTGTTCTCGCTTCAGATATATCCGACGACGATCCTGAGACCGCTGAGCTGGCCAGGCTAAGATGTACTAGTGTTCGTACAGAAGTTTTAGCAGAACGCGAGAGCCGAAAAATAAGATTAAGAAGATGTCCGGATTATCCCGGCCTCGCTTTCGGGTCCATCTTCTCTTCCGACACGATGATGAAGTTTTCCATAATCAGAAATGAGCTTCAAAATATTAAGAACACTGCACTGAAAAGGGTAATGTCCTTTGTTATTTAAGCTCAGCCGCAGCTGGCGACCGCGTGTGTTCGGGCGTGGGCCAACTGCGCACAGAACTATTTATAATCGTGTTTAGTAAGAAATTCTCGTCGCTGTAAAGTACTTAGGGGTTCTAATGCGTACGGCGGTAATCAGCTGAGAGTTTGACATTTCATTTGACATGTTTACATTAGTGGTTCATATCTATTCCGAGAGATGTCGTTGATTGAGCACGATTTATACAAAAACTATTGGACACGGTCTAGTGTCTATACTCTACTCAGAACTTATTTAACGCGGGATTCATGAACATAACAGCATTGTTTATCTTATCATTTAGGTGTAAGATCTTAACCTATTTCTAATAATAGCAAATTTCGATAATTTAACGTGATGTAAGTAAATGAAAATTATAAAATGAAGTTTACTTTCCCTTAGTGTAATGAACAATTCTATTTTAGTGTATTTATTCAAGAATCGTTTTAGTTAACTGTATGAACGCCCACCTTCTGTAAACTTTCTAACATATGCATAAACATGAATTACGTAGGCTGGTTATTTGAGCATGTTGGGTGCACATAAAAATATATTATTTGCTCAATTGATCATAGACAATGACTTACTTATTATACTCGTTAGTGCTGCTGTTGCACTAATTACAATAATAAAATACAGTAATAAGTAATAAACTAATATTTTATAAAAAAGATATATAATAATTAATCCTAATTAAACCACAATGAAGGAAAAAATATTTTTCCTTATTTCTATACTAATATGGATTAGAGAATTATTATAATTGGTTTATAGTAGACCGACATGTGGCCACAGTCTTCCTGATATCAAGTTAGAGTGTCCATAGAGGAATTTACTGGCAACAGTCGCCTCTGCTATGCCGCGAACGCTATACGGACGAATGCATCTTCTATATTGTTAGGACTAACTTCTAGTTTGATTTAAGCGACTAGGTAACTTCCGGTCCGTACACTTTAAAGTACAGACTGTACTAATGTAATAACATTTATTTGAGTAACGAAAGATAAGCTATCGAAGCTGATATTTTATTTATAAATTTTATTGGACAAATATGACAGTAGAGGGGCGTAATTCCAGAAGTCATTCTCTTCCAGCTAACGTTTAGGAAACAGAAATGTAGTGATGACTAAGTAATGAGAAAACGATAACTTAGTAGATAATTACTAATTAATCATAACTATAAATATATTTGTAATAAGACATATATAGTGAAATATGAAACTGAGTTATTACAGGCTATCATTTATACCAATTATGGATAACACAGATACAACAATATTATATAACATATTATACCAAAACAGGAGTATTTAAAGAGTAGTAGGTAGATTGATAATGGATCTTAACATACCAAAACAGAAATATTTAAAGAGTGGTAGGTAGACTGATAATGGTTATTAGCTCAGTCTGCCGTCCTGGGGTAGTACCACCGCTTCTGAATGTAACACCCGTAAAGTGACCTTATCGCTTTTCAAGTAGTCAGGTATAGCGAGTGTACACTGTGGAGGCGACTGGAGATTTGTCAGTAGTAGCAGTTGTTTCTGTTCATGGCCCGCACTCTAGCTTTATATCAGACGGAGTGTTGTCATATGCCGAGCTACAATAAAAAATATTATTAATGGCTATAATTATAAATAATAACATAGTTGTAGATTGTAGATTGTAGATTCCCGCAGGCTCTTTCTCCGCAATTGAGCGGCCATGGCCGCTCGTTTTGCGTGTGGTGGTCCGCTTCACCGCAGCCACCCGATATCCTCCACGAAGGACAGGAGACTCTTCACGTTCCTGCACACCTCCGGGAGTGTCCTTGCCGTGCCGAGGAACTTTTGTCGTGGTTCGTCTACGCTACTGCACTCTAGGAGCACGTGCGTGACTGTTTCTTCGGCCCCCATGCATCCTCTGCACAGGGGGCTGTCTGTAACATTAATGTTATGTAAGTGTTTGTTGAGCCCACAGTGTCCCGTTATGATGCCAATGGCAATGCGGAGCTGGGCTCGGTTAAGGCCAAGCAGGTCTCTGGTGAGCCGCCTGTTAGTTTTTGGCACTGCCTCCCGTGTTTGTCGGCAGTCCGTTGTCTGGTGGGTCCAAATAAGTTCATGTAACTCACCTGTCTTTTGACGCAACCGACCTCTCACATATTGGAATGGTAGTGGGGCTATAGGGTGCGGACCAATTGTGGTCAGCGACGAGCCCCTCCTGGCGAGTTCATCTGCCGCGTCATTCCCCAGAGATTTGCTGTGCCCCTTAATCCACTGCAGCACAACGCTGTTCGTGCTGCAGACCTGCTCCAGGGTCAGGTGACATTCGTAGATCAGAGCTGAGTTGATGCAGTAGTTGTCGAGTGCCGACAGAACAGCTCTGCTGTCGGACAGTATCCGGATTTTCTGATTCTCGACTTTTCTCTGCAGTAAAGCGTTGGCAGCCTGGATTATCCCTACACATTCTGCTTGAAAGATTGAGCTGTCAATGTCTAGGGCTACTGCTATGTGTATGTTGAGGTCCCAGGAGAAGGTGCCCGCTCCTGTTCCCTTGTCCGTCTTAGAGCCATCCGTGTATATTCTGAGCTCTGTCGCACCGAAGTGGTCGGTGGGTTCTTCTTGCAGGCTCACCCTGTATCTCTTGTCAAAGACATGAATTTCGTGTATTCTGTCTATGACGGAGGCGATCAGCGGCTGTTCTATTATCGCCTCATTGAGTACAGTGGTGTGCATTGCTCTGTCGTCGCGGTGATACATTCTAAGTGTCCTTAGTCTTGCCGCTGTTACCGCCGCTTCTTGCTTGATGTAGAGGTGTAGCGGCACCAGCCCCAGCAGCACTTCCAGTGCCTTAGTAGGTGTAGTGGACATGCAGCCGGTGATACTTAAGCAGGCGCTCCGCTGACACTTCCGTAGGTGGTCCTGGGCTGTCTTCAGTATGGTGCGGGGCCACCACACCAGAGAGCCGTATGTAATGTATGGTCTGACCACTGATCTGTACAGCCACAACATGATCCTCGGGCTAATGCCCCATTTCCTCCCCAGCAGTCTACGGCACTGCCATAGGATTACGGCGGCGTTTCCCAGCTTCGCGGTCAGGTGGTTGCTCCAGTTCAGTTTGGAGTCTAGTGTCACTCCCAGATACTTAACTTCCCTGGATAATTTCAGCTCGGTGTTGAACAGCACCTGTAGTTTGTAGGTTCCTATGTTCCTTTTGTGGGTGAAGAGCACCATTACCGTTTTAGCAGGATTCACTGTAAGTCCTTGGTCAAGGCACCACCGCTGTACGATCCTCAACGCTTGCTGCATTACGTCGAAGACTACGGAGGTGACCTTTCCAGTAATCAGTATCGCTAGGTCGTCGGCGTATCCCACTGTATAGTAGTGTTTGTCGTTGAGCCGTGCTATCAGGTCATTCACTACCAAGTTCCACAGTAGTGGAGAGATTACCCCTCCTTGTGGGCAGCCCCTGGCTGCGATGCCTCTTGTGATACCGTTGATATCGAATTGTACGGCTCTCATGCGAAGCATGTTGCCAATCCATTCACACAGTGTGTCCTCCACCCCGTGCCTACGGAGGGCATTTTCCATGCTGGAGAAGTTGGTCTTGTCGAAGGCACCTTCTATATCAATAAAAGCTCCCAGACAGACTGACGAGTCGTTAAGGGCTAGTTCTATCTTGCGTACCACGTTATGTAGTGCCGTTTCCGTAGATTTGCCCGTTGTGTATGCATGTTGGTTAGGATGCATAGGTGCCTTGATCAGCGCATTGTCCCTTATGTGCCTGTCACAGATCTTCTCCATTGACTTCAGCATGAAGGAGGTGAGGCTGATCGGTCGATATGCTCTCGCATTCGTGTAGTCGTTCTTGGCGGGTTTTGGTATGAACACGACCTTTACTTCCCTCCATAGTTTGGGTATATATCGGTGTGCTAGGCATGCGCGCATGATCAATAACATAGTTTTATAGCAGTATGTAATAATGCAAATAAATTTTGCAATATGTTACACAGCTGCCTGGTTATCATTGAACTGTGTATACTGTAAATAATGTGCCCAAATAAGGTTCTCTGTGGCATTTATCGGCCAACTGTTCAAACATATGGTGTTCAATTGATTAATGACTGACCAACTTTCTTCTTGGCCTCTTCTGGAAGATTTTATATTGGATATATTCTTACGCCATTTTGTTACTCGAATGCGGGAAAAAAGGAATACTTTTTTCTTTTCTGGCAACAATTTTTCACACCCACACCCACTAATCCAGAAAAACTGCTGATATTTTAACTTCACATAGAATTATTTCTTTTTAGAAATATGATTTTTTTTTATTGTAGCTCGGCATGTGACAACACTCCGTCTGATATAAAGCTAGAGTGCGGTTCATGAACGGAAACAACTGCTACTACAGAGAAATCTCTCGCAGCAGTCGCCTCTACTATGCCGGCTTGAAGAGACGAGCGTGTACCATATAGATTGACAGTGCACACTCCTCTCGTTATACCTGGCTACTTTTAAACTATTCCCGAAACGCGACAAGGTCACTTCACGGGTATTACATTCGAAAGTGGTGGTACTACCCCAGGACGGCAGACTGGACAAATAACCATCATCAGTCTGCCTACCAGTGCCTATAGCGACCAAACTACATACAACAAAATTACATTGGTACCGGTTAGAATAAGCGAGGTTCGAACTCGGGTCTCATCGATCGTGAGTTCACGCGTCTTACCGCTAGACCACGGCCGCTCAAGATGATGGGCATTATTTTGCATAACGAGCTGATTATAGTATAGGTATCCAAAAGTTTGGTTATCTCGAAAGATGCGATTTTTGAGTTTGTAACAGTTTCGATCTAAATGTGCACACGGGGTTTTTATGTAGCATGAAAAATATCAATTTTAGAGATTTCGCGATCATATATCTAAAGAACGGCAAATACAACAAATGCACGTTCGCCTAAAGGAAATGGGCCCACAATTTTTATCTCGAGTTCGTCGATGATTTTTACTTTATTTTGTAGGAAAATATTCCTTATCAGTAGTCAGTTTTACTTTTTAGACCCAAGTTATTGCGTAATTAAATTTTCTCTGATGCAATATTTAAGGTTATTAATTATTATTATATTAAATGCTTTAATAATTGATGATGTCTTATTTTATTAAAAATTAAACGTAGGTATATTGAATAATAAATTGATATAATTGAAATAAATTAATAAAAAAATAAGAAATTATTTTAGAATATTGTTTTGTTAACGAACTTTTAGGTATCAAATGGGCCTAAAAATAGACATTATTCTTAAAATGTATACCTACTATATAAATCTTAGTTATTAAAATGTAGACTAAAAAAGCAATTTAAAATATGTATCTAATTTTGTCTAATATTTCGTTATTAATAACAAAGAAACGTATTAAACGAATAATTAGCAAGTTAACTAATCAGTTACATTACAACAAATGAATGTGCAAGGAAATTAACCCGCCCAACATTCCAAATTCAAAATGTTTGCTCATTCGAGTGACGTCATCATCATTAATTTTCATTATCATTTCTTAGTTCTGAATTTTACCACGTTGGCGCTTTGTCGTCAACGGTCACAAGCATTCCTTTGGATAGATGTCGCTAGTGATGCTCTCAAGTTTAATTCTCATGGCTGTCAAAAGTAATTCATTTAATTCCCACTGTAAAGTGTATTTCCGTCTTTATTATACAAAATCATTGATCCGTATTGACTATCCCAGTTTTTGACTATTATTTTATTACGGCCCTGCGTTTGGGCCCTACAGGATGTAGTACCATTATTTTTTGACAGGTGGAGCTACTTGTCACTCGGCGACTGCACAGTGTGACGTTAGACGTGCGAGGCGTGCATTCTGTCAAGTACATTATTAAATCGTATAATTGTCGTTTATGAGCATTTGCATAAATATAACAAACTTCTGTTTCGTTAGTTAAATTGTGTCAACTTACTACTAAGCGATATTATACAGTAGAACGCGCTGATAAGTACAATTTCATTATTTACGGCGGCCATTTTAGTCGCCGGCTGTGTTCGTTCGTGTGCCGTGCCCATCTCCGCGATACGGAGCAATAACGAACCACCGACCGAAGTCAGTTGGCATTTTTGCGAGCGAGGGCGACGGTGGCTGAATATTTTAGCTTTAGTTATTCGATTTATACATAAAAGTGAATAAAAATGACGACGAATATGCAACAAGGCACGATACTCGACGTGTTGAAAAAGAAAATGAGACAGACAAAAGAAGAAATGGAGAAATATAAGGACGAGTGTGAAGAGTATCACAAACGTTTACAAGTGGAAATAATGCGGAGAGAAGAAGTAAGGAAATTGTGTTATCGTGATTTGTGCAGTGATAATACTTGAATAAGTAGTGTTTAAAATGTAGTTATCAACCATCGCATACTATCTACCTAGTACCTATAGTGAGTAATGTCCGGCCATACTTAGGTGTACGGCCGACGTACGCATGTCGCCGTCTCTTTCTATTCAAAGCGTTTCCTATAATTTGAAAAGGGACGGTGAACAATGATTCCTTTTTATCGACTTGAAAAGTTCTAAGATATTCACTAATTCAACATGTGTCGCTGAGGTCATGAGATTTAGACTGTCGAAGAGTTTTAAATGTCCATCGTTTCGTTATTTTAACTGTATATCCGCGGGCCACTCGAGGTGGCGGTTTCGGTTACACGTAACAGGTTTGGTTGTGTTGGAGGTCGTGTACCGGTCTTTTGTAGCACATGTAGAGCGAGCCGGCGCCGTGCAGCCGTGCAGCGTGAAGAACGACACCCTTTTGGTGCATTCCTCTCGGTGTTCACGAAGCTGACGCCCATAGAGGAGTCTCGTTATCACCGTCTGATGACGTAATCTCGTCTTTACACACTCGTCTGAATGGTTACATTGTATCTCAATCAGTCTAAAATTACTTCTCATAGTCGAAACTTAAATAGATACAAAGCTACTTCTGTACTTGCCCCGTTTACACTTGAAAGTGGTGGTACTACCCCGGGACGCCAGACTGGGATAATAACCATCAACAGTCTGCCTACCACTCGTTAACATTAGGTCATTCCAATTCCTTATTCACGTTAATGTTAATTTTTCGTTTATGATGAAGTCATTGTAAATTCTTTGAATAAAACCATTTTATCAATTGCGCGATAAGGATATCTTGGTAACATACGAATTTTAGGCACTCTAATCACATACAATGCGAGCCAACTAAGAATAGAACTATCAAGACGCCATTTTGTTCTGCAATTCGCAAGTACATACAAACAAATAAACATAATGCATTGACAAACACATTAAATATAGTAAAAACTTCTCATGTGTAACTACTAAAATGAGATTATGACGAATTGAACTATATTTTTATTCAAGAGCGTCGCCAGCAGATGGCCTAGGGGGGGCAAGTTGATATGGAGGATGAGAAAAGTATGAATTGTAGGTAAAGTACATGAAGCTTTTCACTTGTAGTACGAGCCTTACATCTACGGCGATTGTAATAACAACGGTACGGAGTCTAACGTGTAAAGCTACACGAGCTCTTGACTAAATAATAAATAAATTTACATTTAACAACTTTTTTAGAATCTCTATCAGCTGCCTCTCCCTGCGACGCCCTTGTTTTTATTTGCAAAGTTTAAAAAAGCAATTGTTTTTGGTGGTACTTATTTGAAGTTATTTGACATCTGTCAAGTGAAGTTGGCTGCAAGTCTAGTATTATTCTTAGTTCAAATAGTAGATTATAACGTCTTGAAGAATGTGATTTTTTGAAGGAATCATCGCAACCTTCAGTTCTAATCATTGGTCAGTTACTTCCATTGTGTAGGCGTGAACTTACTGTTAGAAGTAGGTATGACGTGTTATCTAAACACTCGATACTGAGGTCAACAATACTTTGAAATTAGAAATCAAAGCGTGAAAATACGATCGCATAATCCATGACCAAAAAATTAGAAATAGTCATAAATAGGCAGTGGCGGATTACCCTTTATGCTAACTAGACGAGCGTCTAGGGTTGTGTGCGGAAATATTTAAACAAAAATATATCGATAATTCCAGCATATACGCAGTCTGAAATTTGTTGAAAAATCATTAAAATTAATATATTTAATATCACGAAATTGCTCTAAATATATCTTTCACAATTTTGTACGAAAACTTAATTTAATTGTACACGGTGGGATATTCATGAATTTTTTGTATTTTATGTTCTAATTCTTCTTTGTTTCTACTTCTGCCTGTCGCTGTCTTTTTCCAAAATAAATAAATAAATATATATATAAAAAATAAATAAACTGGCTGTATTGGCCTTAGTTCTCTGCTTTCCTAGAATGGGATGAAATGAACTAAAACAAACAGAAGTGTTTTTCAAAGTGCACTGCTGACTTTATCCGCCACTGGTAATAGATATTGATTTACGAAACAAAATCTAAAAGTTCAATATCGTTTTATTTAAGAGTGGTGGTAGTCCAGCGGGTAACGGTGTTTGGCTTCATACGGGCAAGATCAATTGACTTGAAATTTGGAGCAAGTAGGGCTTTACCCTATTTTAACCACTACTACTTAATAGGTGATCCCATTCTGCCGTCCTGGAATAGACCACCCCACCTTCATGTGTAACAACCAGTCAAGTGACAACACTCCGCCTGATGTAAAGCTAGAGTCCGGTCCACGAACAACTGCTACCACAGAGAAATCTCTACGGCTGCAGTCGCCTCCACTATGCCGGCTTGAGGAGACGAGCATGTACCATCTAGATTGACAGTGCACACTCCTCTCTTATACCTGGCTACTTTCAAACTATTCCCGAAACGCGACAAGGTCACTTCACGGGTGTTACATTCGAAAGTGGTGGTACTGCCCCAGGACGATAGACTGGACAAATAACCATCATCAGTCTGCCTACCACTCTTTAAAAATACTTTAGTACCTGATAATAGATAGTAAGTTAGGGAAAAAAAATACTCGTACCGTTCTAAATATATTACGTCCAGTGATGCTTAAAATGGACAGGTACCATTGACCCTGTTTCATTACAATTGATGGGTTTGGCATTGTAATGGAAGTTGAATAGGCTTTTTACAATGGTCCTGCGAGCCCTTCGTGTTAAAACAGTATTAGAAATAGAAACAAAGTATTTGTGTGTCCAGCTGAATGCATTTTGGGCTCGGGACCGGAAGTTTCGATGCGCATTAATTCCAAAATATAATGTATGGTGGGAATATTCACTATATTTATGAGGTCTAGTGGTCTAAAGGTCGAACCTCACGATCGATGAGACCCGTGTTTAAACCCTAAATAGATATCATAGATTACGTAAATAAAAAAAAAATCAATTCCGATTTTTGTTGACACAAAATAACCTTGCAATTTGATGCACTCAGCACGTGAAAGTCATGTGAAAATGAATGTAGACAATTGGCAACAATATGCATTTAAAGGTTAAGTCTCGCTAAATTCTGACCGGTGTCAATGTAACTTAGTGAAGCACTAGCTTAGCATAGGTATTTAAGAAATACTTAAAATCAGTAGATAACCTGGTATTTTTCAATGCTTTCTTATTTCCCGATAATCTTAGCGTAAGAAAGCAGTGGCAAAATAAAATCATAACAATAATCTATTTTTAACTTGATGAGTAAATTATCTCTCTATGCAAAGGTAGCAAGCATGTCAACATGAATTTTATTACTAATATCGGTATTGTACTTACGAAGCGATATTTGTGACCGTGGCCGAGGTATACTCGTTGAATGTATAAATACATGGAAATAAGAGACAATTTGTTAAAAATCAACACTTTTCTTTGGTTTGCCGTATATCATTACTTACCAGAATTTGATCCTTATCAGGAACACTATCGGATGGTGCAATAATACAGTGTTAATTTTTTTTCAAAATCAACAGGTTCGATTCCTGGCCGGGAAAATGGATTTATCAAAAATCTAATAATGCAGTTTTAGTTTTCATCAAAATCGGCATCGAGACTCCTTTCAGCATTTTTCGATATCTCTTATAGTTTAGGATTTGGCCATGAAAGCCCACTTGAAAAATTAACTACATATATGTGGATTTGCAAAAGACAATCCCGTGTTCCAATTTAAAAAAAAACTCCACCAGGGGCTAAGGTCGAATCTACAGTTGTTACTTGATCGAATCGAAAACGAATATAGGGATTTGACGTTTCACTGTCACCTAGGTGATAATTTTCCGTTTTCGATTCGATCAAGTTGACAACAAACGATTGGGAAATGTCTCAGATTTTTTTAAAATTGTAGCTCGGTACTCCGCCTGATGTAAAGCTATAGTGCGACCCACGAACGGAAACAACTGCTACTACAGAGAAACCTGCACAAGCAGCAGTCGCCTCCACTATGCCGACTTGAGGAGACGAGCATGTACCATCTAGATTGACAGTGCACACTCCTCTCATTATACCTGGCTGCTTTCTAATTATTCCCTAAACGCGACAAGGGCATATTCGAAAGTGGTGGTATTACCCCAGGACGGCAGACTGGTCAAATAACTGTCATCAGTCTGCCTACCACTCTTATTATCACATGTAATTGTATTGTTACCATAAAGGAGACTTGTCTTGATATTATGTCTACTCTTTGTTTTTTACGTTCTGGATTCTGATCCGTCAGTTGCATATCCCTGCTGTAAACATTTCCTTCTGTTAACTTACCGACCTCATGCATTAGGCGGCGGCCTCCATCCATCTCTTTAAGTTGACCAGATTCACAATGGCTTTAATATTTTCATCTTTTCGACAACACATTCCTCGTGCGTACTGCGAAACAGTGGAACTCCCTCCCGGTGTCTGTGTTTCCCGAGAAGTACAATACGGGCATCTTCAAATTAAGGGTAAATAGGAACCTCATAGGTAAGCGTGCTCCACCTTAGACCGCATCACTGCTTAACATCAGGCAGGGTGTGGTCAAACGTTTGCCTATTAAGCATAAAAAAAAAAATTATCTTTAAATAGCTAAACGAGTACACGGAACCCGAATTTAGTGTCGTCCTTAACGTTTTATCGGTTACCTGACTCGAGTCTCGAGTTCAAGGTCAACAAACTTGTGGTTAATTTTAGAAGTACATAACGTTTTTTCCACGTGAATATTATATCTGTACTACCTTATATATTATAAATATGAACGTTGGTCTGTTTGTTACCTTTCACGTCTAAATCGCTAAAAAGGATTTTTATAAAATTGCATAAGGCATCCTTTTTTACTCGCCTAAAAAGCCGGCATGGCGGAGACGATTGCTGCCTGTAGCAGTTGTTTCCGTTTATGAAATGAAATGAAATGAAATGAAATGAAATGAAAGACTTCTTCAAGTTAAAAGTTTAATATCAATTCGTGTACGAAGTCACGGGCAACAGCTAGTTTATGTTCCGATTGATGTAACTAAAAGAATTTTTGATAAAATCTATAGTTTATTATGTACCAGAAGTTTACACTCGCACAAATGTTCCGGTTGGTAACTTATTTAATTGTACGTCCGACCCACAGCTTTATACCAAATTCATCCTTTTGCCCCTCGAAATTAGGACAATAACTGTGTACGTTTTTATAGTATCAAACTCAATTATGGCCCCCTTTCTCAATTTTAAACAACCGTTTGTAAGATCAGTGAAGTGCACTCTATATAGTGCACTATCAGTGGCGGTCTAAGGCTAAAGCAGACTCTAGGCAATATTGTAATTCCGGGCCTATTATTCAGCCATTCGTGCCTAGGTTGCCTAGGCCTTAATCCGCCCATGTGCATCTTCTCAAGTCAACATAGTTGAGGCGACTGTCGCCTGTAGAAATGTATCTGTAGTGGTATTTGTTTCCGTTCATCAAGCTTTACATCATTTGCCGAGCTACAATTTAAAAAAAAGTTTCTCTTATGCCTATTAAATTATATTTGCATGTATTATAATAGCACAAGCGTGAATGACGTCACGCGTCCTTGCGCGAATTCCAGTGTGCTCCCCACATTATCCTGTGCCGTCACCGTCTGCTCTAATAATAGCGGTTATATAGGCAATTACAGTTACTGATGATGCTTATTAGCCCAGTCTGCCGTCCTGGGTAGTACAGCGATTTTCAAGCGCAAGACCCGTGATTCTCCTACGCGCCCAGAGTATTGCCAACAGACGTTTCTTCACGGTAGCAATTGCTTCCGATTTCAATTTAGAAGGAAACTAAGGCCCAATCGCACCAAAAGCCCCTTTAAAGTTACTTTGACTGTTACATTTTACGGTGACTTTAACGGTTACGTTTACATTTACTCCACACTTGTTGCACCATCGTGTAAATTCATATCGTTATCAGGGTGACTGTTGTAATTAGGAGTAAATCATAGAGAAGCATCTTTTCATGCACTTGACTTTAGTGACATTGGTTTAACTATTATTTGACCAGCCAAAATTCACTGGTTGCGGTTAGCGTTAAAATAAGCGTCAAAACTGACAGGTTTTCTTTGAAGCAACCCAATTTTGCTTGTCGCGTTTCGGGGATAGTTTGAAAGTAGCCAGGTATAAGAGAGGAGTGTGCACTGTCAATCTAGATGGTACATGCTCGTCTCCTCAAGCCGGCATAGTGGAGGCGACTGCAGCCCGTAGAGATTTCTCTGTGGTAGCAGTTGTTTCGATTCATGGACCGCACTCTAGCTTTACATCAGGCGGAGTGTTGTCACATGTCCGGCTACAATAAAAAAAAAAAAAAATTAATTTAAACGATTACTTGAACGTGACAGTGATAGTTGAGTTATGTGGTGCAATTGGACCTAGAAATAGGACTGTCAAGACGCCATTTTGTTTCGCAATTCGTACAAACAAATAATCTTAATTAATCGAAAAACACATTAAATGTAGTAAAACTACTAAAATATAATTGTGGCGAATTGAAGGCGTTAACTGGCGTTTATTTGCTAAATACAAAAAAAAAAAGCAATCGGTTTGGCATCTGTCAAATGAAGTTAGCTCCAAGTCCAGTCTTATTCTTAGTGGGCTTGTTGTACTCGCATTAAACATTATGGTTAACGTTCCCACATTATAATCACCTAAAATAATGTTTATTCATGAGTTATAATGATACACTACTTCCTCCTCAAGTTAGAAATACAATTTCACTTTCTGATTAGTGATTACGTGTGGTTATCACTTCGACTATTTTATTTACATACATTTGTAAAATTCAAGTGATCATTCCCCATAATGAGTTAACTCGTCGTGTTTTGGAATCAGCTGTGACAAGGAGGGAGTGTGAATATTCGTCTCCTCAAACCGACATTTTTCATGGATTCTGTAGGCAGAATGGGGTCATATGACAAGCAAATAAAAATAGATTTGTTTAGAAATAATGTTTAGTTTTCCGTATAAATAAGAAACTTCTAGCTTTTGAAGAAGTAATAGGTAGGAAGTTGATGGTTGATAATACTATAAGGCGAAGTTTAAATCTAATTTGATGGCGATTAGAATACAAAATTTAATGTAAGATAGAATATAAGAACCCCGCTCTAGCTTAACATCAGAGAGGAGGTGGTATTTCGAGGAATTCATAGTAAATCTTCTCAAAGCCGGCATAGCGACTCATGTCTTCAGATTCCCTTTTCTGACAACAGTCGCCTCCGTTCATGGATCGCACTCCGGTTTAACATCTGGCGGGGTCATGTGATGAGCTAAAAAAAATAAATACCCTTCAGGTACCAAGTTTAGGGGTTATTGGGATTTGGGATTGTTGGGGAAAATAGACTGATAGCTTTTTTTTTGTCTTCTTTGATGAAACTAAATATAAATATGTATTGCAGGCCGAATCTGAAGTGGCTGCCCTGAACAGACGCATCCAACTGTTGGAGGAAGATCTTGAGAGGTCTGAGGAACGTCTTGCCACCGCTACAGCTAAGTTGGCTGAGGCTAGCCAAGCTGCCGATGAATCCGAACGGTGAGCTCTAATCTGATTCATATTTTAGATTACATTAGATCCGAATATACGTTTCCTGTATCAATCTAGCCTACTTTAATGATACTTTGAAAATGCGTATAGGGTAGTCGAACTAAAAGATGAACAATACCCAATAAATGAACTGTGTTAATACAAAGTTTATGAAGTCTCTTCTGTTATTTTATATTTATTTATGTTTTCAAATACTTTAATAAAAATATCTCTTAAATCGTCATTTCTATAAAAAAGTTGATTATTTTTATTTATTTATGATTTCGCTGTAGTTCATTTATTGGTATGACTACCGTAGGTATTAACTGGTACATACATATTTTGCACTACGCTACAAAAGTTTTTTGTAACCTGAATCAGATTTTGCCCTTGTCTTAGTTATTGTAGATTATTATTTATTTAATGCATGTGTGTTTAAATATTGTATTTTTTTTTTGATATTTCATTAATGTCATTAATTTCTTAATATTCAGACGTAAAAATTTTCTTTGAGTGACTGAATTTTGTTTTTACAAAACATTTTTTTATTTGATCAGCCATTTACATTGTTACTATTTGTAAATATAAACATCATTGTGATGATCATTACGTGTCTTAACTTTTAAAAAAATTCAGGTGTCAGATTAAAATAGTTCTTTATTAACTAATAAGTCGGGTAGAACGAGATGAATGTTCTCTGTCCGTTGATATAGCGGGAGCGACTGCTGCCTGTAGACATTTCTCAATGGTAGCACTTGTTTCCGCTCATGGACTTCACTCTAGCTTAACATCAGGCAAACTGTCGTCACATTCTAGTTTATTGTTAAAAAAAACTACAGTACATGATAAATGAAGTATTTTTTTCTGACACCTAAATCCTTAATCGTAACGTAAACTAAACAAGCATGTGTTTGATCGCACTAACCAGAATACGCAAGGCATTGGAGAACAGAACCAACATGGAGGATGATCGAGTGGCAATCCTGGAAGCCCAACTTTCACAAGCAAAACTCATCGCTGAGGAATCCGACAAGAAATACGAAGAGGTGAACCGCTTTCACATGATCCATTAAATTGTTCTAAATAAAATTACTATAAAACTGATTAAATTTTGCACATACAGAAATACTTCCGATACCATCTATATTGGCAAAAAACTTGTTCAAAGAAATGTAATTTTATTTAGTATTTTATGACTCACAGGTCAACGGTTTTAGATTAAATTTGCAATACAAATACACATATTATTGCAATTCGCCTTTCTTGATATTTAACCTCGTTTTAGATTCAATTATAAACGCGTAAAATTAATTCTAAACCATTGACCTTTGCGTCATAAACTTTACGTAGCCTAGAAATCATCATTTTGACCCCAAAATGCTGGTATTTAGGTGTTAATCTTTAGTATTATAAGACATCCACCTCAGCTTCCTACAGGTTTCGGATTCGACGTCGCTGTTAGCTTTTATGTGTTCTTTTTGTTGTTTTTCATCCATCTACTCTTCTGCATGTGTTATATCTTTCTTTACACAGTTTCTGGGTCAACCTCTTGATTAATTTGTAATGTTATTCGGTATAGTGCTCGCAAGGTGCTCGAGAATAGGTCATTGGCCGATGAAGAGCGTATGGACGCCTTGGAGAACCAGCTCAAGGAGGCCAGATTCCTCGCTGAGGAAGCTGACAAGAAATACGACGAGGTCTTTATATTGGAGTGTGTTTGTCGTGGCTTTAATAAAATCCCTGTTTTAGTTGACATCTTTCAATTTACTAATATTACTCGTATTTCCGAATGCCCTTCATTTTTAATGTTTTATTTCTAAGCTATTTGTCCTCGCCATAGATAATGTTAATCCTCATTAACCGATTCTCGTGTGCTTCTAATCCCCGGTTCGTTATTTATTTTATATGGAGTAATAAAATCAATCCTCCATTTATTCTGATGATAGTATTAGCTATATTTAAACGACTGCATGTTTTCAGTTGTGCTTTTTTACTGTTATCATCGTGGATACATTGCAACTATTCCTTGAAACATATTTTATCAATTACGATAAGATTAAATGTTTCATCTAGTTGATATGTAAGTAGTGAGTGTGTCAGGATTTCACGATATTCAATGAAGTCATTATTGTTTGGTTATTTTCTTGTTTTTATGACAGATTTTTATTTTCCAAGCGTGCACCTTCGTGAATGTCATATTCCAAAGATGGAATCATGTCGTGTTTGATCTCGGTTTCTTTACCTTTTATGGAAGGAACGGGTCGCGACCGCTTTATATGTAGTAGGTTATATAAGCGTCGGTCGTGATACTGGCCGGGGCACTGGCGCCATCTGCTGCAGCAACTATATTAAATAAACACAAGCATAATAACGATTGTAATAATCCTTGACTGGCTGAAATTACTAATTGTTTTTACGACCAACTTATTTTGTATATTTCCATTTAGGGAATTCAAAGTTTTGGTATAATTGACAATTATGTGTTTAGGTCGCTCGTAAATTGGCCATGGTCGAGGCTGACTTGGAACGTGCAGAGGAGCGTGCCGAGTCTGGTGAATCGTAGGTTTCCCTTCTTATATCTCTGACACAGCCTAACCTAACAACTGCTACTGTTTTCCTACTGTATGAAGTGTGATGTTCCAAACTACTTTTGAATTTGAATTTGGAACGATCGTCTTCATTATGTAACTTGGTGGCCAGTACGTTGTTGTTTGTCGTTCTGCATGGTTGTGAGTTTGCATTTAACATTCGCTGCACAGTAACCACTTGACTTAGTTCCATCGTTATTCTAACATTGGCTCTCACAATCTTTTTTGCATGTTCTTTTAGTCGTGTAGGACGAAGCCGAGGAGGACTCATCATTTATTCCCATCGTATCCACAATTGAAATTGAAATAAGAGCTTTAAGAGAGTTAAGAGCGGCCGTGGTCTAGCGGCGATCCATGAGACCCGTGTTCAAACCTCGCTGAATATTGACCGCTCAGTGCTTGTGATAGAAGCATTAGCTCTATATTTAAAACTCGTTATTTCAATTCGATCGGTAGTTTTAAACTAAAACAAGGGTTGCCCCATCTCATGATTATTTTCTTATGTATTTCTATTAGTGTCTCTATAATATTGTCCACGTGTCGATTGTAACTTCTCATCTTATAATATGTATATGTGCGAGGAGCAGAATATGTGTGCTATAGGGAACATGTTTTCGTTTTCAGATTTGCACGACTTTACACCAGAAATACTGGCCGTATGCGTGCCGCACATATGCAACCGTACACATCACTTAATGAATTCGATAACGCACTAAATAGCACTTAATTATTATTATAAATTATAATCAAAAATCTTAGATTTATAGCTAAATGTTTTGGGTCAACCCTCGTTTCTTTATTTTTTTTTTATGCTGCGAGCTCTGATGCCGTTCTCGATTTATATTTTTTAGTTCTTTTTTGTGTGTTTTTCTAACAAAATTCTTGAGTGTTTTAGAACTAAAAATAGATAACAACACTCCTTAATATCACTTCAAATAGTTGTTAAATTGTAGCTTTATTTAACTAAAATACGTAAAATTATGAAATCAAAAAAAATTTTGCCTCACCGACTGCACTGACTGCACCTTATCGAGAGCGTCGTCCGTCTCCTTATATTTTTATGCTAGTATGTGTGTGTGTATGTTGTGTGTGTGTGCGCACTAACGCTCGGGCGACGACGCTAGGTGGCGCGCAAACTTGTCATGATGGAGCAGGACTTGGAGCGGGCGGAGGAACGCGCCGAGCAGAGCGATTGGTGAGCATGGCCCCACATAAAACACCAATATTCTAACCAAGTGGTAACTTCTTAGAGTATGAGACTAGACGAATTAGCGCAATTACCCGCTGCGTACGATTCTGAACTCGTCCGACTCAAAGTTCAGGACTTTTTAATTACGCAAACTGCCTCGCACAGAATAATAAGTAATGTGTATTTTCTAAGTAAATTAATTACGACTGATGGTGGTTATTAGTCCAGTCTACCGTACCATATCACCACTGTCATACTGGCGGGTGCACATTCGACTCGTCAAGTCGGCATAGCTTAGGCTGCCGCTGCTTGCTTTTACTATAGCAGCAGTTATATTTTATTTTACAAGCTTTTCCAATATAGCGTTTCTTAAGTAACCATTTTTATAGATTTATAAAACTAGCTCACCTATTTAATTAGGACCGAATTTGTGCTCTAGTTATTTGCCGCCAATAACATGTTAAGTAAATCGATGATTCATACACAGTAACCGCTTTAGTATTTCTAACGCGCATGCTTTACGGATTTGTTTTTTTAAGGCCGATTCTACACATGTTCAGGTTGACAACATTCGACTTCGATTTGCTATTTAAGTATGGACATGAAATGTTGCCCAGTACGCTGAGAATCAGTACAGTATAGTTCTTATAGTCTACTAAAGTCCAATCTTCTTTTTTTTTCCTGTTAGTATGACTATTAATGACTAGGCAAGTGGTGACGTAAAATGAAAAGTAATAGAAATGAATCTATTTGTTTTAAGTAGACTTTAAACGTAAACATTTGAGAATAGTGGCTCTCTGAACTCCCTGAACTGGTATTCGGCGTACGGGTTTGTCGAATCGAATATGCCAGCTCGAACATGTGTGTTCATAACCTAAGAAATACTTTATATGTTTTGTCACGTATAAAAATATGTTAACATCGTTTGGGAAGTTTAGTTTGAATTTAAATTCGTTACCAACAATGACGCGTTTTACTTAAAAAAAAACCGCTAAACTTATCTCTAATTTTCTTATTCAAGCTCTCTGCTTACCCATTTAAAGCATTATAACGCTCAATTTCTAAACATACTGTATTCTAAGTAACCTTTCTAAAGAGCAGTTTAAAATCTACTTATTATTATGGTGGGTGTATACTTACATTTAAATATATTTATTTGTTCCCGATTGGGGACTTTGTTACACAATATTAGTCAATTGTCCCTTTTATAAATGAGAACCCATATACAAGAATTAGGTCGTGTATATTCGTTAATTACTATCGATTGTGCTCCCCATTGTTTCTTGAATTGAATTAGTAATAAGTTTGTATTTCAAACTTTTTGTAACGATTAAATTCCATTCCTTTTTAGTATTTTTTTTTAAATGGAATATTTTCTTCTTCTAAGTACGTTCAAGAGGTTTCCGTTGATTTCAGCAAAATCGTCGAGCTTGAGGAGGAACTCCGCGTGGTGGGCAACAACTTGAAATCCCTTGAGGTCTCAGAAGAGAAGGTATGTTTTGTTTTGATTTTATTTTAATATTAATTATTTTATTAAAGTTTTTACAGCGTTACGTTACCTTTTAAATCGGTCGTGAAGATTATGTATGTCGAAGAAATATTTCTAAGGAACGATCGATTTTGAACCTTCGTTTAATAATAATAATGTTTAGTATTGTATTAAATTGCACCGACTTCCACACAGGCCAACCAACGCGAGGAGGAGTACAAAAATCAAATCAAAACCCTTACCACTCGCCTAAAGGAGGTCTGACCGAGTGTAGTTGCGTCTTGTGCGAGTGGCCTCCTAATTACTTATTGCATAATAGTTAATTATTATTGATTTAACCATTTTATTATAGTTATCAGAACTTCAACTATTTCTAGGTGCACTACATCTTTCTCTTCTCAGTTCAGGAGCTTCACGACTGAACCCCCTCTATACCTGGTATTATTTTAAAATGGTTAAGTCAAAAATAGTTATATTGTTGGTTGTAAGAATAGATTTGACTTGCCGTTGTTTTTTTTAATTATCTACTCTTTTTTTAAATAATAGTTCTTTGAATTTTTTTTTAAATTTGAATGGCTC
This sequence comes from Tinea pellionella, assembly GCA_948150575.1. Lineage (NCBI taxonomy): Eukaryota > Metazoa > Arthropoda > Insecta > Lepidoptera > Tineidae > Tinea > Tinea pellionella. Next base: position 3,285,954 of record OX411259.1, on the reverse strand, counting down.
GGGTACATTTAATCTGTAATCGGCTGATTCGGGCGAAACACTGTTTGCATATAATAGTTTCATATAAGATTCGGTTAAAACTGCACATAGACAGTTTAAAAGAGTGGTAGGCAGACTGCAGATAGTTATTAGTCCAGTTTGTCGTCTTGGGGTAGGACTACCACTTTCAAGTGTAACCGTAAAGTGGCCTAATCGCGTTTCAGGATCACCTTGAAAGTAGTTGGCTATAACGAGAGGAGTATGAGTGTCGGTCTCTTCAAGGCAACATAGCGGAGGCGACTGATGCCTGCAGATATTTCTCTGTGGTAGCAGTTGTTCCGCATATACCTTCCGAATGCTAAATTAGTATGGAATGTCGCTGACCGTACTCTGCTCATAAAAATGATCAATATGGTCGACTCATTACAACTCCTGTTTTGTGGTTGAAAAGTAGTACATCAACTATAAAACCAAACTTAGCGAACGGTTTCGCCCGAGTATAGATAATTCAGCGGATAAAAAGACTTGTGCCAAGAGCGTGCATGATGTTTACTAGTCGTTGTGGTTTTGTTATCTTTGCTAACATTATAATTATTTAGGCTACACAAAGGGAAGAGACATATGAAGGTCAAGTGAAAGTTTTGGATGGTCAGCTGAAAGAGGTAAAATATAGCTGAAGACGTCGTGTAGTTAGTGTGGGGTCAGGTTTCGTCACATCACGTTTCATTCGGTACATCGATCGTACTTTTATAAACATTTGTAACAGCGCATCGAGACTAATGTACAGTCGGCTTCAAAAACCTGAACACCTAAATTAATTAAACTTTATTTCGACTGTCAGAATTGTTTATCGTATCGTTTATTAAAACATGCCTTTGTTTAATTGAAATGTGTTATAATTTTCTTACATCAAATGATTTAATTAATTTTAAAGAAAACTAAAATGTAATTAGTTATATATTCTCTATAGTTTTGTCTATCATTATAAAATGTTTAAGATTTTTTTTGTTGCTTGTAGCTGTTGCAAATGTCTATTAAAATATATTTTTTAAGGTGATAGGGCTCGTTGTATTGTCCTAATTTTCAGTGGTTGTCGGAGGTTGGTGCTTATCCTATTTTCAGGTTTATTTTCTTATTGTGTACATAATATTACTTTTCTTTTATATTTATTTGTGCCCGCCATTCATTGACAGCGTACCTACCTTATATCTTGTTTTTGTTACTTTCTAAAGAATCACCACGAGCATAGAGAAGGCGACTTCTACCCGCAGTTACTCATTTCTCTGTGACAGAAGTCCCCTCAAGGACCGCACTCTAGCTTAGTACTTAGGCGAAGTGCGGCCAAAATTACAAATTATAGTCTAGCGTACACTGTGAATGTTTTGGCAGCATGTCGCTTATCCCTTGTGAAGTAATGTGTATTACTCTATAATCTGGCTAGGCAATGGCGTCCCGCGAACACGTGGAAGACAAGATCCATGGCCTCTCGCAGAAACTCACGCAAGTAAGTTGTCTACATGCTAAAGTTATGGTCGGGGAGGTAACCTTTAAGTCTCAAAATAGTGATGTATTTTCTTAAATTTATTATCGATATCGATTAGAAAATTTTATTTACTTTTAAAATCTTAACTATATTAAAAATGTTACATTTAAAAATGGAATTGTAAATGTAGCTCGTTTGTGAAAGTTAATAATGCTCATGATGAGTTAGTTATCTTAGATCTTTTCCCCGACCATAACATTAGTATTTTTATGCTTCAAGACACCCAATGGGGCAGACAGGGTATTACTATTTTCCTTATCTTAATGTAATATTTATGTATTTCGGGTGTAGCTGAATATCATCATTACAACATTAAGCATTTACGGTGAAGGTAAAATGCATGGGTTTGATTTTAATGTCCGCTTCAATGTTGTTTTAATTTAGAATTTAGTTTGTTTTACTGAATTATAAACATTGCATGTTTTTATTGTGTTTTCAAGAGCAGACTGTTTTCTTTCAAGATATATATAAATTTTTAATTTTTTAAAACTATTTTTTTTAAACATTAATAAATTAAAACATCAATTTTGTTGTAACCTTCAAGTCAAGTTAACTATTGAGTCTGCTCTTGTGAAAGCTTAAAAGTTCATATATTAAATGGTTTTTTAAATACAATTTACAGGCTGAAGCCCGCGCTGAGTTCGCTGAGCGCTCCGTGCAGAAACTCCAGAAGGAAGTCGACAGGCTTGAAGGTAAACTATTAAACAAAATTAAATTTAGTTTCTCAAATATCAAAATTTATTATAAACAGTATAAAACAGGAGAAACAATAGCCACGATAATGTTTAAATTTATTAAATTTTTATTATTTTAGTTTCAAAGGTTTTCAGATATTTTACAACATATGCCGTACGGTTAAGTTTATTATTCTAAAGTCAAGTTTCGTGTTTAAAATAACGCTTTATGATTAAAAAAACAACTATTAATTTCTTAATGCACTTCGATGTCATTACAAACTGCCATTTAGGCTGGCTTTTGAACGAGTGTTTTTGTCTCTTATTGGATTAACTCTTACGACAGTAATTGTTTTTTTAGCTCTTTTACTGCTTAAATATGTCGTTTTATATGTAAAGGAGAATGCTCATTTTTGGGCCCACTAGATACCAAATAGTTTGGTAACTTCTAAAATTCTAAAATAATATCTTATTTTTTTATTAATTCAATTTACTTATGTCAACACATTATTTATCAATCAATATACAATGTTTAATTGCATACAAAACAGATATCATCAATTAATAAAGCATTAAAAATAATAATAACCTCAAATATTGCATCAGAAATCTCAAACATCTAATTACTTAATAACCCGGGTGAAAAAAATAAAACTGATTGGTAATAAGGAAGTAGATTTATTTTTCTACAAAATTCGAGAGAAACTCGAGAAAAAAAATTGTGGGCCCATTTTTCTTAGGCGAATGGGCATTCTCTTTTAAACTAAACTTATTATAAAATCAAATCGTATCAAGTAGAAATGTTATTGTCGTAAAAAGTTAATTCAGTCGAGGCACAGATGACAAGCTGTATCATAGATTTGTTCTAAGCTTATTTGCTATTTTTGGCTTAAGTTGTTTTTCTTTTAAAGTTATTATTTAATTTAACAGTTTTATTTTTCTTTAGTCGTGGTGTTGTTTATTAAATATTAAAATGCTTAGAGTTGTGAGTCACTCACATTTTAATTAGGCAAATAAATAAGGCATGATTGTTGTTGTATCCACTATTTATTTTTGCTCGAACCTTTAAATGTTTTTGGCATGTTGTTTTTTTTTTTACAATCGTCATTTAATTAAGTCAAACTCTTTAATTAGATGACAATAGTTATATGTTTACAGTGGCGGATTATTCTTTACGCAAAATGGGAACGTGATATTTCACAAAAAAAGTACCAATCATCTATCTTTTCAAATAAATTTATATTAGTTGGCCGCCAATGAAATGTTAGCCTAGGGCCTTGTCAACATTTAATCCGCCACTGTGTCTCTCACGAGCAAAATAACAATGATTTTATTTTTTTCTTCCTAATAATCGTTTTTGTTTTGCTTTGTACTCTTAAATATGTAGATGTCTAGATAACTCCTCTATTGAAACAAAGTTGGAGTGTTTTAGGCATTCTGTTTGTTTGTGTTGTGTGTTTTAACACCCGGTGCGGTGGGGCTTTCAGACGACCTTGTGGCCGAGCGTGAAAAAAGCAAAGTTCTCCAGGAGGAAATGGAAGCCACTCTGCACGACATCCAGAATATGTGAACACCGATCACGCTCGACTTATCGATACATTAAAATAATAACACATCACTATTCTACCCTATTTATAGTGTAGTTAGTACACGCCTTAATATAGTACAAACGTTTAACTGTACACAATTTAAAAATTGAATTCGAAATTCAAGATTCGAATGTTCAAATTTAATTATAAAAGGATTGTGTTTTAGATATCGATAAGATATTTATTGTATGAGAATAGTGATGTGCTATTTGTTTGATGACGCGCTCGAGCGGTCCGCTTTAGATGTTTAGTAATTGCCAGCCGCTTTTATAAGTATTTTTTTATACTAAGAATCGTGTCTGCGATATCACACCACTGCCATGAGTGCAATTTGTCCTACAAAAATACCGGATATATTTCCTCATTTGATTTTAGTCATAATTTTATGAGAGTGACTGTTCATTTTTCTTTTTTATATAAATCAGTAATTTAATAATTCTATTCGTTTAGGTTTAAGGTTTTCTACATTCCAAATGAGGACCAAAATATTTAGCTTTTTTTCTTTTCCTTTTTTCCACAATTTATTTCATTTGAATTATTGGCAACAAATGTAGTTAGTATCTATAAATTTACTTTATAAAAATTAATTTTGAAAAATCTAATAATATTAATTGATGAATTATGATCAAGAATATTATACTATTAAATCGAGTGATTTATTATTGAATATATGATATTACATTTTTTTCCTATTGATATATTGTTTTCTATAATGAATTATATACATTTATGTTCAGAGTTTTTTTGTGTCATAACTTTGTTGTTATTTATTAGAACGGTTTTGTCGAGCTTTCACTCGGATCGCATCGTGACCAGTCGAGCTGGCAATTATTGTGTGACGCGTGACGTAACAGCATGCAAAGTAATGCAAATAACAATGTTACTAGGTGACAACAATGTACACAAAATGTTGATAATGAATACGTATTCGCAATTCATGAGAATTCCGTCTCTTTAATGTTACGATCTATGTAGTTAAGTACGTGAAATATAAATTAATAATGAATTTAAGAGTATTCTAACACAAGTGTTTATAAATATATATATTATCTTTATTTTTAATTTGTGTTCTTGATTTTACTAAACCGTGTGTGACCCCTTTCATCGACCGACCCCCTTTATTGAGAGAATTTCAATTTCATCAGCTATTATAAGTATTTATTCATGGAACGTCATTGAGGTCCTTCATTATGACTAATCGACACATTGCAAAGAACTAAAGTGATGAAAGCGAATTTTAGAAGATCATTGTATATAGCCATCGGGACTGGAGGCATGAAGACATCCCATCCCCACGCATGGAGTGGACGACTAACGCATGAATCCGAACGCGGCAGACACTCATCGACGACGACTCTCGCGCAGATGATCTCATCGTCGAGACTGAGAAGTACAACGACATCGGAGACGGCATCGATGACTCGTTCATGGAGCTCATACCGGGAGTCGACCCCAACGAGAGGCAGATAGAGATAGCTCGCAAGGAGTACGAGAGACTGCACCCGAAGGAACCCACTCCGCCACCGCCACCACCACCGGCACCGGAACCGGAACCGGCGCCGGTAGAGCCCGCGCCGCCCGCGGAAGGAGCACCCCCGGCGGAGGGAACGGTTCCACCTGTCGAAGGAGCGGCACCGCCGGCCGAGGGAGCGGCACCACCGGCCGAGGGAGTCGCGCCACCCGCCGACGGCGCCGCTCCCGCGGCAGATGGAGCGGCACCGTCCGCCGATGGAGCCGTTCCACCGGCGGACGGCGCCGCACCCGCCGCTCCCGTCGAGGGTGCGGTTCCTCTCGCCGAAGGTGCGGTTCCTCCCGCGGAGGGAGCTCCGGCCGCTCCCCCCGCGGAAGGCGCTCCACCTGCAGACGGAGCCGCTCCGGTCGTGCCGCCCGTCGAGGGCGCGGTCGCCGCTCCTCCGGCCGAGGGCGCTCCTGCTGCTGTTCCTCCGGTCGAGGGGGCTCCTGCCGTCGCTCCGCCTGCCGAGGGCGCACCGGCAGCCGCCCCGCCGGCCGAGGGAGCACCGGCGGCGGTTCCACCGGCCGAGGGTGCACCGGCAGCGGCTCCCCCGGCAGAAGGTGCACCGGCAGCCGCTCCACCGGCAGAAGGAGCTCCAGCACCGGCCCCGGCTCCGGCTGCCGCTCCCGCAGAGACGGCTCCCGCGCCTGCCGCTGCCCCCGCGGAGGCCGCACCTGCAGCTCCACCGGCAGAAGCCGCGCCCGCAGCCGCTCCGGCCGAGGCGGCGCCGCCGTCATAATTTACAAAATATTATGGAAGAAAGATAATAATTTTAGTGCAATGAAGGATAATTATGTTGTTTAAAATATTGAAACGTTCGTTATCTACTATTACCTAGATATTCTACAATTAAAATTTGTAATAGCTGATGAAATAAGATTTATTAAGTGAAAAGTAAATTATTAACATAGAGAGAATGTCGCCTCGTACATTGACAGCATGTGATTCCGTTGCAACAAAGTTCTCAGTACCGAGTGTACAAAGAGATGGGTCTTCGCAGACGACCTGATCGCCGGCAAGGAAGTGTTCCACGAGATCGGTGCCGAATTGGACGGGGCGTTCAAGGATCTGGGACTTCAGCCTACTCCCGCTATGCCTGCACCGACGCGACTCTGTCCCAGATGCACTTGCTGCCACTGAAGACGCGCTGTATCACCTAACAACAAACACATTTGACTGCATTTAAAGATATATCTTTACATCAATAATCCTCTAACTCGTATACGAAAAGCTTTCTAACCCAGCATGTAGCGATACAACGACCTAATGTCGACAGTTTGACGAATAACCCCGCAAGAAGCGCGCATGGCTTCGGAATAACCTGCGACACGTAAGCATACTCATGTTATTTTCTTCATAATTTGCCTCAAAACTTGACTTGGAGAAGAAGTATTGAAATTAAATTTGTTAAAGCGGGTTCAGCGTTAATTTTGGCTTTGGCATGGATAAATTGATATATTGATGTGCAGACGAACTTGTCGCTGAAAAGGAGAAGTACAAGGACATCGGAGACGACCTCGACACCGCGTTCGTGGAGCTCATCCTCAAGGATTAAGAGCGTCACGCGAGCGACACTGGCGTACCATCTGCCCGCGATCCATAACAAAATATCTGTACAAAAGTATTTTAATTTATATTTTATACTCCTTAAGTTTAATGTATTAAAAATCATTTATATAAAATGACCGTATTTATTTTTCAGTAATAATAAATTATATTATTTAAATTGAGTTTTTTCTTCCTTTATGTATTACTATGGAAATAAATGCTTGTAGGTATAAGTGCCAGTACGAATCTAAAGGCACAAGTCATGATGTTGGCGGAGGAAGATTGGTTCCTGTATTATCTTGCGTCTACTGAACATTAAGTACACTCGCGCACATACTTATTATATTAAAATAAACAATATTGATACGAGAATATAAAAACAGACACTATAAAATATAAAAATTGTCAACACTCAGCCAGTGTAATATCGGATGACTTAAATCTCTTTTTGTACAAATAATTGCTGAAATTAAAATGCACCTATTTTATTAGAATATAACACTAACTTTAAAAATTCGACTTTCGTGTGCGAGTGTACGCTTGTCAATTACTCCCACCACTTTTAAAAGTCCATACATCTAGAACCGTGACTATTACTATAGGTACCTATATCTTATTAAAAAGTATCGCTTAGGGTGGTTTGCACCAGAAGGTCGGTTAAAGTAACTAATACTTTTACGGCGACGACGACCGTTAAACATTTACATTTACTCCACACGCGTTGCAATATCGTGCAAATTCATATTGTTATCATTAAAACGGCGGCTGATCTCGAAAAATAATAGAAAAACATATTTGACTTCTTTTCATACATTTGACGTTAGCAACATTGGTTTGACGATTACTTTAATTTTAACCAAGTCAAGATTCGCTGGTTACGGTTAAGGTTAAAGTAACCGTCAAAAATGACAGGCGCGACGGTGCAGCGGTGGTGCAACACGTGTGGAGTAAATATGCACCATAATGTAAACGTAACGGTTAAAGTAAACGTAAAAGTAATAGTTAAAGTTACTTTAACCGGCCTTTTGGTGCAAACCACCCTTAATAAGCTATCTATACGTCACGTGGATTGTAGGTATAGAAGGGTTTCATCAAATATCCATAACTGTCAATCTGGACGATGTACAATCGTCTCCTTAAGTATAGCATAGCGGAGGCTACTGTTGCCTGTGGTTACAGTTGTTTCGGCTCATGGACCTCACTCTTATGATTATTATTTATAAAATATTGAAAAATATAATTGGTATATTTTATGAAGCCATTGCTTTTTTATTTTCTGTTGCAATTCGCGCATCAGCTGCATGCACTAGTAGAGCTACAAATCTGAGGTAAGTGCTAGATAGGAAAACTTATTAAACGGTGGGTAACTGAAAACTTTCAGGCCGGCATAGTGATGGCGACTGGAAGCGCCGTGTCGTCACCAGTCGATCATCATCATAAAAAAACCGCGAACTATATTTATTTTTCAAAAAGCAGACACGATAAATATAGATAACTATATTTCCATTCCATATAATACGAGTATTTGTTTCGTCCAGGAATCGAACCTAAGACGTCTGTGTACAAACTGACGCCACAGAAGCTATAATTATAATAGGCGAAATGAAGATTTTTTCAAATTCTTGCATAGTTTTCAGCATCTCTGAGATATACTCGTATTTTTATTATGATAAAAAAAAATTGACACACAACTTGAGGTGAGAGGTAAACGTCAGTGGGAGACGTCCTCAGCTTAGCGCATGAAAGTTCTGAACTGTCTGTCTGAACACAGTACTTACGTAAATGCTTCGAAATTCCTCTATATCTTTTCACTGGCAGTACTTTCAACCGCTGGGCGATGGCGAAGGTTCGATTCCTAACCCAGGCTGTATACCACTGGAAACGCACTGAACAACTAAAGTACATATAACGTAGTTACATTGGTACTGGTTAGAATTTAGCGAGATTCGAACACGGGTCTCGTCAATCGTGAGTTCATGCTTTCAACGGCTAGTCCACGCCCGTTAAATTATGAACGTATTTTCACGAAGAAAGTTGTAGTTTTTTTTCTGTAAAAAAATCTGTAAGCCTCGTCCACCAGTGGTGTAGTCGTCCGGGGCTCCTTTAGTTATTTCAATTTAAAATACAGCAATTCTAGAGCTTTTCGTCAAGAAGAAGAGAATAATTACTATTTCAATCATTCCGAACCTTAGGTGCGACAAAAACCAATGAAATGAAATGGCTCATAACAAGATATACTCGTATTTATTGTGAAAATTTGATGCCCGGGCGGGGTCGCTCACTACGCTACGCCATTGTACTCTCCCTACAGAGCTATTGTAATATTTTAAAAAGGAAACAGATAGATTAGTAGATAATATAACAATCTAATCTAAATACTTATATAAAATGTTAATGTTAGTACGTAAAGACAGGGTTTTCTCTATGACCACCAACTCCAATCTACTTCCCGTTGGGGTGGTAGATACCCCTTGGTCTCCTGGTGAAAGTAAGGGAGTTTGGTCGCGGTGGGTGGAAAAGGGTGGTTGTGGGAGGCGAAAATCTCAAAAAATGTATATCTGTCCTTTTCTAACTTATGACATATTAACTACTAAGTCTGTCTTTTTCTAACTTATGACATGTTGAGTATTTACAGAGTTCAAAAATTTTTGAAATAATCTAGAACACTCAAAAATGTGTGCAACTGTTACAATTGATCTAGAAGGTTCTAAAAATTTCAAGAATGATCTAGAAACCCGAGCAACGCCGGGCTTTGTCGCTAGTATATCTATATAAATAAAACACTGAACTAACAAATTACAGATGAAGTAATCGAAGAACGTAGTAAATACAAGGCGATCGCTGAAGAAGTCGACCAAACCTTCGCTGATCTCTCCGGATATTAAAACTGGAACAAAACGCTTTACAAAAAGAAACCGCCAAAAATTTCGCTAAAATGCGGCGGAAAATTGACTGCACATCTAATTACTTAGCTTCCAATACGCTTTTTGCAATTTACCTACAAGAAGAAAGACTATAATAGATAATAAATTAATATTATTAAAGAAATAAATATTGTTGTTTGGATGTGCATTTAGTATGGCAGATGGGAGGTAATGAGACGAGTGCACATTCTGCGAACAAAGTGTTCTTAAGCCGGCATAGCGGAGGCGACTGCTGTCTGGTAGTAGTTGTTTCCGCGAACCGATAAAGGAAAATATCGGGTCTGAAATATGTCTACCTCTTCCTTTTTGAATGAGAATGAGTTCGAACTGCCCAAACAAGATTCAACCTTTGTTAAAGTTAAAGTATAGGTAGTCCTCAGTACAGTGCAGTGCCGGATTAGCCACGTAGCAAGAGTAGCAAATGCTACGGGCGCCGCGAATTTGGGGGCCCCGCGCTTCAAATGCCTTAAACGTGAAGCGCCTTAGGCTATGCTTCACTTCCACTTATTTAATACCCTAAACTTGAGAACCTAAAGCAAACCCAGGGGCCCCTTGACAGAATTTGCTACAGGCCCCGCGCTGGTTTGATCCAGCACTGGTACAGTGCGTTTATTATAACCATGGGCGGACTAAGGTCTAGGCAACCTAGGGCCCGTAATTTTTGGGGCTCGAAAATTAGGTTTTTACGAAAAAGTATGTATCATGACTGAAAAAGGCCCAGAATTACAATGTTGCCTAGGGCCCACTTTAGCCTTAGTCCGCCACTGATTAAAACTAAGTGTAAAAATAATGCTAAAGTTCATTAGTTTCTGAAAGAAAACAAGAAAAGATTTTTTAAGAATTCTGAAGAAACGTAGGTTCTGAATAATTTTCCTAAACTTATGTTTCTTCAAGAGTAATATTAGTGTATTATTCGTTAACATGCGCTTTAATGGACAAACGATTCAAAATAGCCTCTGCTAAAAGTTTGCCTAAAAACTTGACGCTGTATTGAAAAATATTACTGAAGACTGGATTAGGAATCATTTTGCTTTAAGCTGAAAGCCAACAAGTTCGAAGCATAGCAGATTTATGTTGAAAATGCTTGTGAAATATAACTAATATAAAATGTTTAAAATATTTAAAATGCATTTTATATATTCTGTGCCGTAGCTATTTGTTTATTATAGTGATTTGCGATAATAATTAGTGCTGAGAAAGTTATCAAATTACTTAATTTCAACATAAATCTACTATGCTTCGAACAATGTGGTAAAACTGGTGTTGGCTTTCACCTTAAATGAAAGAAAAGACGATTGCTAACTCCATGTTAGCTAGTTTTTAGTTAAGTTTTTTTTTTCTAATTTGAAATATTTAATGAAATTGAATCTTGTATTTTTTTTGCCACGAACTTATGCAATCACTGAACAAACTGAATGGAAAATCATTTTCAATTTACATTCCATAGCTTATAAAAATAATAGTTGTTAAAAATGTGATTATATCGAAATGAAATTGTTGAAAAATGTTGAAAATTTTAAAACTGCCGTTGTGTGAGTGAGATTGTGATGAATTTCAAGTCCTTTTTTATTGATATAAGGTTTATTTAATAAAAATTTATTACTCGATAATACAGGTGAATTTGTCAAGTGGGCTTTCATGGCAAATTAACAAAAAAAATTGTTAAAAAAAAACTTTGGTTTGCCGTATATCATTACTTCCCAGAATTTGATCCCTATCAGGAACACTATCGGATGGTGCAATAATACAGTGTTGTTCGTTTTTCTCAAAATCAACAGGTTCGATTCCTGGCCGGGAAAATGGATTTATCAAAAATCTAATAATGCAGTTTTAGTTTTCATCAAAATCGGCATCGAGACTCCTTTCAGCATTTTTCGATATCTCTTATAGTTTAGGATTTGGCCATGAAAGCCCACTTGAAAAATTCACCCTGTATAGTATAGCTTTTTATCAAGGAAACAAATTGTAATCCTACCAATATAAGTTGTTAATATTATATTTCAATTTTAACCGCGAATTTGTGAAATTGAATAATAAACTACGTGAAATTCGGCTTAAGCTGTGTCGAAGCCGCTGCCGTTACTTATTTTGTAGTAAACGGTATTTTTTATACTTGTCCAAAATTTTTAAAATAAAATACTTTTGTATTCTGTTTTTATGTACAAATAAGAGTAGCTTTGTTTATGAAAAAGATATTAGATAATTTTTTACTAAATTGTGTACTCATTTAATTTAAAATGAGTTAACAAAGTAGAACCTTTGTAACATTCCGGTAACTCATTCTTAATTTGTAACGATTTTACCCTACACTGTGTGCGTATGATTTTGCTTCAAATGTTTCAAAATGGTGATGGCTTCTCAATAAAAGGTTTTTTTTTATATATTTGAGTTTTTTTTACTTAAAGCTACGGCTCCACCTGCGTCTTAACGCGGTAATTAGTGCTTTACATTAAGCACATAGCCAAGATTTAGCGTCAATACTATTGGCACAACAAACGCTCGAATAAAACCAAAACCATGTAGCTATAGTTTTAACGCACTACTTATCGTTAACGCTAACGTAGATGGAGCTGTAGAATAATAATTTCTCGTCACTTATAAACCTTGGCATTACACATTCGTCTTATTGAGCTGGCATAGTAGAGGGGACTGTTCCCTGTAGACATTTCTCTGTAGTAGCAGTTGTTTCCACCGCCCCACGTCGCGTCGTGTTAAAATTTTATTTAAAAGTCCAATACACTTTCGAATGTGACATCCCTGAAATGACCTAATCGCGTTTCGGGATCAGTTTTGGGAGTAGCTAGGTATAACGAGAGTAAAATGAACTGTTAACATGGATAGTGCATATAGGTCTCCTCAAGCCGGCATGGCGGAGGCATCTGCTGCCTGCAGAAATTTCTCTGTGGTAGCAGTTGTTTCCGTTCATGAACCGCACTCTAGCAGCACAGCTTGCCGAACTACAATTTAAAAAAGAAAACACCCTTAGCATTATGCGACTATCGATATCTGCAAAATTTCCTTTTTAGGTATTTCGCTATGGAAACAGAAAACAATACAATGTAATAATATGGTGCTAATACTTCTTACATTATTAACAATTTTACAATAATATTAAACCATAATATCGTTGTGAGTACGGTATATCGAGTTTTGAAAATATCTTGCAAATTTATGAATCAGCTGGCGCAGTAAATGTGCGAGCGAGACGATCTCTTATAATAAATATAACCGACATTGACACAGACTCGCGTCTATTGATCCCTCAAATATATCGACGACCACCCTCGACTCTAAACAATACACATCCCTATAGGTTGATTCATTATCGACTCCTAATATCATTTAAATAGACACATATAGTTCGCTAGAGTGTGATAGCCTTCTTGTTCGCGGTCTCTCGCGATTACGACGGTAGATCGGAATCCTGGATTTTTGGCACCGAAAATAGTCCCGTGGGATTGCAGAGCAGCGGCAAGGGAGACAGTGCGAGTCGCTCCGCCGCGTGAATAGCCCGCTCGTGAGGTGAGTGCGCGCGAACACCGTTTGGATACTTCATCACGCACCGCGCTGAAACGGGTGATCATCGAGTGATAATGGGTGAACCAGTGATTGTGACGTGTGGAGTATCCAAGCAATGGATGAGCGCTGTCTCAAATATTTTTTTTCATACGAGACCTTATTTACATTTTAAAAACATGTCTTAATAATCACTCAATGTAATCTAAAAAGATAGGAACAATTAGTGTGTAGTGCTAACATGTTTTGCGTTTGAATAAATTAGTCGACTCCCGCGCATCTGATTTTAATAGATGTCGCGCGCCGTTCGAGTGTTGCGCACCGTGTGACTCGGGTTTCAGTGCGCTCACGACCTCGCTGAAAATAGTGTCCTCCGCCCGCCCGTAACACGCCCGCCACGCCCGCGCCTGTCTCTCTTGTAACCTATTTGCGGCATGCTCGGGCATCAGTATTTATTTAGTGAGATGAGGAAACTGGTCGCACTTTTAATATAGACTCGGACATGCCCTATTTATGATGTAATTGGGACACTATCGCATCGCGGGGTTATGATTTAACTATAATTAGTTCATTATTAAATTAGGAGATAACAGATAGAACTTTATTGAAATACTTTGGGATGATTAACTAGCAAGTGCAATTTGTTATGCCTATTGATTAAATTATTATTTGCAAGGAATTCAGTATTTAGTTATTGCACTGATTAGTATAATGAGGACTTTCTTGAAATGCAAGCATGTTACAGTGGTAGTCACCTGTGACAGAAGTAACATTTGCTAGGAATGCTAGAAGTTGGCAGACCATCAAAGCGACACGTTAAACCCAAGCATTTGGGTCGCCAGTTGAAACAATATTGTTATTTTGGAATTTATATTAATCACCGGAATTTTCTTACTTATGTAATCGCTCATTGTTGAGGATCGCGGCACGCTCAACTAGATCAGCCTTTATCGGCTGTAATTTCTTTCTACTACTACTTATAGTACTGACTACTATTTAGCTCACGCCCTGTTATCACTGGGATAGGCAGAAACTATGGAGCGCCAGCGCCTCCTCTCTTTACATATTGCTTTCGCTTAGACCACATCCCTTACTCCCCTCGTGCATGCACGTCGGTTGAGGGTATTCCTCACCTGACCTTTTCTGAGCTGTTGACCAATCTGGCTGAGAAGGGACATTGCCATCTATTTTCTCCTCTCATCCATCCTTTCCAAATGACCGAACTGACTTAGCATACATGGTCACAATATTGTCCTTGAGCTGGTGACGAATTCTTATCACGTATTAAACATCAAATGAAAAAAAAAAGGATTATTTTGTTAATTCTGAAGATACATGATAGCTTTTATAAATTAAGATTTTATATGGGTATCGTAGTAAAATTTATTCTTGTAAGCGAATGTAAACATCGTGAGAGAACCCACGCCTCTTGTTAATTTTTTTATAAACTTTTTGGATGAAAATGTGTACTGGAATTTTATGGACTGGAATCGAATTACAACACCTACTTAATATAATAAATTATTCTGAAACTCTCTGAAATTAAATTAAAAATTTTTTTAAAAATCATTTTGTTTAAACTTGAAAATTGAAAAGCAACTCCATCTCATCTCTGACGTACGTGTTAGTTTCTTATATTAAATTTTCATCATAATTTAATAATAAACAAAACTAGATGTCAAAAAATAATATAAAAATAACCAATATATATTTTTTATATATTTTATATATATATATATATATATATATATATATATAATATTTTATGCGGTTTATTTTGATAACGACTCGCAACAAGACATTTAGAAAGCTTTGCAGTGATTACTTAAAAAGTTAAAATATATTAGCGCAAAAACTAAGAAAATTCACTAAAACTAAAAAACTTCACTATTAAAGAGTGGTAGGCAGACTGATGATGGTTATTTGTCCAGTCTGTTGTCCTGGGGTAGTACCACTACTTTCGAATGTGAAGTGAAGTGACCTTGTCGCGTTTCGGGAATAGTTTGAAAGTAGCCAAGTGTGCACTGTCAATCTAGATGGTACATGCTGTCTCCTCAAGCCGGCATGTGTGGAGGCGACTACTGCCCGTAGAGATTTCTCTGTAGTAGCAGTTGTTTCCATTCATGGACCGCACTCTAGGTTTACATCAGGCGGAGTGTTGTCACATGCCGAGCTACAATTATAATAAAAAAATTAGGATTATTCTTTTAAAAATTAACACAAAATAAATTTAAAACAAAACTAATCAACTAATGGTATGTTAACGGTAAATTTATTTTTGTGTGGCGAAAGAAGCCGGGTATAATATTTGTCAGAATGCCAGATTCATGTGTGACGTATACAGTTTACCTATTTTCAGTAGTTACGTTACCCTGGAGTTTATACAACTTTATAGTTATGGTTAATTACCCTATATACACTATAGAAGTATAGAGAATCATATTTATCATAGCTTGAAAGTGTAACTAAATAAATGGTGCACATTCGTCTTCTCAAGCCGGCATAGCGGAGGTGGCTGCTGCCGGGATATATATCATTGTAGTATCAGTTAATTTCCACTTCAGGCATGTGCGGACTAAGGCCTAGGCAACAAAGGCACGTGCCTAGAGCCCGTAATGTTTGGGGCCCGAAAATTAGATTTTTACGAAACGCAAAGTATCATGACTGAAAAATAGGCCCGGAATTACAATGTTGCCTAGGGCCCGCTTTAGCCTTAGAAGCCTTCAGGTCACTTGCTGATCTAAGTACTATATAAAAAAGGAAGTGTTTTTGATCTATGGAATCTGAAACATTTATCATTTATCTGCATATTTGATAAATGCTATCAGAAAGAATGCAAAATCTCACAAAATCTGACGTCTGAGCAACTAATTAATTATTCGGAATAACATGTTATAATTGATAATTAAAAAAACAAGAACGCCGACATGAAAAACACTATTAATTAGCATTTGTCTTTCTATCACTGAAATAGAAAAAAGTTGACACGAGAGAAAAGACGAGACTGCCTGAGCAATGACCCCTGTGCCTCTGATAAAAAAAAAACAATATTTGACAGCTTTTTTCGCGAGTAGTTTAAGTTTTTCAAATTGATTCACTGTTGGTTGTTATTCTATAAAACTGGGATGTTTCTGGGTAAAATTCTGCCGTCAAACACACCAATAAACCATCGAATTCTAAAATACTTGCAATTTTATGTACAAAAAAAAACAAGTTATACCGAAGACGTGGCTGTGTGGGTTTTATTCCCTTCGCCTTCCCAGAATGGCAGAACTGAACTAAAAAACGATAGCAAAAAATAAAAACATAAACTAAATTAATATTTAAAGTGTAACCATGGGAGTTTTGGCGGCCATCTTGAGACATTAGGTTATCAGTCTTGAGTTATTATCCTAAACTTGTGTTTTTTCAAGTGTTATGTGTAATAATGGTTCGTTAGTGCGTGAGTTGTTTGCCCACAAACAATTCAAAAGAAAAGAACCTGTGTTCTCATTTTCCCTCCAAAACTCCGTAGGAAGTTTCAGTAAAGATTCTACCATTTTACTGAAGCAATTTTTGACTTGACTGAGACTTGACCTGACTGTTTAGTGTGATGAATGAATGACTCGTGATGCACAATATTATTAACTTGATGCAAAAAAAATATATACTTTGACACTGGCAAATTGTTATAATGCCATAAAAAAAAAAGTGTAACCACCACTTAAATGTAAGTTGTGGGGTGGCTGCGTTTCGAGAGCAGAAGCAAAAGTAACCAGGTATAACGCATGGAGCCTTGTGCCCTGTCAACCTGGCGACTGTTGCTTGTAGAAATTTCCTCTGTGGACGATAATATACAACCAAGACTTATTCCACGTTAACAAAATTGACTTGTTTAATTTTAACAACAAACTTTGCATGCTTCCTCCGCACAAAGTCACTCGATTGTAACTTGTTTATTTATAACAGTTACGTTTTCTCATCGTGCAAAGTATAAAAATACTAAAATGTCAAGATTATGTATGTGTAAAATTATTTCCATCTCAATGTATACCAAAAAATAAACTATTAAATTGTAATTTTATTTATAAACACATATGTTATTTCCTTAAACATCGCACCCATAATTAATGCACTGACCTAATTATAAACAAAAATGTAATTAATCTATTATATTGCTTCGTATTGAGAACGGCTAATAAATATTATGCAGCAGATATTTATAGCTGGAGCGCAGCCAAATGAACTAATTTAAATTTCTCTTTCAACTTTACAATGTGTCCATAACAAATATATTTATTATTACAATAAGTAATGCATTATTAAAAAATTATAATTGCACTAAATTAATAGATTTCATGCGGTTTAGTATCGCGTTCTTTTTATTATTTAAATCGACGGCGATGTCTCTAAAGCTGTGCAGGCATCGCGGCGAGAATAATCAATGAATTAGAAGAAAAAGGGTGTCTTTACTTAGTTAAAAAAGATCTTAGATTATAAGAGAATTCAGTCAACTAGTGGCTGATAACGTAACCATGATAATTATCGTTCTTTCTCTGATTTTTACGAGCATTTTCTGAGTAATTAAGTTAGGCAGTTAACAAAGATTTTAACACATTAATTTGCAAGAATTACCCAATACAGGCCGTATAAAATAAAAAAGTTAGTAATTGAAAAGGTATCAATAAGTTGTATTCTCGTATTTTAGGCCAGTAGCTGGCGTATTTTTTCGACCGGACCGTAAAGAAAAACAGCCGCCACCATGGACGCGATCAAGAAGAAGATGCAGGCGATGAAGCTGGAGAAGGACAATGCCATGGACAAGGCAGATACCTGCGAACAACAAGCCAGGGATGCCAACCTTCGTGCTGAGAAGGTATGAAACATTTCAAATTAAAGATCTATATTATTATTATTATTATTATTGTAGCTCGACATGTGACAACACTCCGCCTGATGTAAAGCTAGAGTGCGGTCCATGAATGGAAACGACTGCTACCACAGAGAAATCTCTACGGGCTGCAGTCGCCTCCACTATGCCGGCTTAAGGAGACGAGTATGTACCATCTAGATTGACAGTGCACACTCCTCTCTTATACCTGGCTACTTTCAAACTATTCCCGAAACGCGACAAGGTCGCTTCACGGGTGTTACATTCGAAAGTGGTGGTACTACCCCAGGACGACAGACTGGACAAATAACCATCATCAGTCTGCCTACCACTCTTGCATCACATCATGGTAGGTGCTGACTGCCTCTTTTTTCAAATGTCACCTAAGCGCAATTCGTGATTAGCTTGAAAGTAGACGGAGACTGCTGGACACAAGTTAAAACAACAGCTATAAATATGTATCTTTATTTAAAATTCTTCCAGGTCAATGAAGAAGTACGTGAACTTCAGAAGAAGCTCGCCCAAGTTGAAGAGGACCTCGTTGTAAACAAGAATAAACTTGAACAAAACAACAAGGACTTGGAAGAGAGGGAGAAACAGCTCACCGCCACAGAGGCTGAAGTAGCTTCCCTTAACAGGAAAGTACAGCAAATTGAAGAGGACCTCGAAAAATCTGAGGAAAGGTCCGGCACCGCCCAGCAGAAACTTCTCGAAGCTCAACAATCTGCCGATGAAAATAACCGGTAAGATCTTATATAAGTAGGTTTTTTATACCTTAATGCGCTAGGTATATCTGATCCTTTCAAATTAAACGAAACTTGATGTATTGTTATTTGACAGTATGTGCAAAGTATTAGAAAACAGAGCACAACAAGACGAGGAGCGTATGGACCAACTCACCAACCAATTGAAAGAAGCCCGTCTCCTCGCTGAAGATGCTGACGGCAAATCTGATGAGGTATGCATCATGATATTCGAATAAGTTCATTCTAAAATGCACGTTATAAATCATAAAATTTTGCATTCAGGTATCCCGCAAACTGGCCTTCGTTGAAGACGAGCTCGAAGTTGCTGAGGACCGTGTCAAGTCTGGTGATGCCAAGATCTCAGAATTGGAAGAAGAATTAAAGGTAAATAAATTATATTTCTATCTATAAGATATTATGCATAATATACATTTCTTCAATCATGGCCCAATTGGTCTAGAATATATGTAGCTTCTTCTTTGTATCTTCCAAAAATCTCATTCGGAATCAACATTACAGATTCTGACTAAAATATTTTTCTAAAGGTTGTAGGTAACTCCCTCAAATCTCTGGAAGTATCAGAAGAGAAGGCTAACCAGCGCGTTGAGGAGTTCAAGAAACAATTGAAGACCCTTACCAGCAAGCTAAAGGAGGCTGAAGCCCGCGCTGAATTCGCTGAGAAGACGGTTAAGAAACTCCAAAAGGAGGTTGACAGGCTCGAAGGTGGGTAATTAGGAAAGACCAGAAATCAGATATTTTAAAAGAAAAAAGAAGATATTCATATAAAAATTAAGGCTTTATTTAAAATCTAACTATTAAAGGAGAATTATATTACTTCTCTCACAAGCAAGATTGCTGCTTCTTTCTATAAAATAATAATATTCATCTAATACAGGAATAATTAAAATAAAAAATAACTTTTGGTACCAACGGTTATCTTAATACTAAACTTTACAGACTCGTTGTTCAACGAAAAGGAGAAATACAAGGCGATATGCGATGATCTGGATGGAACATTCGCTGAACTTACAGGATACTAACAACAATATAGATTTACACCCAATCCCAATTATAGACACCGACTCCTGACCCGATCAAATTTTTTACTCGTTTAATTTTAATTGGATCTAAATATCGACGTTTGAAAGAATAAAGGGCTTAAGAAGTAATATAACAAAGAATAATCTATAAAAGCTCAGATTTATTCCATGATTTAACAACCTTGGAAACACCATCACTTTCAAGTCTACGTGTATTCGTTACGTAGCAGCGACTTTTTTTAAATTTCTTTTTTTTTTATTACTATTTTTTTCCGTTCATGGATCGCACTCTAGCTTAAAATCAGATGGAGTGTTTTCACCGGTCACACGTTAAGCTACTTTAAAAAATAATTTACTTATCACCTTTTGCATTTCAATAGTCGATTTCATTGACTTATTAGACCAATTATTTCCTATTCTTGTTTTATTGTCCTATTTTAGATTATACAATACATCTTCCCTTACTGTCTACCCCGAATCTATTTTGATACGAACAAACCCTACTTCGTGTTTACTAATAACCATAACCGTATTAATTTTAAGTTTTTTTAGAGGATTGTGCTAACTTTAGAGTATACTTAACTCTAATTATTAGAGCATTTGACACAATCCTTTGAATATAGTTTACCTAGTTTTTAAGTACCTGCTTTTTTATGTCGTAAATAACATTCTCTTTTGCTTTCTGCTACCGCTGCGGAACAATGCTTTAAGGTATTCTTCTTTAATATTTATACTGTTTTAAACATAATTTAAAGCACTCGCTTATGCCGTTTTTTAAATATCAATTTAAATTAATGATTATAATTTTTATTTTTATTTTTTATCAAACAATCTTTCGAAGTCTTTCTATATATTAAATCAGGTTCGATTCCTGATAAATAAGTAAAAGTAAGGTACGCCTGGACATCAGGACAAGAACAACGTAAACATATAATACCCAGACTTGAATCAAATACCTACCTCTTTTTACAATGTGATGGAACCTCTGCCTAACCACTACGTCCCACAGTTAATATTTATCATTTTTAGTTTGTAGTCTTTTAACACGAACGTTTCGAAACTATAGTTTACAGGTTTGCATAAAATCTAAGAATATGATAATATAATAAATTGACGTATTTCAGATGAGCTGGGCATCAATAAGGACAGATACAAGAGCTTGGCTGATGAGATGGACTCCACCTTCGCTGAGTTGGCTGGATATTAAAATCATCCGCACTCCAACATTCACACATACAAGAAACAGTCACAATAATGTAATAAGAACTTCTGTACCTTTAAAGTCTATCAATTAAATACATTTGTACACGTGATGTAATATTTATTAATAATTTATGTAAATTTATTTACGATTTTCAATAAAATTAATTAATTAATTACAAATCGTTTATTTTATTTATTATAATTACGATGAAAAAAATAATAACATTTTATATGATAGAAAGACAGTTTATTTTAATTTCAACGCGTTCACGTAAACGCTGTGTAGTGTTCGCAAAACGCAAAGCCGTGCGTGTGGGTTTGATACCTGGGGGGTTATGCAAGCAACCATCGTTTTCTCACTGACAAACGCTTGCGTTAACGCAGGATCGTTTTAACCTTCGTTTTTTTTGGTATGCAGGACGCACCAAAAACACAATCGTCCGAGACGACCGGTAAAAGTTAGTGATGTAATTTGGTACCGTTTTTAATAGACAATTTTTATTTTTTTAAACGTGAGCGCTGTCATTATTTTTGACACAACAAATAACGGAAAATTATTTGGTGTTTATAGTGTTATATATTTCGAAATATTTTTGTTAAATATGAGTGTATCGCAAGAACAGCTTGCAATATTAGTGGAGTTTATGGAAACGTAAGTATATTGTGAAATACCCGTACAAACTTCTGTTTAACAATACAATTTCTAACATTGTGTGTTTTTAAAGAAACGGGGACATATTAACTTTGGTACCTACGTACTTTGTGGTAACTAGCGAGCTTTCAAGGGCGTCGGAGGCGGCAGCACTTGTGGCTGGAGCTCGTGCACGCCCTTGAGCGAGAAGGAGGACCAAGGAAGCCGGGAGAGAAGTGGATGAAAGTGAGTATACAAGAAAGCTTGTTCTGTTGCATTTTATTTTGTTTGCATGTTTTTTTCTACGAATCATCAATTTAATCAGTAATTTCAATATTTAACGTGTCTTCCTAGGCATCTTATTCATGTCAATAACAATGTATTGCATGCAGCATAATTATGTATGTATATTTAAAAATTATAAAAACATGTAAAAGATTTTGTAAATAAAACAAATTCCTTAATTTAGAGTTTGAATGATCATCTTTTCTTCTTAATGTTTTGTTTAAATGTAATTGCTTATTTTGCATAGTGCTTACTAACAAGTTCTGGAACGAACGGAACATTTTATATGGGAGGCACATAAGAAGCTTATAATTTGAGAAACTTAATCTTTCTAAAATTTCAGGACAAGGACAATGTAGCCGAGGAGCCTGAGCAGATAGAGGTGCTCGTGCTGCAAGATCAGGAAATGCCACAGGATTTGCACGACATCAATTTTGTCTGGTTAGACACTGATGATACTGACACCTGCTTCAGAACCAGCTTTAGTCTCAGTTAATGTCATCTCAGATGCTGCTGGTTCTTCTGGGTTAGCCACATGGCCTGCAGCGTGAAATACAGTACAAGAAGAGACCCGGTTGGTACAATATTACTTTTATTAATGTTAAATATCTTTTTTTTATTGTACCTCAGACGCTTAACTGTTGAAAAGCTAAGAGTGCGGTCCATGAGTGGAAATAACTGCTACTTTAGAGAAATAGAGGGCAGCAGTCACCTTCACTATGTCGTCCAGAGGAGAAGAGTATGCACCATTTACGAGTGACAGTGCACACTCCTCTCGTTATACCTGGCTACTTTTACACTGTTCCCGAAATGCAATAAGGTCAGTTCACGCGTCTTACCGCTAGACCACGGCCGCACTATCTACCTGAATAGTGAAAATCACATTGATCTGAATTAATAGGCTTTACTTTAAAAATATAGTATAACTTAATATATTTATTAATTACAGAAGAAACTGCAGGCGACGACGGTCCTTGCCTCAAGATCCTATAACGATAACTATAAAGACTAGTCGTCTACAAAACCCTGTCCCAGCGGCGGCATTGAGGGTTTAGTAATAGTCTTTAGAAATCGCCTATAGATATGGGTATGGCCAATATTTTTCCCATTTTTGAAACCACAACTGTGATGGGAGGTCCATACTAAGAGTCCTCTGTGTAAAGGTTGCACGGGGGCGGAAGAGACAGTCACGTATGTGCGTGCAACAGCGTGGACGAATCGCGTCAAAAGTTCCGCAAGGACACACTCAGAAGCATGCTGGAACGTGAAGTCCACGAACTGACTCTTCACTTCAAGCTGTGCAAGGCCATGTTAATTACAAGTGTTATAAGATATCTGCAGTAAATTACAAAGCGAAAATGTACAAGCAATTTTATTGTTATCCTGGCCACCCTTCTGTTACACAAGATTACATTGTAATTTTATATTTTTTAAATAATAAAATAAAAATGACAATGCCAATCTACAGCAGCAGATTACATTTTTTGTGGCATAAGTATGTTAGTTAATTTATAAATAAATATAATTACCTTTACTTTTTTGCTTTTTATTTATATCTATTAAAGAGAGGTAGGCAGACTGATGATGGTTATTTGTCCTATCTGCCGTCCTGGGGTAGTACCGCCATTTTCGAATGTAACACCCATGAAGTGACCTTGTCGCGTTTCGGGAATAGTTGGAAAGTAGCCAGGTATAGCGAGAGGAGTGTGCACTGTCAATCTAGATGGTACATGCTCATCTCCTCAAGCCGGCATAGTGGAGGCGACTGCTGCCCGCACAGGTTTCTCTGTAGTAGCAGTTGTTTCCATTCATGCACCGCACTCTAGCTTTACATCAGGCGAAATGTTGTTACATGCCGAGCTACAATAAAAAAAAAACTCAATGACAATGGAAATAAAACAAGGAAATTAGTTTACGGTAATTTATACGGTAATTCGTTTTTTTTTAATAATTGGGGTACAATTTGGGCAGGAGTAGCATGGGGGTCATGCATATGGGGGTAGCTTCGTTGAGAATATCCGCTATCTCCTGAAACAATTATACAATGCCCTGTTAGTTTGAGAAATATAATGTTATTCTTCAGTTAATAATCTGTAACTCGTACCACCACTTTTTAGGGTTGAAGGTTGAGGGTTCCAACTCAAGACAACAATATTACCAAGTTTTTCTACAAATATATTGTAATAAGTTTGTTAACTCCACCACAAAACTTAGTTGCTGGGGAAAACTTATTTGTTATAAGATGTAAAGTTATGTTCATAAGTATTTTTATTTTTTTTAATGTTCAAGATCAACCACACCATAGCTTTGTTAGATGTGTCGGATTAATC
The DNA here is from genome assembly GCA_948150575.1 of Tinea pellionella. Classification (NCBI taxonomy): domain Eukaryota; kingdom Metazoa; phylum Arthropoda; class Insecta; order Lepidoptera; family Tineidae; genus Tinea; species Tinea pellionella. The sequence goes on along the minus strand of OX411259.1, from coordinate 3,261,563 downwards.
CCTTATTGTGACCAAGTTGCACTCTCTATAGCTCCAGTCATATCTTTGGGCCGGCACAGTGATGGCGACTGGGGCACTACAGTTCCTATTCATCAGGCCACATGCCATAGTAAAAAATCTAGAAATTATTACTATTAGTACATTTATTGATTGTTTGCCTTTTCTATTAAAACATGATGCCTCTTCCTGAGGGGTTTATTATATCAATGTGAGTACATCTAATTGCACCCAGCACACCGGGGATGCCAAATTTCAAATTTAGTCCAGTTTCTTTTCTCAACACATCTGACAACCTTACCATGAGACAATGATATTGTTTCATAGACCCAATGTGAATATACAAAATCATAATAGTAATGGATGAAATTAAACTTACCAACCCCTTTTGTATATCTCAATGAGCTCCCGGAGTTGTCGAAAACACTGTATCCGCAAACGCAGGCTCATTTTAGGCATTGGTGACCCCTCTTATGCACCGGCTAACACTTACTTGATCCATCAAACAAGCATCACCTACTAGCTTTTGGTATGAATCCATTCTATGGAATGCCAGAACTGTTAAGACCTGTATTGAAAATGGTTTATTATTTATAGGTTATGTAATTAGTTTGCCCATTTAACCAACGAGAGCATGCAAATGTTTATGTAAATATAATAACAAGTATGCAAACTTACAGTTGTACTATCTCTTAATCTGGTGTGCCGTCTACTCTCCTCGCACAATAGGAAGAATTCTTCCTCCGTAACTCTGTATAGGAACTACTCGTCAGGCATAACTTTTAGAAGTATCTTCCGCTCCTTTCGCCTACGAACCATTGTATTTCTCCTTTGGCGACTCCTTTCTGCCCTATAGGCAGCAAAAAGTACTCGAGGAGCACCTACTTTACATGTAATATGTGATACCTATTTGATACTAATAAGAATAAGTTTTCACAAGAAAATTCTTTCTATAACACACACTACGTACTTTAGATTTTTATTAACAATTAAATTCCTTCACTTTGTGCACAAAATTCAATTTTGCAAAGTTTTAAAAATATTAAACGAACACCAAACACGCACAATTTGCTATCGTCTCAGAAACGATGGTAAAAACGATAGTACGAGTCACTTTAATTGTCAAAATGGGTGTCGTGCATACCAATTTATGGTTTACTATCGTTTTTACCGCTTTACCGCACGCGAAAACGAGACTAGAAACGATAGACGAAGGTAGGTCACGTGACCATCGCTAACGATAGTGGCCTGCATACCAATTTAACAAAACGCTAGCGTTAACGTCAGACGAAGGTTCGTTTTGGGCTGCCTGCATAACCCCCCTGTCTTAATCAGTCATTGTATGCGCCTTCATTTTTTCTGTTTAGGTTTTCATCATAATTCAATAAGAACTTCTCCAAAATTTGAATATACGTAAATATATAATCGTTTGTTTTATTATTTATCGATTGGAATCATAATATAATACAAAGCACAACTAATACAATCACAATATAAAAAAATATGTGACATTTTGATTTATTTGTCTGTTGAATATTGTTGGAAAAGCATATAAATACAGTTAAGATGTTATAAATGCGTTTCTATGAAATCACATAATTAACACTGAATTTAAAGAAAACGTACAAACAAAATAGGTTTAATGGCGACTAATGACGTATTTCCTGTGTCATCATAACCTAACAAACAATTTAAGTGCAAGTTCTATTTCCTTATTTTTGAAACCAATAATAATATTATAGAAAAAAATTAATGGTAGTATTTCAAACCGACGCTTAACAGTTAGTAAGTAAAATTTCAGGGCTTGGAGTGATCGGTTAACACGCATGCGTTTAGAGCTAAGCCGACGCATGCGCTAACAAAGGTTCAAATTAATCGATAGTGCAGTACGAACAACAGGCGGTTGAGCTCCGGCCATTTTTCGCTTTAATTGCTAAATAAATAATTAGCAAATAGATTTCGCGTAGTCTTTAGCCGTAGAAGGCATCAAGGTGTCGTTTTCAAGTAGCGTCCTCCCTGGGGCTATTACAATGAAGATGCTCACACCACACGATGGACCTGATATTGCCCCAATCGATTCATGTGAGTATATAAAATTTATTAACTAATTTTATTTAAAATAAAATACGTTTAACGTATTAATATGAAAGAATATTTAATGGAAATTGAAGAAATGGAATAGAATTATTCGTGTTAAGTTTGATGCGTAGTTAGAAGGGATGGTTGATGTTAGGGTGAGGGAGGTTGCATCTCGATGTCTCGATGAATTTTTTATCTTTACCATTACTAAAGTTAATTTCTAATATTAGTTTTTTATGAGACGAAATATTTTTACTTAAAAAAAAAAGTTTAAAAACATCTATTAATTACACTTTAATTATCTACGACAGATTAGTGGTTCTAATCGAAATAATCGCATAAATCGAAATAATTAAATATATATGTATATATATTTTTAAGTCGTAAATAAAAAAAATGTTTTAAAACACATATACCCTCAAATAAGATAATTTATATTGCTGTATTACAATGTATTTTATATCTGCTAGAGGGCGGGGTGACGCGTAGTTAGAACCTAGATAGTACTTAAGCTACATAGTATATATATCCCGGCCTAGATAACCTAGTGACCTATCTCACTGAGTCAGGGTATAAAATATAGTTAAAAATAACTTTGTATCAAGATTTTAATGCTTGAAATAAATGAAGTTGACTTTAAGGTTTTCATTAGTGTACCAACACTTTTAAGTGAACTTGTCAACATCCGCGAAATGTAACTAACGTTTCGGGATCAGTCTGAAAGTTGTCTGGTTTAACGAGAGGAGTGCACTGTCAACCTGTGCGATCACATTCGTTTCTTCAGGTCGATATAAAAAGCCTTATTTTTATGAAGAATGTAAAAATTAAGTAGAAAACCATTTTATAACAATAATTAAAAGTTTAGTTTAAAGGAGAATGCCCATGCTACCTAAGAAAAATGGGCCCACAATTTTTTGTCGAGTTTGTCGCTGATTTCAGTTAATTTTATTGAAAAATAAATCTTTAATAAAATTTCTTATTACCAATCCGATTATAATTTCTTCACCCGGGTAATTGAGTTATTAGATGTTTTCTGATGCAATATTTGAGGTTATTAATATTTTAAACGCTTTAATAATTACAGATATCTGTTTTTTATGTAATAAAACATTGTCCATTGATTGGTAAATGATGTGTTGATATAATTAAAATGAATTAATAAAAAAATAATATATTATTTTAGAATATTCTTTTGTTACTAAACTATTAGGTATCAAGTGGGCCCAAAAATGGACCCATGGAATTTGTAAAATAAAGACTATAAATTTAAACTATTACACAAAACTGATTTGAATTTAAAAAAATATATATTAGGAACTTGTAAGAACATTATTGTGGCAGAAATTAACTGCTATCTACCAGAGAGAAATGTCTACAAATAGCAGTCGCCTCCGCTATGCCGGTGTAATGAAATGCATTGAGCATTCCTTTCGTTATATAATAACTACTTTCTTTATATCATTTATCATATTGATGATAATAAAGGATAAGAAAAATCGTTTGCAATATAAGATATTTAATTAAATTGCCAACATTAAAATATCGTTAGAGAAATGATGAACTCAGCGAGAATATTCAGTAAATGAATGACCTATTTCTCCTTTTAAATCTGTCAATTAGTAAAGTTTTAAAATATAATTTAATTAAATTAACTGGTTTTTTTAGAAGTAGAACTTTATTATTTAATTGAATTGTGACTCTAACGAAAGTCGGCATAATGGAAGCTATCGATTGACCAGTTTCACAATAACACCAATCCTATGCGCAATGCTTTTAGATTATTTGCGAGTTTATAACTATATATCCATTTATTTAAGTCTCGCCGTGACTACGATTGCTGCAAAGTTTAGTTGCATAAAATAATCAAAATAACTGAAATAAGCCGCATAAAATATTCTAATTACAATAAAAAGCTTAATGGACAAATAATTAATAAAGAAAGCTTTTACATCCTTAAATTAAAAAACAAAAAAATCTTGAACTACTTGTCTTGATTTGTCTATATAAAAGCATCTAGTTATAATATTTAATTGTAATTATTATTGTTATATTGTTGTGTATACATAAGTTGTTATTGTTGTGTTGCTAATGACCTAGATGTTAAAGCAACCTTAAATAAATAAAAATAAAATGTCTAAAAATTGTTTTAAAATATAAAGAATAGTGACACAATGATTTATTTTAATTTTCCCTCCAACTCTATATCTAGTAATAAAGATACCCCATTTTACTGAAGCTATTTCTGTCTTGAAACCTGACTATATTAATTTGTGGCAATTGAATTTGGCACTGGCAAATTCTATCTAAGAATACTTCTAATATTCTCTCGTCTCTTATAAAATTAGGAGCTATTAAATTAAGCTCATTTGGATGGATTTGATGATACGGTTAGTTAGTTACATGATGTCATACAGCTTTTTTTGTTCAAATCTAGCTAAATTCAGAACAGTTTCAATGTTATATGCACTTTGGTGTCTCAGTACCTACAAGCACTATTAAAGAGTGGTAGACAGACTGATAATGGTTATTAGCCCGGCCTGCTGTCCTGGGGTAGTGCCACCCCTTCCGAATGTAACACCCGTGAAGTGACCTTCTTCGGAATCAGTTTAGAAGTAGCCAGGTTTATCTCTATAGCGAGAAGTGAATCTGAATGGTGCACATTCGTCTCCTCGGGCCGGCATAGCCCTTGTTTCCGTTCATGGACCGCATTTTAGCTTTAGGCGGAGTGACAACACTCCAGAGCTACAATAATAAAAAAAAACTAAGGTTATATGGAGAAAATGTTAGGTTTGGAACTGTAGATAGGAACTAGCTGTTGGGTAAAAGCCGCGGGCGCAAGCGGCCCGCGGAGGCCCTTTTTGTCGTAAAACGTATTAGATCGAATAGATTTTAGGCAGTTTTGAAAATATTTAGCTCGCCATCTAAAAGCGTTTACGTTTCTGAACAAAATTGGTCTTTACACGGTGACGCTAACGTATCTACTTTTCGAGATATGGCGATTTTAAAAAATTTAAAAAAAAACAAAATTTAAAAAAAAATTAGTGCTGGTCATACTGAACAAAATTGGTCTTTACACGGTGACGCTAACGTATCTACTTTTCGAGATATGGCGATTTTAAAAAATTAAAAAAAAAAAAAATTAAAAAAAAAGTAGTGCTGGTCATACTGAACAATATTGGTCTTTACACGGTGACGCTAACGTATGTACTTTTTGAGTAATAGCTATTTTAGAAAATTAAAAAAAAAACAAAAATTAAAAAAAAAAATAGTGCTGGTCATACTGAACAATATTGGTCTTTACACGGTGACGCTAACGTATCTACTTTTCGAGATATGAAGATTTTAAAAAATTAAAAAAAAGACTAAAACAAAAATTTAAAAAAATAGTGCTGGTCACACTGAACAAAATTGTTCTTTACATGGTTACTCTGACGTATCTACTTCTTGAGATATTTAAAAGAAAGCCCGCCGCGCGGAGCAAATTCGATGTTCACGCGGCCGCGCTCACCGTCCGACTGACCGAGGTAAAGCCGTTTCGATCGTTCGTCCCGAAAATGCCTCGTCGCGGATGCTGTTAGGCCACGCCCACCGCCATGCTCCGTTTCATATTGGCGTACCGGCGGGAAAAGGATATAAATACGATCGAGGAAAAATTTTTTTTGCCCGATTTTGAAAATTTTTTTTTTGATTTCGCCATAAGACGACATTCTCTACAACTTTCTCTATGGGGTGACTGCCCCGACTCGCCCCGTTTCCGAGATATCGCTATCACTTCCGGTCCAGAATCGACTTCCGGTCAAAGTCGTATTTTTCTCGACGGTTTTGGAACGCCCTCTATACGACTCAAAAAACCGCTACCCTCCACTATACCGGCAAGTGCGAAATAATTGATGTCAATGAGTGAGTCAGTCAGTGGTATTGCAGCTATATATTAGTACTAGCTGTTGGGTAAAAGCCGCGGGCGCAAGCGGCCCGCGGAGGCCCTTTTTGTCGTAAAACGTATTAGATCGAATAGATTTTAGGCAGTTTTGAAAATATTTAGCTCGCCATCTAAAAGCGTTTACGTTTCTGAACAAAATTGGTCTTTACACGGTGACGCTAACGTATCTACTTTTCGAGATATGGCGATTTTAAAAAATTTAAAAAAAACAAAATTTAAAAAAAAATTAGTGCTGATCATACTGAACAAAATTGGTCTTTACACGGTGACGCTAACGTATCTACTTTTCGAGATATGGCGATTTTAAAAAATTAAAAAAAACAAAATTAAAAAAAAAATTAGTGCTGGTCATACTGAACAAAATTGGTCTTTACACGGTCACGCTAACGTATCTACTTTTCGAGATATGGCGATTTTAAAAAATTAAAAAAAAAAACAAAAATTTAAAAAAAAATTAGTGCTGGTCATACTGAACAATATTGGTCTTTACACGGTTACGCTAACGTGTGTACTTTTTGAGTAATAGCAATTTTAGAAAATTAAAAAAAAAAAACCAAATAGTGCTGGTCATACTGAACAATATTGGTTGGTCTTTACACGGTGACGCTAACGTATCTACTTTTCGAGATATGAAGATTTTAAAAAATTAAAAAAAAAAAACAAAAATTTTAAAAAAATAGTGCTGGTCATACTGAACAATATTGGTCTTTACACGGTTACGCTAACGTATCTACTTCTTGAGATATTTAAAATATTCGAAAAAAAAACCCGCCGTGCGGAGTAAATTCGATGTTCACGCGGCCGCGCTCACCGTCCGACTGACCGAGGTAAAGCCGTTTCGATCGTTCGCCCTGAAAACGCGGCCGTATGCAAACTTTTCTCTCCGCACCTCTCGCTCTCGCCTCATGCACTGACCGATGGAAAAGAGCGAGATGGAAGTATCATCGAGGGCCGACCGATTTGTATGGGAATTTTTTTATTGCCCGATCTTGAAAATTTTTTTTTTGATTTCGCCATAAGACGACATTCTCTACAACTTTCTCTTCGGGGTGACTGCCCCGACTCGCCCCGTTTCCGAGATATCGCTACCACTTCCGGTCCAGAATCGACTTCCGGTCAAAGTCGTATTTTTCTCGACGGTTTTGGGACGTCCTCTATACGACTCAAATAACCGCTACCCTCCACTATAACGGCAAGTACTAAATAATTGATGTCAATAGATCAGTGAGTGAGTGAGTGAGTGAGTGGTATTGCAGCTATATATTAGTACTAGCTGTTGGGTAAAAGCCGCGGGCGCAAGCGGCCCGCGGAGGCCCTTTTTGTCGTAAAACGTATTAGATCGAATAGATTTTAGGCAGTTTTGAAAATATTTAGCTCGCCATCTAAAAGCGTTTACGTTTCTGAACAAAATTGGTCTTTACACGGTGACGCTAACGTATCAACTTTTCGAGATATGGCGATTTTAAAAAATTAAAAAAAAAACAAAAGTTTAAAAAAAAATTAGTGCTGGTCATACTGAACAATATTGGTCTTTACACGGTGACGCTAACGTATCTACTTTTCGAGATATGGCGATTTTAAAAAATTAAAAAAAAAAAATTAAAAAAAAGTAGTGCTGGTCATACTGAACAATATTGGTCTTTACACGGTGACGCTAACGTATGTACTTTTTGAGTAATAGCTATTTTAGAAAATTAAAAAAAAAAAAGCAAATAGTGCTGGTCATACTGAACAATATTGGTCTTTACACGGTGACGCTAACGTATGTACTTTTTGAGTAATAGCTATTTTAGAAAATTAAAAAAAAAAAAAAGCAAATAGTGCTGGTCATACTGAACAATATTGATCTTTACACGGTGACGCTAACGTATCTACTTTTCGAGATATGAAGATTTTAAAAAATTAAAAAAAAAAAAACAAAAATTTAAAAAAAAAAGTGCTGGTCATACTGAACAAAATTGGTCTTTACACGGTGACGCTAACGTATCAACTTTTCGAGATATGGCGATTTTAAAAAATTAAAAAAAAAAACAAAAATTTAAAAAAAAATTAGTGCTGGTCATACTGAACAATATTGGTCTTTACACGGTGACGCTAACGTATCTACTTTTCGAGATATGAAGATTTTAAAAAATTAAAAAAAAAACTAAAACAAAAATTTAAAAAAATAGTGCTGGTCACACTGAACAAAATTGTTCTTTACATGGTTACTCTGACGTATCTACTTCTTGAGATATTTAAAAGAAAGCCCGCCGCGCGGAGCAAATTCGATGTTCACGCGGCCGCGCTCACCGTCCGACTGACCGAGGTAAAGCCGTTTCGATCGTTCGTCCCGAAAATGCCTCGTCGCGGATGCTGTTAGGCCACGCCCACCGCCATGCTCCGTTTCATATTGGCGTACCGGCGGGAAAAGGATAAAAATACGATCGAGGAAAAATTTTTTTCGAGCAATTTTGAAAAAAAAAGTATCGTTTTCGAAATTATAGGGCATTCCCTACAACTTTCTCTTCGGGGTGACTGCCCCGACTCGCCCCGTTTCCGAGATATCGCTACCACTTCCGGTCCAGAATCGACTTCCGGTCAAAATCGTATTTTTCTCGACGGTTTTGGAACACCCTCTATACGACTCAAAAAACCGCTACCCTCCACTATACCGGCAAGTACGAAATAATTGATGTCAGTCAGTGAGTGAGTCAGTGAGTGGTATTGCAGCTATATATTAGTACTAGCTGTTGGGTAAAAGCCGCGGGCGCAAGCGGCCCGCGGAGGCCCTTTTTGTCGTAAAACGTATTAGATCGAATAGATTTTAGGCAGTTTTGAAAATATTTAGCTCGCCATCTAAAAGCGTTTACGTTTCTGAACAAAATTGGTCTTTACACGGTGACGCTAACGTATCTACTTTTCGAGATATGGCGATTTTAAAAAATTTAAAAAAAAACAAAATTTAAAAAAAAATTAGTGCTGGTCATACTGAACAAAATTGGTCTTTACACGGTGACGCTAACGTATCTACTTTTCGAGATATGGCAATTTTAAAAAATTAAAAAAAAAAAAATTAAAAAAAAAGTAGTGCTGGTCATACTGAACAATATTGGTCTTTACACGGTGACGCTAACGTATGTACTTTTTGAGTAATATCGATTTTAAAAAATTAAAAAAAAAAACAAAAATTAAAAAAAAAATAGTGCTGGTCATACTGAACAATATTGGTCTTTACACGGTGACGCTAACGTGTGTACTTTTTGAGTAATAGCAATTTTAGAAAATTAAAAAAAAAAAACCAAATAGTGCTGGTCATACTGAACAATATTGGTTGGTCTTTACACGGTGACGCTAACGTATCTACTTTTCGAGATATGAAGATTTTAAAAAATTAAAAAAAAAAAACAAAAATTTAAAAAAAATAGTGCTGGTCATACTGAACAATATTGGTCTTTACACGGTTACGCTAACGTATCTACTTCTTGAGATATTTAAAATATTCGAAAAAAAAACCCGCCGTGCGGAGTAAATTCGATGTTCACGCGGCCGCGCTCACCGTCCGACTGACCGAGGTAAAGCCGTTTCGATCGTTCGCCCTGAAAACGCGGCCGTATGCAAACTTTTCTCTCCGCACCTCTCGCTCTCGCCTCATGCACTGACCGATGGAAAAGAGCGAGATGGAAGTATCATCGAGGGCCGACCGATTTGTATGGGAATTTTTTTATTGCCCGATCTTGAAAATTTTTTTTTTGATTTCGCCATAAGACGACATTCTCTACAACTTTCTCTTCGGGGTGACTGCCCCGACTCGCCCCGTTTCCGAGATATCGCTACCACTTCCGGTCCAGAATCGACTTCCGGTCAAAGTCGTATTTTTCTCGACGGTTTTGGGACGTCCTCTATACGACTCAAAAAACCGCTACCCTCCACTATAACGGCAAGTACTAAATAATTGATGTCAATAGATCAGTGAGTGAGTGAGTGAGTGAGTGGTATTGCAGCTATATATTAGTATAATAATAATAATAATATGTCTGTCAATTAGATTAAAGTCTAGCGTCCACTAGAGAACTCGATTGAAACATAAGATTGAAAACAAAATTGACATATAATAGGTACCTACTCCCACTCACTCAACAATGTAACGTGGGTTTTATTGATTTTCAAGTTTGGACGTAATCGGGGGGTGTATTGTTGATGTTATAATACAATGTTATGTTATATAATTAATTAAATGCTTAAATTAAAGACAAACGCATGATTGAGAAAAAAAGGTAGGCTAGTAGGAGCGGGGTGAAAATGGAATACTTACAGTTATATTTTCAAAAGGAAATTCGGGTGCAAATAGTGCAATTTTAAATAATGTCGGGAAATGAGTAGTGTCTTTGGAGGTGTCGCATTAGATTAGAGGGTGCTCCCCGCCTTAGACCCGGCGCCCGTGTGCGCCGCACACCCTGCACTATAGGTAAAGCCGCCTCTGGTGTGGTCCAACTATAGAACAACTGCTACTACAGATACATTTCTACAAGCAGCATTTGCTTCTGCTTGAGGACACGAATGTGGTGTACATTCAGATTGACAGTGCACACTCCTCTCGATATACCTGGCTACTTTTTAACTGCCCGAAACGCGACAAGGTGTGCGTCGGGTGTTGTAAAAGTCGTGGTACTACCCCAGGACAGTAGACTGGGGTAATAACCATTACCAGTTTATCACTTTATAATGTTTCTTTTAAAGTTTCTCAAAGGAGAATGCCCATTTTTGGGCCCATTTGATACCTAATAGTTTGGCAACAAAACAATATTCGAAAATAATATCATATTTTTTCATTAATTCATTTTAATTATATCAACACATCATTTATCAATCTAAATTACTTGAAAAACAGATATCATCAATTAATTATTAAAGCATTTAATATAATAATAACCTCAAATATTGCATCAGGAAACATCCAATTACTCAATAACCTGAGTGAAAAAATTGAAATTGTTTGGTAATAAGGAAGTAAATTTATTTTTCTACAAAATTAACTAAAAATCATCGACAAACTCGAGAAGAAAATTGTGGGCCCTTTTTTCTTAGACGAATGGACATTCTCCTTTCTTTTATTCGATATTGTTACATTAAATTTTTACTACTAAATAAAGCGTCTATCGTTTCGTTGTTTTTTCTACCGCTATGAAAGAATATTCATTATTTATGCTTTCAATAAAACCCCCATATCGTCTAACTTCCTAATACTCTTTATAAAGGATGGATTACCTAATAAACCCTATTGTGAACAATATAAGGGTGAAAATAGGCTAACGTTATATTTTCAGTACTCAAAATGTCACACATACTATCTACAATAATAAGTTTACCAACATTATTGGTACTGGCAGACTATAGTTAACTAAAGTATATAAGAAGCCTAAAGTTACATTGGTACCGAACAAGACTTTTGGGTTGTCGATTGCGTAATTACGTATATTAGCCAATAAGACATAAAAAAAAAACACAATCACTTTAAACATACTTTTAAAACCAAAACCCAAAACTAAATCCAAAAATATTTAGATCGAATGTAATACCCGTGAAGTGACTGTCACGTTTCGAGATCAGGTGTGCACTGTCAATCTAGATGGTACACATTCGTCTCATCAAGCCGGCATAGCGGAGGCGACTGCTTTGCATCAGGCGGAGTGTTTGTCATGTGGCGAGCTACAATAATAAAAAAATATATATTGAGAAATTACGTTGTAATAAATTTCTTCCGGTTATCATCACTTTATTTCCTTATCCCACTCTCTATTGTCTACAAATAAACCCATTGTTCTCAAGTTATTTTTATATGCTAAGATTTGTTATTGTTATCATCTTTTTATTAACTAACAATAATTAAAGTAGTGGAAGGCAGATTGATGATGGTTATTAGCCCAGTCTGCCGTTAGTTTGTATTTCTTCGCTACAATCGCTTTCGAATGTAACACCGAACGAAGTGACCTTTTTTTTATTATTGTATTGTAGCTAGAGTGCGGTCCATGAGTGGAAACAATCAACAAGGCTATATCGGCCTGAGGAGCCGAGTATGCACCATCTAGAGTGACAATGCACACTCCTCTCGCTATACATGGCTACTTTTAAACTGTTCCCGAAACGCGACAAGGTCACTTCACCGGTGTTACATACGAAAATGTTTGGAAGTAGTCAGGTATAGCGAGTCTGCACCGTCAACCTGGTTCTCGAAGCGACTGGTGCCTGCAGAAATTTAGCTATAGTAGCAGTTGTTTCCGATTATCTAATATTAGACGGGGCTACCTTAAAACTAAGTCTGCTGTCGCGGGATTGTACTGTTACGTGAACGGCTGAGTCTACCCTGTCAATTTGGATGGTGCACACTCCATTCAAATCGGAAAAGCCTAAAACTTTTCCTAAAAGTATTTTTAAATCATACGTGTCCGGGCGGGACAAACAAACTAACATTCTATTATCGCGGATTTATTTTTTTATTTTGGGCATTTTTTTTAAATGTTGGATTGGACTATATTAAGTGAAACCCACACGTCCTCCTACGTGCTTTGCGCGGCATCTCAGCTCAGGTTGCTGATGCGTATAATGATTTTTCTCCTATTAAATTTTCATAATTAATAATTTACAAAGATTGTGCTTAAAATAATTTGTAGAAGTATGTTTTTATTGTCAGAGTTCGTACAAATACGTTGCTTCTATTGTATTTAACGTGAAGATATAGAACAGAAAAACATCTGAACCGAAAAAACTTGATTAAACTAAAATGCGGTGAATAAACAGAATCAACTGTTACTAAAGAGAAAATATCTGCAGCCAACGGTTGTCTCCGCTATACCGTAGACGAATATGCAACATGCATTGACAGGGCAAATTGATTTTGTAATACAGCACTGCCATTTCAAAGCGGATCCCTATATTTTAAGTTATACTTTTTTCTCAAAGTGGACTTTAAAAAGAAAAAAGTTTTATGTAAACTTCGGATTTATATGTATTCTTCCCACGTACCGTAGGCTTTTTTATTAAGTTATTAAATATCAATGTAATAAATAAAGATCTTTTACTATACATGGCTATAAAATGATACATGTAGTAACTAAAAATAAAATTGTGAATCCTACAAGTTGCTTTGTATGTAAATGTAAATGAATTCTTTTTAAAATCTCATTATAAAGAGATACGAGTATTTGGGACGTCTGTATTCTGCCCACGCAGACCTTTATCATTTACAAAAAATAAATATTTCAGTTTTTTTGACGATTCTATTTTTCAGGCTTTACGTACCCCTCTTATGCTAATTTTAGATCGTGTTCGTTTCAAATTATATAAGACAAATTTGAAATAGAAATTTACATAAAATTAGGACCAGAATTTTTCAAAACATTCACAGTTTAATACGGTCCTTAATACAACTCCACTATGCTGAATAGACCCGTCCAGGATGACAGTGCACAACGTGTCAATAAATGTAAATTATTAAAATGGTGTAGGTAGATAAGATAGATAGTTTCCACTGAATTACGGTTTTTAAACGATTAATTTTTTTGTATATAATGCAGTATTGATAGATCCTTTGTCCTACTCTGCTATCTGTATATATAATTGCTAACATTATTAAAGATAGGTAGTTTGAAAGTAGATTTAAGTATTAGTTAGAAGTTAGAATAATTTTTTATGTTGTAAATGTTTAAGTTATGATGGGACTGGCGTAACCTGTCGGGTTAAAAGTCCCTAATTAAAATTGAAATAAAAAAAAAAATAACGCAATTATAAAATGCTAATTACTAGGCTTATTTTTAAACAGAATAACTTTAGCAAAACTAGTAACTTTTTAAAGATTTGAAAGAAAGTAACTCTACACATATTAACATTAATTGGGAAAAAGATAAGATAATATGTGTCGCAATATACCTGGAAATGTTTACTTAGTCCCTGAAATTGGAGTAATTTGTAGACAATGTTTGGGATGACAATATAGTAATTGTGTCGAGGGACGATGAACCTTGTGTTTGAAAACTACACCAATATAATATTGTAGGGCAGAGGTTATTCAGTGGTGTTGGAATTTAGATTTTCTTATAATAGTTATAAATATTCAGTCATTGGTAGCTGAAAGAAATGATTTGACGCCTTTTTTGTGTCGAATATAGCTAAATGGAATGTTAACACTCTGACGCGTGTTGCCACGCCTTGGACCGTTCAAGCGAAGCGTGAAAAAACACTTTATTGGGTCGGCATAGTGACGGTGACTGTCAAGCCGGCATAGTGAAAATGTAGGAAGACTGGCGGTCTCACTAATTCTTTGTTTTAAAAAATAAATGTATAATGTGGGTAATTGATTTACGTATATTGAAGTAAGATATACGTCATTTGTTTTGTTGCAGCGGGCGGTTGGGCTTGGATATGGGTAGCTTGCGGTATAGGAGGCACTGTACTCGCTGTGCTGGCTGCTGCGGTCTGCTGGTTCACTAAACGGCGCAGTCATCTGAGCAATAAACTTGGTATAGTATACATTTTTAACCTGTCTTGGATTTTGTTCTTTAACATGGAGGAGTATTTACAATAGGTTTTAACTGTAATTTTAAACCTTTCACTGCGTCTTTGACATGTTTTCGACATTGCAGCTCATTTTTCTTGTTTAGGTTAGAATCTCCGTTCAAGTTCTCATAAAAAAAAACTGTAATAGAATAAGAATTATGCGTATAATAATAAATACTTAAACTTGTTTACGGGAAAAAACAAATGAAGTAATATCTTATTTATGTCTCCAAAACAAAGCTCATTAACCTATTCTATGATTATGCAATATGCTAACGTCATTAGCTAAATAACACAACCGTGGGTGTAACAAACACTATTCATTTAATAAAGACTGTAAAAGGGCCCACTCACAATCTTGCATGGCAGTCCGGCGCGCATAGGGCCAAGTATAAATTTACATTTACACTGTCACGGGGTAAAGTGAGTACTCTCCACCAATCAGAAAATATTATTTAGACTTCGTGGAAAAAAATTAAGCGTATTGGAAGCGTAAAAGGTAACTCAGGCCTCGGACAATGAATAGGTTTGCATGCAACATGGTGCACGGGAAAGCAATGTAGATAGAGATAGCAGGATGCTTGTGTTCTACTAACTCTGCCCACAGTTCGCTGGACAGTGTGTGCGCTGTGTTCCCTGCTTGATAGACGGGATTGTGAAAGAGTCACTTTAGGGCCACTATCCAACGCATCTGCTCATAGATTCACCACAATTGATATGGGTGTACCAGGAACTCATGGCATTGAAAATACCAACTATGGTATAGTTAATTACTCAAATTAAATATTCAATAGATGTAAAAAAAATAATCAGTATCAAATCTTTCAATCCAATTTCTCTGTTGTTGAATACGACGAATTTTATTACCCCTATTTGCCATCAGATTTTGGTAGACCTATAGCAAATATCGAAACCGGTTTGACGTAGTATGTTACTTTTTTCATGATTTTATGGTTTTATTAAAGACAAACGTAACCTATATTACAGTTTTTAGTAATATACATATTTCTTTTGTTTCCCAAGAGGCGTCGCCTAAGTCTTCAGTTTTCTCCTTCAGTTATTTTTAGTAAAGTGGTAGTCTATACTAGAACTTACAGCGGAGTTATAGGGGGAAAATTAAAACACGAGTTTCTATTTTCAATCATTTACCCACCCACGTTCACGAACAGTTAATGGATTAATAATCTTACCTTATTACTTAACTCGAAGAAAAACAAGTTTAGGAAAACAATTCCGATTACATCTATCCCGGGAATCCCTAAAAACTTTTTTCATTTAATCGCCACGGGTACATTTACATAAATTCTCTCAATAATCGAGTTTTGTTAATAAAATACATGTTATGTTTATAGTATATTACTCTAAGTGATGTTAATCTAGAGTGGAGCGATCTATGAGTGGATATAACTGCTAACTCCGAAAATGTCTGCAGGCAGCAGTCTCTTTGACTATGCAGGCGACGCGACTCGATAATAGCTGTCAACAGATTTCTGCGAGGTTTGAACAAAACAGAGTTGTTTTTTCAGGGAGCAAGCGTGTACCAGACAAGTCTTTGGTATTCCAGCCACCACGTCGTGCGACAGCTGTGCGTTCGCCAGGTTCTACCACACATTACTTGCGCAAGAGTCCTTCACCGACTGCACCAGCCCCTGGACCTGGACCGACTGTCATCTCACCTCCGCAAACGCTGTCTCTTAATGGGCCTGTAAGATTTCATTACTTATACATTATTTCATAAGATTATTATTTTAGTTTTCAGTTTTACTTAAATTTATTATTAATCAGGTTTCCGGGGCTAATAGTCCAACATCCCCGACGGCACCTAATGATGTTTTGCCTCTGAGCAAGGAGCTGGCTGATGCCAATGTGCCCGAGAAAGCCAAACCTCTGGAACCGGAGACTATTGATGGAAAACTTGGCGACCTACATTTTAAACTACGGTAAGCTTTAATTCGATAAGGGTTTGTGCGGGCATGGTCTAGCGGTTGAACTCGTCTTTAAAGAGACCCGTGTTCAAATATTATTGTATTACGTTTTATTTTATCTTTTCTGTTTTTTCACCATATATTGTTGCAACTACTAATGGTTTATCTTTTTAATATTAATTGTTTATATTTGTTTTTTTGTATGCGCTCTAGTTTTTTTGTTTTAATTTTCTATTAGTGGAAACTGTTAGTGACTGTCAGTTTTATGTATTAATGTTTATTTGAATTTTTAGTTGTTTGTTTCCCGAATATAAATAAATAAATTACTTTGGTTGGTATAATATTTTTAAAAAAATTAACTTTGATTTAAACACACCATTCGATTTGATTTCCATTTTAAAATGATTACATTAAATAAAACGTACTAATTATAATTAAATATTGACTTAAAATATTTAAATTTCTGACAGATATGAAAATGAGAAGAGTGCTTTAGTGGTGTCCGTGGTTTCGTGCCAGGGTCTTCCAGGACGCGAGCCAGCTGGACCTGATCCCTACGTCAAGTTGCAGCTCCTGCCTGAGAAACAGCATAAAGTCAAAACCCGGTATGCAATGTCTACAATAATAGATATAGATAGATGTATAACGAGTGAAGTCTCTCAACTCAACTCAAGCCGGCATAGTGGAGACGACTGCTGCCTATAGAAATTCATCTGTAGTAGCAGCTGTTTCTGTTTATATTACTTTACATCAGGCGGAGCGTTGTCATACCTGAGTTACAATTAAAAAAAAGAAGATAGTAGGTACGTGAAATGTACTGGAAATCTTCGTGAAATGTATACTGTGATGTTTTGGGAGTTAGATCACCACCACTATGCCGGCCTTATAATACAAGTTATTGAAAATTATTCACCATAATTCGCAGTGTCGTCCGCAAAACCCGATGCCCGGTATACGACGAGGACTTCACTTTCTATGGCATCGCACCGAATCAACTGGCTGGTATCACGCTGCACTTTGTCGTTCTGAGCTTCGATCGGTAAGTGAGACTCAGCAGGTCCGATTCTTTCTTCACAGTTTGCATTTTGGAATTTTACATACACTGAGAGCAATTTTCGCTTGAAACTTTCTATAAGCTCTTCTCAGCTGCTGTTTACTTTTGCATCCTTAATTTGGGTAATTGGTAAATTAGAGCGGCCGTGGTCTAGCGGTAACACGCGTGAACTCACGATCGATGCGACCCATGTTCGAACCTCGCTAAATTCTGACCAGTACCAATGTAACTTTGTTAGCTCAGTGCCTATAGGCATTATTAAAGAGTGGTAGGCAGACTGATGATGGTTATTAGTCCAGTCTGTCGTCCTGGGGTAGTACCACCACTTTCGAATGTAACACCTTGTTGCGTTTCGGGAATAGTTTGAAAGTAGCCAGGTATAACGAGAGGAGAGACTGTAAATCTGGATGGTAGATGCTCGTCTCTTCGATTCAGCATAGTCGAGGCGACTACTACCTGTAGAGATCTCTGTCGTAGCAGTTGTATCCAAATGGATATGGAAAAATATGGACCGCACTCTAGCTTTACATCAGGCGGAGTGTTGTCACATGCCGAGCTACAATAAAAAAAATGCCTTAAAAGTGGTGTTTTACTACTCCAGAACGGCAGTTTGGTCTAATAACCAGTCTCGCCTACCACTATTTAATCAATGCCTATATTATATATATTATTATAGGCTGTGGACATAAACTGGTTCAGCTGTACGAATTTTTTTTTTATTCCTTAATTTTAACGTATTGTTTTCAGTTATTCCCGAGATGAAATAATTGGGGAGGTTATTGCTCCGTTGTCTGCTCTGCAACTTCATACTGCGGAACCAATGGCACTTTGCCGGGAGATTCAACCGCGTAGTCTCAAGGTACTTTTTTGTTATAAAAAAGCTAGCTCTCAAGAATATTTGAAACAAAAAAATTACGTGCCTTTTTTATACAGTAGCTCTATATGTGATCGACTGTACAGAGCGTAGACAACAGTCGCCCCCGCTATACCGGCTCTCCTTGCCATCAGATTGACAGTTCACTTTTTAAATATAAATCTCTGAATAGATGCGTGCCGTCGGACGTGGAGAAGTTCTGGTATCTCTCTGCTGGCAGCCAGCTGCTTGTCGTCTCACCGTGGTACTCTTGAAGGCCCGCAATTTACCCAAGATGGATGTCACTGGACTTGCTGATCCGTCAGTACAGTTATTTAGCCGCCATTTAATTTTTAATTATAAGCTAAAAATAATTCCTTTATTTTATTCTCTGTAGTAGCAGTTGTTTCCATTCATGCACCGCACTCTAGCTTTACATCAGGCGGAGTGTTGTCACATGCCGAGCTACAATAAAAAAATAAAAAATAAAGAATTTATTATTATTATTGTATCAACGGTTTCATCTCTGGTTGCATCCCCAAACGTATATGACATGAGATTGTCAACTTACTGTTTATTATAACATTGAACACATACGTTCTTACAAAAATAAATATTAACAATAACGGCATTATAGCAGTTTTCATCCACTCTTATATAACCCTAATGAATTCTATTTACCCTAAATTTACGTTTACAGCTACGTGAAGATGTATTTACTCTACAATGGACAACGCATTGCTAAGAAGAAGACTCATGTTAAGAAACGAACCCTAAACCCTGTTTTCAATGAATCCTTTGTGTTTGAAGTGCCGGCTGCTCCCAATGCTTCTCTTGACCACGTTTCACTTGAACTTCTCGTACTTGATTGGGACCGTGTTACTAAGAACGAGGTAATTTTATATTTAGGTAAATTTTTAGGCGGACTGTCGTCCTGGTATAGTACCACCACTTTTGAATGTAACAACTGTGTTTGGAAGTAGCCAGGTATAACGAGAGCAGTGTGCCTTATGATGCACATTCGCCTCCTTAAGCCGGCATAGAGGCGACTGCTGTTTGCAGTGCCGTCTTTATGCATAGGCTCTATAGGCTTGAGCCTAGAGCCCCGCACGCTTGGGGGCCCCCGAGAGCAAATTTTTTTTTTCAATTTCATACAAAAAAAAATTCATGGTAAAATGAAAAAAGTACAAAAATAATACTTATAATTTTTTTTAATGGTGAATAATTTAATATTTAACATTTATCATACTAAAAAAATGTATTCTTATACCATAGTAGACATTGAGATATATAACTGAAATATATATCTCAATGATAGTAGATCATTATTTGCGTGTATTCATATGTACGAATTTGAAATAATACTGTATGTGTGAAAAAAATAAGCAAAATTTTTTTTCACATGAGCCCCCAAGTATTGTGGGCCTAGAGCCCCTCAACTGCAAAAGACGGCACTTTGTAGAAGTTTCTTTATGGTAGCGGTTGTTTCCGTTCATAGACTGGTGTCACATATCGGTTAAAAAAAAATACCAAGCACTCGTGACCCATCTATTACGAGATGTTAAACGAATGATTAAAGTAGTATTTATTTCTTCCAGGTAATTGGTCGTTTGGAACTTGGAGTGAATGGTACCGGTAGTGCCAGGCATCACTGGCGAGAGGTGCAGGCTGCACCACGTCGCCAAATAGCTGATTGGCACAAACTGAAGGAGTGAGCAGTTAGAGCAGGGACGCGATCGGTTTACCATCCTCATCTTCCCAAAATAGCTCGTAAATCCAGAACAATCGCGTCCTGTTACTCCGACGCGTATCTTCTTTAGACGAGTTTATTCCTTATTTCTCATTGCGTAAGTCAGTAAATGCTTTGCAAATGTAAAATTATTTCATTTGAAAATTACAGGTTTTTGATTGTTTAGCCTGATTGTAAATAAATGCAATGGTTGGTGCATTTATTACTTTATATTGGGAAATAATTCTTGAAGATCTGTACAAGTTTGTTTTATGGAATATTTTAAGTTTTTTTTTATGAGAGGTCAATTTAATACGTCAATAAAATTGGTAAATGCAAATGTTTCTGAATGAATGTAATCTATTCATTGTTCTTTATTTATCATAGTTTAGTATTTTTCAAAAGTAGCTAGTCTTAATTTTTTGTAAAATAGACTTCCAATTTTTCTTAATATAATTTCTTCCTTAATTTTATAATAAGTATATTATTTGCGCACATTATTTGTTATAAGTACCCAGATATTTTTATAATATGCTTCTTACCAACGATTTCGACTATTGTTATAATTAATTTTAACCACTTTTGAATGTAACACCAGTGAAGTGAACTTGTCGCGTTTCGAGAACAGTCTGAAAGTAGCCAGGTGTACACTATCAATCTAGATGTTGTATTGTCGTCTCCTCAAGCCGGCATAGCAGAGGTGACTGCCACCTGTAGAGATTTATCTGTAGTAGCAGTTGTTTACGTTCATGGATCGCGCTTTAGCTTTACATCAGGCGGAGTGTAGTTATATGCCGCGCTACAATAAAAAAAGAAGTAAAATTGTACCTATTTGAAACATGGAATTGTTTAATAAATTCTTGGGTATTGCATTTATTTCGATTCCGAAGCTTTTAGCGATCATTTTTTAAAATTTAGTTAAATATGTTCGCGCAAACATTTCATTGAATTTTATTTTGAAAAATAATTAATAATTAAAAATAGTATTTAACATATCTAATTTATAAGGAATATAATAGTAATAATTTAAGAATTGATAGACACCCAGTCCAGTCACATACAACATATAGGTAAATAAAAAAAAACAAATGAGTTCTTAATTGTATTCAAAACGTATATAACATTAAAATAGAATTTTATATTGCACTGGTCTCGAAGACTTGGATCTGCCTCCGGAAGCGCAGGCGCGTGGAGTAGGTTAACATAAAATTAACAAAAAAAAAACCTAACCTATTTTCAATTATTTATATATTTATTGAAAGTTTAAAAACTGAGACAGGCAAAAATATTTCACACTATGAACTTTATTATTTATTAATAAATAGGTAGATTTAGCTAAGTTTCATTGTGTAGTTAATAAACGTTTGTAGACGTCGCGTCAAACTTTATGGCGTCTCGGAAGTTAGCTGCGAGCGCTACTTCGCTCAGGTACAGTCAAGTTCACAGTAATAAAATTAGAGTTAATTATAATTATGAATAAAACCATAGAGATATTATATTAGAGGTGCAAACTTCATACATCTGACATTAAAAAAATCGTAGGCCGCTTTAGGACTTCGGCGGCCCTCGAATCGTTTGTGGTTAACTGTTGAAAGTTTCTGTTAAGGTCAAGATAAAGAAGAGAGCAACTAAATAAGTTGGCTAACACAAAATTTAAAACAAATCTCAGTATTTTATTTGTTTCCACTGAGCCTTTATCGATTTTTTTTAGGGGGAGGGTAGCTCGGGAGTTCGCCCTTCCCTCTCACGTTCATCATGCTCGCCTCAATTTGTATACTGCGCGGCGACTCGTGCCTCACTTCGGAGCCGCCATAAAGTTTGGTTAGTACTACACATAATAAAGTAGATTATTTTATTTATTTTAAAATATAATTTTTAAAAACAAACTGAAAAATTACAGGAAATTTTAGATTAGATTATAAACATCAAAATCACTTGTAATTTATGATTATAAATTGGAATTTGAAACTTACCAATTAGTTTGAAAAACATTTTGTTATAACTTAACTTAATAAATGTTTAAATTGTAGTGTGTTTGCGATTTCGCATCTTTTTAATAATAAAGCTGTCGGCACACTGTATAAAACTCTACTTTTCATGAAAAATATTGCATCTGCAATGATCGCACGGTGTGCCGGTGACTTTATAACACAGTAACTTTCCTTTATGTACCTTGAAAAACGTCTCAACCAGAAAATAAAACGAAATTTTCAGCTCAAAAAGCAATATGCATCAGTTGTCTCCGCTATGCCGTCTTGATGAAGCATTAAAGTGATAGTACCATTCCGAGACAGAAGTCATCAACACCATCAGTTAACTTAATAATCATACGCAAAAAATCGTTAAAATTCAGGTTGAAACGTTTTTCACACGTTTTTAAAATACTCTATATTTATTATTCGTTAGTATTTAACTATGTGTATAGTTTATTAGGATACATAAATGAATCTATTTTATACTGTAGAAGGTAGTGTTTTTGTGTAATTCTCACATCTTTTTCTACCTCCTGATTGGTTATCTTAGTACGATCGTAACCAGCAAATTGAAATGAAGTTGTACTCGTAAGAAAATACCAATCTTTCAAAAGTAACGACCGTGAAGTTTTCAGATCTGGACGGTGCACAATGCACATTCATCTCCCCAAATGCCGGCATAGCGAAGGCGATTGCTGCCTGTAGAAAATCTGTCGTAGCAGTTGTTTCTTTTCATGGACCGCACTCTAGCTTTACATCAGGCGGAGTGATGTCATATGCCGAGCTATAATAATAAATAATTAAATTATGTTGACGTCACATGGTTATTAACCAATCAGAAGGTAGAATTATCATCCTACAAAGCTTTCTAGCTTTTTAGTCGTGTGTTTATAGATCCGCAGCATTACTTAGATAGAAATTTAAGCTTATTGTTGCTATTAAGTATGTACTCGTATCTACACTGGCGTGCAGAAAAATTCAGACAAAAATTGTATATATACTATCCTGCACCCTCCAAATCACCACATAATCTTTCTGGTTAGCTGGTAGAGAATGCCTTTAGGCATTAAGCTCGCCTTTGTATTTTTTGTGCAATAAAGAATTTTATTATTATTATTATTATTATTATATACATTGTAAAAGATTTTACGGCATTTTAAAGTAAATCTGAGAAAAAGGGATTACGTAGTTGGTCCGATTTTTCTGCCCGCCAGTGTAATTTCTTTAAACTCACGCTTTTCGTTGAGTTAAAGTTTTACACTGTCAAGATTGTGTCAAAAATAATTTTGCATGTTTAACATTATTATTTAATTAGATATTATTTGCAATTTAATTTAGAATTAATAATATGTATTTAATTACGTTAACAATGATCTCCAAACTTCGAACATTCCTAAAATTGTAAATAAAAACTCTTTTTTTGCTTTAGAATTAATCATATTTATAAAATTGTTCTATACACTGTATCTTTCGTAAAATCATTATTACTAGGAGAACCAAATTAATTAAATTTGGGGTCTACTGCAAATTTTCCAGTTAACGAACAAACTTTTTGAGTTACAGATAGGCCCCCGAGATACCTAATTTTGTAAAAGCCTATCAATGCATTTAAATAAGTGTGTTACCATTATACTAGTATATAAATGAATAAAAATAAAAACCTTTATTGAGTAAAATAATAATTTGCAACAAATATAAATTTCTTTGTCCTCTACGCTAGTCCTAAGACTGTGTGTCGCTGGGGGGACTTCCGTTTAATACATTTGTTATGGAAGATACAGATGTACACGTGAATTTAGATATCACACTTATTAAAATTATACGTTGAAAAAATATACTAAGATAAATGTTGTATGTAATAAATAAGTTTAAGATTTAAAAAATTAAAAAAATTTGAAAGTAGATTCAATTTTTCTGTGTGTAACTTGAAAAAAAAACAACAATAATGTGTCAGCATAGTGGGAGATACGAGAAAACATGGCATTGCACCACTAGTGAGTGCCGGTAAGCCACAGATTCGTATACTAAGATTTATAAATAAATAAATTAACTGGTGCTTTCACAATAATTGTGAGTTTTATTTATATGCAGAAGTCACCTCCGCTATGCCAGCTTAGGCATGTGACAGTGCACCGTCTAGATTGATGGTGCCCAACGTTCTTTGATACGTAGGCCAACCTGCCAGGATGAGTATTACATTTCATAGCGATCAAAGTACATAGAACATAGTTACATTGGTACCGGTTTAGATGGATTCGAACACGGGTATACTACGGCCGCATCAGGAAGTAAAGGACAAAGTTAACATGAATTCGCTATACATATAAACTTCTTCTTCTTTTGTTAAATGAACTCAGATGTCATAACAACGACAATTCTGCCAATATCGAGTAGCAAATTCTTAATGTTTGCATCAAATTGCAGTGGTGTTGTACAATTTGACGTTTTCTTGGATTATTTGGCGGCAATTCACCCGGTCACGTCACAATATGAGCGTTTTCGCGGCGTGGGATAATCATAAAAAAAAGCTTTCGTTGCCTCGTATAGAGTAAATTTTAATGTTTTCACAATGACTCACACGCGCAGCATAAAATTACGCAAAATAACACCAATTTTACACAATAATAACCACTAACCAATTAAGGAAAGGGATAAAAAACACCTCAACCTTCCCGGGCAAAAGCGCGCCAAACAATCTACATATAAAGGAAACCCGTATTGCAGTATTATGAAAGCTTATGACAACATATTAATAAAGAGTGGTATGAGGAGGAGTAGGATAAGGAAGACTGATGATGGTTATCAGCCCAGTCTGCCGTCCTAGGGTAGTTCGAATGTAACACCCGTGAAGTGACCTTGTTGCGTTTCGGGAATAGTTTGAAAGTAGCCAAGTATAACGAGAGGAGTGTGCTGCCAATATAGATGGTGCTCGTCTCCTCAGGTCGGCATAGCGGAGGCGACTGCTGCCGTGGAGATTTTCTATGTAGTAGCAGATGGACCGTACTGTAGCTTTACATCAGGCGGAGTGTTGAGAGGCTGAGCTACAATAAATAAAATTAAGAATTTAGAATAATCTATTCTCGATTTAACGAATCGATTAAAACAATAGGAATATGACCGCAGAGTTCATATTGAGGGCAAAATTAAATTAGTAAAACTGCGATACAGTTATCAATTGTATATTTGATATCAAATTTTAAATTAACACATACTAATTATCGATTCATCTTAAAATCTATTAATTACCTACATGCAAACGTCATGATAGTGCCTCGCAGTGCTAAGCTGGTTACTTTAATTGCTTACTAATTAACTACAAAGTGCTAAAAAGCTACAAATTAAGTTTTATTTTTATTTTTACAAACACTATGACTAATTTTTCATTGATACTGACGGCCTCTTAGGCCAGTCTTTGACGTCCGGGTTCGATTCCCGTCGAAATAAATACTTATGAATATTTAGTAACAATGTAATAAAAAAATAGGTAGGTTTTTCATATTGGTGTTGTCTTTAGTACCTACAAGTATGTATTCATTTATACTAAAATAAATTTTAACCCTTTCGCGACTAAATTATTTTTTTAAACATTCGATTTAGGTGAAGTCTGACAGACCTTAATTTTAATTGTTTTAAATAACATCAAATCGAGTTTATGTTTGTTTACAAATTCTTTTTATTACTCATTTTAATTACATTTTAAAACTGCAGCTTCAAAGGTTGAAAGCAAGAAAGCTATCTACCAAAAAAGATATGAATTTTAAAAATAGATATGTTTCTATTTCTAATATAATGTTTTGGTCCATTATCATTGTTTATGAATACAGCTTGAGTATAATATACATATATATAGTTTAATACAAAAATATTCTTAAGACTTAAAGCTTCAAGTAATTTGTAGATATTAGTTCTGTCAAAGTTCTGTCTATCTCCCACATAACACAATTATTACATTTTATTCATACATTGGTAACTAGTTTTTTCTAATAAAATTAATTCAAAATCGTGGCAAAAATACTTAATAAGTTTAAGGTTAAGGCAAAACTAAAGATCGACATAGTATGTTAATAATTATAAATAAAAAGGAACACCAAATACGGCAAGGATTATTTTCATCCACAATTCTACCCTAGACATTTCATATTACAGGCAAGACAAATACCATTTAGATTAAATTAGGCAAGTTTTTTTACGCAAAAAAATACAATAAAAATAGTATTTCTTGGTCAAGTTCACAGCATTTTTATATATTAACAAAAAAACCACCACATCACAAACTTTTTCGAACTACAAACACTAAATATACATTGAATATAATTTTCATAGATACAATAATAAAGCTTAAGATATGTAAATTAATTTATCTAGAAAAATTAAAAAAGCGACGTATCAACAAATTAAATGCAAAACTTTTCAAAAAATAATCTACTCAAAATTAGGCAATTCCAACAGTGTAAAATACGTAGTAAGTTTTTTTTATAGAGCAGTCCAGCGAAAACAATGCAACTAGAGATGTGCAAGCAACGGTCACCTTCGCTATGTTTGCTCTAAAAGACAAATATTTAGGTTGACAGTGTATAGCTGTTATAGCGTTTACTTAAATAGGTTGGTCACTTAAGACTATAGACTGGGCTGGATCCAAATTTGATATAAAGAAATTAAAGGAAGAATAAACTAATTAGTTAAAATAAATTATTTCCTTATAGCATATTGTCTGAATATGATATAAAACTACATAATTACGAATAAATAGAAGCTATACTTCGATACAAACTTTGTTCCACTACCAGCTTAAATCAAAGCCTCCGAACGGCTTAAAACTACAGAAAAAACGAGATTCTTTTCCATAAATGCAAATTAATTTCGTAAAAAAGTGTTACCAGAGTATTTTTACAGTCTTAACGTGAAAGCCAACAACTGAGCGTCCATACATTTTGTTTTACAACATTGTTTGAAACATAGCAGATTTATGTTGAAATTAAGTAATTTGATAACTTTCTCAGCACTAATTATTATCGCAAATCACTATAATAAACAAATAGCTACGGCACAGAATATATAAAATGCATTTTAAATATTTTATATTGGTTATATTTCACAAGCATTTTATATAATTTTATATACATAAATCTGCTATGTTTCAAACAATGTTGTAAAACAAAATGTATGGACGCTCAGGTGTTGGCTTTCACGTTAATATAAACAAGAAGGAAGTAAAAAGCAAAGTTAACTTAAATAACAAAGGTAATATAATCCACTAATGAAGAAAAAATTGGGCCGTGCCTATTACGGGTTAAGACTAAGACATTCTATAACTTGTAGCTAACTTTTTGCATAATTCTATAAATATAAATAAATATTATAGGTGACGAACTGTTTGTATGCATTGCCGGCGTACGGTGTGGCAGTAAAAGGGTTAACTACTAAAAAAAATTAGACAAAAATCCAAAACAAAGCAATAACATATCTCATCAATGAAATTGCGCAATTGTTTTTGTGCAATTACGGGTTATAGTTAGCCTTAAAATAAGAGAAGTATTATAGATTTAGATTACAGACTTAAAAGTAACAAAAAATTGCTTCAAAATAAATCTTAAATTAAATTCTTAATACAATAATTATTTGGTATTTTATAAAGATCCATAAATATTTCATATAAAATATTGTCCGAATAATTTTAGCCCGTTTAGGTGCAAAAACATTATTTTTCATCATGCATTATCAATGTTTTTTTACAAATCTAAGTAATAAAATAGCATTCGGACAAAATCTTTTCTATTAGTTTTCATTAAATAAAATCATGAGATTTTTCATTCGTCGTAGCCTCATCTACAATGACTACGGAGCCCTACGAAGATAGGACGGGTACAAGTTTGAACCTTTAGGGCGTATCCTGTTCGAAAATTGAGAGAATTTGTGCTTTTTGTACATTAAAATAAAGTCGCAACTCTTTAACTACGTGTGGTAGTTTAAAAAAATATTTAGTTAATTTATTATTTTTTTCTTTAAAAAAAATGTATTTTAAAGTCAATAAACACAAAATATCTCAACATTCAAAACACGGAGTGCCTAACTCTTATTGTTTTAAAGAAGACCCCTATCGAGCTCCTTACGAAGCATTCGAGATAATTTGAGTACATCTTCATCTACTTGGCCGGAGAATAAAGAGTCGAGTAGCTCGGATCTCGAGGCCAGTGAGAATACTCCAGCGAGACGAGATACCGACTTATCTGATAAGTGACGTTCTACTACGGACCTGTAAACAAACATTTAATAAACAAATTATAACATACATCATAATGATGCGGTTCAAATATTTATAAAATAATTTAGATCATTTCTTGACTTTTTTGTCTAATACTAACTACATAACATTATGGTACCATTATTTGTTAAAAAAAAAACACAAAACATCATCGAAATATCCAAAACAAGCAATGTAAATGCAAGTGTTGAAATACGGCTGGTCGTCGCGACGTGACGTGCGAGTTCATTCAACTCATAGCTGACAGACGGTCAAACGCGCTTACCTTAGCGATGTTATTATGACATCGCAGCTTGTTTAAAGAAATCTTAAAAAAGCTAATAATAAAAAAATACCTAGCAATAAGTTTAGCATTAGTAGTGTAACACGTGATTAAAGGTATTGCTATCAGTTTTTTTACACCCTGTAGATAATTATATAGATTTATAATCCAATTATTTTTGAATTTAAACTATATTTAGTATTGTGTAATAAACATAGTTCCGTGAACTCACTTCAGTGCCTGATGGGAATCTCTAAGAGCAGACTGCAGGAAATCCCTATCGTACGAGAAGTCCACCTCGCAGAATGACACTACAGCCATCAGGACCGTCTGTAATTTATACAAAAATATCAACAAGTCCAACATAAAACACAATCATTGATAAGTAGAACATGATCCAGATGCTGAATAAAGAACACATACATACACAGATGCGAGATAGGAAATCATAACAAAGAACCCTTTAAAAGTCGATTCGACTTATAAAGACTACATAGTGATGTACCTACATATTTTAAATTTAAATAAACAAAAATAAAGTTCAATTTGGACTTTAGACATTATTGCTACGTTCATCAAAGAAACCGCTAGAACGATAAAGATCTTTTTTATTTCAATCAATTTTCAGAAAAATATATTACTAATGTTCCTTTAACATGTGGACGCAAGGACACGTGTAATTCAGTAGAAAACCAAAACCTCACCCCCAAAGTCTACATGAATACCATATCCATCACACTATAGAGAAGCCATAAAATTGAATCTGTGTTTATTTAGTTAAACAAAATAAATAAATAAAGGTTAAACATACATGAAACTTAGATCTAAAAGTAGAGAGCGCACGTTCATCTGTTTGTGACAACTGGTTATGTCTTCGAAGAACACCGATCTTAACAGCAGCTTTGATCACATGCTTTACCAGCTTTTCAGCTTCCTTCTTCTCAACACGCTCTCGAAGTACAGCCAAGAACTGAAGTGAAATAATTGTTTGCTTAATATTCGTATCTGTTTTGCTCAGCCCAGTGAAGCGACCTAGTTGCGTTTAGGGATTGAGAGGAATGTGGCCTGTCAATAAGTGAGCCGGCATAACAGAGGCCACTGCTGCCAGCAGACATTTCTCTGTACATTAATGGATTGTACTTTAGCTTACCATCAAGTGGAGTAGAGTAGAGAGACTATATAATAAAATTAAAATAGATATTAAACTTGACGGTTGATACGACGAAATATTTAATAGCCCAATTTTAATCAAAAACCAATGTTTGATTGTAAACCAATGAAATGAATCACGAAATAATGTTTGACTCACATCAAGTAAGTGATTTAACAGTACATACACTCTTACCTATAGCTAATCAAAAGAAAAAGCCGTACCTGATCAAGTAGTTTGGCTGCATGCTCATCAAGTATGAGAGCTCTTGCACTGGCAGCTCCACCGACCCTCGACAGGAATTTCTTCTGGGCCCGGAGAGATATGTCACGTGCACACCAGCCGCCACCTTCTAATGCTGAAAGAAAACAGTTGGTAAACGTTTATTACGAAACTTTATTATACTTTGGTAGCTCAGAACAGAAATTAACAATTAAAAAAAAACAAATCCTTCAGTAGGCAATGACCTTAAGTAATCAATAACTTTCATTGAAATTCATGTGTAAACGTTAAAGATAAATTACTGAAATTGTATTTGTATTGTTATAGAATTTGAATGGATAACCTTCGGTGGGTTCAAATTTAACCTCGGTCTTCCTATAACAATGATTATCAGTTTCTTTATAACAATTTCATGGTGATCAATCAAGGGGTTTAAATACCTGCTTTTAACAATTCATTAGTTTTTTTTTGTTAAAATTACTTTTTATCGTAATTTTTCATTAATAATTGGAAGTAATAGTTTTAAATCATCATCAATGAGCTTCAATTAATTTAATTTCTTTTTAATAATACCTGTAAGAGATATGATGAGAGTGTGTCTTATCAACACAACATAGTGGAGGTGACTGTTTTGGCACTTAGGTCCATAACACTTAGGTCCATTTGCACCGAAAGGCCTGTTAAAGTTACTTTAACTATTATTTTTTTACCGTGACGTAACCGTTAAACGTTTACATTTACTCCACACACGTTGCAATATCGTGTAAATTCATATTGTTCTCGCTAAAAGGGTGGCTGATCCCGAAAAAATAATACCAAAACATATTTGGCTTCTTTTCATACGTTTGACGTTGGTGGCGATAACTTTAACTTTAACCGGCCAAGATTCGCTGGTTACGGTTAGCGTTAAAGTAAGCATCAAAAATGTCAGGCGCGACGATGCACGCGATAGTGCAACGCGTGTGGAGTAAATGTAAACGTTTAACGTTTACGTCGCCGTAAAAGTAATAGTTAAAGTAACTTTAACGGGCCTATTGGTGCAAATGGACCCTATAATTTATACTTGGAACGTGTAGCTTTTGGCAATATTTTTTTATTTTAATGTAAAATCCACTCAACCTTAATGCAAAAACATTGAAAAGGAAATTTTACGAATTTATTAACATACTGAAAATATTTAAATAACAATAGGAGTGCCTACTTTATACATTTACAGTAAAATGTAGATTTTGCTTATCAACATCGCGTGTTAAACCACCCTTGGAAGTTCGCCAAGAGGTAGAACCTCCCCCAATGTCAAGTCCACCTCGAAGCTACGGCGGAATGGCCCACAATGTCAATGTTTCATGATAAGGGTACTGCGACCGTGTTACTAGATTTAGGTATCATATAAACATATTTTTATTTTATATTCTATATCTAATTAATTTAAAATTGAAATAAATTATTACAAGATTTTAAATTGTCTTCGAGACTATCTCAGACTTATTTATTTAAGCTATCGTCAGATAGCTTATTGGCACGCACAAACTACAATTTTCATACAGAGGCCAATCTGTAATCTGTGCTTCGTCCTCTGACAGATGGTTAGCTTTGAAAGATTGCAATTTCGGTTGGCAGATAGGTTATTGCCACGCTTTATTCACAATCTGGATTGATTTTCCTATCTAAGTCAGTGAAAAAGGGATCGGGATTGACTATTAATTTCGGCCGTTATTGGAGAAAAGACAGAAGTAGAACATAACATACAAAAAAAATTACCCGCGACCAAACTTTCCCACTATGTACAATTATTATGCAATTATTCTCAAACAATGATTACTATATCATTAAGGTGCAGTTCAGTCATTCAATTAGACATGGCGCGGCAGCCTAACTTACCTTCCAGTGTTATATTATTAGTAAATTAATAATAACAATGAAAAGTAAGGAATAAAGAAACCTATCTTGCAAATAAAAAAAATACAATCGTAAACTTTTGTTAGTAAAATTTATTGTCTTTAAATATGCAGTATCGCAAAACTAATTTATCTAATACAGCACTGCGCCAAAATACGCTATTAGTTTTTTACCTAAATGTTTTGGCAATAAATCAAACTGAAAGCTGTAATCTCATATGTATTGAGTTAGACTCGGAAATGTTAAAATACAGGAAATTGCTAACGTTGCAAGTCATATCCGTGACGCTAATGGTATGAAATTGACGTATTTCTAGTACGAACCAAACTTTATGATGGCTGCAAAGTTAGGCACAAGTCAATGCGCAGTACATAAATTGAGGCATGAAGAGAGGGAAGGGCACACTCCTAAACTACTCGTCCGCAAGTCATTTTTATATGTTCTTCATATTTAAAATTAACTCTTTTAACTGTACCTGAGAAAATAGCGCCCGCAGCTAATCTCCGAGACACCATAAAGTTTGACGCGACCTATATGTAGGTATAATACTCAAATATAATTTTAAAAGCATTGATATATACAACGCTCAAAGATTTGCAATAACGCTTCCAATCTGACG
The DNA here is from genome assembly GCA_948150575.1 of Tinea pellionella. Taxonomy (NCBI): domain Eukaryota; kingdom Metazoa; phylum Arthropoda; class Insecta; order Lepidoptera; family Tineidae; genus Tinea; species Tinea pellionella. Next base: position 3,229,067 of record OX411259.1, on the reverse strand, counting down.
CGGGAGAAAACATGGCCACAGCCACATTTATGTTCTCTGTCAGTTAGTATTTGACTTGACGGCAACATTGTCAAATCGTTTGAAGCGGCTTAAGGTTTTTTTTATGTCAGATGTATGAGGTTTGCCACCTCTAGTATATATCTCTATGTTTAAAAGCTTTTATGTATATTAACCTAACCTATATCTCCTAAGTATATTTATATTTTTCCCTTCATAATTTAATAATAAATTAATTATATGCTTGCCCGTTTATTAGCGTGCTACGAGGCCTTCGCGACATCAATCCTTGCATTTACATTGCGTGTTTTTGATATTTTGATAATATTGTTGTGTTCAACAAATAATGCTACGATAATGTTAAGTAGTTGATATTAGACAGACCAATTTACATCAAAAAATTATGAAAAAAAAGGTATGAAATAAGAAAGAACTTCTTATAAGGTACAAATCAGAATGATGTAGTTATATAACTTTTGATTCGCGGGGATGACCAAATCCTTTTTTTTTTTTGTTTTATATGGCGTATAACAATTTGCCAGTGTCAAAGTAAATATTTTTGCATCAAGTTAATAACATTGTGCATTACGAGTCATTCATTCATCACACCAAACAGTCAGGTCAAATCTCAGTCAAGTCAAAAATTGTTCCAGTAAAGCGGTAGAATCTTTACTGAAACTTCCTAGGGAGTTTTGGAGGGAAAATAGAAACACAGGTTCTCTTCTTTTGAATTGTTTGCCCACACTCACGCACGTTCACGAACACTTAATGGTTAATAATCCACCATTATTAGACATTAACACTCGAAGAAACACAAGTTAAGGAAAACAATTTAAAACAGACAGCCTGACGTCTCAAGATGGCCGCCAAAACTCCGACCAAATCCTTTTACACTCTATATAATGCATAAGGAACAGAGTGTAATGTATGAACCTCAATGAAAGTGTTCACAACTGACATGCGTGTATGTGTACATCCCTTAATATATAACAATTATAATTAGAGTTCATTGATCCCTCTTCTTTACAAGCAACAATTAGGACTAATATGTCCTTAATTGATGGTCGACGCTCTTGTGGCACTCAGTAAGGTTTATATATCGTATATCTCTCTTCATCTTCTCTTGTTAGGGGGTAGGTAACGGAATGTTTAACTATTAACTTTAACTACATATATATATTTATTATAGCTCGGCATGTGACAACACTCCGCCTGATGTAAAGCTAGAGTGCGGTCCATAGAAACAACTGCTACTACAGAGAAACCTGTGCGGGCAGCAGTCGCCTCCACTATGCCGGCTTGAGTAGACGAGCATGTACCATCTAGATTGACAGTGCACACTCCTCTCGTTATACCTGGCTACTTTCAAACTATTCCCGAATGCCGAGCTGCAATAAAAAAAAACAGAGAAAATAGTTATTGATTTATTAGTAAGAAATCTCAAATAAGTTTCTCACCGTGAGGCGTCAGTTGTTGTCAATAATAAATAGTAACGGCCTCTACTAACCTAACTAAACGAGGCAAGGTCGAACGTTATCCCAAGTTTAGGAATACTCAGATTTACGACTGAATTCCAAAATTCTGCTTTATTACAAAACTTATTTGTGGTTATAGATTTCTAACTGTTACGGTTGGTATTTATTATTACCTAAAGTTAGGTAAATTAAATTATTTAAGGGATAATCTGTAATAATATTTAATAAAGATACTCGGGTTATGTAATTTGTATTTAGACTAGCAATGGTGACGACTGGATTTAATCCGAAGTGAAGCCGGAGCATAGTAAAATGGCTCATAAAATGACGAAAAATACAGAAAATAATATTATTTCTAAATAACACCTATAACTTTTTTTTAAATTTCAAAATGAAGCTTAATAATAAATGGATAATAAAAAAAATATATATTACTCTATATTACCTAAAAAACATATCCAATTTAATTTTATCGATCGAATAAACTATAATATTAGAAAAATATAATGGAGAAGGTCAAATAAATGTAATAGGTCAAATCTATTTTAAATTATAATAAATAACGACAATATACAATTATTAACAATAGATGATTCGTTATGTCTACATTTACAATACAAAAAAATATCTGGTAAAGGGAAAGAGTGGCAGGCAGAAGGCCGTAAACCTTGAAGATCAGCTATGAACGAGACCTTAACCGGCATAGTGGAAGCGAGTGCTGAGTAAAGAAATATCTGAAGATAAATTTTGTGAAACCTATTTTCGATATAACTACCTTTCTTTTTGTTTTGTTTTTTACGAAATCCTTTACGGATACCCTGGTCCTTTGGGACGGTGCCAGGGTTATGTCGGTCTCTCCAGGTGGCATACCGACTAAAACCCCATGGTGTTTCACTCGACGCATAGTGGACGGTGTCTGAGTACACGTTAGCATTCATCCAGACTCCGCCCTACCTTCAATTAGGCGACAGACCTTAACGTTAAAATTTATACAGTCGCCACCATCTTTTTATGTCTTGGATTTATTTTCTATAACACAGACATCGTACACATGTAGTTCACTACATGTAAAACTAATTAAAACACACGTTAAAATCAATTATAAATGGGGGTAGGTGTAATTTAAGTATTAACTTTGTATAGACAACTAACAATGTAGCTAAAAGCTTTTAAAATCACACCAAAGTAAGTTCTTAAACAATAAAAAAGAAAATAGTCCCATTAAATCCGTAAACTCGTTTCAGATAGCACTATCTGTGCCAGAAAAAAAAACTAGGATTTGAAAGACGTCTACTTTAAAACGACTGGTTTCACCATGAAAGTAACTACAAAAGTTTTTATTAACTCATCTAATATTAAAGTTGACATGACAAAAATTATGGTAGAACTTGCGTGCGGCACGCTACTGTTATCGATCCTGTAGTATTTAACAGAAAGCCTGTTTTTACGTATTTATTCATAAGTTTATTGTAATATTAGTCATACTTTTCAGGCGTTGCGTCGTGCTGAAAGGTATTATGTAAGTAACTAGACGTCCAGTGCCTATGGTATATTTACTAAGTTAGTGTACTAAGGTAGTGCTTGTATCACAGGCATTGAGCGACCTAAGCAGATGGAACATGGGTACTAGTCAGAATTGAGCACAGGGCTCATCGATTGTGAGATTCATCGACCACTAGACTACAATCGCTGTGAATTGAAAGGGTAGTAGGCAAACCGATGATGCTTATTAGTCTAGCTTGTTGCCTCTGGGTTATTCTAAGCCTATCTTGAGGGTCTTTTTACACAATTGAACGGCTATCGCCGATATATGTCCAGTGCGCGTTTTGCATAACTGATAATTAGGGATCAAAAAATTAGGTTTGGTATATCAATTTTTGAGTTACGAGCGGTCCGAAACGTCAAGTAATATTTAAGTTAATATGTACTCAAAATTTTAATTAATATTCGTGCCTTTTATTAATAAGTTTTAATAAACTACCGGTCTTAAGTAATAAGTAAATGGGTCAAAGGTACCTTGACACTTATGTGTGACGTCCATGAAACATTGTTGACATAGTAGTTTTAACTACATTGTTTTAGCACAAGGGACTTGGAAGTAATTATGTCCGAGGATATTCTCGGAATTTTAATTAAATATATAAGTAAAGGGCCCGAATTTCGACAGTGACATGTTCTATTAAGTTAATAAGAGTTCTTATTAAATTGTGATGAAAATTTTTCAGATAATCCACTGCCACAAATACTTTCCTGTTCCTCAGACTGTTTTCACCTTTTTTCTGTGTATTTTGATTTTCCAAAATTATATTAATTAAAAATTTTTAATTATTAATATTAATTAAAAACTCAACGAAAAAAATATAAATAAATGAAAGCCGAAGTGAATGATTCGTTTTTTATATAATAATTAGTATATAAACCTTAAAAAAAAGAAATGTGGCCCGAATACGAAAATTCAATGAATTATTTGACGCTCAGAATATTAAATCAAACACGAAGAGGGTGGCATTTAATGAAGCGACAGTTGTTGTTGCCATGACGACGACAACCCAAACCCATCACCAAAAAAGACATTAATTTTGAACACGGGCTCTAATATTACTTAAAATGTCGGGTAACCACACAAAACATACATAATTTTAGAACTTTCGTAATTATTAAAGAAAATAACTGTAAAAGTTTATTTTAAACTTTAGTCTTGTATGTACAATCAGCCCTGTACCACTTTAGGAAACAATCGTCGCAGCTCTGACACCACTTTCGAGTAAAACCAACACCTGGTCATGGTATAATTGGTAGTAGCCAGGTATAATGAGAGGACTGTACCTTGTCAACGGATGGTGACAAAATAATCAATGTTAAAAATATCTATATAACGTCTGCGTTATTTCCACCTATATAAATATCAAGTAAAATAAATAAATTATATTCAACGCATAAACATAAAGACATGAAATTCAAACCCTTATACCTTCATACATAAACAATAAAAGCCAATTTGAAAGTCATTGTCACAAATCAAATAAAAGAAGGCCACAAAGGTCATCGTTAGAACTTGACGTAACAACCCTTAACAAAGGGAACTAACCCAATTTAGTTTGATCATAAAAAGCCTACTGTCCACTGAAACATACTTTCACAGAAGCGTTTGCGTCATTTCCTTTCTCCTTCGTAGTTATTTTGTACACCTATACTATAAGCAAGTCGATGGTTTGGGCACATAGAAAGGATGGATGAAAGGAGATTGACGAAAGGAATATATAAATCTGATGTGAATGGATGCGTTAAACAAGGCAGACCCAGAAGCGTGTTTTCCGATCGAATCGGAGACATCCTCATGAAATTGGGCTAGTGCTCATAACCGTCGGGCGTGCATGAAGAGAACTGCGGATTTGAGGGAAGCGAGGGTTGTGTCAGGATCGTGGTAAGTGGCGTTCCGTTGTTTCTGCCTATCCCTGTGGGAAAAAGGCGTGACAATTGTATTGTATAAGTCGGGTAGCTGAACTTTATTTTTATTCACCAAAAAACAAAAGTTGGCATTGTGACATTTTGCAGTTAACCATAACAATAAACGTAAGGCAGACTGATAATGATGGATTAACCCAGTCTGGATCCAGTTTTAAGTGTAAGTGTGAAGTGACATAGTCGCGTTTCAGGATCAGCTTGGAATGGTTGATACATTCGTCGTCTCAAGCAGCATAGCTGAGGGCACTGTTGCTTGAAGATATTTTCTCTGTGAGAGCAACACTCCGGCCTAACATCAGGCGGAGTGTTAACTCATGCCGCGCTACTATAAAAAAGCTTTCGCCTAAGGCTCGCTGTCCATGAAAGTTTATTTATTAACTTCATAGACATGTTGTCATTAAGCTGGGTACAGACTGATGTAATGCAACATGCAATGTAACATGAAAGGAGCATTTCATAAGTGTGGACGCAGCGCTCGCGAGTTGAAATCTGTTCGTGCGCGTAGTGTTCACACTATGGGAATTCTTTCATTGCGTGTTACATTGCATGTTACATTTCGTAAGTCTGTACCCGGCCTTACGTTAGTGTGCTTTCAAAAGCGGTGAATTAAGCATGAAAGTAATATGTTTTTGGGGGAACGACATCTAAATCTTCTCCGTGTTACCTGGAAATAAAGTATAATAACCATTTTGCGTGTGACCTTTCAGAATAAACGCTGTTAGGAAAAGGTCAGTTTGTCGTTAGCCATGTGCATGCTCTTCTAACTTTTATTGCGTTGGATTTAAACTCGATTATTGCACTATATACGTATTACCATTATACCAGTATATAGTATAAGCTAACGATTACCGTTTGTTATAATTACTTAATGTAAAATAACCAAACTTAACATGTCGTTCCAAACAGCAACTAACCAGACTACTAGACCTATATTGAATTGGTTTTTACAGTTGAATTGTCTTATTCAAAGTAGGTATAAATTTTTTGTTGACCTCTACGGTGCAGTGCTCACCAGTTGATGTTCCGGGTTTGATTTCCGGTCGAGACAACTACAAGTGTTTATTTACATTTAAAAAACCCTTTTACTTTAGGGCCTTTTAACTTATTGTTGTCCTTGCCTTGTCTTGTCCTGGACATCCATCGGCTAGTCCGCTTATAATTAAATACATACTATAATTGGTTGAAAATAAAGAAGCTCGGAAGATTATTTTCCATAATGCTTCAGTGCCATATCAGCTGATAGTACCTACATTATAAATATAATGCGCCCCTTGTACGATTATGTAGATAACATCTAAACATATTAAATCATTAAGCCATTAACATCATAATATTGATTTAACGCAATCTCTTAAACAAACTTTTTTATCTAGTTAATTTTAGATTTCCTAGAATTACCAACGCTGAACGAAACTGTTAAGTGAAAAATTAAAATAAAATTGTGTCACGTTACTGCCTATTGCCAGATGAAATAAAGAATTTAAAAAAAATTAAAAAAAAACTTTCTTTAAAAAAATATTTACAATTGTTATAGACATCAGTGCCTTCCTTGTTTGATACATTTTCTCTCAAATATAGATAATAATATCTATTATATTATAATTATTACATTTGTTTGAGCGTTACATTTCAATACATTTGAATTCGATTGACGATAAATTTGTGTCTCTATATTCCACATGCGTGTATAGATAGCAAAAAAAACTAATACACGCATTGCCCATTTGAGAACAATAAAGTAAGAATAAACAATTAACAGTATTAACTTATTTTACATGCTGACAGTCAGTAACACACATAATACATTGTACGATTTAACGTAGTTAAAATGAAATAAGAAAAAGTTTTCAGAACTAGGGTAACTGAGGATCACATATCAATACAGACTGGACCAAATAGTGTCATCCCAATACTTGGGAAGTATTACGTTTTTATGGCTTACACGTTAGAATTTTGCAAAGAAAATTAATCTTATTTAACGCTGAATTTATGTTCTTATTGTCTATGATTTGATAATTAAAGATTAATCTTCGCGTATAGTCGCAATTTCAACAATACCTCGGCAAATTACTAAAAGTAAAGTTCTCAACCCTTTTTTGGTAAAGGACGTCGACCTTACGGTTAAGGGAAACTTATAGTTCAATAAGTATCTATACAAAGGGTCCGTACAAAGACCTTAGGAAATACTAATGACGTGTACCATGTGAGAAATCAATTTGAATTGAATTCTTTAACCTTTTATGTTACTATTGTTGTATATTTATTAGTTACTAACTATAAGAGTGGTAGGCAGACTGGTGATGGTTATTAGCCGTTCTGGGGTGGTACTACCACTTTTATCCCCTTGAGGGATGATTACGAAAAACTTAAATATGAATTTTCATATCCCTAACTCGATGATGGGCTTTCCATATAAACATTCAATCTCTTTCAGTTTTTTAAGACAAAATGTAGCCGATCTTTCTCCAGGATGCAACCTATCTCCTTGACTTTTGAGCGAAATCTGTTCAGCGTTTTAGGCGTGAAAAGGTAACAAAATAAATTAGTCTAATTATCTTTTAAATTATATAATTATGTATTCAAAATCTATTTAATTTAATATCTAGTATTTCTATAAGTCTTATTTTATTGGTCCTGTCTCCGCTTTCATCTCCCAATGGTTAGCTGGGAGAAAATTTAAGCTCGCCATTGTGCAACATATTAATTGTGCATACAAGTATTAATATTATTATCTTTCAGGGTAATCGAGCGCATTAAGTAATTTTTGATTGACAAAGCTTCAAAAGCTGCAACTTAAGTGAGCATCTAATTAAATAAATAAATAAAGAGATAAATACGCGTACTTGATCCGAATGACTCTATTACATTTACTTTTTTTATAGCAGTGATCCAGTACCAATATAATTTTACACCCAATAGTTAGTATAAAAAATTAAATGCAAATTTTTTAAATAATAATATATTAGTATGCATGAAAAAAAATAAAGCAAATAAAAGAAACTAAAATAAAACTTACACGTCGAGACCATTTTGTTTAAAATAAGCGTCAGCAAAAAAATAAATTCAAAAAAACTCAGCGGCTCCTGAAAAGAAAGAAAACAAAAAAACATGAACTAAAAATAAAGTAAAAAATTTAAAACTGAAATAAAAATATAAAAGATAGTATGCAACATTTAAAGAGCATGAAAAAACAACAACATATAATTAAAGTCTTTTATGTGGGAAAGCTATTAAAAAGGTTTTAGAAATGTCTATACTATAAAATCATTAACTTCTTTAATCTTTGATCTTAAAAATACCGAAAAAAAATCATTAACTTTATTAGGTAGAAGTAAAAATACGTTCCTATTTGTTATTCTACTAAACCGATATGAAACGATATAACGATAGATGACGTCATGAGACGCTATATGATGATAAAGCATCAATTGCGACTGTATTATTGAAATGACCGCAACACTTTTTCAGTAGTCTGGCATGTGATCAATCGAAGTGTGATTAAGTGCGGTTTATCTCCGATATGTACCTGATGCAGTGCCGGATTACCCACGTAGTAAGAGTAGCAAATGCTACGGGCCCCGCGAATTTGGGGGCCCCGCGCTCCAACGCCAACGACCGTAATAAAAAATATTAATTTAGATAGGACCGTAAAATATCTTGCATGCCTTAAACGCGAAGCGTCTTAGGCTATGCTTCACTTCCACTTATTTAATACCCTAAACTTGAGAACCTAAAGCAAACTAAGGGCTCCTTGACAGAATTTGCTACAGGCCCCGCGCTGGCTTAATCCGGCGCTGACCTGATGTTAAGCTAAGTGCGGTTTATGACCGACCAATATCTGCAGGCAGCAGTCTCCTTCGCTGTGCCGGGGTGAAGAGATAAATGCGCATCGTCCAGTACACACTACTCTAATTATAACCGGCTGCTTCCGGACTGATCTCGAAACTCGACAGGGTCACTGTTACATTTGAAAGTGGTGGCACTAAACCAGGACGGCTGGACTAATAACCATTATCAGTCTGCCTACTTTTCTTTACCACCTATATGTTAACTTATTTTTATGTACGAGTATTCATCATTCGTAAACCACAGCATCATTAACCAAACGACATTTAAAACGACCGCACTATTTTCCTGTTTCTAAAATTAAAATCCTTTTATCTTAAAACAAGAATAACGGACAGCATACGTTAATCCGTACGGATGTGGTTACTGAGAATAAAAATTCACTTCTCCCTGTCTCAATATGGGTAAACACAAAAAAGAACTCTTTTTGGGAAGTAATTCTTCGACCGTGAGTGACAGTGTCAAGTGGGCGGCACTGTTGGAGTTGCTGGTCGTCCATCGAATTAGAGAGCACCAGGGAGTCCGACAACCAAGTCTACCACGAGATGAATAAATTATAAACATAAAAAAGTTAAATGCTTTGCTTCGAGAATATTTTGTTAGCAACACCACGGCACCATTGTCTCAAGGTTCCCTTCATGCTTGGTTCCCTCAAAAGTCTTCAAATTACCAGGACTAGGATAACTCCGTAGCCTGTTTGTAAATCACAATTTAATTACCGATTTTACATTGCCTGCTTGACAAACAGGTTCATTAATTACCCAGTTAACAAAACCATAAATGTATATTAAATTTTAAATTAATATTGCAGGGTTCCATGTTCAGTCATGTTCACAATACACCGTCTCACTATATGGATGATGTACTCAGAACAATACGCGACAGTTCTAAAGGCAACTAGTATATCGTATATACCTTATAAAGTGTATGCAAAACTGAGTCTTATGGCATACTTTTTGTATAGAACTTGAATATTTTTTAATTTTACCATTCAGCCCTCCACCACCGCACTCAAGTGTAACACCCTTGAAGTGACTTAATCGTGTTTTGGAATCAGATTGAACGTAGGCGAAGGATACCAATAGCCAACGTTATGTGCTTGGCTGTCCGGGAGTAAATTGGAAAAAAAGTGATTGCCGCCATCACCATTAGTTTCTCCCAAGAGAATCATGCGCAATTTGACCCAGTATAGAATAACAGTTGAGCAAGCCGTGTCTTCAACAAAAGTGGAACTGTGGTACTAAAGTTCGAGTAGGTACACTTTTGATATTTTCGCTAGGGCCTGGGCTAGGGCGGACCTCACCTGTTTTTACACTTCTTCGTTAATTTTCTTGCAAACCGTACTCTTAATATAACTAGAATATATTTTATCTAAATTTGTTAACATTTTTTGTGTAAAATAAACAGGATTTAAAGCTTATTTTGTTCGTGATAATTCTTATAGCAGATGATTCATTTAATGATCTAATCCTTAGGAAATTCGTCCGAAAAATATACGTTAGCTATAATTAGAATACTTTAAATTATGAGGAAAATTAAACCATGCCAATTAATCAATGCTGAAAATCAGAAACATTCTGAGCCGAGGTAGGGATCGAACCTTCGGTTTGCGCACGGATGTTTTAACCACCACATTGGCGCGTTGGCGATTCTTCTCTTTCCATCGTCAGCACTTCCAATTGCTGGGGTGACGTTATAAATTACTGGGTTTATTCACCACAATCAATTAAATACAGTAAATTATTAGCTTCAATTGACTCGTGTAACTTTCGAGTACTTCTATACGAGTAGGTACCGTACCGTCACTATATTTTACCTTAAAATAATTAAATATAATTAAAAATATATTAATATAGTCTAGAAATGCAAATCGGAATGGAGAATGCTCATTTTTGGGCCCATTTGATACCTAATAGTTTGATAACAAAACAATATTCTAAAATAATACCATATTTCTTCATTAATTCATTTTATGATCAATACAATCTATAGACGATGTTTAATTACATAACAAACATATATCATCAACTATTAAAGAATTTAATATAATAATAACCTCAAATATTGCATCAGGAAACATCTAATTACTCAATAACCTGAGTAAAAAATTGAAACTGTTTGGTAAATAAGGAAGTAAATTTATTTTTCTACAAAATTAACTAAAAATCATCGACAAACTCGAGAAAAAAATTGTGGGCCTAGACAAATGGGCATTCTCCTTTAAGGTTATAAATATCTAGATAAATATTAAATTGGCATGCATCCAATTATTTGTTAACTCATCTGGTTAATATTATGAATCCATTAAAATCCAAACTTAGCAGCTTTGATGTGAAAATATGTCAACATAGTTATTATTTTTAAAGGGTTTATTTATAACATTATAATGCCTAATTTATTTTAATTAAGTGATAATGTTATACTATAGTTTTTAATCAGTATTAATTTTTCGTACATTCAAATGTTATTATGATGAAAAATGAACGGAAAAAAATATGTTGAACATTTACTGAAAATACTTTGTCAATTTTATAAAAATACAGATAGATATAGGTACCTACCTACGTGAAAATAAAGTTGCATCTTTGAGTCGTATCTCTACGTTGTACTAATGTATCTTTATACATACGTAAGTCTTGGTAAATCGTATTAAAATGTATGCTAATAAAAAGAAATACGACATCCTAAAGACGTGAATATTATATCAAATGTCATTATAGAATAAAGTCGTTACGCATAAGATTACCAGTTTGCGTGAGAATATGTGCTTAATAACCGGTCTGTGATCTGTCGTCGTGTCGTTCCGGTTTCTTTTCAAAAATATCTGCAATCCTATTTGCTATATTTAATATGTTGTGAATTTGTAATGCCGTCTATCCACTGAAGCGAGGTATCGGAAGATAACTCGTGTGACACACGGTTTGACCGTAACGATGTCATACGAGGGTTACTGTTAAAATTGTAAGTCCTTCATCGATAGTGAATAAAGAGTCTTGGGGCATCTCCCTGAAGGTCAAGTGGGGTTTCTCCAATAGTTATACTCTGCTTTCAGAGGAGACTGGAGTGAGATCCTGCATCATATGTAATTTATCTATCATTTAAAAATAAATGCTTCACGGACCAGTACATAATAATGGTCTTACATAAGACAATAAAAACCCGTTTTAAAATTAAACAGAACCATAACAACGTCAATATTTGAACTGACCACGAATCAAAATATTATTACAAGCAAACGCAAAAATGTTGAAATAAAATTTCTTCAAACAAATTGTCTTGTCATTTCAACAAAAGGAATTGAACAAAATTGCAAAAAAAAAAGAAACAAAAATCAAAAGCATGCTCTGCGGATTCAGCGTTAAAAAATGTATAATACCTCTTTTGCTCGTGGAATAAATAATGAATCCAATATGAGGATATGGCGACAAATATAAGTAGATTTTTAGCAACAGAGAAGAAAACATTCGGATATAGATTTCATCCCGTAATCTCTTTTTTACATGACTTTTTATAATCTAACCGACTACCATTCCTTTGTATATCCTTGGTTATTTCATTTCGTACTATCAATCACATAATATTAACTATACATAAAGGTCCTGACTTCTAAGTCTAGAAGAGATACAATTTCTTGATTAATAAGTTTAATTTTTTATTATTTGATTAAAATATTATCCTAATAATTATTATTGCGGCTTGCTATAGCGTTTATTATTTTTTATTTTTTTGTATTTTTATTTTCACGATTAGTGATATTCAAAATCAACAGTTACCTACATTCATAGATATAGTATATACACTATAAGACACACTATGTTTATATCAACCTTGTGCTAATAAAAACAAATAACAAAATTAAAGTTTTAAAACGGTTTTAAAACCAATTCCATGAATTTAATCGCACTAACGACCTTTAGCATTATTAAAAGAAAAAATGGAGCAGATGCAAGTTTAACCTTTTAATAGGAACGCAGACGTAAATACAACGATGGTAATAAAGTTTCTTGGAAACTCAATTTAATATTTGCGAAAAACGAAGAAAAATATTACAAAATTAGGTAAAGCTATGTTCACACAAGGGTTTTCTGTCTGCCGACGGACTCTGAACTGTACACTCTGGCGCAAAATGCAATAATATGGACTTATTGGACAGAAACTACTGAGGCCAAGAACAAAAACGAGTTAAGTAATTTTTAATAAGAAATATTCCGAAACTTACACTTTCAATTTGTTAAATAGATTATTTTTAAGTTCAGATCCATTTATTTCGAAAGTAAACAGTACAATTCAGTAAACAAATTAATAATAATAATAAACTATTTTAACAGACAAAGTTCCAAGTATTAAAAAAAATTATATATATAATTTCGACAACCGTAATCCGTAATCGAATGAGCAGCCAATTACAGCCGATGTAGCGTACTCTATTGAATTTAGATAGCATTCGTGATACTGAGTGAATCAGCATGCGTGATTTCAGCAGGGGCGCGGCGTGCGTTTATTCTCAAACTGTGTACTATACAAGTAATGTAGAGTAAAGCCTCTATTCCACATTTTATTGTACGCAAAGATTATAATTAAACGATGTTTAATATTTCTTGATTGTACGCTAACTGATAGTTCGAATTTCACTTAGTGAACATAGCCTTACTATAACTTTTTTATCTGCAATTTGAATTTAAAAAAGCTGTTTTTATTAGAGATCTAAACTGACCCTATAAATTATATTTACGAGAATATGAAAATATAGAATTCCGTAACGGAAACTGCTAATTACTTTTTTCAAACCCAAAATAAGTGTATAAAAAAATCTCTAAACTTTCATATGAAGAGTAAAACCGTGAGATTCTTTGTAATAAAATACAATCGAAAGAAACAACATAACGCTCAGTGGGATTCAACTAAATTGCGTTGATGAATGATAACAAACAAGTTAGAATTCTTTTGACAAAACTTTTATATCACATACTATACTTAGATCAAAACTACTTTTTTTATTGTAGCTCGGCATATGACAACACTCCGCCTGATGTAAAGATAGACTGCGATCCAAGAACGGAAACAACTGCTACTATAGATAAATCTCTACGGGCAGCAGTAGCTTTCGCTTTGCCGGCCAGCAGGGACGAGTATGCACCATCTATCTTGACAGTGCACACTCCTATCGCTACTTTCAAATTACACATGAAACGCGACAAGGTCACTTTACGGGTGTTACATTCAAAAGTTAGGTTAATTGGGTTAATTAACCATCATAAGTCTGCTTACCACTCGTTTTGTTTCAAAAATTGCGTCTTTCGAGTAAACATAATAATTTATCTTCGAATATCAATTCTATAATACTCCAATTATTTAAGCAAAACAATGCACTTGATCTATTTTAAAAATATTTATGTAGAAATTCTATATTCTGTGTAATCATCGTTTTTTTTTATTAGTCACAAATATTTTTTGTTTCTAAGTTGTACTATAGGAAATCGGATAGCTGAACTTTAAGGACTATTTGGCCGCTCAGTGCCTATAGGCACTATTAAAGAGTGGTAGGCAGACTGATTATGGTTATTTGTCCAGTCTGTCGACCTGGGGTAGTACCACCACTTTCGAATGTAACACCCGTGAAGTGACCTTGTCGCGTTTCCGGCATAGTTTGAAAGTAGCCAGGCATATAAAAGAAGAGTGTGCACTGTCAATCTAGATGATACATGCTCGTCTCCTAAAGCCGGTATGGTGGAGGCGACTGCTGCTCGTAGAGATTTCTCTGTCTGTGCACTCTAGCTTTACATAAGGCGGAGTGTTGTCACATGCTGAGCTACAATAAAAAAAAAATCACTCGAACTTTTGCATAGGTTCATCACCCTTTCGTTTGGACATCGACCAATAGAAATCGGGAATTCGGCTTCATCCTTCAATATCCATATGATAAAGTGCTGCATTAATAAAAAAAAACATATTGAGATTTTAATAAACGTTTCCGTATTGTAATAAGACATAGTAGCGATAGTTATGCGGAAATAAATACGTATGGAATCACATCACGTCGACCGTCGCGTGAAACTTGATACGGTCCAATAGCGCGGAGCTAATATTCCTCGGATAAGTATATCAACTTACTCAAGTACACGTTTCAATGTAATTCATTCAGTGTATAATCTAATAAACACTATAAGTACGTAGAAATGCTAAGTATTAAGGCGAATACTGTTGTTTCCAGCGCACTTCTTTGAATCGATTTTATTCAATAAATATAACACGAGTCTAAATAAAATATATATAAACCCTTAAATGCATGATTTTTTGTTTTGAATTAATAAAATCGTATACTATAGGAAATTTGTCACAGATTACGTAAAATTTATGTTTAGGTAGTATGTTTTTTTTTTATTTTAGCACGTCATATGACCGCGTTCCGCCTGATGTTAAGCTAGAGTGCGATCCATGAACGGAGGCGGCGACTGCTGTCAGAGAAAGGGATCGGGTCGGGTCTGCTATGCGCCTTGATGAGGTGCCTCTTCACACTGCGCTATGTATACTTTTGGCAACAATATGCATTTTAGGGTTAAACTATTATATATTCTGTAATTATGCCTGAGTTTTTGAGCTCTAAATAATTTCTTGATGCAGTTTTGCTCGGTGAAAACTCATTGAATAAAATTTTTTTTAACATCACATAATATTTGCAAAATCATGATCCAGGGCATGGTTTTTCTTTTTTTTTTAAATTTAATATACATATTATATATTATATGTTAAATATCAAGTCAAGGTCGGAGCAAGGTCAAGGTGATTAGCAGCAGTAGGGCCCTTAAATAGATTTTTTGTAGATGTTAAGCTAGATAAAGCGGTAACAAATTCTATTACAGCGGTTTGTTTTAACTTTTCCAATAACTTAAATAGTTTTAAACGGTAGTATTAAGTTTCCTTCAAGTTTGTTTGGAACTATTTAAAGTTATATCGTTACAAAGACGTCACTAAACATAACAAAACTAAAGTATTATAAATTAACAAAAGTTTAAATGATTTCATATTACTTATAGATTAATTTTATTTAAAACATTGTAATAAAAGCATTTAGGTCCCTAAAGTTATTGGAATTTAATTAACAACTTAGGCAGCCAAGAGCTACATATACATTTTATATACATATAGATAACTGTCAGACTGAAAAGATGTAAAAAAAAAATAAAAAAAAAAACATATTGAACGCGCCGAAGTGGCTGTATAATGTAACTGTATAATTCTAGGATGGGTGATGAGCAAGGCCACCTGCCTTGTCCTTTGCTGTCCCGTGGAGCACTTGTTACACAATTAATCGCGCACTTTTAAATCTCTGTTGTTTGAGAAATGTTGAAAATGTTTTTTCCAATTGACGTTGACAAGGAGGCATTTGTCAATAATGTTTTTAATGATATAATGATATTGTGAAATGAGGCGGCGCCACATATAATATGTTTTATGAAATGCTTATTCTATGCAAGTGTACAATTGTATCATCGGCACTGAAAGATCAAAATGCATAATAAACATAGTTAGGTACAGTGCTTAGAATTTAGCAAGATTTGAGGATTTTGCCCAGCAGTGGGACACTAAATCGGCAATAGGTAATAACAATTTAACAAAGATGTTATTCTTATGTGATTAGTATTTTTATATATTTTTTTTATATTTAAGTCATATTTAATAATTTGTAATATCAAGTTGACGGTACATCTGCCACAAGCAGCCATCTTTAATTGACTGAGTAATAACAAAATATTCAGGTTTAATAACGAATCTTCAATTCTAAAAAATTGTTAACAAGAAATATACATATATTGGTCAATTGCCATGTGCAGATATTTTCGTGGAACAGAACCGCACGTCCTCAATTCACGATTTCAATCGGTCAATTACCACCACACATTTCACTTACAAAATACAGTTAGCTTTATTGAAGCAACTACTTAATGCATTTTTTGGTTTAAGTTCAACAAGTCGATAATAATTTAATTAGATATCAGTGACGGTCTCTGTGGCACAGTGGGTCTTTTTTTTATTTATTGTAGCTCGGCATGTGACAACACTCTGCCTGATGTAAAGCTAGAGTGCGGTCAATGAATGGAGACAACTGCTACTACAGAGAAACCTGTGCGGGCAGCAGTCGCCTCCACTATGCCGGCTTGAGGAGACGAGCATGTACCATCTAGATTGACAGTGCACACTCCTCTCGCTATACCTGGCTACTTTCAAACTATTCCCGAAACGCGACAAAGTCACTTCACGGGTGTTACATTCGAAAGTGGTGGTACTGCCCCAGGACGGCAGACTGGACTAATAACATCATCAGTCTGCCTACCACTCTTTATTAGTGCCTATAGGCACTGAGCGACCAAAGTACATATAACAAAGTTACATTGGTACCGGTCAGAATTAGCGAGGTTCGAACACGGGTCTCATCGATCGTGAGTTCACGCGTCTTACCGCTAGACCACGGCCGCTCTGAAAGACCACGGGTCTGTCTGTTACTCGGTGATTCCGGATTCGTTTCCCATAAATATTTTTAAAAAGCTGTATAGAATTAGCATTTATAGGTTACCGAATATATTTTTAAACTTATAAAAAGCACATTAGAATGTAAAAATCTAAAACCGGTTCATCAAAGTAATGTTTAAGTCACGATCTAGGCTAGACAGACACGGCTAGGTAGACTATAATGACCTTCTTAAGGCCACTTCCCACATACATTCTCTGTTATGGAGTTGTTACTTTATGGAGAAATACACTGCGAGGCAAAAATTCCGGGTCGCTTATAAAAATCGCGATTCTTCCAAACTTATAGAGAAAGATTGCTTATTTTAAAAATATATTATATGTAGATTAGTATTGTGTAGTTTAGCGGTGGAGGACCTCATGATCGATGAGACCCGGGTTCAAAATATAAGCACTAGCTTGGTATAGGTCGCGTCAAAGGAGAGATAGTATAGGAGACGCCATCCAGTCTCGGAAGTTAGCTGCGGACTTTATTTCGCCCAGGTACAGTCAAGTTTACAATATTAAAAGTTAATTTTAAATATGAATATATTCTTTTTATTTTTTAACTTATATAATTATGTTTTTATTTTATTTAAAATTTAAAAATTTATATAATGTAATTTAAATATAAATAATATAGCGAGAGGAGTGTGCACTGTCAATCTGGATGGTACATGCTCGTCTCCTCAAGCCGGCATAGTGGAGGCGACTGCTGCCCGCATAGGTTTCTCTGTCGTTTTGTTTCTATTCATGGTCCGCACTCTAGCTTTATATCAGCTGTATACTACGCAGCGACTTGTGCCTAACTTCGGACCCGTCATAAAGTTTGGCTCGTACACCACAATATTGCACAATAATATCCCTATAATGACATGCAATGCCCAAGGGATTAATATAATTAAAGCCAGTTACTTAATAATGTTTAAAAGAAAATTGAATGGTTACAAACTCGTGTATTGAATTTATAAATTAACAAACAATTGTTTGTATTGATAACGCATTTTTTACGTTAGTCACAGAGGTTCTCTTTAGTATGACTCAAAGGAAACAATGTATTTACACACACGTTTTATAATGTTAAATGATAATAATTATCTGTAGTATTAACGTTAAATATAATAAAAAGGTGTGGCTAATTCTGTTTACTAAATACGTTTTTGTTGATATTATAAAATACCTTTTTTTACGGATAAAGTATACCTATATGTATTTTTTGAAATGTAGCTCGGCATAAAATGACAACGGAACGGAAACAACTGCTACCACAGAGAAATGTATGCAGGCAGCAGTCGCTACCGCTATGTCGACTTGAGAAGGCGAATGTGCACTATCTATTGACAGGGCACACTCACCCTCTTGGTTATAAGTCTAGGAAAATGGAGATGAAGAAAAGAAAAAATCTTTTTTTACACTAAATGTGCCTAATGTTTAGCGACGTTTATGACTGCGGTCCATAAGCGGAGAAAACTGTTGCCACATTAAAATATCTGCAAGCAGCAGTGGGCTGCACTATACCGGTTTGAGGAAACGAATGAGCACTATCCACGTTGGCAAGAGACACTTCTCTCGTTCCACTTAAAAATAGTACTTCCCAGGATTAATAAAAGGATATCTGCCAACCACTATTTAAAGTTGAGGATTCATAGCTAGCTATGTATTTAAAAAAAAAAAGTAGTGATAAGTTTATTATCAATGACGCATCGGACGCTTAGGGAGCAAATGTTAAATCTGACAATGCAACTCTTTAGAAAATTACCGTCTGAGCTCATTCCTGGAAATGAAATGGAACACGTCCCCTCTATTTTATTGTAAACCGACTTCAATTGATCGATGTCCAGGCAATCTTTTTTTTAACGGTATTTTATACGTCTCGGGGAAGACGCTGAAATAATGTCGGACTCCCAGTACTTCCCACTACCGGCTATCGTGTAAAACCCCCACAGTATCCCTCTCTACGTCATATGATGAGGTCACTTTTGCATTCATCCACGATGCCAATGCTTGGCCCTTCGAAACGTAACCCTATTATAACCAAATATGAGCACCATTTCAACCCCGAGACTATCGCTCTTGGATCGGGGCGAAGGAGGCAACGGAATATGTTAAAGCAACGATAATGATTTTGATAAACAACACAAGCACAAATAGAGCTTAAGGTGATGCAGTTAACCTATGACTAATTATACCTAATACAATATTTTACTCATGGCAATTCAGTAATTCTGAGAAGATCTAATTTCTCAATTCTTACACGAAATAGAGTTAATATCTCTGTAGACATATAGCTGATTGTACCTAATTCTTATAAAATTCAGAATCAGGTTTCTCTGAAGTAGCAGTTGTTTCCATTCATGGACCGCACTCTAGCTTTACATCAGGCGGAGTGTTGTCATATGTCGAGCTACAATGAAAAAATAAATATATATATATATATACAGGGTGTATCAGGCAACGTGTAAAAAAATTAAGGTAAGTATTAAGTGAGAGATGATCACCCCTCAAAAAATAAATTTACTAAATAAAAGTTCTCGTGTATGGTATTATCACAAAAACAAAAGGTCTATAAATGGACCGGCCGACGTGGACCACCGTTGCAGGTGGGCTGGCACACGGCTTGTCGGCGCGAGATCAAAGGCGAGGCGGCAAAGGTTGTCGGCGTTAATCAAAGGCAAGGTCATTCGTTTGATGCACCGCCCGACGACACAACGATTACGCGTTCGTGTAGTAAATTATGTATGTTTCTACAAGGAAAAGGTGGACATTTGGATAAAAAAAAAAAAATTATTTTTTAAATTAATTTCTGTTCAGAATCACTTACTGAGTCATATCTTGAAATTTTTTACACGTTGCCCGATACACCCTGTATATATTTGACTCATGGCATTTGAATAATTCTGAGAAAACTTAGTTTCACAATTTCTACGCACGCAATATAATTTCTATTAAAATTACAACATTCATTACTCATATTATAAAATATTTAATTTATTTATTATCGTGTTATTTTCCAGTTCAATATTTCTTTTAAAACGACTTGATAAAACCTTTTTTATTATTTAGCCGAATAAATAACTTATAAATAGCCAACATTGTTGTTCCTCTACACGTGATAGTACAAGCAGCCGTTGCGGATGACAGGGAAACAGCTGTCGGGCCCACCTGCCAGTGTGTCAAGACAGGATCCCACCCTATTTCTTTACATTTATAAAGGAACAAGTTTATTATAATACCTACCTACTAGGTTATTCTAAAGTAATCTTTCTTAATATAAAGTTTATATAACCTTTAAAATCTGTCCTGTGTGATGCCCCGCCATAGCAAAAATGAAACTGATTTTTGTACAATATTTTACTTGTAGTGTCAACTGTAGGAAACATTGATCATCGTCAACTAATCATTATGTATTTGTTGTGTTATATTAAAGGCAAAGGGATCATTGCCCATGCAGCCTAGTTCCTTTCCAATTTTTTCTAGTAAAGTTGTGTAAGTTTTACTAAAACTTTCAGCGTAATTTTGGAGGGAAAACAAAAACGTACGTTCTCCTATTTTTAATCATTTGCCCATACACACACGCGTAATTTAAGACTATCTTCAGAAATCGTCAAAACTTTTTTATTTATTGAAAATATAAATAATAAAAATGTAATTGGATATACCTAATACCAAGTAGAGATTTTTGGATAATAAACCATAGATATAGAGTTATGTGATACTTCCTTTATTGCCCTTGACATATTTTTGAGTTCAAGCAATAAACAAATGACTTATATGGAGCACGTTCTGGAATGCCCTCTTCATCTCCCTCGGGATAAAATTGTATTATACGATTCAAGTTCTGTTCTGCGTCATTCCCGACGTCATAGCAGCATGCATTTCGTTTACAAAGAAGTGGAGCAGCCCGAGGAAGTATTTTCATCTATCCTTATATCCTAAATTCAAATTCATAGGCTGATTTTCAGCACTTTTGTACGTCAATGATTACAATATTACACAATAATTGAAACAATAATTAATATTACAAAATAATAACAAAACCATTGATATATACAACATTGATATATATAATTTTAATTATTCTGCGACTTATGTTTTTTTTATGACAAAATAATAAACTTGGTAATATTATCAATGCGTAATATCTTTATTAAAAAAAAGCTTTCAGTCAGATTATGTGAAAAGCTTTTTATCGTAGCCTTTCAGAATATTAAGTTACATAGAGATTTATTTCTCAGAAATTGTATTGTAAAAGACTTTTCTTCTGAATAAAAATAATTTAACGTATCTGCTCATTTGCGGTCTATTCAATATTGATAATGTAATTATGAAAATGATAAAATAAGAGTGGTAGGCAGACTGATGATGGTTATTTGTCCAGTCTGCCGTCCTGGGGTAGTACCACCACTTTTGAATGTAACACACGTGAAGTGACTTTGTCGCGTTTCGGGAATAGTTTGAAAGTAGCCAGGTATAACGAGAGGAATGTGCACTGTCAATTTAGATGGTACATGCTCGTCTCCTGAAGCCGGCATAGTGGAGGCGACTGCTGCTCGTAGAGTTTTCTCTGTAGTAGCAGTTGTTTCCATTCATGGACCGCACTCTAGCTTTACATCAGGCGGAGTGTTGTCACATGCCGAGCTACAAAAAAAAAAAAAAAACTTGCGATGCTGGAATTTTCGCGAAAAAAAAATTCAAATATTGGGCTTTAATATCGCGTTTGTTTTGATTATGGTATCGTGGTCGCGGAAAAATAAACGCAATACTAAAATTACGTGTTTTAATGCTTAACACTGACCTAATTTCATTGCTAAATGTTACAATAAGGTTTCGCTTTAAAATAAACTATCAGATCAAAGTATTTTCCTGATTAGCAAATAATTTACACACCGATTCTAAGAACGAACTA
Source organism: Tinea pellionella (assembly GCA_948150575.1). Taxonomy (NCBI): domain Eukaryota; kingdom Metazoa; phylum Arthropoda; class Insecta; order Lepidoptera; family Tineidae; genus Tinea; species Tinea pellionella. The sequence continues at coordinate 3,206,873 of OX411259.1, read as the reverse complement.
GATTCTGCACATCTTTAAGACATTGTATAATGCTTTGATTTAAAATTGTGTTTTTGGAATTTAAAAAAAGCCATTAGATTTGTATTTAAAAGGTAGTATACATAAATATATCTGCAGTGGAAATAGATAAATATAAACATACTTAAATATAGACGAATTAATCTATACCTAAAAAGCACCTACCATGAAAATTGCTCTTTATTTGATGTCAGAAATCAAATGTTATTAGCCCAGTCTGCAGTCCTGGGGTAGTACCACCACTTTTGAATGTAACACCTTGTCGCGTTTCGTTTGAAAATAGCCGGGTATAACGAGAGGAGTGTGCACTGTCAATTTGGTTGGTGCATATTTATCATCTCAATCTGGAATAGCAGAGGCGACTGCTGGCTATAGAGATTTATCTGTAGAAGCAGTTGTTTCTGTTCATGTGACCGCACTCAAGCTTTACATCAGGAGTGTGCTACAATTTAAAAAAAAATCATATTACGTTAATATGTTAATATACATACATATATTATAATAATATTTCCTTGAAAAGAGAGATTTACCGGCGCATTAGCTTACGAATAAGGAAGTCTCGGGGCACGGAGCCAATTTCAAGGATATGTCCTTGGATTTCTCTCAGGGTTGCTCCTTAGGAGGTGAGCGAGAGCTACTACGGACCATAATCGATTTAATTTTTTAAAAATGTAACTAAGCAACGAATATTTTTTTTTTTTTTTTTTTTTTATTGTAGCTCGACATGTGACAACACTCCGCCTGATGTAAAGCTAGAGTGCGGTCCATGAATGGAAACAACTGCTACCACAGAGAAATCTCTACGGACTGCAGTCGCCTCCACTATGCCGGCTTGAGGAGACGAGCATATACCATCTAGATTGACAGTGCACACTCCTCTCCTATACCTGGCTACTTTCAAACTATTCCCGAAACGCGACAAGGTCACTTCACGGGTGTTACATTCGAAAGTGGTGGTACTGCCCCAGGACGACAGACTGGGCTAATAACCATCATCAGTCTGCCTACCACTCTTTAATAGTGCCTATAGGCACTGAGCGACCAAAGTACATATAATAAAGTTACATTGGTACCGGTCTTTAGCGAGGTTCGAACACGGATCTCATCGATCGTGAGTTCACGCGTCTTACCGCTAGACCACGGCCGCTCTATCTATCATAATAAACGATGTAATATTTGCTTGAATTACCTATTATATTCATTATTTCGACTTTCGTTTTAGTCTCAATGTAAAGCTAGATAGACAGCAATAGCATCCGCCATGCCGGCTCAAGGAGATTAATGTGTTGACACTGCACAACCCGATCGTTATTTTCGGCTACATCACTTAGGAAACATTTATTTATTTATTTATTAAATTCGACGCACAAAATGACATGCAAGCATATACATGTCATAGTACGAATACAGTCGGGAGTTAGGCTGGCTTGCATGCCAAAGCATGTGCGCATACTATAAGTACAATACAATACAAATTAATACAATTCAATACAAATCTTTGACTTACATATGTATTCATTATTTATTTATATTACTTACTCATTATTTACCTAATCAAATCTTACCTAAATCTCTTAATTTAGGACACCTATAAACCTAATTCGCCTACATTTAAAGTTCAATAACCTAACGTCTCGTCCTTTAAGAGTCCTTTTAGCTGTAATGAAAATTGACAATACAAATTTATGCGTAAATGTAGAAGGTATCTCGTGACGTATTTGTAACAATTTTAGGATTGGGTTATGAAATTAGCGATGTAAACTAAAAACAGTGTAAAATTGATTGCGTAAAATCCGTCTTCCATTGGATCGTTTCATCATAGAAGACGCATACCTACAATTGGATTGAAATTGCATAGGTACAAATTACTGGACATATTTAATGGCAATATAACAATGTGCCAGTGTCATAAATATGCATCACGGAAATTCATACAAAGAGATTAAAAAATTCAATACATTTTACAATTACAATTATTTTTCGAAAATCGCTAATTTCATGACACAAGCCTTATAAACGTTTAAGTAAAAAATTCCCGTTAATTATTTTTTATTTAAACATAAAGTATTTTTTTTTTAATTTTAACTCGCCATATAACAACACTCCCCCTTTTTTTTTTTTTTTTTTTTTTTTACGTGGGGGAAATCTTTTATAGATGCCTCGCCGTCTCGGGGAAGACGACGAGGTTATGTCGGACTCCCCGGTACTCCCCAATACCGGGTATACACGACTAAAACCCCCACGGTGTCCCTCTCTACGTCATATGGTGGGGTCACGGGCACGCTTTCGCATTCATCCGCGACCCCACCGACGCTTGGCCGTTAGGCCCCACCTCATCGGGAAGAAACACCATTCCAGCCAAGTAACTGAGCGGCAGTCCAACCCCGGGACTACCGCTCTTGGCTCGGGGCGAAGGAGATAGCGCTTGGTACCCCGCTATCGCCTCCGCCCACGCGATGAAGGGTGGTCTCTCACTCAGGTCTTCTCTGAAAGCAGAGTGTGACCCGAGGAGAGACCCCACCTTGCTGGTTTTGGTTCGCGCCGGGGTACCTCAGGGAGGTATCCCGGGACCCTCTATCCACCACCTGAGGACGCGCCCGATGGGAGACCAGCAACTCCAACAGTGCCTCCCATACGACACTGTCACTCACGGTCACAGGACCGCGAGCCACGGGAACAACACTCCCCCTGGTGTAAAGCTAGAGTGCGGTCCATGAACGGAAACAACTGTTTCTACTACAGATAAATTTCTATAGGCAGCAGTCGCCTCCGCTATGCCGGCTTAAGGAGACGAAATATTCAGATATTTTGATGCTTATGATCAACGTATTTTGTCTCAATGAAACGTTATACCTACTACAATAAAAAGGTCAAATAACATGCACTTCGTAATTAAAATCAATTTGTTTTAATTTACTAAGAAACGGGGCAATTCTCGAAAGAAGTACACTTAAAACGTATACTTTACATTTCTACTAGTTTTGCTAGTCAACAGGAATTATTATATTCGAACGTAAAAGTTTACGTTATGTGTTTTTTTTATTGTAGCTCGGCATGTGACAACGCTCCGCTCGTAAAGCTAGAATGCGCTCCATGAACAGAAACAACTGCTACAACAGAGAAACCTATACAGGCAGCAGTCGCCTCCACTATGCCGGCTTGAGGAGCATGTACCATCTAGATTGACAGTGCACACTCCTCTCGTTATACCTGACTACTTTCGAACTATTTCCGAAAGCGATAACGTCACTTCACGGGTGTTACATTCGAAAGTGATGGTACTACCCCAGGACGGCAAACTGGCAAAAAACCATCTATCAAACCATCACTCTTTAATAGTGCCTATAGGCACTGAGCGACCAAAGTACATATAACAAAGTTACATTGGTACCGGTTAGAGTTAGCGAGGTTCGAACACGGCCCGTGTTACACGGGTCTCATCTTTATTTATAAGAGAGCTGTCTAGGGTAAAAGGTCTGTGTTCAGTCAACCTGGCTTTGACACGATATCATTTCCTCAAGCCGGCATAGCGGAGGCGATTGTTGCCTGATTTCTTTGTACTCGTAGCACATGGATTGCACTCTAGCTTAACAGCGTCTAAGTGATTCGCTTTATTATAAAAACTTATTTTTTTAATCGCCTACTTGTTTTTTTTTTAATTAAGGAAAATACTAATTTTAAAATAAAAGGTATTTGTTACTAATTACGTATGACGTTGTTGCTTATCTGTGGTTAGTTTAAATGACCCTATATTCTAATACAAAGTTGCTATTATTTTTTATTTTATTAGTAAATATCGTGTTGTTAATCTATGAGAATACGATCCATGACCGAAGACAACTTCTGTCGTAGAGATCGCCTCCACTATGCCTGCTTGAGGAAATGAATATGCACAGTTCTCTAGTTATTATCATTATTATTTTTAAAATATAAGAAATCGTTTAATTAATAGATAGATAATAATTATTTTGAGACGACGCAGAAATTTTAGATAGATAAGCACGTTTTTCCTCCGTAAAAGTTTATGTGTATAAAAATTGTCGAAATAGATGCAGAAATTAATATTACTGATTATAATATATTTTTGTTATTTTTTTAAAGTAAGTTAGTAATACTTACAACTGCAAGAAACGTTGCATTCGTTCAGGACACATTGATAAATAATCCAGGATTCAAGTTCGATCATCGTTGAAGCCGTCATTTTCACGAAAAAGTATTATAATTAAAAGCACAAAACAACTTGCAAAGTTTTATACAGTTTCAGTTTTTTCAGGAAATATATATTTAATAAAATATTTAATCGGTTTTAACTCAACTTTGTGTAAGTAAATAAATCATAGAATGTTGACAAAAATAAAAGTCCGCGAGATATCAAAGTGAATAACGTCCCGTTCACACAATACTCAACACGCACCACGCCACACCGGCTAACTGGCTGAATGATTGAGGCACAGATTGATTGAGGGAAAAGCTATCGAAAGCCGGAATACCACAATTTTGACATTTACTCACAAGTGTTGCAATCTTATTGCATGGAATTGCGTGGAAAGTATTATTTTGTTAAGTGTTATTAATGACGATCACCAATTCTTGTATCTTGTGAGTTCTTAATAATTAATTATCCGTATAGGTTTGCTTTCATTATAAATTAGATTTGTTATAATAGAGTAATATTATTATTCGTCCTACTCACAATTTTCCCTATTTATGAGGGAAGTGATGATTATTGGCAACATTTTAAGATTAATCATAGACAACGCGATGGGCTAATTATTATCGATATCGATATTGGTATAATTAATTAAATATACAACACATATTCATAAAATTACATTTGCATAATGTAAATTGGCATATTATTACTCTGTGTCAATGTTTCAGAGAGAGTAAGGCGATATTTATTTTATTCTTTATTTTTTAATTATTATTAGAACTTACCCATAAATATAAAATAATACATTTCGTTATTGGTCATTTTATATTAATTATTTAAAAACTGTTGGAATTGTTTTTATTAAATTATGATAAAACCAATGCGTATTTATTTTTTATTTTAAATTCTCATTATATTGATTGCACATAATTTATCACTTCCTCACCATTAAAGTGAAGACGTATTTCCAATAGTAATATTATATTCATTTGTATTGTTTATCGATAAAATAAAATACATCACTATAACATAGTATTCGAAGTATGTTTACTTTGTCTGTGGATTTTCACTGTTTTGTCGCGGAAAAGAAAGTGGACTGTGTATTTGTAAATACGTATGAAAAATTGTGTGTGTTCGCAGTATAAGTGTTTTATACAACAACAAACTTTCTTCCGATAAAATACAAGTGCTCATGAGCTGTTATAGTGCTGGAAATATCTAATTGGACGCGAAATCGGTAAGTTTTTGTAACTTCGACCTACACTCATGAAACACCTGGTACTTTATAAATATTTAAAGGCACCTGTAAATAGACAATAATTGAATTCTAAAGTATATTTTACTTCAAGACAATTGAATTTTGTGTTAATTAGGTTTTAAAATTAGTTATTCAATAGTTTGTTTACGTATTGCGTTGAGAATTATGTTGTAACCTTGAACGGGTGTCATCTTTTAAAAGGCGATTTGAGGTGCTCACCTTTGTTTAATTATAATTTAGTGATGCTGAATTCATAAGTATTGACTCTTATGTCAAACTCTGAAGAAATATAATTATTTTTAAATTAATAATACTTATTTACAAATAAAAATTAATACGATATCAAATATCACGCAAACATATTAGTTGAGACATACTAACACATATTGTGGTCTAAGTATTGTATTTCTCTATTCTACAATTACAATAATCAAGTTTTTTATAACAATCAATATTTTATATATTCACGCCTTTATTTTCAAATGAGATAGGTAGACCATGTGATCCATGAGCGTAAACTACTTCTACCATAGATAAATGTCTGCATGGATCAGTACCCTCCACTATGCCGGCTTGAGGAGACTAATGCTTACTTCCGAGCTCGAAATGTGACTACTTTTATAAAATTTATAATATTTACTTATATTATTAAATATTTGTTTGGACCCGAGAATCTGACCTTAGAGGATAGATCTTTGTAAAAACCTCACTAAATTGATGGCTTGATTCTTGGTATTCTCCGGGCTGGTTACCGCAAGCAGACCCACTATGGGGGTCCGTGGTGCGTCCTGCCATACTTATACAACCCATTCTATCTCCTGCATGAGGGCCAGTACGCCATCGACGTTCCGGCACGCCTCAGCACGTCTCAGGGAGTGTTGACGCTGTCCTCAGGAATTTCACTGAATTCTGGACAGTATCAATGTAACTATGTTTTATGTACTTCGATTGCTCAGTGCCTGTGATTAGTACAGTCATTTAAAAAACGTAACAACCTGGAGTTCTAATCGCTGCACTACAGAGACTGACAATATAGTTTTAAAAATTATTTAAAACCCTCAATTACTATAAGATTGGTTAGTATGATAAGATTTCCATTATCAGTAATGTTGCTATTATCAAATACAATAAAAGAGGTACTCGGAATGATAAAGAGTGACTCAATAAAGTTTGTAATTGATAGAGTTGTGAATTCGTTTCATTGTGGTTTTTATTGTTTTTTTTTTTAAATAGTTTATAGCTTTGGTTTTCCTGTTGACTGGCAAATGTTTTTTATTTTCTTTGATTTATTTTTTCGTCACGGTGAGGAGTACTCTCAACCGATGTGCACGCATCAGGAGAATAATGGATGTGGCCAAAGCGAAAGTTGGTACTCTATAGTTTCTTTCTACCCCGGTGAGAACGGAGCATGATCCATGTACTAGTAACAATGTAGTGGTTGTATCAGTATAGGAGACCTATAAAGGCAGCTTGTTTATGTAATAAATAAAATTGTGCTAAAAAAGGGATTTTTTTTTGGTGACACTGCATGTGATCTTGACTGGCCTGCTGGTAAGCACTGACTACAGAGTAGGGTCGCTCGAGTCGTCGTCACTATGACGGCCTCAAATTCCAAACTTGCAATTTTAATTATTGTGTGATTTACGAAAAATGTTTTGTATTGTTATTAAAAAAGCATTTTTTTTTCTTTAAAATGTGCAGTCGCATATTGAGTCTTATGTCCTTCTCAATAAGGACGTCATACTTAATTAGTTTAGAAACAATGTGCAAATATAAACAATAGGTAGGTAATTGCAGGTGCTAATTTGCAAATATTTCATGATCTAATGTTTGTAAATAAACATTTAGTGGTCAGAGCAACCGTATGCAAGCGGATGACGTGGGTTCGATTTCCACCCTATAATTTGTATATACGAAAAAAAATTAATAAAAATATTTTGTTTGTATTGTTCTTTGAGAAAACATTGAAGATAGTGTGATCATTGAGTTATATAGTATCTCAATGAGTGTGATGCATTATTTTTATAGTGTTAATAGTTTTTAAATTAAGGGTCCTCTGCTGTCAATCACTTACAGATAACACCCTATTTTCTTATTACACTTAATATATACAAAAAAAAGCATAGGTACAGTAGATTATGATTTTTCAAATATAATGATATATTAATTAAAGAAATATTGATGAGTTGTCACCGAGCAAAACTGCATCAAAAAGTTATTTAGAGCTATTCACGATAAATGTTCCTCATATTTTTGAAAAGAGAAGAAAAACCAGCAAAATTTTATATCCTGTACTTTAATATATATTTTTTTAGACAAAAGTGTTACAGTTACTGAATAAAACATTTTCAAAAATGTACACTGGCAACAGTAACAGCCTTAAAGCCCGTTATTCACGAAGGCGTCTCGGTAGGGTGTTATTCTAATAAACAAGCGTGTAGGTACCTGTCAAATTTCACAACAAGAAACAACTGCGTAACGCAAAAATATGTCGCATCGAATTACTGATTTGATTGACTAATTTATTCATATATGCATCATTTCACTTTCTCTACTAACATTCGTGCCACATTATTTATTATTAAATACGTAATAATTATTTTACATACTATATATATTATAGTAAGTAGGTACGTATAGTTAATTATATTTATTTATGCTAATTCCTCAGTGTAATTAATCTTCACTTTAGATCTGACTAACATTTAGTATGCTATTGTTATCTAGGTAGGTGTATATACCTAAAAATATAAATAATAACTTTGTTCGTTTAGAGTGAAGTGGTAGACAGACTGATGGTGGTTATTAGCCCAGTCTACCGCTCTGGGGCACCACTTTCAAGTGGTAAAGTGATCTTGTCGCGTTTCGGGATCGGTTTGAAAGCAGGTATAACGATGGTATTCCTCCTCTCCTCAAGCCAGCTGCAGAGGCGACTGCTGCAGAGGCGACTGCTGCCTGTAGAAAAGAGAATGCCCATTTTTGGGCCCAATAGTTTGATGGCAAAACAATATTCTAAAATAATATCTAATTTTTTTAATTACATAAAAACAGATATCTTCAATTATTAAAGCATTTAAAATAATAATAACCTCAAATATTGCATCAGAAAACATCTAATTACTCAATAACCCGGGTGAAAAAATTAAAACTAATAGGTGACAAGGATGTAGATTTATTTTTCTACAAAATTAACTAAAAATCATCAACAAACTCGTTAAAAAATTGTGGGCCCATTTTTCTTAGGCAAATGGGCATTCTACTTTAACTGTAGTAGCAGTTGTCTCCGTTCATGGACCGTACATCAGGAGGAGTGTTGTCATATGCCGAGCTACAATAAAAAATAAAGTAGGATTATCTTATTTCCTATAAAAACTTATATAGATGTCTTTACAGCGTAGTATGGTTGACCTTGGTGGCGCTTACACTAAGGTCGAACTCTATTATAAACGTAAGGTACTCGGGGTGATTCTAGCTTCCCGCATCAGGTTTTCTTTAATCGCTAACATACTCTATTAGTTTATTATAAAATTAAGAGTAATAAATACTGATTGATGATAGTGGTTATTAACTCGCCAGTAAACGCCTCCGCTATAGGCTTGAGGAGACGAACGTTCACTGTCCACTGGCTACTTTCAAGTATCTCGAAGCGCGTACACTTCACGGGTGTACTACCCGAGACGGCATGGTTTCCGTCAGACTGGGCTAATAACCATCATGGTTTCTTGAAATAAGATTAAAAATGGATTGAAGTACTAGCCCCAATTTAATGAAAAATGTTATTTAAATAAAATCATGATCAAGGAAGTGCTGAAAACTGTCTTCCGGTTCCGTTCCTTTTTAAACTATTTGTACGCTAAATACGCCTAAATATAATAGATTCTAGGTATACAGTTTAAAGCTAGCCAAATTACTGTAACCAGGTTTTCCGACTTCCGCATTCATTATCGACGAAAAACAGTGACAGAAAAGAGCTAAGAAGAGGAGTAAAAATAGCTATAGATTATCATAGACATAAATTATCATAGACATGGACTGATGATGGTTATTAGCCCAGTCTGCCGTCCTGGGGAAGTACCACCACTTTCGAATGTAACACCCGTGAAGTGACTTTGTCGCGTTTCGGGAATAGTTTGAAAGTAGCCAGGTATAGCGAGAGGAGTGTGCAGTGTGCACTGTCAATAGATGGTACATGTTCGTCTCCTCAAGCCGGCATAGTGGAGGCGACTGCTGCCCGCACAGGTTTCTCTGTAGTAGCAGTTGTTTCCATTCATGGACCGCACTCTAGCTTTACATCAGGCGGAGTGTTGTCATATGCCGAGCTACAATAAAAAAAAACAAATTGAATTTTTAAGATAGAATTTGCAGTGACCAGAACACGGAGTATCTTTTATAATTATTGTACGTTTGGCTTGATATTCCGCCTGATGTTAAACTAGAGTGCGGCCTATGAACGGAAACAACTACTAGTACAGATAAACTTCTACAAGCAGCAGTCGCCTCCGCTATGCCGGCTTGAGGAGACAATTGTACACTATCCAAATTGACAGTGCACATTCCTCTCATTATACCTGGTTACTTCCAAACTGTTCCCGTAACGCGACAAGGACACTTCACGGGTGTTACATTCAAAAGTGTTGGTACTACTCCAGGAAGCAGGCTGGGCTAATAACCATCACTGCCTACCACTCTTTAATAGTGCTTGTAGGCATTGAGCGACCAAAGTACATATAACATAGATACATTGGTACCGGTTAGAATTTAGCGAGGTTCGAACACGGGGCTCATCGATCGTGAGTCCACGTGTCCTACCGCTAGACCACGGCCGCTCTAATACTACAAATAGCTTTCCAAATTACTGTAACTTCTCTAACTTCCGCATTCATTAATATTAGTTTTAATTATTAGCAGTAAAGTAAAATTTGCGTGTTCTCACGACCTTGGTACTATTGTGTCATGGCCGGTATCAATTAGGCTTTTTGGTGTCATAATTAAAAAAAAAATTAATAAAGGCGTAAGTTGTTTCTATGATAGTCGTTTTTGATAGCGCCGTTTTGGTATAAGGAAAAAATAAATCACGTTCGATCGTAAAAATTAACTATTTCTTAAATAATTATTATTATACTAATATATAGCTGCAATACCACTGACTCACTGATCTATTGACATCAATTATTTCGCACTTGCCGGTATAGTGGAGGGTAGCGGTTTTTTGAGTCGTATAGAGGGCGTCCCAAAACCGTCGAGAAAAATACGACTTTGACCGGAAGTCGATTCTGGACCGGAAGTGGTAGCGATATTATACTAATATATAGCTGCAATACCACTCACTGACTGACTGACTGACATCAATTATTTCGTACTTGCCGGTATAGTGGAGGGTAGCGGTTTTTTGGGTCGTATAGAGGACGTCCCAAAACCGTCGAGAAAAATACGACTTTGACCGGAAGTCGATTCTGGACCGGAAGTGGTGGCGATATCTCGGAAACGGGGCGAGTCGGGGCAGTCACCCCGAAGAGAAAGTTGTAGGGAATGCCCTATAATTTCGAAAACGATACTTTTTTTTTCAAAATTGCTCGAAAAAAATTTTTCCTCGATCGTATTTTTATCCTTTTCCCGCCGGTACGCCAATATGAAACGGAGCATGGCGCTTGGGCGTGGCCTAACAGCATCCGCGACGAGGCACTTTCGGGACGAACGATCGAAACGGCTTTACCTCGGTCAGTCGGACGGTGAGCGCGGCCGCGTGAACATCGAATTTGCTCCGCGCGGCGGGCTTTCTTTTAAATATCTCAAGAAGTAGATACGTCAGAGTAACCATGTAAAGAACAATTTTGTTCAGTATGACCAGCACTATTTTTTTAAATTTTTGTTTTAGTTTTTTTTTTAATTTTTTAAAATCTTCATATCTCGAAAAGTAGATACGTTAGCGTCACCGTGTAAAGACCAATATTGTTCAGTATGACCAGCACTATTTTTTTTTTAAATTTTTGTTTTTTTTTTAATTTTTTAAAATCGCCATATCTCGAAAAGTAGATACGTTAGCGTCACCGTGTAAAGACCAATATTGTTCAGTATGACCAGCACTAATTTTTTTTTAAACTTTTGTTTTTTTTTTAATTTTTTAAAATCGCCATATCTCGAAAAGTTGATACGTTAGCGTCACCGTGTAAAGACCAATATTGTTCAGTATGACCAGCACTATTTGCTTTTTTTTTTTTTAATTTTCTAAAATAGCTATTACTCAAAAAGTACATACGTTAGCGTCACCGTGTAAAGACCAATATTGTTCAGTATGACCAGCACTACTTTTTTTTAATTTTTTTTTTTAATTTTTTAAAATCGCCATATCTCGAAAAGTAGATACGTTAGCGTCACCGTGTAAAGACCAATTTTGTTCAGTATGACCAGCACTACTTTTTTTTTTATTTTATTTTCTAAAATCGCTATTTCTCAAAAAGTACATACGTTAGCGTAACCGTGTAAAGGTCAATTTTGTTCAGAAACTTAAACGCCTTTAGATGGCGAGCTAAATATTTTCAAAACTGCCTTAAAATCTGTTCGATCTAATACGTTTTACGACAAAAAGGGCCTCCGCGGGCCGCTTGCGCCCGCGGCCTTTACCCAACAGCTAGTTATTATACTAATATATAGCTGCAATACCACTCACTGACTCACTCACTCACTGACATCAATTATTTAGTACTTGCCGGTATGGTGGAGGGTAGCGGTTTTTTGAGTCGTATAGAGGACGTCCCAAAACCGTCGAGAAAAATACGACTTTGACCGGAAGTCGATTCTGGACCGGAAGTGGTAGCGATATCTCGGAAACGGGGCGAGTCGGGGCAGTCACCCCGAAGAGAAAGTTGTAGGGAATGCCCTATAATTTCGAAAACGATACTTTTTTTTTCAAAATTGCTCGAAAAAAATTTTTCCTCGATCGTATTTTTATCCTTTTCCCGCCGGTACGCCAATATGAAACGGAGCATGGCGGTGGGCGTGGCCTAACAGCATCCGCGACGAGGCATTTTCGGGACGAACGATCGAAACGGCTTTACCTCGGTCAGTCGGACGGTGAGCGCGGCCGCGTGAACATCGAATTTGCTCCGCGCGGCGGGCTTTCTTTTAAATATCTCAAGAAGTAGATACGTCAGAGTAACCATGTAAAGAACAATTTTGTTCAGTGTGACCAGCACTATTTTTTTAAATTTTTGTTTTAATTTTTTAAAATCTTCATATCTCGAAAAGTAGATACGTTAGCGTCACCGTGTAAAGACCAATATTGTTCAGTATGACCAGCACTATTTTTTTTTAAATTTTTGTTTTTTTTTTTTTAATTTTTTAAAATCTTCATATCTCGAAAAGTAGATACGTTAGCGTCACCGTGTAAAGATCAATATTGTTCAGTATGACCAGCACTATTTGCTTTTTTTTTTTAATTTTCTAAAATAGCTATTACTCAAAAAGTACATACGTTAGCGTCACCGTGTAAAGACCAATATTGTTCAGTATGACCAGCACTACTTTTTTTTTAATTTTTTAAAATCGCCATATCTCGAAAAGTAGATACGTTAGCGTCACCGTGTAAAGACCAATATTGTTCAGTATGACCAGCACTACTTTTTTTTAATTTTTTTTTTTTTAATTTTTTAAAATCGCCATATCTCGCAAAGTAGATACGTTAGCGTCACCGTGTAAAGACCAATTTTGTTCAGTATGACCAGCACTAATTTTTTTTTAAATTTTGTTTTTTTTTTAAATTTTTTAAAATCGCCATATCTCGAAAAGTAGATACGTTAGCGTCACCGTGTAAAGACCAATTTTGTTCAGAAACGTAAACGCTTTTAGATGGCGAGCTAAATATTTTCAAAACTGCCTAAAATCTATTCGATCTAATACGTTTTACGACAAAAAGGGCCTCCGCGGGCCGCTTGCGCCCGCGGCTTTTACCCAACAGCTAGTACTAATATATAGCTGCAATACCACTGACTCACTGATCTATTGACATCAATTATTTCGCACTTGCCGGTATAGTGGAGGGTAGCGGTTTTTTGAGTCGTATAGAGGGCGTCCCAAAACCGTCGAGAAAAATACGACTTTGACCGGAAGTCGATTCTGGACCGGAAGTGGTAGCGATATCTCGGAAACGGGACGAGTCAGGGCAGTCACCCCGAAGAGAAAGTTGTAGAGAATGTCGTCTTATGCCGAAATAAAAAAAAAAATTTTCAAGATCGGGCAATAAAAAAATTCCCATACAAATCGGTCGGCCCTCGATGATACTTCCATCTCGCTCTTTTCCATCGGTCAGTGCATGAGGCGAGAGCGAGAGGTGCGGAGAGAAAAGTTTGCATACAGCCGCGTTTTCGGGACGAACGATCGAAACGGCTTTACCTCGGTCAGTCGGACGGTGAGCGCGGCCGCGTGAACATCGAATTTGCTCCGCGCGGTGGGCTTTTTTTTTGGAATATTTTAAATATCTCAAGAAGTAGATACGTTAGCGTAACCGTGTAAAGACCAATATTGTTCAGTATGACCAGCACTATTTTTTTAATTATTATTATTATTATTTTTTTTTTAATTTTTTAAAATCGCTATTACTCAAAAAGTACACACGTTAGCGTAACCGTATAAAGACCAATATTGTTCAGTATGACCAGCACTATTTTTTTTTTAAATTTTTGTTTTTTTTTTAAATTTTTTAAAATCGCCACATCTCGAAAAGTATATACGTTAGTGTCACCGTGTAAAGACCAATTTTGTTCAGTATGACCAGCACTACTTTTTTTTAAAATTTGTTTTTTTTTTAATTTTTTAAAATCGCCCTATCTCGAAAAGTAGATACGTTAGCGTAACCGTGTAATGACCAATTTTGTTCAGTATGACCAGCATTTTTTTAAATCGCCATATCTCAAAAAGGACATACATTAGCGTAACCGTGTAAAGACCAATTTTGTTCAGAAACGTAAACGCTTTTAGATGGCGAGCTAAATATTTTCAAAACTGCCTAAAATCTATTCGATCTAATACGTTTTACGACAAAAAGGGCCTCCGCGGGCCGCTTGCGCCCGCGGCTTTTACCCGACAGCTAGTTAAAGACTATATAGCAGGTAGCAGTTGGATGATGCATATCTCCCGCTTGAGGAGACGGCATAGCGGACGCGACTGCCGCTTATGGAAATTTATACTTTATGGTTAAAGTTTTTAACTATAATTATATAGACTTGTTTTTTAGGTTAAATAGTGTTGTCATTGATGTATATTAATAAAATATATATATTAGTATAATAATAGTATATTGTATATAGGTATTTTGTGTATAAGTATTATATATTATATAGGTGTTATGTATAACTTAAAGATCACAGACAAACAAAGGTTTTGTGATCTGATAGTGCAAAACTGGATAGATTAAGTATTGTGAATAAATAAATAAATAAAAAATATCTGTAGTAGCAGTTGTTTCCGTTCATGGACCGCACTCTAGCTTTACAGCAGTCGGAGTGGTGTCATATGCTGAGCTACTACAAAAAACACATTACTCACTGTTAATTTCAATAAATCTTAATCCTTTATAACAACTTACGATTTCACGATCAAAAGAAAAGGTGATTAGCCTTGATTAGGTGAGGGGAGAAGTTAAATCCATTGTTTTTAACTTTTCAATGACCCTCAAAACTCTAATACTTTCGGTTTCATTTGTTAGTTTTTACCTCATCCTCTAAAGAAAAAAACACAACTAAGTTTAACTGGATTTTTAACTGCTTTATATTTCATTATTTTTTATTATTTAATGTTTAGCGTAGCGTAGAAAAATTGTGTATTATTAATAAGCAAAAGTTCAAAAATAATTTTAAATCAAAGGAAAATTAAAATGAAACTTTATGAATATGTACGAGTAGTATTGATAAACAAAACATTTAGTATTTCGTGACTTGAAAAAATTACTTCTCAGGTCGTTGCCATTTGGAAAAGGTTTAAATTTTTTCGTTACATATTGTTTGTACCTTTCTAAAAAGTTTGCTTTCACTATTTCACAAAATATATACATTTATTGTCAAAGAATCGCACATCGCATACATTGAGAATGATCATCTTGGTTTTTTTATACACTAACTCAGACCTTCTTAAACTATGGGTCGCAAAATTCAATCAAATATTTAAATACACGATTTTATAACATCTAGATGTGTATTTAAGACGGTCAGGGTTCCGTTTTATTTATGTTATTGCAAAAAATGCAATTTTAATGAAAAATAGGGCATATTTTGTAACTACCTGTATAATAAATACAATTTTACAACTTTTTGTGCAATTTTTAATTTTAGATTTTTATATGTTTCTAAACAAATTCTAAAAGTATGTATTATCATATGTATATGCATATTGTTACCTAATAAATAAATCATCAAAAAATATTTATTTATCTTTCTTTTATATTTATATGGGGTCGCCAGGAAACTCGCAATCTTAAATGGGGTCGTGAATTTTCAAAGTTTAAGAAGCCCTGCACTAACTCAACAACACTCTATCTTATGTTTAGACCGGAAAAAACTACTACCATAGAATTGTAGGCAACAGTCGCCTCTGCGGTTTGAGGAACGAAAATGCACCTGGCCACTTCCAAAGTGATCCCGAAACGCGACTAGGTCACGGGTATTACTGGGCTATTAATTACCCATCATCAGTCTGCATACCACACTTTAATTCTATCTTAGTTTTGGCTTTTATCCCTGATCAGCTACAATAATAGTTGGATTAGCGTATATTCGACAATTCAAAGAGACACGAGACACGATGTTTCATACTCCGAAATTAGAATCCTTATAATTAGATGCTGGACACCTCCAGTCGGTTTACATATGTACGTGTGTATAAACAAATGTATTAAAATAGACCACGATGACAAACAAATTTGGACGCAATACGTTACGTATTAAATCACTTTATTACTCACACTTTGTAACTGAGATATGTCACTTTTGGCACACGTTTTGGACGTATTTAGATGTAAATAAGTTGGCCGGTACTTCTGGGTTTTTTTTTCCGTTGCCTTTAAAGGTAATGTACGATCAAATGTTTTATTAATTTTATAACGAGTAATCTATCAAAATGTATACTTCTATGCTGATGAAAAGTTTCTTTTCATGTTTTCAAAAAATTACCTCCCGTAATTAAGCCGTTGAACAGGTTTCGATAAAATTTGGCAAGGAGATAAATTGCATCTTGAGGAAGGACTAAGGGTTGCCAGATGATAACGTGACCTGTTATTGGGTCTACTACTTTGTATTTCTAAAAACCATTTTCTAAACTATTAATAGCTAGGTTTTTTTTATTTTTATCGTGATATTAGACAATACAATACCTAGGGAATCTTCGGGTTATTTTTTCAAATTATTTTTTATTAATTAAAGATTCGTAGACAGACTTTGATAGACGATAGAGTCTTGTCATCCTGACACTCACGTGCAGACTGAGGTAGCAGTTGTTTCCGCTCACGGACCGCACTCTAGCTTGCCATTAGGCAGAGTGCGGTCACGGGTTACTTTCTTAAACAAAACGCTTCGTTGTTAAATGAACATTTAATTAACCTTGACTTTACATCGCGATATTTGCTTATTATCGAATGTTAGCTTAATTAGTACTTTTAGAAAATGATACGATTACTTATGTACTCGTACATACGTACTATATAGACTAGTATATATGTTGTTTTCTTCTTTTCTAGGGCTATAATCATCTCTCGTCATGGTGATGGAGGCTGATCCGATTTCAGAGAAACTCCCTGACGGTAAGTTGTTTGAGCTTCCTTTGTACGCAATTAAAACTTTATAATTATGTCAAATACTGCTCGCAGATATTTCTCTGTAGTAGCTTTATTTAGAAAAAAGACGACTAATAATCCTGCGAAGCAGAAGCTGTATACATCGTACTGACGCGGTTCAAGTATTTCTTTATTATATTTAGGACTTTTTTAAAATTGCAATTTGAGCTGCGTGTGCGCAAATTTCTGCGCTTAACTCGAGAGATGATGGGTTCATCGTACAAACTCTATCATATCCTTCGATTTCCAATATCCTTTGCCAGGATAGTAACAAACAGAGTTACATTCACATTTATACAGGTATATTAATATAGAGGTTTACACAATATCGTATAGCATTAACATATTAATGCGTTTCTAATAAACAATTGTTAGTATAGTGAATACGTTTTTGTGTTCGCGCGATTTTATCCTCCCTTCTCTCGCCTACGTTTATGTCGTTGGCCTAAATTTTAGTTGCAGATGTGCTACATTTCTAAAAATAATGTACTCGTATGATTGCCTGACTTATTCTAGATAAAGATGGCGTCACATTTCTGACGCTCTTGTAAACGCTCGATAAATAAATACTACAACAATATCGACGATTGTTTGGAATCAGTTGGTTTTGTACACTCGGCGCCTTCCTAAGACTTCGAGGTCGTCTATCGATAACATCCTGTAGATATTTAAACGGTACAGTAACGTCTTTATTCAGACGGTATTAAAGCATTAATTAAAAGAGCGGTAAACAGAACGATGATTGCCTGATTATATTTGAAGTGTAAAATGTAAGGACTCGCGAAGTAACCTAGTTTAGTTTCGGGAGTTAATAGATGGTACACATTCGTGTCCTCAAGCCGGTATGGCAAAGGCGACTGCTAGCTGCTGATATCTCTCAGTGGCAGAAGTGTCTGCTCATTGACCGCACTCCTGCTTAATATCAGACGGAGTCTGTTGCTGGCGCCGTTGTTGATACTATCAACTTGATAGTGAGTTTTGTACAATGATAGTATAATCAATAGCTAACAGAAACTGTTACTGTTAAAAAAGGTTTATTGTATACGTGTATTGTGTACACTTTTTTTTCTAAATTTCAGTTTTTTTTTTAATTGTGTATATAAAAAAATATGCACAGGGTATATTTGTTGTGGCAGTATTCTCGTCATACGGCTTTCCGAAGCCATGGTAGAGTCAGACGATGAGCAACTATACGTTGAGACCATGTCTATGCTATTAATCTATTTTCATTTCACTATAAAATATGATTCGCGATCTAATGGTGGCCGTACATGACCAGTTGACCGTCAAGTTTGCAGCGAACTAAACATGATCGTGTATGACAACCATTACATTAAAATAGGAATGAATAATATTTATAATTAGACGTAAAAGTGCAATGTTTGGATGACTGTCTCCCACGCGTGGGAACGAGGGAATGCGTCATGGAATTATTTTATTTCGTTTTTAAATTCATGGTTAATTTTGGTAGAAGTATTTTTAGCTTTTGTTAGCGGTCGTTATGTTGACTATTAATAAATTTAGCTTTATTTATTAATGGATCCTTTGTCCAAACTAAATGTATATATAAATTAATTGTAACAGTAATTAAAAATATGTAATTCATACGTAGATTTAAGTAATGGTTATAATTTAGATTTAATTATTGTAACCTAAATATGATGGGGACTGATGTAACCGAACTGGGTGAAAAGTCTCTAATCTATTTTTATTCAGTTTAAGAGCATGGGCTGGGGCAGTTACGGATTTTTACAGCTGAAAAAAAAATTAGTTGCAGGCAGACAATGAAAAAAAACAACTTTCGAACTTGATTAGAAGGGAAGTAGTGAAATGGGGTGCTATTTAAGGGATAAAAACCGTTTTTAGTTATTTGTGGCGAAACAAATAATAGTTTCATAATAATAATAATAAATTCTTTATTGCATTTAACACAGTTAAAGAAATACAAAATCACAAATAAGTTACTGCAATTGGCGGTCTTATCACTAAAAGCAATTTCTTCCAGACAACCAATTGATATTAAATAAATTGTAAGTAAAGTTGTAGATAAAAGGAAAGCAACTTTTCCTTTGGGTCCCAAAGTCATACTTCCACCGCATATACTAAACTTGATATAGTTGCCTATTAATAACGATAAAATAACCCTCATTATTACTTTACGATATCTAAGAAACATTTTTTTTCTAAACTACCTATTCGCTTCGTTGACAAATGAAAAACTACCACAAAAAACTCGTCTAGTGATGCGCCATTAATACGTTTAAATAAAATCTTATAGACTAGTTGACATCTAGAAAACACCCGAAAGGCAATGCTTCAAAAAGTGTATATTGCAATATATTTTATATACAGTGTAAACTCTTTATAACGTTATCCTTTATAACGATAAACTCCCTATAACGTTGAAGTGAGCCCAACTTGGTTGGTTTGCGTTAAAACCCATATATTGAAACACTCTTTATAGCGATACGCCATTCTCTATTACGAAGAAATGTGTTCATATTTTTAGGCAGTAAATATTTATTATCGGTATTATTGTTTATGTTATGTTATCAGGTAACAAAAAACTTTGAAGCTCCGAAACATCCGATGTCGGTCTAGCTTTTGTTATCCTTAATTGCCTTGAACACGTGCAGTAAGACGCATTGTTTTCTCGGAAGTGATGGTCTTCGACCAAGCATACTGGGTACCTATCGTATTATCAGTCGTAAACCTACTTTGAAACTGTTAACATGGCCAGTAAACGGAAAGCGATTAGTGTTGACGAAAAAGTTTGTGTGATACGTGCGATTGAAAAGGGTGAAAAGAAAAGTGACGTTGGAAGGCGTTTTGAACTAAGTCAATCCACTGTTGCTACCATTTGGAAAAACCAAAAAACAATTCTACAGGCGGCGCTGGAAGGAAACTCTTCTAAAAAATTAAGAAAGCCAAAATTCGAAGACTTAGATCAGGCAATGTTGTCGTGGTTTAACAATCAGCGCCAGAATAATGTACCCATCTCGGGGCCAATTGTAAAAGCTAAGGCTGAAAAGTTTGCCAACCAACTTGGCATAATTGACTTTAAAGCATCTGAAGGTTGGCTCGGAAAATTTAAGCACCGTCACCAAATTACGTACGGTAAAATGAACGGAGAGGCGCGGGATGTCGATATTAATGTGACTAACAATTGGATTAGTACAGTATGGCCTAAATTAAAGATGAAGTACTCACCAGAAGACATTTTTAATGCAGATGAAACTGGCCTTTTTTTCAAGTTGACTCCCGACAAAACTTTAAAATTCAGAGGGGAAAAATGTGTTGGAGGAAAACTGTCTAAAGAGCGTATTACAGTTCTAGTGGCTGCCAATATGAGTGGCACAGAAAAAAGAAAGCTCTTAGTTATAGGCAAATCGAAAAACCCTCGGTGTTTCAAGAACATAAAACAGTTGCCAGTTACGTACAAAGCAAACAAGTCAGCTTGGATGACATCGCAGATTTTTGAAGAGGAAGTGAGAAAATGGGATGCTGAATTAAAATCACGGAAAATCTTGCTTCTAGTAGACAATTGTCCTGCTCACCCAATCATATCTAATCTTCGAAACATAGAGTTAGCATTTTTCCCAGCTAATACAACCAGTATTCTACAACCAATGGATCAGAGTGTCATTAAAAGCATAAAGGGCCACTATAGACGGAAAATGTTGATGGATATGATCGAAACTGACGGCAAGGTCTCGATCAACATGCTACAGGCAGTGAACTTCTTATCAAAAGCCTGGGAAGAGGTAACAGCAGCCACTATCCAACATTCTTTTCGACATGCTGGATTATGTAGTAGCCAAGAAACGAACCAATTTGACAGTGAAGACAATCTACCACTGAGTGAATGGATAAGCCAGTTCGACATACCAAACAATTTCAACGAAGATCTACAATCGTACGAAAATATAGATGAGGATGTAGCCACAACTGGTACACTTACAGATGAACAAATTGTTGATTTAGTGTCAAAAAGTCAGGAAACACCCGATAATCAAGATGAAGAAGATGATCAAGTGGACAAAGCCGAATCACCACCAACAATTCAACAAGCCCTAGATGCCGCTAAGTTGGTAGAAAAATTTTTGCTGTTTAATCAAGACGATTCCACCACACATCTAGATATGAATAGAATACATAAAATAATACAAAACAAGTACTGGCATAGCAAAAAACGTCAAACAAAGTTATCAGACTATATGTATAAACAATAATTTATAATACATACATATTAAAAAATCTTGTTAATATGGTTGTTTTTTTGTTCACTCCATATAACGAAAACTCTCTATAACGACAAAAAATGCTCAGTCCCTTGAGTTTCGTTATAAAGAGTTTACACTGTATATGCAATATACACTTTCGAATGTAACACCCGTGAAGTGACCTTGTCGCGTTTCGGGAATAGTTTGAAAGTAGTCAGATATAACGAGAAGAGTGTGCACTGTCAATCTAGATGGTACATGCTCGTCTCCTAAAGCCGGCATAGTGGAGGCGACTGCAGCCCGCACAGGTTTCTCTGTAGTAGCAGTTGTTTCCATTCATGGACCGCACACTAGCTTTACACTAGGCGGAGTGTTGTCACATGCCGAGCTACAATAAGAAATATATGATTGATGAACCAAATGTTATTTTTTAAGAATGAAAGTTTATAAACCATTGATTTCTTAGTTTACATTTAGTTCAATAAAGAAATGTAAGGAAAATTCTGTACTAAAATAGAATTTATCAACCAAATTATCGTAATTAAAGAACGCAGTTAAATAAATGTACTGATTTTCGCATTAATATGTTATACTCGAATAAAAAGCATTATCATCGATTGTGTAACGCAAAATTCTTGACTAATGACGCATTCGTACTTTTTAATACCAGTTATGTTTTCTATGCATTTTGATTGCCAAAATAGGTTGTCAATTCGATCGACTCAAATCCGATTCAAAGCGAACCCAAGTTTATACCCGCCAACCAGATCGGTAAATCAAAAACAAAACAAAATCAGCTATAAATTATTCTAACATTATTTTGTAAGTTAAAACCATTATACCTACTTTAAAAATATTTATATTGATTACATCCTGCAGCGCTTCATCGATTCCATTGTGTTTTTTTATCAAACACAAATCGTTTGCAACTCGCAGGCGTTTTACATTACGTGCTTCTTTTCAGCCCAATATTACATCCTAGTATAAATGTGTCAATGTATTGTATTTGTTGTCGTACACACAGGTAGCCGATTTGCCAATGTCACCAATATTACAATTGTTAACTGTTTGGCATACTTAGTTCCACTATTGATACCTAAGTATAGTAACCTTGTCGCGTTTCGGGAATAGTTTGAATGATGAGTCAATCTGGATGGTGCACATTCGTCTCCTCATGCCAGCATAGCGGAAGTGACTGCAGCCTGTAGAGATTTATCAGTAGTAGCAGCTGTTTCCGTTCGTGGACCGCACTCTAGCTTTATATCAGGCGGGGTGTTATCATTTGTTGAGCTACAATGAAAAAAAGTAATTCTAGCTCATAACGAGAGGAGTGTGCCCTGTCATTGGCCCACATTCGTCTCCTCAAAACGGTGTGGCGGAGACGCATCTCACTTGTGTTTGTTTGTGGTAGTATTTGTCTCAGCTCATGCGCAGTTTATCAGCAAACCACACTTCGCCTGTCTGTAGAAGCAGTCACCTACACTATGCCGCTGTTGGAGACAATGCGCACTATCCTGGTTTACAGTTCAAAGTGAGCAATTGGCAACCAAGATGCATACGTTTCGTTATTATTTTATTCCACTAATTAAACTGTTATTTATTGATTACACAATATTATATAATTTGCACAAAACTATTTTAAGACGTTTTGAAAAATACACAGCGTGTGTGATATAGGCATCATGTAAAAAAAGGTCGCGGCAAACTGTCTCTGCTCTTACCTTATGTAAATAAGCGTATTGTATTAACGTTTATATAGTTATCTATAATGATAATTATCCACTATAATTAGGTAATTGATTCTGTAAATAATGATTCACGGTAATGTTATCATTGAATATCGGTCGTTAGCCTCGATTAACTAATTTCTTGTTACCTATCGAGATATGCTATAAAAATAACCTCTTTGTTTATTTATCTTAGATATTTGTTTATATTTTCATAATGATTAGAGAAAACTATGTGTACGATGAACTTTACGATCAAATCGGCAACATCCTTATGAAAGCTTGTATGACGAGAATTGTGGTGTGATAGTTGGTGATGATGACGCTGAACTTCTTTTGTTTTAAGTGTCACATGAAGTTTGCAACTGTTAATAGCAATGAATAGTAAAAAAAAACAGAGCGGCCGTGATCTAGCGGTAAGACGCGTGAACTCACGATCGATGAGACCCGTGTTCGAACCTCGCTAATTCTAACCAGACAATTAACTTTGTTATATGTACTTTGGTCGCTCAGTGCCTATAGGCACTATTAAAGAGTGGAAGGCAGACTAATGATGGTTGTTAGCTTTCGAATGCAACACACGTGAAGTGACTTTGTCGCGTTTCGGGAAAATAGTTTGAAAATAGCCAGGTATAACGAGAGGAGTGTGCACTGTCAATCTAAATAGTACATGTTCATCTCCTCAAGTCGGCATAGTGGAGGAGACTGCTGCTCGCACTGGTTTATCTGTGGTAGCAGTTGTTTCCATTCATCCACTTACGTTGAAATAAATGTAAACATGTGACAATTTAACACAGCAACGTAAATTTATATTCCAGCGTATTTTTTTTGTAGTAGGTTGACTACCTGATGCTGGAGTTGAGTCGTTGTATCTGCTAACAAAACGGTCTCTTTTACTTGCAGAGAGGGTACACGCGGCGTCACTTCGTCCTCGGGCAGGCGGTGATGTCATGTCTCCAGAACGTGCGATCAGCACCTTGGACTTGTCGCTGCCTTATACAGCGCCGTCGAATCTCGTACTCACACCTGCGCCGGAATGTAAGTGTATTCTGACCTTGACCATACTGTACGAATGCTAAAAAAAACTAGTAATTGATTGCTAATATGATGGTTTTTAAAAAGTGATATAATCATTTAGTTAGATCATTGTTTTGCATTTGAACATTGATGGAAAATATCGGACTTTTTTTTTGTTATTTTTTAATCGAGAAGGAGTTTGCCAACGTGATCTATATTTTACATAAAACTAGCTATTTATAAACTGCAACTTGTTTGCGTTGCGTTTAACTTATGATGGGTTCTCTATCAAAGTTTCTATCCCCTATTCGAAAGGGATGATTCTGCAAAAGCAGTGTAACACGTAACTATTTCTTTCCAAAAAAAAATATTTCCCTAACTCGATAATAGGTTGCTCGTATCCCCTATTTCACCCCTTTCAGTTATTTTTAAACAAAATTTAGCCTAGTGTGTAAAGGTAACATGCAGTTGCAGACTAAGGCTAAAGCGGGCAGGCAACATTGTAATTTCGGGCCTATTTTTCAGTCATGATACATGCTTGGCGTTTAGTAGTTTGGTTTCAAAGCATATAGTATGTGGTTCTATTTAATAATCGGAATCCAAGAAGAAAAAAAGGATAAAATTAAATAAACACAATTAAAATTACGGGCCCTAGACACGTGCCTAGGTTGCCTAGGCCTTAGTCCGCCCATGGTAACAAGCAAACATTGTTATTTTCACGCTTATATGTAGAGTAACGGAAAGATTATATAATAAATTCTTCAGACATGATGTAGAACATACGTTGAGGGATTGCGTGGGGAGATGTAGACAGTGGCTGAATCAATCATTGCATAAAAATAGATGGGATATCGGCACATACAATTGTATTTTATTCGAGCTCCACGGCTGCTATAGCCTTATATAAATTAGTTTATATCTATTTAAATGAAAATTGTAATTATTAGTATTGTATTGTAGATATATTTAATATGACAACATTCTGCCTGATATAAAGCTAGAGTGCGGAACGAAAACAACTGCTACTACAGATAAAATTGCTGCTGCATGTAAGTAGTCACCTCCGCTATGCCGGCTTGAGGAGACCAATGTGCACCATCAAGACTAATAGCACACACTCCTATACGTAGCTACTTCCAAATTGATCCCGAAACGCGACATTGTCACTTCATCTACTGTCCGCAGACCTGACTAATAACCATCATCAGTCTGCCTACCACTCCTTAAGTACATATAACATAGTTACGTTGGTACCGGTCAGAATTTAGCGAGGTCCGAGCACAGGTCTCATCGGTTGTAAAAGAAAAAAGAATTAAAAAAAATGTAATAATAATTTTATTAGATTCTTCCCAAATTCTCAATTAGGTGACGACATGGGAACATCGCTCGTAATCCTGCAATCGCCATAAAAGATACTTCTAACATGTTTAACGTGACATAGTGTAAATATTTGTTTTATTTCTAGGTCGCAAGTTATCACGAGGCATATCAAGGGCAACAGACAATGAAGGCCTCGTTTGGGCTCTGCGGTCTGGAACCGAACCGGAACCTTCGGCTCTTAGCTCCGATCATATCTTCTTGTTACCAGATATATCAGTTTATCCGCCAGATTTTAGGTGATTGTTTTTTTTTTCTTTATTATTTTAAATTTTCGTAATTTCGTAAAGTTTACGTTAACGCCGTGACACCGTAATAATATAAACTCATCACTCTGCCTACCACTCTTTAATTATTCAACAAAAAATGTACAAATTCGCGTGTTTAAATATCATTTGACAAATTTCAGTTCAAGCTCATATTAAGAGATCATGTTTGGTTGTTCTTATTCCAATCGCGATAAGGGTTATTTTAAATTAGAATATAACACGACCTGTCGGGGTCGTTGCACTTGTTTTTTTTTTCGTATTCATGATGTGTCAAATGGATCTTTAAAATATTAATTATAATTTGTTTAACAAAATGGCAAAGGTCGTTGACATTAGGCTTAACGATTTGAAACAGATTGAGTCTCTGCCAAACACAGTTAATGACACGGTTATTACAATGTTTACTTTATCATCTTACTTTACTTTATAATATTTGGGAAGTAATAAAAAATCATATTAAAATCAAAAAAGAAAAAAGAAATAAAGCACGATCTTAAATCGGACCCCGGGATTCAAACCCCGATTATTGATGGTGAGATTTTGTAGTCAATTAAGACCTCGTCCTGTAGTAATTATGTTAAGTGAGTGTGTGCTTCTTCTCGGATGTTAGTAGCTAGAAAATGACCCCAGGACGGCAGACTGAACTAATAACTAACTTCAGTCTGCCTCTTTCAAAAACGTGAACCTGCGTGTTCAAAAACAACTTTAAGTTCAAAGCAACTTTATGTTCTTTGGTGGCTTAGAATATTCGTTTTGTTAGACTTTAAAATATATCTATCATCCCGGGGTACTACTACCACTTTTAAATGTAACACCCGTGAATTGGCCTTGTCGCGTTTCAAGATCAGTTTGTAAGTAGCCCGGTATAACGAGAGAAGTGTTGTGTGTCATTCGAATGGTGCCCCTTTGTAGTAGCGGTTGCTTCCGTTCATGAACCGCACTCTAGCTTTACATCAGGTGGAGTGTTGTGAAATGCCGAGCTACAAGAAAAAAAACATGGCTGCATGGGTATTGTAAATGAATATATCTACTTTAAAATATTCCAGAGCATTCATAGAAAAGGATCTCTTAGAAACAGCAACTCTAGTCACATTGGAGTCGGCGAGCATATTGAATTGGTGGAGAAATGGTCGTGTGCCAGCTGCGCCAAGGCTGTTGCCATTAGCTACTTCTGGCGATGGTAACTGCTTACCTCATGCAGCTTCTCTTGCGGCTTACGGTTTCCATGATAGATTGTTGGCTTTGAGGACGAGAGTGCAATCTGTTTTGAGCGGTGAAGGAGGGGAATCTCTTACGAGTGAGTTTCTTTTTTATTTCTTGTTAATTTTTTTAAGATAAATGTTGGCTTGATAAATAAAATAAAAATAGTTTATTTGAAATACTAATAGTTTTTTTATTTTTTTAATAACTAGTTCATGAGACATAATCAGGCGGCACGGTCCATTGGCAGGAAACACTCCTCTCGTTATACCCGGCTACTTCTAAACTGATCCCGAACAATTGAATGCGGGTGGTGGTGGACTGCAGGCTGGGCTAATAAGAATTAAGGATTTATGAAATATATTTTTACAGAGGCGTTGAAAAGAAGGTGGCGATGGTCTGAAAGCATATCTCTAAGGACAGCAGGGTTGACACCGAGCGAAGATGAATGGGAGCGTGATTGGGACGACGCCGTCCGGGCAGCCAGCACTGAACCTCGACCGAGAGCCCAGCCCACAGCAGCCCCGCACTATGCCGGTCTTGAACAACTACACGTGTTCGCTTTAGCACATGTCATGCGGCGACCTGTTATTGTGTTTGCTGATGTCGCTTTACGGGTTAGTTTATTGTCTGTGTCTCTGTAAAGCTTTGCGCATGAATCATGTACACGTTTAGTGGTGAGGGTGGTAAAAACGGGCATAGCGGGGGTTTACTTGGCATAGTTTTGTGGCGACTTCGCTACAACGCACATAAATGCTGTTAAAACATTTTTAACGGTTACGTTTACATTTACTCCACACGCGTTGCACTGTCGTGTAAATTCATAACGTTATCGATAAAAGGGTGGCTGATGTAATGAGGAATACATTGCCGAAAAATAATAATAGAAAAACATATTTGGCTTTCTCTTCATACATATGACGTTAGTGACATTGGTTTGATTACTTTAATTTTGATCAGCCAAAATTCGCTGGTTACGGTTAGCGTTAAAGTAAGTGTTCAATGTGACAGGCGCGACGATGGTGCGACGCGTGTGGAGTAACCGTTAAAGTCACTGTAAAATATAATAGGCAAAGTAACTGGCTTTTTGGTGTAACCGGGCCTAAGGACTATTTTTACTTGTTGAACAAAACCAATTTTTTTACTACTTGGGCATTATTAGGAATCTGTTCATCTTGCTCTTTTTGTTTTTTAATCTAAGATTGTAGGCCTTTTTAGTTACTGTCTTAAGAAAAGTAATGTTGAATAATACTTTATTTATTTTTTCTTTTTATTTGTTTCTATATTTTGTTACTACAAAAGCTAAGAAACATTTGTTTAATCTCAAAGTCAGTCACAAAAATACATAATTTACACTCACCGGTTGTCAGTTTTTTACCGGATACATTTCGGGCGGGAATGAGCTACACAACTTATTTCTCCCGTCCCCTTTCTTCCATCAGACGTCCAGGCACCTGGAGAGGTACCATCCATTTATAGTTCAAGTTTAGCAACAAAAGTGCGTACGAGGCGTTTTGGCAACACGTTCCTCGTGCGTACTGCGAAACTGTGGAACTCCCTCCCGGTGTCTGTGTTTCCCGACACTTACAACATGGGTCTCTTCAAATTGAAGGTGAATAGATACCTCATAGGCAGGCGTGCTCCACCTTAGACCGCACCACTGCTTAACACCAGACAGGGTGCGGTCAAACGCTTGCCTATTAAGGATTAAAAAAAACACGTTTTCATTGTTTACTCTATTTTTATTTTTTCAGGACTTCAGAGGCGATCCCATAGCGCCTATACCTTTCGGTGGTATTTACTTACCGCTGGAATTAGAACCGATACTCTGCAGTAAGGCTCCGATACTCCTGGCTTATGATGCCGGTCATTTCTCTGCCCTGGTACCGAGCGAACCGCTTCCTTCTGACGGTGCGAGGGTGCCTTTAGAGGATGCTTCTGGGAATTTATTGCCGTTAAGGTAAACTTCTGTGATAAATAAAGGAGAATGCCCATGTTCGAACCTCGCTAATTCTAACCGGTATCAATGAAACTATGTGGTGCGACTTGGTGGTAGGCGGACTGATGATAGTTATTTACCTAGTCTGCCATCCTGGGGCAGTACCACTTTTGTAACACTCG
The DNA here is from genome assembly GCA_948150575.1 of Tinea pellionella. Taxonomy (NCBI): domain Eukaryota; kingdom Metazoa; phylum Arthropoda; class Insecta; order Lepidoptera; family Tineidae; genus Tinea; species Tinea pellionella. Next base: position 3,177,692 of record OX411259.1, on the reverse strand, counting down.
TGAAGTGACTTTGTCGCGTTTCGGGAGCAGTTTGAAAGTAGTCAATTACAGCGAGAGGAGAGTGTACTGTCACTCTAGATGGTGCATACTCGTCTCCTCAGGCCGGCATAGCGGAGGCGACGGCTGCCGTCTACCGGCCGATTCCTCTGTAGTAGCAGTGGTTTTCGTTCATTAACCGCACTCTAGCGCACATCATGCAGAGTAGTCATTTGCCGAGCTACAATAAAAAAAAAAGAAATGGGCTCACACTTTATTTCATGAGTAGTTCATTTTGAAGAAAAATGTATCTACATCTCTAATATCTCTAATATATATATTTTTTCTCTAGTATATTTTTTTACACGGTTGTTTAATTGATGATATCTTTTTTTTTAATGTAATGTGTTTAATGTTCATACTGAAACGAACCTTGTGTCATTGAGTTACAGTTTAGTTTTCTTACAAATAAAATAATGTAATTTACAGATTTGTAGTAGACCCCGGCGACGACTTCAGATGGGACAAAGAACCCGATCAAAAAACAATAAACAATCTATTACCTGACGAATATCAAAAATCAGCTATGTTAGCGGCTTATTTAGACCTAGAAAGGGTTGAATGCTTATCACCTAACCAACCTTCAGAAGAACTTAGAAGATCATTAGATGCTTTATCAACTAGAAGCAATAAGCAAATGAATTCTGTAGCTAAACAATTCGGTTCGATAGGTCGATCAATGAGTCATAAAATTAAAAAGAATTTCGGTTCAATGGCTAAATTGACAACTGGGAAACCTAACAGTGGCAGTCAGAGTAACCCGGAGGAGTCGTTTCTGAGAAGAGAGTCCATGAGTGAGATTTTATGTTGTAGAGTGCTCGCTGCTAGAGCCCCCGTGCAGGAAGAGATGGTTAAAAATTATTTGAACGAAGCGTGGATTGGGTATGTTTTTTTTCTTTATTGTAGCTCGGCATGTGACAACACTCCGCCTAATGTAAAGCTAGAATGCGGTCCATGAATGGAAACAACTGCTACTACAGAGAAATCTGTGCGGGCAGCAGTCGCCTCCACTATGCCGGCTTGAGGAGACGAGCATGTACCATCTTAGATTGTCAGTGCACACTCCTCTCGTTATACCTGGCTACTTTCAAACTATTCCCGAAACGCGACAAGGTCACTTCACGGGTGTTACATTCGAAAGTGGTGGACAAATAACCATCATCAGTCTGCCTACCACTCTTTAATAGTGCATATAGGCACTGAGCGACCAAAGTACATATAACAAAGTTACATTGGTCAGAATTAGCGAGGTTCAAACACAAATGGGTCTCATCGATCGTGAGTTCACGCGTCTTACCGCTAGACCACGGCCGTAATGTACTGTTCTATGAACAGACTTTGTTGTAACTTGATTGTTATTTTGGTCAGAAACAACACTAATAATTATAATTAATGCGATATACGTTTCTATTTTTGGGATTATAATTTTTTTTTTTGCACCACTTTAACGTTTATTGATCCAATAACATTGTTTAAAAAAATATATTAAAATTAAAAAAAAAAGCTTTATCTATCTGTTCATATTTCGTTTTTATTTAATTAATACTGTATACATCTTTTAAAGAATGTAAAATGATAAAGGAGAATGTCCATTCGCCTAAGGGAAGTGGGCCCACAATTTTTTTCTCGAGTTTGTCGATGATTTTTAGTTAATTTTGTAGAAAAATAAATCAACATACCTTATCATCAATCGGTCTTGATTATTTTCACCCAATTGATGATATCTGTTTTTTATGTAATTAAACATTGTCTGCTAAACAATGTGTTGATATAAGTGAAATTTAATGAATAAATAAGATATTATTTTAGAATATTGTTTTAATAACAAACTATAAAAAATAATTACTCATATTTTATTGCCCTGTTTCCGGTTCCATCTCCCAATGGTTAGCTGGGAGAAAATGCCTAATGGCATTAAGCTCGCCATTGTGTACGGTACAATAAAGAATTATTATTAAATATCAAGTTGACCCACAAAGAGGCATTATCCGTGCCTAGTTTGGCTAATGTACCTTAAACTAATCTATTATATCCATAGATACACAACAGAGAAGAATCGCCGTGAAATGTCACAACCGCGTGCACCTCGCTACGGCACGGGTCGTTCCCAGTTCTACGCGGAAGCTGATAACCAGTCACACGAAGTAGCCAGAACACTCAGTGCTGTATCCGCCAGACCGGCGACTGACAGAACTTTGTACTTATCGAAGTATGTTCTAACCTATTGTTTTATTTAATTCTTTGTAACACATATGAAGTAAGCTAGCTAAGTTTGGAAGTTTTTTTTTTGTTTTATATGGTATTATAATAATTTGCCAGTGTCAAAGTAAATATTTTGCATCAAGTTAATAATATTGTGCATCACGAGTCATTCATTCATCACACTAAACAGTTAGGTCAAGTCTTAGACAAGTCAAAAATTGGTCCAGTAAAATGGTAGAATTTTTACTAAAACTTCCTACGGAGTTTTGGAGGGAAAATGGAAACACAGATTCTCTTCTTTTGAATTGTTTGCCCACACTCAAGACGGCAGACTGGGTTAATAATACCCATCATCAGTCTGCCTCAAAGTGTAATTGTTTAAAGTTTATTTTTCTTATTTCAGATCAACATTTTACGACGATCGTCCCCCTTCCCCTCGACCGTGTCGTGCCCCCTTGTGCATGTTTTTCGGGAGCCCAGCGAATAATAATTACTGCTCGAGATGCGCACGATTGCAGTAATATAACTATTTATACACAACATAAATATATGGGTATATCTGTGCTCATAGTAAAAAGGGATATACGAATTACACGAAAAACTGCAATAGTAAAGTTAATTCTATTAATTAATTATTTTTTCATTTAAAAGGATTTTTTATTACTCTATATGTACTGGATATGTATTCGAAATAAAGTTAAGTTATTATGACGAAAACTTAATAGTCAATGGGGACCGAACCGTTACACGAATGGATTCTCTAACCACTGAGCTGTCCTTCAAACTGTGTTTTATAACACAATTATTAATAATATTTTATTTTTTTTTAACCTGTATCTCTTTGCGATAGCGGCACAGATGTACTTAGAATTAATACGCACGCCTAATGAAAAGATACATTTGTGGCAGATTGTTGATTCAAATGTATAAAGTACACTGAAAGGACAATGTCCATTTTTGGGCTCACTTGGTACCTAATAGTTTGTCAACAAAACAATAATAATTAATTATTTTTTTCATTTAAAAAATCGTATCGTTTTTAAACGATTTAAATTTATCAATAACGCTGGTGAAACAAATTAAAACTGATTTGTGATAACAAATGTGGATTTATTTTTTTACAAACTAAAAATCTTAGATAAACTCGAAAAATAAATTTCGGTCACGTTTCTTTTAGGCAAATAGGCATTCTCCTTTATAAAAAAAATGGCTATCCTCACTCACCTCCGAAAAGGATTGTGGTAACCGCCCCAGCCTATCCCTGTAAGATTAAATATAAGGCAATATAGAGGGAAAAAAGGTGTTTTATTAAGTGTGCGAATTAATTGTATAAAATATTTTCGTATAAATATAGTTTTGAATTAAATAATAACAAGGTATTTTGTGAATGTCTAATAGTATATGTTGACCATAGACTGTTGGAGAGCTTCTATGATATATATATTTTATATCTTGTTCGAATATTAATAATTAATATTAAGATGGTTTACTCATTGCATAACACCTTCCATTGAAATTATTGACCAATTATTCTATACTCTTTTTTTTTTCTTTACTAGTAGGTCTTGTTTTAGTTTTTTTTTTTTAAAGAGTGTGTTACTAATTTTTTTTATTCACCTTTTTTCATTTTTTACCCCACCATATTAATGATATTTTTTTTTTTACTAATATTTAATTTATTTTTATTATTCTAAGCTGTAGTGTTTAGTAGCTGTTAAGTGATTTTTATAGTGCCAAAAATGGCATTAAAATTTAGATATGGTATAGTAGTAGTACCATATATGGTCTGCATCTATGCATTAAACACATGTACAAGTACAATTTCGTCGGCATGACAGAAGCGTCTAGAAATATTCTATGCAGGCGTACAGTATAATTAAGAAGCGCCTTCTCTGACAAATTATTTTTGTAATATTATAATTTCATAGTTTCAAAATTTATTCGTAAGCAATGAACAGGCAACTAAATTAAAAGATAGCGATGAAGGTTTTGAACCGTCTTGGAGTAAAATAAACGCGTTAGTAAGCCGTATAAGGTCTTTTAATTTAGTTATGATTGGGCCGGCATAGTGAAGGCGACTCGGGCCACCGTGCACCGTGTGGTCAACTCATGGACGCTCGAGGTCACATGCGTGCACCATTAAAAAAATAATTATGTCGGAAATAAAATTAAGTAAATACGATATTTTCTTAAACTTATTATAATAATTATTATTAAATAAGTATAATTAAGAATTTTATAAAAGTGAGCTTTCGAATAAAAAAGAGATTGTTCAGCCTTTAGGAGTTGACCCTCCGTCCCTTAATAAAGCTTGTTATACCCATTTTAATTATATTTAAAAGTTATAAGTAAATATTAAGTAAAATTTGGTCTTGGTAAAGTCCACAGTCTGTCTCTGTTGGCATAAACCTGGCGTCCACTAAAGGCGAGACGAAACGATCATCGTATCGCCACGTAGTATGTTACATATTCACTTAACAAGGGGCTCATTTATAATTCAGGAGGACAATCCCCCGCGTCGGAAGCTAACAGATATCTAACTAGATAATATATATAAATAGATAGCTAACTCCGCCGCCTGGACAGTATGTGCGCCGTACTCGGCCTGCTGGATTGTGAACGAACCGCGCATAATTAGTGGACGCTAGAAGTCTAGGAGTTTTTATTTTAATTTTATTGTAGCTCGGCATGTGACAACACTCCGCCTGATGTAAAGCTAGAGTGCGGTCCATAAATGGAAACACAAACTGCTACTACAGAGAAACCTGTGCGAGCAGCAGTCGCCTCCACTATGCCGGCTTGAGGAGACGAGCATGTACCATCTAGATTGACAGTGCACACTCCTCTCGCTATATCTGGCTACTTTCAAACTATTCCCGAAACGCGACTAAGTCACTTCACGGGTGTTACATTAGAAAGTGGTGGTACTACCCCAGGACGGCAGATAGGACAAATAACCATCATCAGTCTACCTATCACTCTTTAATAGTGCCTATAGGCACTGAACGACCAAAGTACATATAACAAAATATAACATCATTGAAATGCGATTTAGTTGTGTGTCTGGAAATACCGCATCTTGTACAGCAGGGCATCTCAACCTCTTTGTAGTGGTGGACCTCATCAAAAAACACCGGGAACGATACAGCCTTTTTTCTGAATAGAATTCTAAGATAGGAAAACAAGGTTAACAATAATTTGTGTATTAAGACGGTATAGTGTAGCCAGGGACCGGACCTTATACTCATGGACCCCAGGTTGAGAAACCCTGCTGTATGTACAGTGAAGTAATATTTACACTGTGTACAATGTACTTTAAAAAATTTATAAACATCTTAAAAGAATAACCCTCTAGTCCTATTTAGCATAGATTTTATTTAAGTTTTTGTTTTATGTTTTTGTATGTGAAATTATTTTAAAGTTTTATTGTAAATGTTTACAAAGATGAGGATTTTAATTTTTTCTTTAATCGTAAATCTAAAATGTATGTTAACTTTTCTCTTCTTTGTCATTGTTAAGTAAAGTTTTTAATATGGTGAATAATATATTTTCCTGATCTAGTAATTTGTAATAAATGCAAGATTCGTATTCAACGCTCGAAACGAAGTGTCCCAACTAAACGCTTGTTTTGTGTCATTCGATTTTAGACTTTATGTCTGCGTGTTAGAGTCTATTTTTGTGTTGTCTTTCGTAGGACACGTTTGTAGGTCAATCTTGACATTGTTATTAATTCTAGATTATTTGTATGTATGCCTTTTTAGTTGTTGATGCATGGTGAGGCTGGTTTGCAGTATTGACAGTAGGCAAAAACATAAATGTCAGATCTAATTGTTATGGCGATTCTATGTACAATGGTGGTCGCTAATCAAAATATTATTTTTATCTCGTTAAATATTTTCATATGTTTTCTAGAATAAGTCGAATAGCCTTAAAATGATCTGTGACAAAATTGTTAAGAAACATGACAAATGTAACTAAGTTATAAAAGAGAAAATTATAAAAGATTATATTTTTGCAGATGTTTTATGATAATGCCGCATATCATGTTTTTTAGAAATATAATGTGATACTGTTTAAGCGAAAATGTGTTTTATTGTTGATCCTTAAAACTTTCCTTATAATTTGATTTTCCATTAAAACCTGGGATATTTAAAGAATATATGTAATGGCAGTTCTTATAAGAACGTGTAAGATTTTCGTGCAATTTCACAAATCAAGCCATACAAAGGTTAGAAAATAAGAGCCGCTCTCTGCCGCTATCTTAATTCATAATTACTGGAAACTGGAAGTTTGTTTAGAATTTACGTTCAGAAATATTACATGTTTAATTATTCTACCAGCAAAAAAAATTGATCTTTTTTTATTAAAAATATTTTTTAACGAATCATATAAAAAAAAATTATTGCATTAATTATAATAAATAGGTAAGTAATTTTAAAAATTTATAACATAAAAACATGTGAATGCTTCTGCCGTTTTGTAAATTTTTGGACAAAACGAAATCTGTCATAGCTGCGTCGGGTTGTGTGGGGTCTCGGGGCTTTGTTTTTCAATTACGGAATATTACGATTCGGAGTGAAAAACTGGAAGTTTATAATTGTGTTCATGTGTTTATTTATTATAATTTTTCTAAATATATAATTTTTAATGTTGCATTATGTCTAATGCACTTGTAGACAAAGTATACATTGGGCTCGACAACGCGCCAGCCGCGTTCGACATAAAAGGAAGAATTTTAGGAACTGTAAGTGTTTACTATTAGATATTCTTAATTATTGTAACGAATTATAATAAGCCACTATATTTTTAACAACTAAGACCGTTAAAAATTAAAATTAATGAGTTTAAAATTGACTTTCAGAATGGCACAAACCTTGAATACATACGCTCCGAAACTGGAGCTATAGCTATTTTAAAGGGAGATAAATTTGATCCACTACATTTGACTCTTCATCATACGCGTGCCGAAGCTCTAGCCGCCGCTAGATCATTAGCATTGAATCTTATTGAGACAATACGGGCCGAATTAGCTCAGTGGACGGCCGCACAGGCTGCTGCAGCAGCGCAACCTTCTATGAGCATACCTCCCCCATCACTAACGACGTCTAGTACTCCGCAACAACCTCAGCCTGTTGCGGCTACCGTCTCAACATCGCTCGCAACTAGTACTCCACACCCGGCGACAGTAATCTCTCCAATGGTGAGCGTTGCAGCAGGCAATGCACCTTTAATGACAATGCGACAACCGACAGTATTGCAGCTGCTGCCATCTCAGCAACAATATGTTCTTAACCAAGAGAATGGGCAGTTGATCCCGATCGTTCAACCTGGTGTACAAGTATCAAATTCAAATTTCACATCTTTACCTATAGCGCAACAATTAGGTACTATACAGCAGCCGAATTTTGGTACTCAGATAGTGGATATATCGGGGGTTCAACCTATGAATGTGACTCAGTTGAGATTAAGTGGGGTACCATCATCTATGTCAATGATTTTACCAAACGGGTTAACGATACCACAGGGGAATGTAACAGGAGGGTCGGACACAACAACAGTTAGTTCAGCAATGTCAACACCCGTTGTCTGTGCAGCGCCTATTTCTAATTCATCTCAGAAAATTTTATATAGTACTGATAAGACTGAGAAAGACGTCAAGTATCATATACTGGGTGCTGATTCCGTACAATGGGCGGTACCTAGTCCACAAACAATGATAATACCATACCAACAATTACAAGATCTAACTGCCAATCAAGCGGGAATAACTAACTTTCAACCACAACAATATGTTTCTGTAAGTTGCCATTTTTACGAGAGCAAATATAAATACCACTATCCCATTGTGGTATGCACCATTCCATTCCTAAAAGTTGACAACTGTCAATTAGCTTTTGACATTAGCCCCAGGCCTTAAAAAGGCCTTTTTATTGTAGCTCGACATGTGACAACACTCTGCCTGATATAAAGCTAGAGTGCAGTCCATAAATGGAAACAACTGCTACTACAGAGAAATCTGCGCGGGTAGCAGTCGCATCCACTATGCCGGCTTGAGGAAACGATCTAAATTGACAGTGCACACTCCTCTCACTATACCTGGCTACTTTCAAACTATTCCCGAAACGCGACAAATTAACTTCACGGGTGTTACATTCGAAAGTGGTGGTACTACCCCAGGACGGCAGACTGGGCTAATAACCATCATCAGTCTGCCTACCACTCTTGTTAATGTATCTAATGTTAAATTAATTTTTAATGGAAAAATCTATCAGCGAGTCATCATAGCTGTCCTATCTCCAATAAGAGCAGAATAATTACAAATGTGTCTTTGCTAATATTTGAATTTATGAATTCCAGTTGTCTTCTGTAGGTGGTCTGCCACAAACCTCGTTACCATTGACCGCAGCACAATTACAACAGCTTCAAGCATCTGGAACTATCATGCCAATACATCAAAAAGTAAGTATAAATGTTACAAGATTCCAATATGAAGCAAATATTGTCAATAAAGACTACAAAAATGCCGAGAGACTTCACATGGTCTGAACCTGGTGAAAGTTAAGAGATACCTAAGTCGTCAAGAGATTAGAAATCTCCTACAATAAAGGAATTTATTAAAATTAACAATTCCGAACTGAAAATACAAAAAAAATCAGATAATTTTCTCTCACGACGTCTTCTTTAAACTTCAAACCCAAACGCCCGTTTAGGAGCTAAGTGTGGCATTGTGTGACAAGGCTAGGAGGGGTCCTGATGTAAATCTAGATTACAGAGATTGTCACGTCACTGGTCTTCTAAAGTCAGGATGGCAGACTGTGTTAACAACCATCAGTCTGCCTAGCACTCTTTAATAGTGCCTATAGGCACTGAGATTATACCTTATAACATAGTTACATTGGTACCAGTTGGAATTTAGCGAGATTAGAACATTGGGTCTCATAGATTGTGAGTTCACACCACGGCTGTGTCCTAAATAACTGCTTGGGTTTCCAGCCAACAGTGAGCAGTACTTCGTTAATTAACATAATATCGACTGGTCAAGCATCGTCACCAATAAACCATGTAAGAGCAAGCATGTCTTAGATCCGTCATACACACAAATTTTGTTGCAAAATAACTTATTTTTCTTTTCATTGTACCTAATCCATCTTTCTATTGTTTTATTTTTCTTGTACTGTGCTTTTGGAACGTAGATATTCGTTTATGTGCTTTTTGTAATTATATATAGTAGTTCAGAATTTCACCACACTGTATACTGTATACAAACGGAAACAACTGCAGAAACCAAAGAGAAATATCTGTAGGTAGTAATCACTTCCGCCATGTTGGCTCATGGAGACTATGATTTTCCGGGCTGGTTTCCGCATGCAGACTCACTATGGGGACTCACCCTGGTGCGTCCTGCCGTACTTTGCCATCCTAATCACGGAGACTAATATGCACCATCCAAGGTGACAGTGCATGCTCTTCTTGTTGTACGCGGCTACTTCAAAGCTGTTTCTGAAATGTGACTAGGTCATGTGATGCGTCTAACTCTTGAAGAAATATTATCAATTATTATTCTTAACCATTATAGTAATGTAAATAATAATAGAGGATGTGGGTTTGAATCTGGTCCAGTAATATTTATTTGTACATTTTTTTAATTGAAACATTTTTCGTCTATCCATTCTTCTTAACCCATTGGACTTCGTTAGCTATGCTTCAACACTAAAAACCAAGGTGTTGGTTTAATGATTTAAAAAAAAAACTCTTATTTAAAAGAACTATTTCAGAATTCGGCACCGGTGAAAAACACAATACAAAATCATGAGTCCAGAGGTCAAAAACGTCTCTCAGATGGTAATCCAAGTCAGTTACAATTGCGACCAATTGCGCCGGCAGGGTAAGTGAAAAAAAAAGAATGTATTTAAAATTACTTGCTGTTTTTCACTTCTAATTGCTCTTCAAATTGAGGGCGTTTCATATTCTAATTTTGAAAAGAGCAATCTAGAGTAAGATTCGTGTTCCAAATTCAAATGTAGTGTTTAATAAACGTAGTTTGGAGAATTGGTGGTTCCATCTATTGGTGAATTTTCCAACAGTATTACTCTATGTTGCTCATTTTAATTTTTCTTTTCTTAAAATAGGAGATTTTAAAAGCTGGATATTTGAGCTGAGAGATTATGAATTATATTTATTGACATGAAATATTGGAACAATTTATAAGTACATTGGGGTCCTAATTGAAAAGTTTTGTTTCCGAGTACCTTGTTAAAAGTCTGGGGTCACTTCTGAAGTTAGAGAAATCAAGCTATATTTTTACTTTTTTTGAAAATTGGGGTAAACAGTCTCTCAGTTTCAACGCGTCAGTCTACTAATTGGAAGAGTTGGTGCAGCAATTTTTTTTTCGTTTGATGTAGTTGTTTTGCAGTAATATCTCATTTTGGATATTGGTGGTGTGTGTTTCGACGCGGGAGTGAGTATTAATGAACCGTTTGGTGCAGGTCAGCGCAGGACAAGGCGTCGCGTGACGCGAGATCCGGCGTCTGGTCAGGCGCAGGTATTACGACCTATTAATTAATTAAATTTATGAGTTGGAAGTTTTATATAATTTTTGCTCTGTATAATCGTCTATGTTAGCTATAGCCTTTACCGCATCTATGTACCAGCTATACAAGTAACAATTTTTTTTATTATTATACATTTAATATTTGGAAATGTTGCTATCTAGCCGTCGCTAGCTAGTCGCTGTATGTCATTGGGACTTTTACGATTTGGTCGCATAGCCGAGCCGTTCACACTTGCATACATAGTACATAGTTTGCAGTCTGCTCACCGGGCTATGCGAAACTGAGTCAGCTTATCTCACGGTCTGCAACCGCCCTCAATCCTCGCCCTGAGTGGTGTTACTTTCTTTTTTATTATTGTGAACATGGACAATTTATGCAATTTCAGTGAACATTTATTGTTTTTTTTTGTTTGTTGAATTTTTTTAAAAATTATTTTATATAAAACTTCCTGCTACTTACTTGATTAAGAATTAAATTAGGCTGTAGTTAGTGCTTATTATATGGTATTTTTGTTGTTATGGCGTAGTTAAAAATCTAAAGTGATATCTATACTCAAAGTCCTCTTATTTCTCTAGCTAAACAAATAAAGCGACGCATGTTCTAATTAAAATTAATAAAGTTAAATGGTGAATATTAACTTATGATGAAATCCTGTGCCTGAGGTGGGAATCGAACCCACGTCCTCTGCTTTTCGCACGGAAGTTCTGCGTCGAAATTTCTCTATCCTATATTTTAACTAGCGAGAGGAGTGTGCACTATCAATTTAGATGGTGCATACTCGTCTCCTCAAGCCAGCATAACGGAGGCGACTGCTGCCTGTAGAGATTTCTCTGTAGTAGAAGTATATATATTGGCAGTCTTTCCAATTATGGCGTCTTTATTACTAGTTTTTTTTACACTACATTTCATCATAATTTAATAGTAACTACCCCAGCATTTAGCGGCTGTGGTCTAGCGGTATAGGATGGACCTGACGATCAATAAGACCAATGTTCAATTTTTTTTAAAATTATGAACTATGTACTATCAAGAGCAGAGGAGCAGTCACAGCTTTTTTTTTTTTCAAAATTGTTTATCGGAATATTACAGTTGCCTTCTCTTTCTGATTGCATTATAAGTAAAGGAGATCAATATTATTATCAGTGTTTCTATTGTTTTTTACATATTGCACCTCATTTAGTTGTCAATGTTATGAGAGAAAAACGATTCTACACACGTCAGTTGTCATAGCAACGTAAACATAAGTTATATTTAAAGTAGGAGCTGAGAGAAACATGCAAATATGCAAGTAACATTAGTCCTTAAGGTGGGACTGCTCCCTTGCTCTTGATAGTACATAAAAAATTGGAAGTGAAATAAGCGAAATTGTTTCAGCATCTGCAGTTCTACAGACCTTCAGTGTTAATTAGGTTTTAGTTTTTTTTTTCTTACAGCATAGAATTCCTGCTCGAAGGCGATACGTTATTATAACTTCTAGATGCAGACGGTTCCTGTATTTAATTTTATTTAGTTTAATGTGCATAGCGTAGAGATACACGACCGTTTCTTGATTTTTTATTTTTCGTGTAATTCGTAAAACCGTTTATGCAACTGCGTAAATTAATATATTGATAAGTGGCAATTCTGCGTAAAATTTGCATTTGGCATTGTTTTGTGGCATTAGCAGTAAATATTAAAAAAAAAATGTTTGCATTGCGTTACAATTAAGTGGAAAACATAGACTTTAATCATTTCACCGGTTGCTCTTATATGAAGGTGGAAAGATGAGATTCCTCTTAATAATTATTAATGTTTTTTTAATTTAAAAAATTAATTAATAATTCATATGACGTGCTAAAATAAAACATTCCTCAAGATTGTGTGGGCAGTGGGCACATTCAATTGTATTTTCGCCACTGCTATAGCCTTATATACAATTGTCACGCCTTTTTCCCACTATACTGACGCAACTCCCTCGCTTCCCTCACATCCACAATTCTCTTCATGCACGCCCGACGGTTATGGGCACTCTGCCTAGTAGATTTGATCGGAAAACATCCTTATATAACTTCGTTTAAATCTATTTAAATGAGATATTGTAATTATTAGCATTTTTTTTTCTTTATATTCTTGAAGCTTCAATGGGGCTGAAATCGTCATGATTGTGAGCGTTAGAGGTTGGGCAAAAAAAAATTAAGAACAAAAAAACTTCAACCTTTTTATCGGGAGGAATCTAGAGGCCTACTTTAAGCTGACGTACGAATGAAGTTACGGTAAATGTTTTTCCTAAAAACTGCCCCTTTTTTTATATGGCATTATAACAATTTGCCAGTGTCAAAGTAAACATCCTTCGCATCAAGTTAATAATACTGTGTATCACGAGTCATTCATTCATCACACTAAACAGTCAGGTCAAGTCTCAGTCAAGTCAAAAATTGCTCCAGTAAAGTAGTAGAATCTTTACTGAAACTTCCTAGGGAGTTTTGGAGGGAAAATGGAAACACAGGTTCTCTTCTTTTGAATTGTTTGCCCACACTCACACACGTTCACGAACACTTAACGGTTAATAATCCACCATGTTTCCACGAGTTTAGGAAAATAATTCAAGACAGACAACCTGACGTCTCAAGATGACCGCCAAAACTCAAGAACTGCGTTTATGAATCCCGATCGAATGTGACGTACGAAACAGCAAATATTTCACTCGATTCATTGTTACAATGTTCACATGTCCGATCGGACGAAAGACGATATCTTCAGTCCTTCAAAGTAGTCCTTCTGTTTCGATCTATGTCTTTAATTTTTCATTTACAGATTGGCGCCGAACTGGGGACTACTTTCAAAAGCCAAACGACAGTTGTCACCTGATCGAATAGAAAACAAAATATATGAGATTTGACGTTTTACTGTCACCCGAGACTGTCATAACGAAACGTCAACTCCCATACAACCTACGCTATACTAATACAATATTCAGTGCATATATTTAAGTATAACTTTTAGCATTAGCGTAAATATAATAATTATTTTTAACGAGAGGAGTGTATGCACTGTCAATCTGGATGGTTCACGTTCGTCTCCTCAGGTCAGCATAGCGGAGGCGACAGCTGCCTTTAGAGATTTACCTTTAGTAGTAGCAGTTGTTTCAATTCATTAACCGCACTCTAGCTTTACATCAGGCGGAGTGTTGTCATATGTCGAGCTACAATAAAAAGAACTTTGCAACTAATTCCCGCTAATCAATGTTAGTGAGGGTAGGTACACAGTCACATCAGCTGTCAATGTTAGACCCTTCACCAACATGCAAATAACTTTCGACGCGTTTCGCCACTCCACGTGGCATCCTCAGGAGACGTGTGGTCCCTTCGACGGTAATGTTTGGAAAATAATTTTGGTTATGGATTTCTGCAAAGTAACGCCTAATACTATTAAACATAGAAACGGTGCTTATTACAATGAATCGCGTAAGCGTTAAACTATTCGTGCAATAGCGTAACTTCCATATTATTCTTTTTTTTTTAAATTAAAACTCGGTTAAATGAACAATGGATAAATGACGCTCATACACATTAGGACAATAAAGTGTTCGTATGTTGACAATGCTAAATTAGTATGGAACGTCGTGATAGCGCTCAAACGGACTACAAATTGTGGTCGGATTCAACAAAACAAACAACCTGAATAAAATGATGTCGTTCGAACCGAATCGAACGAAACAGTGGTCGATACGGTCGACATTACAATCTCTGTTGAGTGGTGAATTAAGCATTAGGCAAACTGGTCGCGTGAATTTGTAAACTTAAAGTTCAATGTACTTTACGATATTTGACAAAAAAAAATGTTTTTAATTTTTTTATCTATACAGGGGGACACCATAAACCACCAAAAACGTATAATAATGTTCACTGTCATTTTAATTAAAGTAATTTTTCAAAGTTAAACAAGCAACAAAGTACTATTTGTCGAAGAAATTTTATTTTTAAACTAGAAGGTATAAAAAAAAAATCACCAAATTATATTGTATATATTGAACCCCTCTATCTGTAAAATACCGTTGACACCACTACTTACGGGACAACCTGTATAATATTTCTATATAATATGTCGACATTTAATCCGCTGTTGACTGCTAGTTTTATATATTTGTGTAAAAATTTTTTTACGCAAACGCAAAAAGGCGAGGTAAATTAAACAACATTATCATTGTGATTTTTTTTTATCCGTAAATAGGTATCTTAAACAACATTTTGGATTGTGAAACTTTTTTTGCTGCCCATACAGAGTACGACATATGAAATATTATGTAAGGCAAATAGGCACACATCTTCAATCTCTTTATTTGATCGTGTTATGCATAATGCATAAACTAATTTAATTATGATTAGCCGAATGTAATGCCTGGCGTCCACTAGGTGCGACGAAGCGATTCGCTTATACAGTATGAAGCTGCGTTTGTTAGGAAGCGGGTGAGGCGAATCCAGCTGCCAAGCAAACTGCTTTACTCCTTGGTATTACGGTTCAATTGGTCTGCGTTAGACGCGTGGTGAAGAAATGCGATTCGATTCGGATAGTCTGTATGGGAAAAATAACTGTATTCTACGAGATTGGCGCCATATAAGAATACAATTTGGACGGTTTTTTACATTCACAATTTATATTATCTTTTTTTTTTGTCGGAATTTTCAGCCATTTGTCAAAAATTCAGCCAGTTCCAGTTATTAAGAAGCGAATTGCATTTGTTTTTGGTGGCGTAAAATATGTGAGGTTGAGATTTGCGTAAGCGCAGTGCACATGCATGGAAAAGGTTGAATAATCAGCAAATGCGTAGTATTACGGTGTAGACGGAACTGAGCATTTATTTGAACAGAGCATAACTAAATGGCTTCTATCTTATTCGCACTTTTTATTATTAATAAATTAACTACATGCTTAATTCATATAACAAATAAATGATCAGATCAGAAGCGTTATTTTTTTTTTAATTGAAATAACCGTGAAAATTCGCAAAATATTTATTTTTATTGACCCAAAATTTATATTAATTATTGTCTTACAGTTAGAGAAAATGTCACTTCCATGGGTATGAAAATAAATCCAGCGCACGGTACCATTATACACGTGTCTTCTGGACAACAAACTAGGTAAATGCTTTAAAAATTTGTACATGAGAGATAACTCGAGATGAACCAGCGACTTTCCACAATTTCAGCGTTTCCGCTCCCGGAGTAACGCCAGACGGTCAAGGAATGTTCATACGACAAATCGATAGAAATTCAATACAACTTCAACCGACAAAAGATCCTAAACAAGATAAAATACAGCCAGCAGCACAAAACGTGCAAATGATCACTGTACCACCAGGCATGACTGTACTACAAAACCCTTTAAGTCTCGGACAAATGCAGACCGTACTTGGACAACCGAACAGCCAAGTTTACATGATACCGACAAACCAATCTAACTTGGTCCAGAGTGCGATAACACCAGGCTTACTGAGCCAACAAATGTTACAGACTGGTCAGAACGTAACAGTGATGCAACCTAACCAGTTAACAGTGCCCAATAATGTCCAATACAACACATTGATGCCAATGAATGTCGCACAGAACGCACAATATGTCCCAACTGGTATTAATCTAAATAATCCTTTAGCAGCTCAACAAATTAACGCCGCTTTAGCTAATCAACAACTAAATCCCAATTTAGCTAATATACCTATTGTTCAGACTAATCCACCAGTTTCCCCGATGACTAATATCCCCCAAACCATAACAGTGTCACAATCGGGTCCTATGCAACAAATTATACCACAAAACGCTTATGTCACAGCCAATCAGATGCAAAACGCGGCCATGCAACCCCAATACTTAATCCAACCGAATTCATCTCTCCCGATGCAATCGAATACTTTACAATATAATATACATACTAATCAAACTAACCAGCAAACCAGCATCGAAGCTAACAACCAGACTTCAACGAGTACAGAATCTGAGTCAACTAACACTAATGCTAACAATCAGAGCGGTTACATATCTTCATCATCACAACAAAGCGGTTACACATCTTCATCGACACAACAAGGTGGTTACACGATTACAAATACGCAAGAAGTACAACAAACATACGCTCCAGAAACTAATGGAGCGAATAACGCGTCTTACTCCCAAAATAACCAGAATTCAACACAACAGACCTATAACACACAAAATGCTGTAAATACACAGAATTCTAATTACGCTAACCAATCTACACCTGCACAACAAGTCGCTTACACAACACAGTCTGCAAATCCATCACAAGTTAACCATAATTCTTATGTGTCGAGTGGACAGAATGGCCAAAACGTTCAACAGAGCTTCTCGCCTTCGACTACACCGGCACCGCAAAACAATCAATCTTACACGCCTAATACGAATCTAGTTAATTTATCTAACGCTACTCCGGCTCAGCAGTTCCAACCTGGTCAGCCAGGGAATCCCTATCCTAACGCGACAGGTCAGAATATGGCTGCTTATGCTAGCAACCAATATTCGTATAATAATGGTGGGTGGTTCAGAGCACCAGCGCACAATGCGAGATTCGGATCACCTCAAGCTAGTCCATACACGCCGAACGGGGTTCAACCGAACGGTGGACCGATGCCTGTTCCAGCACCGACTGCTAATTATAATTATTGGCAGGATAGTTGAGAAGAAACAAATGAGTTTTTTTATGAACCCGATGAACTTTGTTGGTTCAGTGATACTCAGTTATTAGATGATGATCTTTTAGTTTTATTAACTTAAGCTACATTTTGTATTACGCCTAAATATATATGTTAACATTGATATATACATACATAGATGTATTGAAACTAGATTTTATATTTATTTAGAGGCAATTTTTTAAAAGGAATTATGTACTTATATATACCTATTTATATACAATATACATAAAGTTTTTATACGAACTAGATAAACAATATTAAATATTTTTATAAGAAATATTTATTTTTATTTCAAATTCCCATGCCTTTTAATTCAGATTTAATTGACAAACGTCATATGAACAAGATTTGAGCAACGAAATTTTTTGATTTTATAAAAGGCTAATAATATGATTTCTGATAACCGTTACCAAGTCACTGCCTCCTTGTTCATGCTGAGAGAGATTAAAAGGCGTCAGCAGCAAGTTAATAGAGGATACCAATTGCTTAAGAGAAAAACTGAAGCTCTACGATTAAAGGGAAGGCAGGTTGCGAGTGAACTTGCAGTTACGCAAGCTATTCTTGGTCATACGCTGAAAGAAGCCTATATCTCATTGGCTGCTATAAAATTCACTAATGGGGAATCTAATGCTTTGGTTTTAGAAAATATTGGACAGGTTTGTTGCTTGTTTTTCAACGTAAAGGGCTAGAGAGTTTATGATGTTAGCTATCTGTTAAAATCAAATATACCTACTCAATGCTTAACCCCGCTTTTTTACACCTTTCTATCACGTGAAAAAATTATAATGGACTTGTGAGGGCCGCTCGGCCGTGGGCCTAGATTTATATCAATTATCTACCTACCTATGTGAGTTTTAAATAGACATTTTTTAATTAGTGAAGTTTTACAGAAACTAAAATAAGGGTCCTATAATCGTTTGACTTTATTTGTAAGGCTCAAGTCCGGGTTAAACGTGTAGCAGAGAACATATCAGGCGTTGCTACTGTTTCTCTACAGCCGGTGGAAGAAACGGGAGCTGGCGATGCATTGAGATATGCAGGTTTGGGAGCCGGTGGTCACCGTACTGCAGAAACAAAAAAGGCATTCAGGGAAGCTGTTAGAATATTGTTAAAGTTTGCATCTTTGAGAACCACTTGTATTTTGTTGGATGAAGCTATACGTTCTACTTTGAGGTTTGTTCCTGTTTCCACGACCTCTGACTTTTTTACTGAAAGCAAAGCAACTATACCCATGCAGCTTTTTAGAAACCTTTTACGCGTAATATTGTCAGCACGAATAGCTGTTGTGATAGTATTATATAAATAATAATAAAAATGAACACGCGCTTTCAGAAAAGTAAACGGTATTGAGAAAGTAATATTGCCAAAATTGTCTAACACGGAAATATATATTCTTACTGAGATGGACGAAAGAGTAAGCGATTGTTTATTCTGTATAACATTTTCTTAAACTTAGGCAGTTATTAATAATTTCCATTTTGTAGGAGAGAGAAGAATTCCATCGATTAAAAATGGTTAAAGCTAAAAAGATGCGCGTACAAACATTAGCGAAGACGTCTCTTACAAAAACGTCTACTCATGGTACATAAAAGTTTTAATTTTCCAACAAAAATACTTTAATTTTAATCTATTAAGGTCTATATACTACTACAATACACGTTAAACGCTAACTAGAGTAAAACCTAGCTATACTTTCAATGCCTAACCGAACTAATTATCGCACAGATGGAGCCGTAGCAATTCATTGTTTTTGAATTTCATTAAATTTCATTCAGTGTGGCCAAAACTTTAACGCGTTATTCTATTAACACCAATATAAATTTTTAACACGCTAATTATCGCGCAGTGAACGTAGCAATTATACGCTGATGCAGATAGAGGCTGGAGTCGTAGCATAATCGTTGTAGGTTTTTCCGTTAAACGAAACTTTGATATGTATTTCTTATTTCAGATAAGCCCAAAAGTTACCCCGGGCAATGGGACGACGACGATTTACTATTTTAAAACTAACACCAAGATTGAAATGTATTTATTTTGTATATATTTCATGTTTCCAGTTTCGATATAATAAATAATACAACTTAATAATAACTCTTAATTTAATTGCAATAATTTTTCTCCAAATCACTTTATAATACCCAGCCATCGTCGAATCTCTCGCCCATTGGCTTCGTAAAATCTTGACAACGACGAAACTTTTCTAAAATTTCACCCTAACAACAAAAAAGATTATAATTTAAAAAGTTTGTGGTAAATAGTTTTATAAGCTAGAATACTCACAGGTCCTTGTTTTCTAATGTTTTCACTATAAAAAGTAACGGCACTAGAGCCTGTTCCATATAGCGGGTATTTTAAGTGAGTCTGTAAATTTAAAAAAAAGCAGATGTAGGTCCAAGTAAGTTCGAAATGGGTCAAAGGTCAATGAGGAGAAACAAAGGTTATATTTATGCCATGACAGTGTAACGTTGTCTCCACCAATTTGATGCATTAAAGAGTGGTAGGCAGACTGATGATAGTTATTAGTCCAGTCTGTAGTACCACCACTTTCGAATGTAACATCCGTGAAGTGACTTGGTCGCGTTTCGGGAATAGTTTGAATACTTGAAATACTAGTGTGCACTGTCAATCTAAGATGGTACATGCTCGTTTCCTCAAGCCGGCATAGAGGAGGCGACTGCTACCCGCACAGGTTTCTCTGTAGTAGCAGTTGTTTCCATTCATTCACTCTAGCTTTACATCAGGCGAGTGATGTCACATGCCGAGCTACAATAAAAAAAATGCGTTGTCTCCGTCAATTTGACGATGTTAATTTGACCGCCGAGGTAATAAAAACTCAAATGAAGCAATCTTGGTGGAGAGTTACGCTGTCACAGCGTAAATGTAATCTCTTACTTGGCCCTTATCAAATATGAAAAACAGCCACCTATATGTTTTATAATGAGCGTTTGGCGCGCTTTTGCCCGGAAAGGCTGAAGGTGTTTTTTTATTCCTTTCCCTAATTAGTTTAGTGGTTATTATTGTGTAAAATTTGTGTTATTTTGCGTAATTTTATGCTGCGCCTGTGAGTAATTGTGGAAACATTAAAATTCACTCTATATGAGGCAACGGAAGCGGTTTTTTTTGTGGTTATCCCACGCCGCGAAAACGCACATATTGTGACGTGACCGGGTGAATTGCCGCCAAATACTCCAAGAAAGCGTCAAATTGTAAAACACCATTGCAATTTGATGCAAAAACATTAAGAATTTACTACTTGACATTAGCAGAATTGTCGTTGTTATAGGCCATTTAATAAGAGAAGATTTTTTTATAATGCCAATTAATGTTTAACTTGTTTTATGGATGTACAAGGAAGCGTATTACATTTTTATCAGCAGTGATTTCAAGATTTCGTGGTGCAAAATTCTCTTTTACATAGTTCGCATCATATTCCGAACAATATTCAACAGGAGGCTGCTCCGATGCTACCTCACCCATCACTTCTTCCAACATTTGTTCCCAAAAATAATCCTTTAACATTCTTTTACGAATTCCTAAAAATAAAGATTAATAAGACAATTTTTTACGAAATATTTTGATGTTTAAAATGAAGATACCCTCTCTATTTGGAGCGCCTTTAGGTATTCTATATGCAGCTTTCATTTCACTTCCCTTTTCGGGATTTTCACGACCGTCCATTAGAATCCATTTTCTGCTATATTGTTTGCCTTTCATATAAGCAGACGGCTCTGGAGGAACTTTAGGATGTAGTTTTATACGCTCCAATGGTCTGATTTTTATCGCGTCTTCCTCATCAGCTTCTGGTAAATCAGCTTGAATTGTTTCGTCAGTCATAATTTCATCTAGGTATTTAGTAATATAAAGGGATTAACAAAAAATCACAATTTATCGGTAGTTATGGAAACGAACCAGACAGGAAATAAATTCAAAATATCTATGTCTAAAAGTGTATAAAATGACTGAAGTTACCTAATACCTAATCTATAATATAGTTTTTAACCCTTAAATGCATATTGTTGCCCATTGTCCACATTCATTTTCACGCAAAATTATTCAAAAACCCTGAGTGTGCGTTTTCGAACGGACGTTAATAACCATAGACAATAAATCATTATAGAAATAAAAAAGTTGACATTATTAATTAATTTTTTTACGTAATCTATGACTTTCCTCTAATATACGATTTTATTAATTCAAGCATTATAGGGTTAAAAATTGACACTCACTTTACTGGTTCAATGCAGAATAATATTTTAAAAATATATTTCACTATCTATGGTTTGGAGCTGTCAAAACTGTCATCGCAGACAGCTGTTCTGGCTGTCTATTCCGTTCGCCCGCCTCTGGTTTTGTAGAGAAGAGGAGCCAAAAATGGCGGAGTTTTGCCAGCAGGCGGCTCGGAAACAGGATTTACCGCCTCCGGGCGGGTATAGGCCTATTCCATTTAAGAGGATCCCTGCGAAAACTTTTTTCAGCGGTAGGCAAACATTCTTTAACATATTAAACCCATTACTCCACTTATTATGTAATCTTAATTTAAGGTTATGGTTTGTTTTTATTTATTTTACTAATAATAAAACTTTGTAAATTAATACAATTTAATAGTTATAAGATTACAGTAGCTATAAGTCGGCTGACACATTGTTCGAAACAAAATTAGGCACACAAATTTATTATTAATATAATATATAGTAAATTATTGATTATTATGTACAGGATATGCGTTAATAGCTGGTTATATTGGTGTAACAACTGTCGCCTGTTACCTCTACAGCCTTGGATACAAATCTGTAAAGAAACAAGAAATTGAGATAAGGGCCGCTAAAATGGCAGTTTATCCAATGATGTTAGCTGAAAGGGATAGAGAGTATATGAAGCAATTGCGTAGAAACCGTGATGCTGAAACTGAACTCATGAAGGATGTCCCTGGATGGGAGGTGAGGCCGCCATACTTATTGTATAAACAAAAACATTCCCGAAGTAAATATCTAAGATAATATAATTCCCAAATATCTTGCACATAGTTATAAAAATGAATTTAAAACGTATCTAACGTGTTGTTCAAGCTGTTATATAAAACTTAATAAATAATTAAGATGTTATTATTCCGCATTGTCAGCGATAATTGATATTTAAAAATAATTTCTCTTTATATACATAATTATGTTGTAATTTATAATTAATAATATTAACATTTTAGGTGGGAACCTACTATGGTGAGCGAGTCTACAAATTACTGCCACCTGATGCATTAGTGGAACCAATCTTCCATGAGTACTACGCTCATACTGACCCCAAGGAGTGGTACAAGAGGGCTTACATTAAGCTACGTTCATAAATATTATTGTTTTATTATCAATTATTTTTTTTGTTTTATATTTAAAAAAAGGAAACTTTACATTTATAAACTTTTATTTATTAAAAGACAAAATACTTCTTGATGTTAATCACAAACTAAAAAGGGGTAGGCGTAGTACAAAGTAAATAATTGATAATAAGGGTTTTTGCAGTATCTCAAGCCATGGGCCGAGGGTGTTCAGTGGTCTAGTTTAATTCTTTTAAATGTAGAAAATAAAAATGCTGTCTATGTATGTTTGTATTTATTTCAAAGCTTCCTAATTAAACAAATGTAGTCTTCGGAGCAAAACCTGTAGGGGAAAAGAGAGGTAATTTATCAAATATTTCCACCAAGGCACAAATCACTCTTTAATGAAAGCAGTAATTTTTTTTATAATATAGTAATAATCCGCCAGTGTCGAAGTGAATTCATCATATGAAATAACTCTAAAAACTTAATCCTTTAAGAAATTTTGTGCTGTGCCATCTACCGAAGGGAAATAAAACTAATAATTGTTTTAATACCAGTATTGCGTACTAGATGGGGCTAGCAAAGCTAACTTTTGTATCCTATCGGTGAGGTGCGGAACTAAACAACGGTACATTATACTTTATATTATTTTTTTACAATTTTCGGTAATCCGGAGTTAATTCCTATCATAATACCAGATGGCACTTTCTATCCACAAATTGATCTCGTAAGAATTTTCACATATTTACTCATGACCTTTCCTGAAAATAATCGAAGTTGCAACAAACTATAAATGTATGATGCATTATTTTTTTAAATATACCTTACTCGACATTGGCAGAATTATTTGAATATTATGCCTTATAATGGCATCTGAGGCTATTTAACAAGAAGAAGAAAATATACCTTTCATTGAACTGTAAAAGTAGATAAAATAAAACAATATTTTTAATAAAATTTTATTGAAAAAAAAAACAATTATAAACAACAATGAATTCTTAATTATAAACCCATACATACAAACTAAACCAACGTCAGACAACAAAAACTGCATTAACCAATACTTATACAAACATACAAATAACAAAAACAAATATTAGCAACCATTGACTGTTAACGCGTCACTGTGTTAATTTACACAATGCAATGAGTTATTTACACAACATACATAACCTGCCTTCAGTGGTTGCTACCATACACGTACAAATTAAAAACGAAATGTCCTTATGGACAGAGCGGGTCAAGTGCAAACTCACGATTTTAATTTAAAATAAATATCAGTCCCTATAGTTATAATTAAGTCTAAAATTATCGGTTAGTTTATAGTTTACAGATGTCTCTCCCTTCTTTGTTTTTGAAGTGGAGCGGTTTACCTACATTATCCAAAATTATTTACGAAATTCTTCGACTAATCTTACCTACTAGAATATGGCATAATATAATATAATAAGGTCTAAATTGCACCAAAAGGTTAAAGTTACACTGACTGTTATATTTTACGATGAATTTTTTTACTCTTACTCTACACGCGTTGCATCGTCGTGTAAATTCATATCGTTATCGTTAAAAGGGTGGCTGATGTAATGAGGAGTACATTCCCGAAAAAAATATTTATATAATATATCAGTGACATTGGTTTAACTTTGACCAGCCAAAATCGCTGGTTATAGTTATCGTTAAAGTAAGCGTTAAAAGTGACATGTTACGCCCTTAAAGTTACCGTAAAACGTAACAGTCAAAGTAACTTTATAAACGGCCTTTTCGTACAATTGGACCTAAAAGCTCTCTCTTTTACAACTGTAAAAAGACAGAAAGCAATCCCGCGCAAACCAGATGTTTTTGAGATCATATTTTTCAATTGTCATTTGCAACATTTTTTGACATTTATTTGTTTAATATTAACCAGATAAGATTATGGCGTCAATATTACGCGAAACTCTTAAAAGCTAATAATAAAAGAATAACAACGTATTAGTATTAATAGTACGTCTTACAGGTCTTAATTTTTAGTTGGCAACACTACAGCAGGATTAACGAAAGAAATATTTCATTGGTGTCTTTAAGTTATTAAATATCTTATTATTATCTTTAAGTTAAAACTTATAATTGGACAATGAGCAAGGACTCAAAAATATAATCTATCCTAAATCGCAAACCATTTTAATATATTCTTAACACCATTTCTAATATATGTAATATGATATAATAATAATGAGAACAGGTGAAAGTGTAGTCTACTCCTTCAGTCCGAAAAAACCTACTTAACTTTCTTAATAATAACCTTTGGTTTAAGTTTAACATTTCGGATCTTATGCATATGACTCATCATGGCATACATTCCGGGGAAGATCACAACCAACAAATACAACTTTAAAAATGACGGTAAATGGAAAGCGAAGTTCCATTCATTGGGGAGAGATATTGTGAACCTTTGTGTCTCTTCGAAGTATGGTATATTCCGGAGTATGATGACGGCCTCACAGACGACTCCGAGTGGGTATAACGGAATCCAAATAGTGTATCGCAGCCACGTCAGTATGTAGATATCTTTCTTGTATAGCTGAGAGATGTAGAATGGATATCTGAAATATATAAAACATAAATAAAGTTACTTTTTTTAACAGTAACTCGACAGGTGACCTCATTCTGTCTGATGTTAAGCTAGAGTGCGATTCGTGAACATTAACAATTGCTATCACAGCGAAATGTTTGCAGACAGCAGTCCCCGTCGCTATGCCGGCTAAAGAAGACGAATGTGAACTATTCATTAACAGGACACATTCTCAAAACGCGATTAAGCCACTTCACAGATTTTTTTATAATTTACTCATCATTCTAAGCATCTTTTTTTTTTTGAAGAATCAAAAGATATGTTTTTGTTGTTTTTATCCTGATACTATGTAATTTTTTTTAATTAGTCCTCATATTACCTGACTATTTCAATCATAGACCAGGCCAGAAACAGGTAAAATACAACAGGCTTAGTCTGCATACGTGGCTCTGCCTCTATCATTGCAAATAACACAAACGCCCGACCAGTTACTTGTAGAAAAGGGAACAAGACATTTCCCTAAAACATAAACCAAGAAAATATATTATTTACTTAAACTATTCTTTATTGAAAACACATGTCATATTAGTACTAATTTGTACATGCACAAAAAAATACAATTTAAGACCCTTTATTGAAACTTATAGTTTTTGCGACTGGTCTCAAAATACAGCCCGTACAAAGCTTTTGATAATTTCACAACTTTGGTATTAGATTAGCCGTCTAGGTCTATGGAACTCAGTGAAGGATAAGTGTGGCTGTTTGGCTAAGTTTGAAAGAGAAAAATATCAAAGCGTGTTATATTTAACACCCTGATCCCATAGCTGCCATGTGACTATTCCTTTAACATGTTACACTGCCAATACTAAGACGTTATTGTGATATTCATGTAATATTTAGTATCAAGGACTCGTAATATCTAATGCAAGCGCACCAGTTGATGCCGCCACAAACCATATATCAATGCCTTATGTCTTTTTACACCGATCATTGTTTAAAAGCATACCTTAGTATAACCAAACAGAGGATGCATAACTTCAAGGTACTGCAATAACTGTAGAAACTTCATGGCAGGTCCGACATGTTCATATGTATCAGCAAGAGACTCGTCCTCAAGTTTAGCATAACGAACACACATCACCGTCAACACATATAAATAACCAACAAATTGGAACAAATTATATATGGCAAGATATACTTTTTTATAGTCTTCTGGAACAATAATGTTTGTTAATTCATCTCCAGTTATGTGGCAGATGGTGAGACTTCTTAGAGCAGTGACAGATCATACTTTATCTGGGGGTTAAGTCAAAAGCCAATTGGTGTCACTTGATCAAATTGACAACAAAATGTATGGAATGTGACGTTTCATTATCATTTGGGTGACAATAAAACGTCAAATCCCATATATTCGTTTTTTATTTGATCAAGTGTCAACTGTCAACTGGTTTTTGTCTTAGCCCCCACCTAGCCAGGCATAACGAGAGGAGTGTGCGACCTGGATGATGCATATTCGGCATATCAGAGGTGACTGTTGTGAGTAATTTTTCTATGGTAGCAGTTGTTCCAGTTCATAGACCACACTCTAGCTTAACATCAGGCGGAGTGTTGACACATGCAGTAAAACTTGTAAAAGCTATAAAAAGTTAAGTGCAATTTTATAACTAATTAAAATTTAAGATTTTATGTGCTATCATTTAGTTATTGGTAGTTTTCTAGTACTTTGTTTTTTTAAATGAATATTACTGTTGACTACTAACTTAGTAACAATTAGGGAATGCAATCCCGATCTCGCGGGATCCCGATCTCGCGAGATCTCGTGTAATTTTTCGGGATCAATCCCGAAGCATAATATGACGAGATCCCGTTCGAGATTGACGGGATTGGGCGGCAGTGGTCAGCAACGCTACACACATCTACTCGATGCTTAAAAACGTTCCGTTTTGAAAGGAGTCATATGTACTTTGGTCGCTTAGTGCCTATAGGCACTATTAAAGAGTGGTAGGGAGACTGATGATGGTTATTAGCCTAGTCTGCCGTCCTGGGGTAGTACCACCACTTTCGAATGTAACATCCGTGAAGTGACTTTGTCGCGTTTCGGGAATAGTTTGAAAGTAGCCAGGTATAACGAGAGGAGTGTGCACTGTTAATCTAAGATGGTACATGCTCGTCTCCTCAAGCCGGCATAGTAGAGGCGACTGCTGCCCGCACAGGTTTCTCTGTAGTAGCAGTTGTTTCCATTCATGGACCGCACTCTAGCTTTACATCAGCCATTTACACCAAAAATATTATTGGTTTATTTGTTTGAGTTTTCATCGTTTTCAGTCATCCGATTTTACATTTTCTTAAAACTAGACGAGATCCCGAAAATTCCGGGATCTCGCAGGATTGATATTTCTAATCCCGCGGGATCTCGAACTTGTGATCTCGAGTCGGGATTGCATTCCCTAGTAACAATAGTATATGGTCAAAACCAATAATTATAACAAATGATTAAATTGCAATATCAAGAGCCTCAGAAAGATACAGAATTTTGTTTATGTACTTTTGTCTATGACTAGTCAATATTGAACTTTGAATAAATAAAATAAACAATTTTTTCAAACTGACGGGAAAAACTTTGTCTTATATGACTGATACCCACCTTTCCTATATCCCATTTCTTCTTTATGAACTCTATCATACATTCCCGGGTAATCCTTCATGACATCACGCATCTCTTCATCACTATCCTGACAATCTTCAGATTTCCACAGATCAAAGTTTATCTATTGGAACCAGAAATTAATTGTTAAAACATATTATATCTAACATCCCGGAGTAGTACTATAATTTTCAAGTGGAACAACTGAGAAGTGACTTAAGCATGTTTTGGGAACAATTGTATCAGGAAGCTGCCAAAGTGTACCCCAGTGGCGAATTTACCAGCAGGCTGAGTAGCCTGAAGGGTGGCAAATTTTAAGGGGCAGCAGATTTAGTTCATAATTTTTTTATTTAGATATACAAAATTAATGTTTTTGGATAATTCTTTGCTGTAAAAGTCTGACGTGGTACCTTAGTTCTCAATGATACTAATTATATGGGAAAAGTTGATGTACCGAGGATGATGGAGCACAAATTATAAAGTTGTAATTTTATTGATAGAAAATATAATTGATATGATTGTAGACTGAGGTATCAAAATTCAGAGACAGCAAAATTGAACAGCCTACAGGCGGCAAATCTGTAAATCTGCCACTGGTGTCTCTGGATGGTGTGAATTGTTCTCAAGCCGGTATACAGTGAAGGCAACTGCTGCATAGAGTCATTACATTGTAGAAGCAGCTGTTTCCAATCTAGCCTGAATTATAGCAGAGTGTGGCCACATGACAATATCGGTATTATCACCAATTGACTCAGCATAAAATAACTTATATTACCTTTAACCAGGCAGGTTTTTGGGGCTGAGCTGTCAGCCTGGGCCACCATGATGGTTTCATTTTTTGAATCATTATGTTTATTCTGTTATCAAACACGCGTACAATCATTGTCTCATCCGCTGAATCTACACTCTACAAAAATAAAATAGTATTAACACTAGACATGCTATAAGTTTTTGTTTTTTATTTATTTTAAGTTTAAGTAGTTTCAGAGACATTCATCTTAGATGATAAATACACAATTAAGAGAAACTTACCGTCTTAACAGGGGAAAACAGATCCAAATGAAATTCATATCTATTGATGCCCTGAGCACCGGTACCTTCCGCCGAAAAAGATATTCTATCGTCAACAAGTTTTACATGAGGGTCCGACGCATTTTTTAAATCTATTTTCAATGATATTGCACTCTCTGTTTGCGCCCAATATACAAAAGGGCTGAGAACTTTCATTTTTATGAAACTAAATGAATGTTTAATCCGCACACCGCTTGTGCTTTAATAGAGATTTTCTAGAAATATCCTCGCACTATTTTAAATAAACCAAAACCATCGAGATGTGTATATCAATAACCAAACGAAGTTAAATGACCCTCTCTAACCTCTCACCTTTTATTCATGGCACTATAATTATTTACTATTGTCAAAGTAGCGTCCACTAGGATCACCTAATTAAAATTTCTAAAATTCGCATTAGTGTTCGCATACTCGCGAATGTGTACGAACACGTAATAATGGATAATAATTCACCATATTACACAGTAATCGAAAAAACTAAATGCCAAAACCTAAACCTCGGTTACAAACATAGTACACACGATCCTTTGTAAATTATTCCACTGCTCGCCCGACCGATTGCACCTGTCAAAAAGCAGTTTTGCTTTTATTGACGGCGGATGTAATTTTTTGGTGATTTCTGCAGAAAATACATTCTTTGCTTGGCATTCTCACCAGAATATGTTTATTAAAATGCATCAAACAATAGTTAGCGTGTGAAATTAAATATTGACTTTAATCCTTGTTAGTTATTGTAAACAATACAAAATGTCCGTCCCGAATACGGGTTTGAGCAAATTGAAAAAGAAACATATTCGTGTGAAACACCAAAAGGTGAAATTATTTCGTGCAAATGAGCCGCTACTATCCGTTTTTATGTGGGGTGTTAATCATACTGTGAGTTAATTTTCGTTAAATAATTTGCTAATTTTTTTGTCCATGCATCAAATCGTATTGCGATTGATTTTAATAGCATTATGTCATTTCCTTTGAGA
The DNA here is from genome assembly GCA_948150575.1 of Tinea pellionella. NCBI lineage: Eukaryota > Metazoa > Arthropoda > Insecta > Lepidoptera > Tineidae > Tinea > Tinea pellionella. The sequence continues at coordinate 3,147,666 of OX411259.1, read as the reverse complement.
CAGTAATTGATATTATTTATTTACTTGTATTTAGTTAATTATGCATGGTATTGGCAAGTTATCAATATTGAGTTGATGCATGATATTACTTCAAACTTGGTTTGTACTAATAATAACATTTCCTTGAAGTATCTACCTATATATTTGTGTAAATTATAGCTTAATAGAGATAATGTTAGTGCCAAGGGAGTAATTGTATATTTAGTAATGTAATTTTATTTTGCAGATAAATGAGCTAAGTCATGTCACAATACCTGTTATGCTCTTGCCGGATGATTTCAGAGCGTACTCCAAACTCAAAGTTGATAATCATCTATTTAACAAGTAAGAATATCTATTATAATTATAATTTAAGATATCACTACTTCTTCTTTATGATTTGGTTTTATACACTGCACATTAAACTTTTTTTTTGGTTTATTCAAATCGTAAGTTTAAAAATAATATTTATTTATTTTTTGGGAAACTATCAACTAACAATTACACTAAACTGTATAGTAGGTAACAAATATCAATTAAAAGTTTCCATTAATAGAATTGGTGATGTTAACTCAGCAGTTGGAAGGGCTGTTGATGGAAAGGTAGAATATAGGAGTTTCAATATGGTCATGTGAGCGCTGTGTGCCTCGGTTCAAATCCCACTTCAACGAGCTGTTGTGTAATTTTGTCTGTTCAATTTTTATGATAAAATAAGTCTATTAATAGAATTAAAGTGTTTCATACATTCACACTTTGTAAATTACTTGTTAATGTTACTAGTTTGATATAAAAATGTAATTAGGGATGTGTTATAAATATATAGCCCCTGCTTATCCTTTCTAGCTTAACATCAGGCCGTGCGGTCACGTTGACAAGCGAGAAAATAAAAATTCAAACGTGTCCATAGAAATTGAACATTTTTAATAGGTACCTATGCAGTTGACAAGGATTTCCTTATGATAACAAATTAATTATAATATTTTTTTTTAATTAAAGGCTTCTGTTCCCATAATCAAAGATTAATTAGTGTAATCATTGTTTATAAAGATAATAGAATTGAACAAAATTAAATATGTACTATTGTTATTTGTATATTTAGTAGGAGATTCGGATTCGTTATTATGTTTATAAGTTAATTGCAGTTTGCATCTAATCTTAGTGATATGAAGTTATCAATGAGATAAAATATATCAGAATGAATTTGGCTAACAATCTCTTTTTTTTTTTAAATGTTTTATTTTAGGTATATTTATTAGATAGATTGAAAGAATTACGTTAATTATGAAAAGCTAAGCAGCCATTGTGCTCTCGAATACTAGAGTAAAGAATAGACTAATGCAGGCTCCACAAGTTCAGTTTTACATAAAACTTAACATGTGTGGGCAAAAATGAGAATTGTACAGTTGAACTGATGATCTAATCAAAATTTCATATGAGTTTTACTGCGTTTCATACATTTGACGTTAGCAACATTGGTTTGACGATTACTTTAACTTTAACCAGACAAGATTCGCTGGTTACGGTTAAGGTTAAAGTAATTGTCAAAAATAACAGGCGCGACGATGGTGCAACTCGTGTGGAGTAAATGTAAACGTAAAAGTAATAGTTAAAGTTACTTTAAGCGGCCTTCTGGTGCAAACGACCCTTATTCTGTATAAACACTAATGAATAGGTTTATAAGTGAGTTTTGTTTATTGCAGAGAGAATATGCCGTCGCATTTTAAGGTGAAGGAATATTGTCCATTGGTATTTAGAAATTTGAGGGAGCGATTTGGTATCGATGATCTCGACTATAAGGAGTCTCTTACTAGGTGAGAGTCAAGTTGACTAGTATGTTTAATATATCTAACAGCAATTTAGCTAGATGTAAAAGCTTTTAGTATGTTTATCTAACATTAGCGGACTGACTGCTTGGTGGGCCCTCACTTTGGGTAGATCTAATTTGTGTGGGGACCGGACCTCAATGCTCAAGGCCCTGTCGCTGCGTCCGCCATTGTTACTATGCTATATAAAGCACGATATAACGCTAACTCTATGTTTATTTTCTATCATATTTATTTATTTTTTATATCCTCAAAAATTCCTTCATCCTTATCCCATAAAATCCCAATTCTCTTAGGTTTAAAAAACCAGATAACTACTTATGTTCACGGACACAGAAGAAAGTACAATCGAAACTACGGCGGTCTGCGACTGCGCCTACTGGGGTTGCTAGCATGAAAAATGAGTCGCATCAAGAGAGCATATTCCACGATGCGAGTGCATTCGTCAAACGCGGACTGACTATTAAAAGATTGAGGTCAGAAACTGCAGAAATTTGTGAAGAGTTTTTTTTTAACTTAACAGTATTTTAGTGTGCCTTTTTTTGTATTGACACAGCAGTAACCAGCAATCTCATTCATCTCCACGGTACACCTGACTGTATTGTACAGTTTCGCCATATTTTGACCCTAACCGCTTTGACCCTTTGTATGAGTAATTCATTAATTAAAAAGGACAAAAGTACATTTTACGATTTTATTTGGTTTAATCATTTGAAGGGCACTATTTTTTTTTAAATACGTTTAACTGTTGAGCTGTATTTTATGGCATATCTTAATTCGGAAGATAGGAAGGTGTGGTTAGTAAAAATAGAGTTTGTTTCATGTTGGTGTTCAGGGCTGAGTCGATTTAATTATTTTGCCACTTTTATTGTATTGGCCGTGACCTTAAGTTTCTATTCCTTAACCTCTTTACACTAATTTTTTTTTTTTCTGTTCCACATTTTGTATATTATATAATTCTCATGGAACACAATATAATATGCACAATAAATATGTTATTTCCACGCAAATAACAATTATATTTTATTTTTAATTTTTTTTTTTAATTTCCCTCCAAACACATTTGGTTTCATTGTTTTACACAGATTTTTTGATGCTGTTTGAAAGAACTTTAAAGTCGTTCTTTTGTTAATTTTCAATACCATTATAATTCAGTTTCTAAATCAAGCGACAGTCATAATTTATAGAATATTTTGTTATATTTATTATATATTTAAAAAAACTATTGTATCTAATAATGTTAAAGAAAAAACGACATTTCATTGTCGAGACTTAACAATTAGCTTATTAAAAACAATATTTGACGCTTGAGTCATTGTCGTTGGATTCGGAAATTTAAATTTGGAACGTTTTGGTTTTTTATTACTTTTAATTAGATAGCAACGGACGTTGATTTCAGATCTCAACCGATTCCTGACGAGTCGTCCGGTAAGTCAGGCGCGAAGTTCTACCAGAGCTACGATAGACTGTTCATTTTGAAGACGCTCACCTCTGAGGAAGTGGAGCGTATGCATTCATTCCTCAAGCACTATCATCCTGTAAGTTTATTATTATCATGCATTTGTGCTTATGGGTGTAGCCAGAGTCTGTCATTTTGTATTTGTACAGTCAACATTAATAGACTTTAAAATTAAACACAATCACACAATATGACAAGATGTATTTCGGAATGACTACTTCAACATGACATATTTATCTCATTAAGGTAAAGTTAAAGGAGAATGCCCATTTTTGGACCCACTTGATACCACTAATAGTATGGTAACAAAACAATATTCTAAAATAATATTATATATCTTTTTTTTATTAATTCATTTTAATTATATCAACACATCATTTACCAATCAATAGACAATGTTTAATTACATAAAAACAGATATCATCAATTATATTATTAAAGTATTTCAAATAATAATAACTTCAAATATTGCATCAGAAAACATCGAATTACGCAATGACCTAGGTGAAAAAATTAAAACTGATTGCTAACAAGAAAGTAGATTTATTTTTCTACAAAATTAACTAAAAACATCGACAAACTCGAGAAAAAAATTGTGGGCCCATTTTTCTTAGGCGAATAGGCATTCTCCTTTAATTGTTCAGTTATAAACAGTCTCCATATTTTTTTTTTTTGTACAAACTTTCGTTAACATACGCTTGTCCTTCTGACTGCGTTTTATTAATAATATTCACAAAAATTTAATCCTCTAATGAGTAAAGTGGATTATGTCGATGAGTGTACATTGTTTTTTTATGTTGACTATACACAGGTTGACGAAAATAATGATGACTGTACATAGTGTTATAGTGGAAATTTTGTCATACATAATATTTGATCTTGTTTGGATTAAATGAAGCTTATGATATTTTGTAAACTTAAATGTCATTAATAAAGAATTTTGGCGGCCATCTAGATTATCTGTCTTGAATTATTTTCCTAAACTTGTGTTTATTTGAGTGTTAATGGGTAATAATGGTGGATTATTAACCATTAAGTGTTTGTAAACTAACGTGAGTGTTATTTGTAAATAACACTAACAAAAGAAGAGAACGTTTTCATTTTCCCCCCAAAACTCTGTAGGAAGTTTTAGTATAGATTCACCCACTTTTCTAAAGATACTTTTGACTTGACTGGAACTCGACCTGACTATTTAGTGTGATAATAATATTAACTAGATGCAAATATTTACTTTGACATTGGCAAATTGTTATAATGCCGAATAAACCTAAAAATAAGATTATTTTTTTTCAGTACATAGTTGAGAGGCATGGTAAGACACTCCTGCCGCAATACTTGGGTATGTATCGGCTGACAGTTGACGGAATTGAACATTATTTGGTTGCGACAAGGAATGTCTTCTCCAATCATCTTAATATACATCGGTGAGTTAATGCATCTTTATATTTGACCTGCTCTAAAATACTTCATTTGGTAGTAGATTAAAAAAAAAATTTTTTTTGAGGAATTTAACCCAGTCCGGTGACGTCAGTCTCATCACTTAAACTTTAATTAGTAAAAAAATATAACTATTACATAGATTTATGTTATTACTTATTAATTACCTATTTTGACAGTACATCTTATAAATTTGTGACGTCACACATATTTTTTTTTATTGTAGTTCGGCATGTGACAACACTCCGCTTGATATAAAGCTAGAGTACGATCCAGAATGGAAACAACTGCTACTACAGAGAAACCTGTGCGGATAGCAGTCGCCTCCATTATGCTGGCTTGAGGAGACGAGCATGAACCATCTTAGATTGACAGTAAATACTCCTCTCGTTATACCTGGCTACTTTCAGACTATTCCCGAAACGCGACAAAGTCACTTCACGGGTGTTACATTCGAAAGTGGTGGTACTACCCCAGGACGGCAGACTGGACAAATAACCAACATCAGTCTGCCTACCACTCTTTATATTAATGGTTATACTGATACCTACATACACAAATGCCCTTGACCCTGAACTCGAACTGGGACAAAACGTTATATCAACATGACAGTCATCGTCACCATTACCCTTCTCCCTCCATTAGCGCAGTCTCCCTTGTCTGTATTTCTCTCTCCCACTCCTCATTACACACTAGCACGGGATCAAATGGGGCTTTATCTTTACAATGCTTTTTTTTCTGTTTCAGGAAGTACGACTTAAAAGGCTCTACCGTTGATCGTGAGGCTTCTGAGAAGGAGCTCGAAAAGGACCTGCCAACATTGAAAGACAACGATTTTATTAAACAAGGCGTACGGGTCGATATAGGCGAAGCTGCCAAGGAGAAGTTACTTGAAACACTCACTGCCGATGTTGAGGTCAGAATAAGCGCATAACCTTCTTCAATAAACGGGCTATCTAAAGCAAAAAGTATTATGTAGCCTGGGCCTGCCACACTCCACATGAGCCTGAGTCCGATTCATGAACCGAGGCGACTGTTGTCAGATAAGGATCTGCAAACAGTCGCGTCCTCTTGCGTTTGCGTTCATGGACCGCACTCTAGCTTTACACCAGGAGGAGTGTTGTCATATGTTGAGCTACAATAAAAAAAGTAAGAATTATTATTGGGACCGTCTTTTTAAAATCATGTGACCTCTGTTGCATCGGGCTTGTCTCCAGCACATCACAGAACATTTAGTCATACTAAGCCAGTGCTTATATCATAGGCAAGCGACCAAAAGGAGAATGCCCATTCGGCTAAGAGCAATGGGCCCACAATTTTTTTCTCGAGTTTCACGACCATTTTTAGTTCATTTTGTAGAAAAATAAATCTACATTCCTTATCGCCAATCAGTTTTAATTTTTTCATCCAAGTTACTGAGTAATTAGACTTTTTCTGATATAGTATTAAATATAGTATTTCTGATATTAGTAATTGGTAATATTATTTTTTTGTGTTATTAAACATTGTATAATAAAAATATATTAATGACAAAATAAGGTATTATTTTAGAATATTGTTTTGTTAAGTATTGTTTGTATAGCGAGGTTCGAACACGGGTCTCATCTGTCGTGGGTCCACGTCCATTCTAGTGGGACATTATGTCGACTTATTTTCCAGTTTCTAACAAAACTACACTTGATGGATTATTCACTTCTTCTGGGAGTGCACGAGTGCGGTCGCGGCGAAGCGGAAGCCGAGGCGGCGAGATTACGCGACGCAGAGTGCGACAGCGAAAATGGTGACAGTGACAGTGACACCGACACAGACAACAGACACCACGCCGACAGGTATACACGAATGTTCATTCTTCATTAATTAAGAATAAATATCGTTTGCTTGTGTGATGAAAATTGAGTATTTTATATGACAGTTTATACAGGCTGTAAAAGGACAGTAGGCAAATTGTTTAACCATGTGATTTTTTAATTTTTTTTGCATTGCCATTGCTAGCAGGGCACTCGTCCGTCTATCAACTGTCAATCTCAATCCTTGCATTTACATTGCTTGTTTTTTTGATATTTTTATGATGTTTTGCGTCTTTTTTTTTTAACAAACAATGGCACTATAATGTTATGTAGTTGATGTAAGACAGATTGATGAGAAAAAAAGATCTTGAATGAAAAGTGCGGTCCATGAATGGAAACAACTGCTACTACAGAGAAACCTGTCCGGGTAGCAGTCGCCTCCACTATGCGAGCATGTACCACCATCTAGATTGACAGCGCACACTCCTCTCGTTATACCTGGCTACTTTCAAACTATTCCCGAAACACGACAAGGTCACTTCACGGGTGTTACGAAAGTGGTGGTACTCCCCCACAAATTACCATCATCAGTCTGCCTACCACTCTTTAATAGTGCCTATAGGCACTGAGCGACCAAAGTACATATAACAAAGTTACATTGGTACCAGTCTTTAGCGAGGTTCGAACACGGGTCTCATCGATCGTGAGTTCACGCGTCTCACCGCTAGACCACGGCCGCTCAATTCTGTTGCAAAGTTACATAGTTATTAGTGAAAAAGCAATGTTCTGACTTGAAACTGAACAAAGAATTGTAGGTAGACTGATGTTGATTATTAGTCCGGTCTGCAGTGTCCGGGGCACACTTCCACTAATGAAATTACGAATTACTGTACGTAATTGCATTGTGTTATAGTTATTTATTAAACTTAAGCAAACGATATACTGATTCACTATGATGCATAATAACATAACATAAATGTAATTTTTCATAGGCAAAATAATTAGGATTTGTTCCGGAACAAAAGCTTGCCTATCTTTGTTAAATAAAATTGTGTATGAAAACCCGATCTTATGACGGGTATCGTACTAGTATTTTGGTAAATGTTCTGCACGCTATAGATGGGGCTGGAATACTCCTCCGGACAGTCCTCGGGCACTCACACGGCAGCACTCCTTCCGATACACCGGCATCATACCTGACCTGGACATATATGCCATTCCCAGCCAAGATGGTAAGCCAAGTCAAGTTATAAATGTCTATACTAATATAGTACTATCATAGGCACTGAACGACTTTCAAATTAAGGTCCAATTGCACCACATGACAACTATTACTTTCACGTTAAAGGTTAAAATTGAAATTGGGTTGCTTCAAAAAACACCTGTCTGTTTTGACACTTGCTTTGACGCTAACCGTAACTAGCGAATTTTGGCTAGTCAAAATTAAAGTAATAGTTAAACCAATCTCACTAACGTCAAGTGTATGAAGAGAGGCCCAATATGTTTTTCTATTAATTTCTCGGGAATGTACTTCTAATTACATCAGTCACTCTTTTATCGACAACGATATGAATTTGCACAGCAGTGCAACGCGTGTGGTGTAAATTTAAATGTAACCGTTAAAGTCATCGTAAAATGTAACTTTAACTTTTGGTGCAATTGGACCTAAAACTAATCTTCTTTTTATTATTGTATCTCGGTATATGTCAACGCTTTGCCTAATGTAAAGCTAGAGTGCGTTTTATGGACGAAAACAACTGCTACTACAGTGACACCTCTACAGGCGGCAGTCGCCCCCGCTATGCCGGCGTGAGATGGGCATGCACTATCCGGATTAAAGGTGCATCCTCTCGTTATATCTGACTACTTTCAAACTATTCCCGAAACGCGACAAGGTCACTTCACGGGTGTTACACACTATGCCAATGGAGGCGACTGCTGCCTCTAGACACTAATGTGGAGTAGCAGTTGTTTCCATTCATGGACCGCACTCTGGCTTAACATCAGGCGGAGTGTTGTCACATGCCAAGCTACAATAAAAAAAATTTAAAATATTTCAGGTGCTGTCAAGAAGGAGATCTATTTTGTTGCCCTAATTGACGTACTCACACACTATGGTGTTAAAAAACAGGTAAATATATCAAGCAACTCCTGCGATAATAAGTGATACTGAACAGCGACTGAAGGCTATCCTACGACTATCGTACCGCTCTTGCTTCCACTTTATTGTGTGTCGTATGCAATAAATCGGTGTGAAGACCGAAGTCGTGTATTTTTGTACCCCACGAACGTGACAATATTTTTTAAAATAGTCATTAGTCCAATTTGTCGTTCTGTGTACTACCACTTTAAATTGTAACAGCGAGTCAAGTTTCGAGATGAGAGATGTTAGTATAAGTTCTCAATTCACGCTGTCACAGCCAATGGGGATCCTCACGCAAAGCTCAGCGCAGAGGGCGCTAGCGGCGCGATGGACATTTCAAATCGTTGTAGCTTTGTTTACGTCTGGGTTTTTTTTGCATTTTTTTGCGGTAGGATCGGTCTATTATTGTTATTGTTAATATGTATTCTACCCGGAAGCTCAAAGAATTGAAAGACAAATTTAAAAAACGAGGAGGAAAGATAACTGGAAAGAAATGTGATCTTGCTGAGAGGTAGACATATTCCTATTAAAATATTTTTTAACAGTGATATTATCTACATTTGTAGCTTTTGTTGGTTGTAAAGTGTTAATTCATAGTTCATTCATCTTAAGAAAATTTACGAAAAGTCAGAGACCGTTGCTTTAAATTTATGGATTTTTTTATTTTTAGGTTAGAAGTTATGACCGAAATTTTAATTTCGGCGACCAAAGTTCTCAAACTTGTAATAATTGACTGAAATATATACTTTAGCAACTCACTTGTATATGTTGACACTCCTACATAGTCAGATTCTTAGAAATGATTCCGGCATAACTTACTATGTGGTGTCGCAACAAAATTTTTGCGACGCATAGCTTTTCTCACTGTTTTTTAATGTGGGATCTTTGGGAAATAAATGTACACCAGAAGTGGTACATCCAGGTACAGCACATAAAGGCATTTTTCGAGAAACTTGAAATTTACGGATTGATAGGTTAGAAAATATATGGAAGTGACAGTTTTCGATGGCCATGGCGACGATGCGCCATCTGGCGTGATAAAATGGCAGTAATGATCCCCATTGTGGTCGTTTTGTTTGAATGTTCTTATCACTTTACGCCGTGACGGCGTAAATGTAAACTCATACTTCGCCCTCTCTTTAGAAGGTGCCCAGTCAATGGATGGTGCCTTTTATAGCCCCAAGCTGGCATAGCGGAGGGGACTGCTATCTGTAGTTATTTCTCTGTGGTGGCAGTTGTTTCCACTCATGGATCGCACTCAAGTTTACTCCGATAAGAATGGCGAGTTTTTTTATTGCGGCTCGGCATATGACAACACCCCGCCTGGTTTAAAGCTAGAGTGCGGTCCATGAACGGAAACAACTGCAGCTATCGCCTCCGCCATGCCGGCCTGAGGAGACGAGTATGCCTCATCTAGATTGACAGCGCACGCTCCTTTCGCGATACCTAGCTTCCAAACTACTCTCGAAACGCCAGGACGCCAGAATGGGCTAATAATAACCACAATCAGTCTGCCTACCACTCTTTAATAGTGCATGCACTGAGCGACCAAAGTACATAAACAAAGTTACATTGGTACCGGTCAGAATTAGCAAGGTTCGAACATGGGTCTCATCGATTGTGAGTTCATGCATCTTACCTTACCGAGTTATTATATTTAAAAAATTTCAGGCCGCAAAAGCAGCGAAGACGGTGAAGTATGGCAGTAATGTTGATGGCATATCTACGTGTGATCCTGATCAATATGGCAAAAGATTTATCGAGTTTGTCGCTAAAGCTATCGAAGGAAACTAATATAGTATACAACATAATATAATTAATATAGTATACAGGGTGTAAAAGGACAGTGGGCATTCTCTTTAGCCACGTGTTACACTATTAGCTATAGCTATTAGCTATTTTTTTATTATTATTAGCTTTTTCAAGCTGCAATGTCGTAAAACATAGCGCTCCCGGTCATCGATCAGCTACAAGTTGAATGACCTCATGCGTCTGCACCGCCCGTATATTAATCCTAGTACTGACATTGCTTGTTTTTGATATTTCAATGATTTTTTTTTGGCTAATTATGGTACCATAATGTTATGTAGTTGATATTATACCAATTAATTTCAAAAATGGTACAACTTTTGGTCATATCGCAAGTCCTTTTACACCCTGTATTTAATCTTCGTGAAATTTCTCATACTAGTACATTGTCATGTTTATTAAAAATTATTTATTTTAATAAATGCTAGATTTGTAATCAAATTTAGATAATTCGCAAAATATAATTCGTTTTAGTTTTAAAATTTATTAGTTACTCGGTCGACCGTGACTAAAATTAACGAACGAGAGAAAACGGGACGATTCCTCGTCCCCGAGCTAGTTTCGGAGACAAAGTATCTCAAAACAGGGACTGTCTCGTCCAAAACGGGATAATAAGTCATTCTATTTTAAACTTTACTGTTTGGTGTTATAGTCGGTTTTTGTATGTTCATTTCTATAAATTCGTTTTGGGTAGAAGGGGTATCTGAATAGATTCTTAATCTAGTATTATTATTAAATTAAAGCTTAAACCGCAATACTGAGGCGCGGTGCGGTGCGGCCATGTTGGTTCCCGGAGAACACAATGCCGCAACTTTGCCATAGTGTGACATGCAGTGTGTGCGATCTCCCGTCTATTGCCGTGTATTGTCTCAGTTAGGAAGAGCCGCGCCGCGCCGCACTTCTGTAGTGCGGTTTGAACTTAAGGTCGAAAATATAATTTAGTAATATTTTTTAAAAACTATGTCCTCCTCCTTAGAAATTGTGAATCGAATAATGGAAATCACAGGGTGTTGTAGGATACGTAGCTATTCGTAGTTAAAATGTATTTTTGTATATTTCTTAAGGGCCGATATCCGCGACGCGTCTTATAAAAAAATCATACATTACATGAAAATTGCTGCATGTGAGGATAATTTTGAGGGTAGGTAACTGACTTTTTTAATGGAGCAAGAACTTACGGGGGAATGCCATGTGAATCTGGATGATGCACATTCGTCTTCTCAAGCCGGCATAGCGGAGGCGGCTGTAGAAATTTCACTGTGGTAGCAATGTTTGCCGTTACATCAGGCTATAATAAAAAATAATCGCGGCTATGTTTTTTTTTTAAATAATGTACTAGTATGGGATTTTAATGTTTTTACTAATTAGTTATTTTTGTCTAAGACACTATATTATTATCGAGTTGCAAGCTTGAATGCGGGCGTATCTAATTACTAATTTATTATTATGCGGTGCGGTTAACCGCTAAAGTTACGGATTTTTTATAAATCTTAATTTGTTCTACTAATTAATATTGAAGATATTTTACGTCCTTATGGGGTAGGGGGCCCATTTTGTATGTGACGAAAGTTTTTTATTTATTTATTAGTAGAACAATTTTTTATTAGATTAGTTCACTTTTGAGTCCTGTCGTTAGGCTTTCCGCTATTTGTCTCTGTTTTTAACTTTCAAGCTACAATAAAAATTCACCATAAAGGACAATGTCTATTATTGGGCCCACTTGATTTCTATTAGTTTATTAACAAAACAATATTCTAAAATAATATGTTATTTTTTCATTAATTTCTTTCAATTATGTCTATACATTGTTTACCAATCAATAGACAATGTTTGATTACATACAAAACAGAAGCATTTAATATAATAACAACCTCAAATATTTCACCAGAATAAGTCAAATAACTCGGGTAACAAAATTAAAACTGATTTGTGATAATTAATGTGATTTTTTAAATTTAATTACACATTGTGTATTGATAGGTAGACGATGTGTGTTGATGCGTAATTAAATATTAATAAAAAAAGATTAAATTAAAATATTGTTTTGTTATCAAACTGTTAGTATCACGTGGGTCAAAAGTGGACATTGTCCTTTAAAAAAATTCTGCATATCTTAATAAAAATAAAGTCAATTGTTTCTGAAAGGCAGGGCTCACCAGTCAAATTAAGTGTTATTCACATGTTTATTGTAGAAAATTACAGTTCTATTAAAAAATATGATTAAAAAGATGTTAGTAATAAAAAAATATTAGGGCAATCTCTACGCCGTCTTAATTCTATGACTGGTTTATGCAGCTTTGCCTGATACTGTATCTTTTGTGAAAAACTTTTAAACTCGGTTATGACTGTCATCGGAGAGCCAAGTTCGCTACACTAATAGAATCACTTCATTTGAATACAGTCATAGAGCGGCCGTGGTCTAGCGGTAAGACGCGTGTACTCACGATCGATGAGACCCGTGTTCGAACCACGCTAATTCTGATCGGTACCGATGTAACTTTGTTATGTGTACTTTGGTCGCTCAGTGCCTATAGGCACTATTAAAGAGTGGTAGGCAGACTGATGGTTATTTGTCCAGTCTGCCGTCCCGGGGTAGTACTACTTTCGAATGTAACACCCGTGAAGTGACCTTGTCGCGTTTCGGGAATAGTTTGAAAGTAGCCAGTTATACCGAGAGGAGTGTGCACTGTCAATCTAGATGGTGCGTGCTCGTCTCCTCAAGCCGGCACGGTGGAGGCGACTGTTACCCACATAGGTTTCTCTGTAGTAGCAGTTGTTTCCATTTATGGTCTGCACTCTAGCTTAACATCAGGCGGAGTGTTGTCACATGTCGAGCTACAATAAAAAAAAAATTTCCTCGGCGCCCAAAATAATATTGTCTGATTCTTAAAGAGATCTCATTTTACGCCATGACAGCGTATTGTAAACTCATACTTGGTCCTCTGGTGACATAATGTTAACAAGATAACCATAATGTAAATTTTAAAGTAATAGTTAAAGTTACTTTAACCGGCCTTCTGGTGCAAAACAGCCCTTATAAATCTTCTCTTAATTAATAAGTGTTAAATCGAGTTTTTGACAGGAGGTACAGCAAAAAATATTATTAGGCAATGTTTGCTTTAATATAATTATTTGACTGTTTTCTTATTTTAATAACGTCTGCTTTTTTTAAAAAAATATGATTAAATTAATTCATATTAATTATCCGTCTAATTGACATGTTTTCTATTTGGAGTAATAAGCTTTTTCAGGTTATGTATCTTTTACGGGTAACCGGCACGGATCTGAAGGCACGGGCTTCAATGCGCAGGAATAATTCTTTGGACCTCAGAGTACATTGACTCCTGTACTGTCGGGCACACACTTATTATACACGGATGTAAAAGGATACTAAAACGTTATGGCTAAGTTTTTTTTTTTTTTTATTGTAGCTCGGCATGTGACAACACTCCGCCTGATGTAAAGCTAGAGTGCAGTCAATGAATGGAAACAACTGCTACTACAGAGAAACCTGTGCGGGTAGCAGTCGCCTCCACTATGTCGGCTTGAGGAGACGAGTATGTACCATCTTAGATTGACAGTGCACACTCCTCTCGTTATTTTTATCGGCTTATATTATATTATTATCGGCTTTTTAAATATTTTCAAATAAATCAAGCCGTAATGTCGTAAAAAATCTTTAAACATACACGCTTCGGCCATCAGCTGTGAGTTGAATGAACTCGGGCGTGCTACGAGGCTGTCGCGACACCAGCTCCACTTGATTTTTTAAATTGCTTTCACATTGCTTGTTTCGTGTTTTTTTTAAAACAAATAATGGTTCCGTAGTTATGGAGTTAGTTGATTATAGACCAATAAATATTTACAAAAAAAAAAAACTAATTACCGTGAATAAAGTTAGAACTAATCGCGGGGGTGACGCCTTCCTTTTTGCACCCTGTATAAGTTTGTGACCTATACAACTGGAAATTTAGTAAACAAGATGTTGAGAGGAAACAAAGTGTTGCTATTATTTTAGAATGTTAGGTAAGGAATAATTTAAGTGTGATAAATCATTTATCCCCACAACTTTCGCTTATGCCTTGAGAACTGTGCCGAACTTAAGCCCTGCAGGCGCCTGAATGGATTTTTAATAAAAATTAGGTATATCACTTATATTCAAAGGTTTCGCTACTATAAGGTCTATTTTTTTGTCTTTGCCAATTTTAATAGATTTTTTCTTAGATTTCTAGTTTAGTGTGTAAAACTTTACTCTTTAGGGACTGATTCGGGCGGACAATTGTTGGCGCAATTAAATTTGAATTTGCTTCAATTTCTGTTAACATGGTCCGCATATCTTCCAGTAGGGGGGGCAAGAGACTTCACACTCCTGCACACACGTAGTTCGTCCACGCTACTGCACTCCAAGAGCGCCTGTGATTGTCTCTTAAGCCCCATGCTACATCTGCAGTGGGTTGTCTGTAACATCAATAGTGGATAAAGGCTAGTTGAGCCAGCAGTGCCCTGTTATAGTGCCAATGGCTAAACGGAGCTCGCGTAATTATGTGAAAATGAAGGACAATGCCTATTCTTGGGCCCATTTGATATCTAATAGTTTGTTAACAAAACAATATTTTAAAATAATATCTTAATAGTCTAATCACACAAAAAACAGATATCGTCAATTTTATTAAAGCAGAAAAAGTCTAATTACTCAATAACCCGGGTGCAAAAATTAAAACTGATTGGTGATAAGGAATGTAGATTTATTTTTCTACAAAATGAACTAAAAATCATCGACAAACTCGGGAAAAAAATTGTGGGCCCATTTCTCTTAGGCAAATGGACGTTCACCGTTGAAGCGAATTTAAGTTTTATTCAAATAATTGTCGTCTAGAACAGATTTTGTTATTATTCGACATTTTGAAAGACTTGTGGATTGTTAAATATATAATTATTATTTTATTTTAATTAATTAAAATTATTTGTTTTTCAATATGTCTTTATTTAAAAACATGTATAATTTTTTATTAATCATTGTAATTCCTAAGCTATGTACCTCGTCTGGCGCAGCGAAACGAATGGTTTAGCCAATAGTTGTACTACTAATTGGCTATCAAAGGCAGTAGAAATTAAGCGATGTTTGAACTGAAATGCATGTTTTAAGGTGTAAAGTTACAACTGTTACTTTTTACCGTGACGTAACCGTACTTTAACCTTCTTCTTCTTTTGTTAAATGGACATAAATGTTATAACAACGACAATTCTGCCAATGTCGAGTAAAATTCTTAATGTTCTTGCATCAAATTGTAATGGTGTTTTACAATTTGACGCTTTCTTGGAGTATTTGGCGGCAATTCACCCGGTCACGTCACAATATGAGCGTTTTCATTGCCTACTTTAACTTTAATCAGCCAAGATTCGCTGGTTGCGGTTAGGTTAGTGTCAAAAATGACAGGCGCGACGATGGTGCAACTCGTGTGGGGAGTAAATGTAAACGTTTAACGGTTACGTCGCTGTAAAAGTAATAGCTGCAAATGGACCTAAGTCTATTGTATTCTGGCTTCGCAGTACAGACGTAAAAGAAATAATTCATTCATATAGGCGTCTTTGTTCGGGACCAGCGACCTAGTGTATCGTGGCGATATCACGGCCGATTTCGTAGCCAATTGCGTGGATACTCGTGGAAATTAACCGACGATAGAAGCGCGAACTCGCCGCGATACACTCGCTCGTGGAGTCGGCGCCTATGTGAAGACGTTTTCAGTTTGTTATCTATATTAATAAATACAATAAAAGAGAGCCTATAGTTGTCAATTTAATTATTATTATTATTTGGAATTCGATGTTGTTTTTTTTTCTCTTTGTCTAAAATCAGTATTGGATGCGTTTTTATTATAATTTTTGTGATAATTATTATAAAAACTATTGATTTTTTTTAAATGTTAAAATCTTTATCTATGGTCTCTTTTTATTTTTTAATTTTAAGTTGTGTTTGCATTATGGGCTCGAGTTAGGTCTGCTCTAGGCGATTATATTGAACTTTTACATTGTACTCCAAATGTCTTAGCGGCTTTTGGGCGGCATTATTTTATTTGACAGTGGGTCAGGGCCTTTTTTGCGCGGGAATGAACAACTTATATAGCTTAGTGGCCCGAGTATTTGCCCAAAGTGGAGAACGTGGGTTCGATTCCAACCTGAATTCAGACGTTAACTTTTTGTTTTAAAAGGAAATAGATGATTCATATTTTAACATTGTTCAATATAATTGATTGAGTCTAGGGTAGATTTAAAAACGGTCACAAGATGGCTGTTTTAAAAATTAAACATCCATTTAATGGTTACTTTTTTTAATTAGACTTTATTGTGTTAAGTCATTAATTTTGTTGCCATTTTGGTTCAGTAAAATGATTAATCTTCATAGCAGGGACTGAAAACGGTACCGGTATCGATGCGTACAAATAAACGTTAAAAGTAACGTTACAAAAATAATCGTGATCTATTGTTTATCGTCTCGATGGCGGGATGGTCGGTATTTTTCGTTACTTATCGATATTAAAATTAGATATTGGGTAATGCAGTAAAAATCGGAGAAATAACGTTACTTTTTTTCATGGTATCATTGTCAGTCCGTGCTTCATAGTTATTTAATTTTTTATTTTATTACTGTATTATTATTTATTGTTTTGTGAACGAGTTCTTAGCAAAATTTCCTCTGCTTTAAGCGTTTTACTGTGCTTTGAAAGCTGAAGTATACAAATCTGTACGCTTAGCCATTTTGACTTGATACTAGGGTTGCCAACCGTACTTATATATCAAGCAGTACGTTATTGTACGCAAAAATATTGTGTGGATCTGCTTAGTATTGAACGTCTATGTAGCAAGTGACTATTTGTAAAGATGACCGTAAAATTCCCAATTAACTTACCTATAGGCCATAAAGCGACACGTCTAAATGTTGAAATGTATAAAAAAGCGCTTAACGTTGACTTTACATCCACCTGATACATGTGTTGTCATATGTTGCTATAAAAATAAAATTAAAAATTAAAAAAAAACTTACGTAGGCTAAAAAGTTAAAAACCAATCTACAGTTGTCACTTGTTTGAATCGACAACAAAATGTATGGAATTTGACGTTTCGTTGTCACTTGGGTGACAGTAAAACGTCAAATCGAATATATTTTGATCCATCAAGTTTTTTAAAATTTTTGTTTTTTTTTTTGTTATTTTGCATTCTGGTAATTTTGTTACACAGACGATTCAATATTAAGCCATGGGATCAAAGAATATTGTCCACAAAATATATTTAATTAAGATAGCACGTTGAGAAAATAACGTTGGCAACACTGGTTGAGACGGAAGACTTGTTCTCAGACAAAATGTTATATTATACAGTGTTATTTTTGTTATTCGGTGAAGGTGAACGCCAGAATCCTTTTTGTTATAGTAAATAAATACAACATAATTATTGAAATATTAATATTTTTAATTAATTTTTAAACTTTGTTTTAATTATTAATATTTTAGTTTTTCTATGTGTATTTGTATACTTGTTGCTTTGTGCGAAGAACATGATAAATAATTTATGTTCATTCTCTAGTCTCGTACTTTTGTAAAGACAAAATGTGTATGAAAAATTGAACTTAATTTTTTAAAAATAATCAATTTATAAAGTTTCTGCAATTTGACTTGTTTTTTTTTTATTTTAAACTTCCCTATCAACCCCTGCTTTATAAATGCAGCTGGCTCTGAGTAGAATAATAACTCCTTCCTTCCTAAATCTGTGCACTTAAGTTTTTAGGGTAGATTCTGATGCAGTTGGTGTAGCCTGTTTTGATGCCCATAAATTAGGGTTAATTTTAACTGTGTGCGGTTCTTCGGGACGAAATTAACCTTTTGGGCATCGATTTTGGTACTAGCTTCTTATGACTTCTCCTATTGTTTTTTATCGTAGCTCGACTGGTTGAGTGTAGATACCTCTTATACCTGGGCTTCCAAACTAATCAAGGTACTACCCTAGGGCCAAGTAGGATGTCTCTTCACTGCGTTTCAGGATCACGTTTAAGATAAAAGAAATATGTGTTATGTCACATGCAAATCATAAATCGCAAACGTTATTTCGAAATAATTATATATTTTTTAGATTATTAGTAAAAAATAATAAAAGAACTTAATCCATTCTAGTTTTAACGTGTTTCTCTGTAATTTTATCCTTCTCGACAATGTAGACAACAGCACCCCAACCAGATATAGCATCCCTATCGGCTGCATTCACCAGGGCCTAAAACAAGTATAATCATTGTATTTTTGATAGTAAACATAGATGACGAAGTTTTTTTCTAATTGTTACTCCCATCTGCCATACCATCCAGGTTGACAATGCACACAAATTTCATTATAATTGGCTACTTTAAAATTGATCCTGAAACGTGTCAAAGTCATGGAAAAGTGGTGTTACTATCCCACGACGGCAGACTGGGTTAGTAACCATCTGTCTGCCTACCACACTTTTGTGCTGGTTGTCTTTGAGAAGATTGTATGGTTTTTGTGAGAGAAGAAACTAGTGGGTCTGTGGCAAGCATGGAGGACAATGGAGTGCGCATCACACACAAAAGCGCCAATCATACTTTAGCGAAAATCGCGCTAATGCTATAAATATTACGTCAGTCTGAGTTATTCGATTTTTGTGTTCGCACGTCGATCGCTCCCGCTTTAATCGCAAATAAAAACGTCAATAATGCCTAATTGTGCAATTAAATGGTGTCAAAAAAGGTCCCGAACTTCAAGCTACAAAAAAGATGGGATAACATTTCACAGGTAAGTGATTATCTCCTTTATTTTTTAATTTAAATATTATAAACAAATTCCTTAGACGCCCCCGCTTGGTAACTTGACACCGTCTTCTTTCTCTTTCTAATACACTGACAGTTGTATCTTTTCTTCGCTATAGTGCTGTTCAAAGCGTTGCGACGATCTATATCGATAAAATTATAATTTAATAATTTTAATTAATTTATTTAGATGAAATATCTTTATTAAGCGACCTAAAAAGAGAAAGTTAGCAATTCGACGAATTTTTTTTGTAAATATGTTAACTGATTTCTACGCCGATTGTGAACCGATGTTAACAATTCTTTTTTTTGTTGAATTGGTTACATCTCGGGGTGTCCTATTTGGAAAGAAAATTTGTCACCTGTTTTTTTCAAAATCGAAACCATTCTGCATCTCGAAGCAATCCTTAAGATATTACGTCTTTATATCGTATTGTCACGATTGTAGGAATTGTTGGGATAAACAAATTAAAAACTAAACAAAAAAAATTACACAAAATAAAAATTCAAATAATTATCGACATTTTATAATTTATAATAAATATCGATACATCACTAGAGGATCACGTGATGTTGCGTCAGCCGTTAGCGCGCGGGAAAGTTTTCCCCCCCTCCTGCCTAAAATCGGCGAGTTGTGTTTCGAACAAAAACGCGTCGATGCGCAATCTATTCTATATTATCTTTGGTGGCAAGTATTAAAAATTTGTATTTTCATTTGGTTATTTGACATACCTGTGAAATAGTTTCAAAGAGATCTTCTGGTGATAGGTTTGGTTCCCAGAGAGCTTCACACATACCATATAATTGTTCAGAGCATGTTCCTGACACTACAAAGTCTTCTGGCTCGTTCGGACAACCAATCTGAAAAGAAAATATATGCCAACATATTTTCAAAATAATTAATATTAAAAAATATAAATTAATTTTTTAATAAGAAACATACAATAAAAATATTTAAGGATTAGTCTGTGCCTCTAACCAGGTACAATGAATGTGCCCTGACAATGGATGGAATACACTCATCTCCTCGTGCTTGACTGACCGCTACCTGCAGACATTTCTCTGTGGTTGCAGTTATGAACACACTAACATAACATCACATTGAGTGCAATCACATGCTAAGCTATTGAAATTTTAGTATAGGCCAATGGCTCCCAATTAGTATGTAGTCCTGGGGGTATACAAAATTACATGAAGGGGTACATGTGGCAATATAAAATCGTTTGAATTACCTTAAAGGGGTACACATTTGAACTTTTTCTTGAAGTGGTACAAAGAGCAAATTAATTGGGAACCGCTGATATAGGCAATGTAAAAAAAAGTTTTCTTACCAGATCCATGTTACAGACATAAGGTTGACTGGTTTTGGGATCCAAACCAGCAATAACAGGCTCAATGAAATAAGGTCCAAAGCGACGTTCATAAAGTAAATTTGATAACATTGATGAGAATGTTTTAGGGGTCATAATACGATTCTCCTTTAATTCATAAAGATTTAGTCTGAAATAAATAATATTACTTTTTTCAATTAATGTACAATACACTGTGTACCAGTTCTACCTTTAACTATTCTGTAGAGTCTATTTTGTACAAAAAAGGACACACTAAAGAAAAAAGAAAATATCCCATTAAATATATTCTTTTTATATATCCATGTCTACAGAACAGGCAAAGAAAATACTCATCTTCTTCTCCTTTTGTTAAATGGCCTCAGATGTCATAATAATGACAATTCTGCCAATGTCGAGTAGTAAATTCTTGGTGCCTTTGCATCAAATTGCAATGGTGTTTTACAATTTGACGCTTTCTTGGAGTATTTGGCGGCAATTCACCCGGTCACGTCACAATATGAGCGTTTTCACGGCATGGGATAACCACCAAAAACCGTTTTCGTTGCCACATATAAGAGTGAATTTTAATGTTTCCACAATTACTCATTTTACACAATAATACACACACCACCAAAACACCTCAACTTTCCCAGGCAAAAGCGCGCCAAACACTCGAAAATACTCAAGAATACAGTTTTCTGTTGAATGTCACATGATGCAAGATATCTATTATGACACTGGCAAATTGTGACAATTTTTTATTTTAGCTTGTCATGATGTTAAGCTGGAGTGCGATCCATGAACGGAGGCAACTGCTGTCAGAGAAGGGGATCCGCAGACAGCAGTCGCATCTGCTATGCCGGCTTTGTGAGATGCCTCTTCACACTGCGCTTGAAGGATCCCATGTTATAGGAAGGAGGAAAGACGTGGCTAGGAAGGTCGTTCCACAATTTGATGAAACAACAGAAAAAGGACTGACCAGCCCAAACCTTTTAGTTCGCGAGGGGATCGTTTTGTCGGTCAAATTCAAAATAAAGCAAGATAGAGTTTTTGGAAATAATCTAGCCTAACATAATTATAAACTTATTTGTATTGTCATGTTGGGAACAATTTGGTTTTTACCTGAATTGTAGTCGCTGACGAACAGTTTGCGTGTCCGTAGCAAGACCAGGGAGTCCAACGAACAATGTCGGTCCCATCTGATATACTTTAGGAAAGTTTGTCGATATGGTTTGCGCTTGGATACCATATCTTTTGTCTGTTGCGATTGCCACACAATCCTTGCCTTTCATTGCTACCACAGCACCGCCATTGTAAGCTAAGATAGACTGGAAATAATTAAATTCTATGTTACACACACTTTTTTAAAATTTACCAATTTTTGCTTGCTAATAATGAATGTTAAACATAACCAATAGAAATATAGAACAGAAAAAATAATCGTAGAAATTGTAAGAAGAATACTTACCATTTTGAAATACTATTTGTAAGTCCGTGAGACGCAGCAAATAACTCAAAGTTTAACAATTTATAAACACGAAAAGATGATCAAAAACGACATGTCATTCGGCGGCAGCGGCAAGCATTTTACGTTCCGTTCACCATAGAGATGGTGAAAGACTTGTATATATTGTACTTGTATAATATATAAATGCCGTTCTCTGTTAAACAATGCGACATAAATTGCGTATTACGTAAAGTAAACAAGGTACTTAAATATTTCAATAATAATTTAATTTTCGTATAACATTATTAATATTCATTTTATTATTACAGGATTGTTAATGTGTAATGTGTAATGTGTAATGAAACGTAAATGAGTTTTGTCAATGCAGTTTGATATCTTTAATAATATGATCAGTTTTGTTATTACAAACCATCTCAAGCGTTTTTGCATATAAATTCAATCTTGCAGTCATATTAAAGCCCCATTGGTCTTTCGTTTGACGACATAAGTTTAAATCTACTTCTCCTATCAGTAATCCGTCCTTGCACCTAGAGAGACTAGGCGTTCTGCAACCGTCTGGTGCAGTTATGTAGCTAGACCCATAATAACTCCTTGATATTTTTATGACATGATCACTTTCATCTTTTACATAAAAATCCTCAGTTCCAACTCTATTTATACTGCACGTAAAATAATTATTAGCTATCGCAGCATTTTTTGCTTCGATGGTCCAAAATGACTCTCCGAATTCAGATATTGTTGCAGCAGGATTAAATACAATTTCTGCCCCATTAATACCAAACATTAACCAATTTAGTGCTTGATGTCTTCCGTAACAAATATTTATAGCGATTTTACCATAAATCGTGTCGAAAACTGCATGACCTATGTTACCTGGATCGTAGTAAGACGTTTCGCTGAAGCTTCCAACAGATGGGAGGTGATTCTTGCGATGTTTGCCCATATATTTACCATTATGATCAATTACAACAGCCGTGTTCCACCATCTATCACCTTCTTTTTCTAAAATAGGAGATATGATCACCATTTTATATGCTTTGGCCAATTCAGCTAAAACTCTTGTACTAAATCCTTCTTCTGGCGATTCTACAAAGTCAAGCCATTGTTCTTTTTGACGAGTACAAAGAAAAAATGGCATCGACCAAGCCTCTTGTAGACAAACTATGTTAACTTTTTCTGTTGCAGCTAATTTTATTATTTCGCTAACTTTATTAAAAATTGCATTTCGTTGTTGAATTATTGGTTGAGTTGTCGCCAAAACAATTGAATGTTGTATTAATCCAATTCTTATAATTCTGGGTTTTCTACATTCAACTGCTGCTTGAAACGAATAACTTGCTATATCCATTTGTTTCTCTCTTCCAAAAGAAATCGTTTCATTTTGTAGTGGTATTTCATTATGATCTTCTCGTCCATAATACATTTTGTTAAAACATCTTAAATTTGCACCCGATAAGTTATTTTTAATTATATTATCAAACGTAAGCTCCTTATCGACCATTTTATTTGTTGACTGAACTTAAACTGATGTTATCAAGTTACGTAGCGCCTGTTGTTTTGCGAATAAATAAAAATAAGGCCCAGTTTCACCATCGATGTTAATTTTGTAATTCTGTTAACTGCCGACTTATTATGAGAATATTGGTGAAATTAACTTTTAGGATTAACATTGCTATTAACTATTTTTAGGGGTTTTCTAATATTAGCGCACAATAATATTATTTACTGCACTTAACATACGCCAACCAATGCTGTCATTTAATGGCTTAGTCGCTGCAAATCGAAATAATCTTACTCCCCTCAATGTACACAATATTTCTACAATAACATTTTATAGTGTTTTTTTTTTTCATAAAACTGAGTAACTAGTGCAAAAATATATTAGACTTATTAAAAATTAGAGAATATTTTCTAATTTGCCAATAAAAATCAAAAATATACTATGAAATGTCAAAATTCCCGCCAATTTAAATAAGTTTAAATAAAAAATAACGGGAGTGTTTGGCGCGCTTTTGCCCGGGAAGGTTGAGGTGTTTTTTTATCCCTTTCCTTAATTAGTTTAGTGGTTATTATTGTGTAAAATTGGTGTTATTTTGCGTAATATTATGCTGCGCATGTGAGTAATTGTGGAAACATTAAAATTCACTCTATATGAGGCAACAGAAGCGGTTTTTTTTTGTGGTTATCCCACGCCGTGAAAACGCTCATATTGTGACGTGACCGGGTGAATTGCCGCCAAATACTCCAAGAAAGCGTCAAATTGTAAAACACCATTGCAATTAGGGAATGCAATCCCGACTCGAGATCGCAAATTCGAGATCCCGCGGGATTAGAAATATCAATCCTGCGGGATCCCGGAATTTTCGGGATCTCGTCTAGTTTTAAGAAAATGTAAAGTTCGGATGACTGAAAACGATGAAAACTCAAACAAATAAACCAATAATTTTATTTTCTGCAATAAGCCTTATTAGACAATGCTTTTATCTCGTTCACGCTAAAACAACTTATACAGTTGGTATCTCTCTCACTCATTCGTAAGCGTTCATTGCATTATTTACATTTCCTTTCGGTTGATCAACGTCTTCGGTGCTCGGCATGTGACAACATTCCGCACGATGTGAAGCTAGAGTGCGGTCCATGAATGGAAACAACTGCTACTACAGAGAAAGCGGCCAGCAGTCGCATCCACACACCGGCTTGAGGAGACGAGCATGTACCATCTAGATTGACAGTGCACACTCCTCTCGTTATACCTGGCTACTTTGAAACTATTCCCGATACGCGACAAGGTCACTTCACGGGTGTTACATTTGAAAGTGGTGGTACCGTATCCCAGGACGGTAGACTGGGCTAATAACCATCATCAGTCTCCCTACCACTCTTTAATAATGCCTATAGGCACTGAGCGACCAAAGTACACATAACTCCTTTCAAACGGAACGTTTTTGTTTACAAACAGTTGATGGATTTAACTGGTTTCGCTCAAAACGAAAAACGGTTAACTCGTTGACAGTAGAAAAACGGTTGATAAAAACAGTTCGTTGAATCAATTCCCATCCCTAGCGCACCGTTTGCGCCCCGAGTAGATGTGTGTAGCGTTGCTGACCACTGCAGCACTACCGCCCAATCCCGTCAATCTCGAACGGGATCTCGTCATATTATGCTTCGGGATTAATCCCGAAAAATTACACGAGATCTCGCGAGATCGGGATCCCGCGAGATCGGGATTGCATTCCCTAATTGCAATTTGATGTAAAAACTTCAAGAATTTACTACAAATGAGATATATATTATATTACTGAAGACATGGCTGTATGGGCTTTGTTCCCTTTGCCTTCCCAGAATGGGAGAATTAACAAAAAAAAAAAAAAAAAACGGGGCACAGACTTTAATTATAAACAATCTATGACTAAAGTTATCGCCATACCTCAATGAAACCTTTATTGCCTAATAAATTATTGTAATTTATTCCAAAATAAGGACTTGTAAGTAAGTAGCAATCGTGGTGGTATTAGGACGGGTCAAGGGTCCAGTGGTACAGATTTATTTTCGGCAAACGGAGGTTGGGATTACAATGTCATCCGCAAATCCTTCTGATAAAGTGGTTCAAACACGCACAAATTATATCAATTTACATTTTTATTTAGGGATGTTTTGTGCCTTTACTTATTCTACTCTTAATTTAGTTTTATTACAGGCCCGACCTAGTGTGGGATCCACCAGTAAACATGTAAATGCTATTATTTCAAATAAAGTTATCATTATTATTATTACCTTTGAGCCTGCATTAAGTGCATTTTTGCTTTTCCCATCCTTAATTTATTTCGTATTTAAACATATTTTAATATAAATCCATAATTATTAGGTATATCTATTTAATGCAAAGCTGTAACGAAATTAATTCGTCCAATGGCTACAACAACGCAGTTAATAGTTTGTGATGACAACAGGGCTGCATCCCGGACATTCTCACCCGGCCAATATTACCCGGGGAATTTCATTATGTCCGGGGCAGGCCCTGATTAGAATGCCGCGGGCCATTCGTCGTCCAAACCATTTCACGACAGGGCCATTGTTTAGTGAATTATGAGCTCAGCCGTGGTCAAAAGGAGGGAAATTCTGTGAAACTATAGATAAATCGATAATACAAATTTACGATATAATAAGTTTTGGTTTATTGATTAAGACAAAAAATATGTTGTGACGAACAATTTACGAGTTATTTAGAAATAGGGTCCCATAGGGATGCTCTACCTACGTCTACCTTTTATTATACAGTGATTGCGTGATTAAAAATATCACAAATCAGGAATTTGAATTTTTTCCACCCTACATAACCTACCCCTATATGAAAGTACGAGTAAATAAGGGAAAAAACTACAATTTATTTTCAATTTTGTACTGTTCCACGCAGGTGGGACGGGTCAAAGGTGAGACGGACCAATGGGAGCGGGTAAATGCTACAGGAAATGATTAAACTTCGAATTTCCGTGTTCCTTTTTAATTATTCGAATGACTTTTCCACCAGCTGTAGGTATATTTTGGTTTAGGGTCTTCGCAGGTTCACTTTAGTAGACTGTTGTAAATAAAATAAAATTTTATTACACTACTGTCAATGCTACTTATAATTACTTCTTAAAACTACAATGTATGACAAAATTATTAAACGACATTACTAAGATTAAAACAGATTACCTATAAGAAATGTAATGGATGCATATACCTTTCAAATGTGTTGTTGAACGAAATTTTTAGCAAATAACGAAATAATTGGTATAATTTCACTATAAATATTTAATATTCAGTTGTGTGCAAAGAATAATAAGAAGGTAGTCAGGCTGTTACAATTATTATTGTACCTCAACAATAGTGGCGCCTCTTATTATATACAAATGAGCACATAAATCTTCCTGAACAGTTCTAAACCTCTCACTATGATATTGTCATATTTATTATCGCTAAAACATATTATGTAAAATTCAATAAAATAAAAAAATATAAAAAAAAAACGCATTTTAATAAACAAAATACACGTTGGGCGCTTGAGGGGTCGCATGCCAAAATAAAAAAAAGCTCATTTCATTGACTAGAAAATGCTGAGATCGCCGACGTCGCTCAGATTTGGCTAGCGCCATCAATAGATACAGTTTTCATATCTGAAAGAAAGCAAGAAAGGAAATCAAATTAGAGAGCAAGCAACAGGGACAAGATCGAACGCGAATGGACAAAAGGGAGCACAATTCGGCATGTGATAAGGCAGGTGGGTCTTAGCGCTGATTTTCAGCTAGAACCCGTGTTTACAACACGTGTATATGTCGAGACGCCTCGGTCACGCGTTCGATTGCAGAAATAACAAAGGAATACGTCTTGTCTATTATCTATTCACATATTACCAGGACGTAGTACGTAAACACAAAAGATGAGAATAAAGCCTAAATTCAAAACATATCTATCAAATTTGTTTATATTGGGAGCACATCAATCAATATATTATTTTATCAAATATACAGAAAAACAGTTGGTTATATCATGGTAGGGGTCTGTACGACACATTGATCGACGACTCGTCCATATTTAAGGTGCAAATATACGGTACTATTCGGCATAAGCCTACACTTTATAATCGTAGTAGCCGTTGCAATGTGATCTATGACGTCACCTACTAACTACTGTCAAAAAATAACAAAATTCTAAATCGTGTTTTTGGATTGGCGTAACTTGACAGGATAAAAGTCCCTAAATTAAATTGAATAAAAAAATTCGGGTTTAAAAATACGTCAACTCTGTTTTCTACGATGCAGTACTTTCAAGGGACTCATAAGGGACATTCTCAGACGACGCCGACGCAGCGCGCTACAGTAGGTTAATTTAAGATAAAAACAATTTGCTTGCTTACCATAATTAACTATGAAATACAGTACTTATATTTCGAAATGGATGTTTTTGCATCCAACGTTACATTACTTTTATATGCCTATACAGCCTATAAGCTAGAATTTTTGAGGAGCGACTAAAGTAGATATAACATAATTATATTGGTAGCGAACAGAATTTAGCAAGATTTGAACATGAGTCTCATCGACCGTGAGTACACGCTATCTACGGCTAGACAGTCACTCCTACAATACAAAACAGAAGTCTTAAATGTACATATTTCCATCTCGTGTCACGAATCGTACTTTACCGGCCTCAAGAGTGGTAGGCAGACTGATGATGGTTATTTGTCCAGTCTGTCGTCCTGGGGCAGTACCACCACTTTCGAATGTAACACCCGTGAAGCGACTTTGTCGCGTTTCGGGAATAGTTTGAAAGTAGCCAGGTATAAGAGAGGAGTGTGCACTGTCAATCTAGATGGTACATGCTCGTCTCCTCAAGCCGGCATAGTGGAGGCGACTGCTACCCGCACAGGTTTCTCTGTAGTAGCAGTTGTTTCCATTCATGGACCGCACTCTAGCTTTACATCAGGCGGAGTATTGTCACATTTCGAGCTACAATAAAAAAAACAAATGACGTGCCGATTTGACGTTGACCAGCCTGTATAGAAAAACCTTAATTTCAATTACACACTCTTTAACATTTATGAGACAGCATTACAGTTGTAACATTATGACAATGTTAAGAAGAAAGGATAATTAGAGTATTCAAACCTTTGATGGGACGCGTTTGTTGAATTCTTTATTAGATACTTTGTTTATTTTCATTTTATTATTTTATGCATCTATATTTCATTAAAAAAATAACAATCAATCAATTTAATGAATCCCCAACGATTGCCCGCTAATTTTTCTAGTCAATTTGTAGAACTAACCACGTCTTTCGTCCTTCCTATAACATGGGATTCTTCAAGCGCAGTGTGAAGAGGCATCTCACAAAGCCACAATAGCGGACGTGATCCCCTTTTCTGACAGCAGTCGCCTATGGTGGTGTGTGGTCATATTACTTGCATTTAAAAATGCTAAAATAAAAAATATTAACGATTATTTCTGTATTTGTATTCTCTCGTATTTTTAACCTCGTTAATGCATACAAATTAAGTAAAAAACAAAAAATTATTTATAGAATATAACAATATAGATTCCTAATACGCATTTAAGTGAAAGCATTTCACGAATTAACTCCGAACACTCAAATCAGAATGTCACCAAGTAGAGTTGTAAATTAAACAATCTCCTTCCCTTGTTTGCAATGAAACCCAAGATTTTCCCTATGTTGAGAGCTACGAGTACAACCTTATCATATTAACCGATGCTACAACGTCGACAACGCATACTACATTATTCGTAGACACATTATATAATCTGCTTTAATATTATATTTATTTTGCCAATGCCATTACCATTAAAATTGAACTTTTGTTTAAGACTATTGTAGTTAAGAACTGATTAAAGTATAATATAATAGAAAAAACAACTGTGTTGTTTTCATTTTCCCTCCATAATTTTGTTGAAAATTTTAGTAAAGATTTCCTTCACTTTATTAGAAATAATTGGAGAGCAAAACTAATGAATTGGCAATGCCACTAATGAATAAATATCACTCGATTCTTGGATGTATGAGCAATGTTCTCTTTGCCTTACATAAAACATGATTTTACTTTAAAAAAAACTCATAAAAAATATTGAAATCT
Source organism: Tinea pellionella (assembly GCA_948150575.1). NCBI lineage: Eukaryota > Metazoa > Arthropoda > Insecta > Lepidoptera > Tineidae > Tinea > Tinea pellionella. Next base: position 3,117,991 of record OX411259.1, on the reverse strand, counting down.
CCCTAAAATCCAACCCAATTTTCATTTCTCATTGCTTACTTTGAAAAGGTTGTAAGAAAGGGTAAAGCAAATAATTTTGTCTCCTAATTGCGGTAGATAGGTGTGTTCGTAATTAAAGCAGTGTAACAAGGTCCCGTGGGATGTCGTATATCTCCAGATACTGTCTAAAGGAAGTGTCCCCTTTCCGTTGCAGATGCTACGAGAAATCTCGATGAAATCTCGATGAAATTCGCTTGAAAATTTGTGATTAAAATATTAAAATAGATTCTTTATAAATTATTTGTTAAGTTTTTTTTAATTTTTATTTTATTTTATAGAACTTGTAATGTACTTGAAAATGTACTTTAGAAATCAGAACAATATTTCAAACTACCAAAAAAAATATTTTTCGTGTAGTCACAAAAGTTTAATTAATAACGTTTTCATGTGTAATTAATCAATTTTTTTTTAAAGTTAAAGATACAAATGTATAAGTAGGTTTATATAGAATCACCCTTCTCGCCCACAAACATTCGTACGACATCTTCATTGTTTCGCTAAATTGCACGGCCGTGATAAATTTGTTTAATCCCCCACATAATTACGAATTTCGTAGTATTTAGTTGTTTAGTTAGTGACATCGCTTACAACACAAATAATTCATAACTACGCCATCTTAATCTTAAATTATGTTAACAGATGTTGAACGATAAATTCCGAATATTATTAAAAGCTTTTATTATATTTTAATTTAAACAGATATGAAAAAATCATAATTAAAATTGCTTATTGTGTCAGGGGACATGTCGGTGTCATCAATAAATCATTGGTAAGAGTAAGGTAGTTCATAAGTTCTAAGTAACAGTTATAAGTTAGATTACGTTTTTTTTTATGTTTATTAATGTTAAGAGTACATCATACTCGATTGGCGTAACCGAACTGGGTTAAAAGTACCTAAATAAAATTGAATTAAAAAAAAAATTGCTTATACGGACAAAAAATACTAATCATTTTCAAGATACACATTCGTCTCCTCAAGCCGACATACCTGGTCAGAAGTTAGCGAGGTTTAAACTCAGGTCATGTCGACCGTTAGTAAGAGCTTTCTACCGCTGGATCACAACCAGCTTCAGAAGAAAAATAGAGCTCTTTTTAAAGAATACTTACTAACTAATACAATCTACTACAGAACGACATACTAGGCTAATAACCGTTATCAGTCTGTCTATGACTATACGAGTATTTAGATAGAATTTATTTTAAGAAAAGCGTCTTCAGTTTAAACACTTTAAATGTAAACGAACCGGAAGTTTTTGATTCAAGTAACACCCTTTAAAAAGGTGTGTCAGGAGGAAAAAAAGAGTCCCGGACACGCAAAATGCATTAGATATGTTAAACCGAGGCCCCCAGGGGGGCTTCAGGCCGCTATACCATTTCATTCACAATATTTTTATGCGGCTCGCTTACTCCTGATTATTGTCGTGGAAGCATTTGCATTACATATCAAGTATACTGAGATTAATTAATCTTGATATTTTATGTTGCTTCTGTATTGCGATATGGACCACACTCCAACTTAATGCCTGGGATACAGGAAGCCAGTTTTGCAAGCCAGTATGGGTTATAAAATAGAAGCCCATCTTATTAACTTTTCCTGACTTGAGACACTGGCTGCTAGCGTTTTCACTAGCTTACTGGCCCAGGAATGAAGATAGTTATGTAGCCAGAAGCACTAGTTTGCTAGCTTAACTAAACGGATTCAGCGTGCGGTCACATGCCCGACTTGCATCAAAAATTCTATAATAATGGTCTTTGTTATATTTGAAATAGTTTAAGATATCGATATTTGTCACTTTGTGGTATTTATTTTTTCACATTTCAGGAGCTAAATATACTAAAGTAAGGCAAATGAGACGAGATAAAATACGTAAACAATATGACCGTTACTATGTTACATTACGATAGCTAGCGATTATTATCTGTCCTTATATCTCGTACGCATTAATGTCGTCATTTGATCGACGACAGCTGTCATTGCGTGACTTGTGGTACAGGAAAGCAGTCGTATTAGAAGATGTCAACATTTAGGCCTCCAAATTATTCACGCTAAAATTATATTTTTTGCTAAAAAAGTATGTACAACCTACCCATTTCAACAACGCAGAGTCTTTACATACATAGAGTCTTGCCATTGTTCTTTGTACTTATATAATTTCTTCAAATAACAATGTTTTGATCCTTCAAGGGTTTATTTACATTCTTTATCTCGTTAAGTTGGCCTTACTTTACTGATATACATATATTATATATGGGAAATGGGTAAAAGCGAAGAAAAAATATTGGCTGTATAGTACATCAAAAACATTAGATCATCGTCCTCTGTTTTTTTTACGGGTTGCCAAGTCAGCCAGTTTATTCATCCACATTAATTTAACTCGTTACATACTAAATATAATAAATGTATTTTAAAACTATTTCTTAAAGTATTAAAATTGTTAACTCCATGTATAATACAGGTGTCAGAACTAAGATTTCCTTCAAGGAAAAAAAACTGTCGTCTCCGAGGTAATAATCTAGGGAAAGTCACTTTTATATTATGTACTTTTTTAAACCACTTAAATACAAGTGTTATCCTTTTTTAACTTAGTTTTTTTTTTAGTTTGCTTTTGCATAATATTAGAAATATAACTATTGTTAATATAATGTATTATAACAACAAGTAATTAAACAAAACGCTACATGTACCTAATTATTAATAAGGGTGATTTGCACCAGAAGGTCGGTTAAAGTAACTTTAACTATTACTTTTACGGCGACGACGAACATTAAATGTTTACATTTACTTTACACGCGTTGCAATATCGTGTAAATTCATATTGTTATCGTTAAAATGGTGGCTGATCTCGAAAAATAATAGAAAAACATATTTGGCTTCTTTTCATACATTTGACATTAGCAACATTGGTTTGACGATAACTTTAACCAAGCCAAGATTCGCCGGTTACGGTTAAGGTTAAAGTAACCGTCAAAAATGACAGGCGCGACGATGGTGCAACTCGTGTGGAGTAAATATACACCATAATGTAAACGTAACGATTAAATTAAACGTAAAAGTAATAGTTAAAGTTACTTTAACCGGCCTTCTGGTGCAAACCACCCCAAGGAAATTAAAAAAGTGTGTGGTATATGTGAAATACAAAGTAATAATGAAATAGGTAGTTTTGGCCGACTGATGATGCTTGAACTTTAGCCCCTAATCTCACGTGAATTGGCCTAGTCGCGTTAAGAATCAACTTGGAAGTAGTAGGGTATAGCGGTGGCGACTGCTGCCTGTATAAACTCTCAAACAAGATAGATTAAAAAAAAAACGAGAGATATATTTGAAAAGTAAATTGAAAACGCAATAGCTTTGCCGACTTAATGTAAAAAAATATCACAAAATTAACTCCTTCATACAATTCTTTGTAAAAACAAATTGTATACCACTTAGAGATCGTACCCCGAGTGCTATCAAAGACCTGTTTATCCGAATGCACACAAAAGGGGTAAATGTAAGGGAGGAAGGCATAAAACATTTACTCGACTGTAAATATCTGACGACGCTCATTGTAATCGTAAAAATATGAATAGAAAGAGTATTCTGGAGAAAGAAAACTGGGATAAGCTCTTTAAAAGTAGTTAAATTCTATTACTTTTTTTTTATAAATTTAATATTTAACTATAGTTACCCAAACAGAAGCATAATTATTTTAGTAGTTAATAATAACAATCAAGGAAAAGGTACATAGTCAAAAACTTATATTAATTATAGATTGTTTTTTTACTAATTTTTATGATGAAAATGGATGGAGGAATTGTGGCATGGTCATGTAAGGTACCGATCAGGATGATGGTATAGTTTGATAGTCAGAGTTGGGTCTTAGGACCAGGATTCGGCATCCCCCATTTCAGCTCAGGCTCATAATTCAGTGATGTAATGTGTCAAAAATTAAAGAAAAACAATTAAAAATATATGTAAATAATCACAAATAATAGTTATTAAGAAAGTAATAGATTTTTGCCAAATAATAAAAAACATGTGTAGTACTCATTTTTCAAGTATATCAGTAAAATAATATAGGGTTAATATAAATAATTTCTGTAACAATAGCGAAACGTGTTATTCAAAAACCAAGATATTAATTTGATGGAAGATATTAAAAAGTGCTTTCATCGACACCCTCTCTCAACAGAAGCACCTGAGAGCGTTTTAAGAGTTATAACCGCAAAGATGTCGGGACCAATCTTTTTATCAAATCTATATATTTTATGTTTATTTTTTTATATATTGCGTTGAGTTAAGGATATCTACATGAAACATATCTTAAGTTTTTAAGTATAACGAAAAAGCCAAGGGATCCGTAATCTAGTATAGGGCCCGTAAAAAAAATACGTGTTTTTTGCTGCGTCAAATAAAGTTTTATGTTATTAATGTCAATTGTTTTATGTTCCTTCATTGTATAAGATTGAAATCAACAAATAAATTTATTTAAAAGATTGTCGCGACCTTTTAATTGAAGGCGTGGACTCATAATTGAGTGACCCGTGTACAAAATTCAGGCAGGTACTAAAGTACCAACATTACGTTGTTATGCACTTTTGGTCGCTCAGTGCCTACATTTATTAACAGAGTGGTAAGCAGACTGATGATGGTTATTAATCAAGTTAGCTTGGGGTAGTAACGTCACTTTCAAGTGTGACACCCATGGGGTGACACATAGTCGTGGTTCGGGATCAGCTTGGAAGTATACTGAGAGGAATTTCTAGTGTGGGTATATGGCCGGTATAATATGTATAAAAAAGCTGGGTCTGGTCCCGCCATATTGTCGTCAGTAAAAAGTTAACACAGAAAGTCCCTCGACACCCGGCACTCATTATGACGACAACTGTGGAAATAATTCATAGACACAATGGAAATATTCGAAGATCCCGAAAGTGGTTACATTACTTATTATGTTGCCACACTGATTCTTTGTATACAAAATGTTTTAAGTTAAATTATTTCGGATTGATTTTGTTTTTGGATACGGTATATCTCTGCCTACAATTTTATCTATTTTCACGTCTAAACCGCTGAACAGATTTCGATAAAATTTGGGAAGGACACAGACTGGATCCTAAGCGAGACATAGGCTATCTATTGCCTCAAAAAAAATTATAAGTGCCTATAGGCACTATTAAAGAGTGGTAGGCAGACTGATGATGGTTATTAGCCTAGTCTGCCGTCCTGGGGTAGTACCACCACTTCCGAATGTAACACCCGTGAAGTGACCTTGTTGAAGTTTGAAAGTAGTCAGGTATAGCGAGAGGAGTGCGCACTGTCAATTTAGATGGTGCATACTCGTCTGCTCAGGCCGGTAAACACTTCTCCGTAGTAGCATATGCCAAGCTACGATAAAAAAAGGTCGGAATTAAAGTAAAAGGGATAAAAGAAACTATTTCTAACTCATCAAGATTGTAGTTAAAGTAATTAACATATTTTGCATTATCGGCGACATCAAATAAAAAAAAATTGATGTTTATAATTCAAAGGTAAGAACAATTTTCAACCCTGAGATATTTTCTGTATCACGAATGTCACCGCCTGTTTCACCACCGCGTTTTCCGTTTTATCTGTTTTAATTTACAACTTCACCCCAAGAGGGTAGAATCTGTCTACAGATAAAATAATCCGAAGAGTAGCTTCCTTAATTTTGACTTAAATATTGTTTTACCTTAAACATAACAAATATTAGTTGCAAAAGTAAATCGTACAGTCGCCTCCACTTTGCTTGCTTGAAGAGACGAATGTGTATCATCCATTGACAGGCTGGAACTTCCGAATAATTCCGAAACGCAACTGGGTTACTTCATGGCTGTTACCTTTGAAAGTAGTGTTAGCGGACTGGGCATCAGAGGCCTAACATGAGTTGTTCATCTAAATCTCTAATCATCTAATCTCTCACTTTACTCCGTGATATCGTAAGTATGAGTAATACTTTGTCCTCAGCAGTGTAGCCAAACTTATCTTAGCTAGTGTTTGTATCATTTTCCAAATCTATAAACATCAGCTATGGTTACTCCACAGATAAATAAAACCAGCGAGTTCCTTACAGAATCACAGATATCCCCAAGCTACGAAACCTTTTGATTATAATTTTAACACAGGTGTTCATAATTATCTGATCAAGCAAACGCGGGGTGGTTTCATGGGCAGGAGTTAAAAGTTAACGAATAAATTAAATTGTTACTCTTTAACTTTATTTAATTTAAGCTGTTATTTCATTTTTTAATGTAATTTTAAGGCATTGATAAGGTACATATAGATTCAAACCTACATTCGCCTTATGTTAAGCTGAAGTAGAACCCATGAGCGGAGTTAACCGTTACCATAAGGAAACGTCCGCAGGCAGCAGTTCATGCACAGCGTGTTCTTCTCAACATACCCGGCTACTTTCAAGCTGATCCCGAAACGCGATAAAGTCACGAAAATAACAGTAGATCATCATCAGTTTGCTTGTTAAATTTTATCTAAGCTAATACTTGAGTTTTATTTTGTATTTTCTTTGTTTTTGTCATTGTAACAAACGTTGTTAATGTTTGCCTACATATCATTTCGCCAGTCGCCTCTAAAGGTCGGGAACCAATAACCAAATGTCATGGCCTTTGCTACCCCGAGCCCATGTCATTCCCTCGGGAGAGTCAAATCATTTTATTGTATAGGCACTAGCGAATTCACGCATATTTTTAGTATAAGTATCTACATACATTATATTTTTCGTAAGAGATTCGTAATGACGAAAAAATTAACTTGAACGCAGTCAAATATTTTTGCGACATAATTATTTTGAATGCATTCAAATAAGTTACATTTTTAAATGAAAAAAAAAGAATCGAAAACAACAATCATCAAGCTGACAACTTTAACAAATGAATTTGAAAATGGAGTGCCGAATTCGAAATTTAAACCGCTCAATGGCGCGTGGCCTCGCGATGATGGATGCGCCCCGTGGGAGTGATAACATTATGTTGGTATCAGATCATTACTGAAATGTCTAAATTATGAATAGGTAGGTATTATTTTTGTGTCCATCAACTAACTTTATTTATCAATAATAATTTTAATCGTTTTTTTTTTGTTTTATCCTCTGCCACAATTAGAAAAAAAAACTATTCAAAACGTTCTTATTTTAAAATTAATGTGATAGTTTTTTTATATAGCTCGGCATGTGACAACACTCCGCCTGATGTAAAGCTAAAGTGCGGTCCATGAATGGAAACAACTGTTACTACAGAGAAACCTGTGCGGGCAGCAGTCGCTTCCACTATGCTGGCTTGAGGAGACGAACATGTACCATCTAGATTGACAGTGCACACTCCTCTCGTTATATGTGATAATAAAATACGTAATTCAAAAGTCAACATTAGGAAATTGTTTTTTTTTTATGAATTACACTATCCTCCTATTGTTAATACTTTTTGAAGGGTGAGTCCCATTTAGCAGGTCGTGTTAGGTCTCATGTTGTGGTCGTGTCATCAGGGAGAATTGCGATCCATCATAATGTTTTATTGAATTATATTCTCCCCTTGCACTCTCATCTGGAGCACTTATTACGAGTGCTCTAATTATAATTATTGCACACGTGAATATAAGTTCTTTTCTTTTTGTTTTATATGGCATTATAACAATTTGCCAGTGTCAAAGTATACATTTTTTTGCATCAAGCTAATTTTGTAAAGAAATAAACCTAGAATCCTTATCACCAATCATTTTTATTTTTTTTACCCGGGTTATTGAGATATTGGACTTTTTCTGATGCATTATTTGAGGTTATTATTATATTAAATGCTTTATTGATTGATAATATCTGTTTTTTTATATATTATAATTATTTATGTTGTTTATGAATAATGATAATGTGATATTATGTAATTCTTAATTAAACAAATGTTTTAACAAATAAATATTATCCACTTCTTGTCGTTTATAATTCTACTGAATTTAATGGAATACAGACAGAAAGAAAAAGTCGTCTTCTGGCTTTCACAGAAACATAGAAATAACCTTACAACTGAATATTGTTGGTTCAGAAAAATTCTCGTTCCCGGAAGTATGTCGTATTTCGATGTTTTAAAAAACGGCATATGTGTGCGGATTTTAACAGAGGGTTGGAGGGTTGAACACTATTGTAGACCACGTGATGTGACAACTGAAGGGGTATGTAACATATTTCAATTTGCCGCAAACGAACTGCGTGCAAAGAATTAAGAAAAGAATAGACTTGAAGTGTGTAAAAATATATGTTTTTTATATACCAATTTTACTATGTATAACATTTTCTCTGGTTTTACGCGAACTTATTTAAACTGAATTAAAAGGATTCATTTCTTTAATCATATTAATTTATTCATCTCAAAATTAATTTAATGTCTAACAAATAAATAAAAAAAGGAATAAAATTCAATATTTAATAGATACAATTTTCTGTATTACAATTTATACTAAGAACTCGAATTTGATTTTCATATTTTATTTCACCATTCCACTCTGGTGCTTTTGATACTATAAAATAGTGAGTTTTTTCGTCACTGTAAAAAAAGCGAACAAATGAAAAAGCGAATGGTGCGGAAATGAATGGAAGTATGTATCGATGAAATCTACCTTTCTGGGAACTTTTTAACAATTGTCAATCGAACGCGTTATCCGAAAAATGGAATCGACCCTTTCTATATGTGACATGAGTTTGAAATTATTACTTATTATTATAATATTTAGACATTAAAGTTTTATTCTGGAGTGTGTGAAGAAAGGTAAATGCTAAATGAGATGAAATTGACAAGTGGAAAGCTTTGCCTTCCCATGTGTTCTCCCAGTCCTTTCACCTCGGATCCTTCAAGCGGAGTGTGAAAAAGCACCTTCTCAGGCCGGCATAGTAGTGGCGACTGGAGCCACCGTGTAAGTGGTTCAGGCCAGTCGAGGTCACATGTCGTGTCAAAATAAAAAAAATAAAAAGATGGGAGCTATCTTTTATATTCTTCTGTGTAATATATTATTAGGTTCTTGTTTAAGTAATTAGGTTCTGAGACTGTACTCAAAATTTTTTAAAAAATTGTAGTTCGGCATGTGACAACACTCCGCCTGATATAAAGCCAGAGTACGGTCCATGAATGGAAACAACTGCTACTACAGAGAAACCTGTGCGGGCAGCAGTCGCCTCCACTACGCCGGCTTGAGGAGACGAGCATGTACCAGTGCACACTCCTCTCGTTATACCTGGCTACTTTCAAACTATTCCCGAAACGCGACAAGATCACTTCACGGGTTTGAATTTGAAAGTGGTGGTACTACCCCAGGACGACAGACTGGACAAATAACCATCATCAGTCTGCCTACCACTCTTCAATAGTGCCTATAGGGACTGAGCGACCAAAGTACATATAACAAAGTTACATTGGCACCGGTCAGAATTAGCGAAGTTCGAACACGGGTCTCATCGATCGTGCGTTCACGCGTCTTACCGCTAGACCACGGCTCTGATTTTTCTTTATAACTATTACCTATCGGAAGTTTTGCGGCCATCGTGGTCGGGTAGAGAAGAAACACATGTCCAGTGCGCGTGAAAACTCTTCTCCTGAGTTATATATAAAATTTTCCTTCAAGATAATGCGATTAAGAAACCCCATTAATGTTTTGTTTTTCTATTCCACCCCTAATAGTAATTATGGCTATACCTTCTGTTATAAGAAAGATAGCCGCAATTCCGTTTCCGGATGGGAGTTCATAATTTTTTTCATTTGCAAACTCCTACGAGTATTTCAATTTTTGTGTTAATTTTTCATTAAACTTAGCTGAGAATAATTTTCCCTAGGGGGTAATTATTTTTTTGGGGACATTTTTTATTCATTAGTGTTTTTAATTTATTTGCTTGAAACGAAAATAATTATGTTTATTTTCCTTATTTAAAGCTGTACAACATACAGATAGAATTAGCGGAAAAACCTTAAAAAGTACCGAAAATTTCTATTGGACGGGAATTTTTTTGTATAGATCAAAGTGTCAGGAATTGATACCAATAAAATTTATAAATGAATACTGAGCGCTAAGGTGCCAAAAAAAATGTTAAAAATGGTAAAAACTATAGCTCATTTTTTGTCTGAGCTGTAGTTTTTCCCGAAAAAAAATTTCCCGTCCAATAGGAATTAACTGGGCCAGAAAACTAATTCTATCTGAGTATAAAAGTAAATGAAGTGAACAAATACTTGTATTTCTCTAAAAACTTTAAGTATAATTTATTTACTTAGATATCAAACTTATTTCTTCTGTTATTTTTTATTTTTTACTTCTTTTTTTTTAAGTTTTGCTCGACTGTGTTTTATCTAAATTTTTGCATGTATTTAATTCAATTGTTTCGTTGTTATTATTAAATTGTTATAAAAAATGAACAGAAGAAATTGTATCTTGTATAAATCTGAGATCGATTTCCTTAGTTTTCATTGTAATTTAATAACAAATGAAAAGATTTAATTTTCAACGGCACTTTTCGAAATCTTTACACAAGATCACGATTGCTACAAAGGATTTATTTAATAAAAATAACGCGATAGTAAGCCGCTTAAAATTAATCTTTTATGTCACTTAAAATTTATTTTGGTTAGATATGTTGGTCGTTAACTAATAAAATCAAATGCAATTTGAAAAATACACGTAAATTCGGCTATTTCCTTTTCTTACCAATAACATACAAAATGGGTGTCGCCATATTGGAAAACGTGTGGTAACGACGCAACACATGAATATCAAGTAGCCAAATTCTATCTGAAACTATTTTATGAAATAAAAAAATGTGTTTATGTTCGTTTTAGAATTTTATTCTCTAAGATTTAATATAATGTATTTATTATTTTGTTATGTGATTATCAAACTGGGCATTTTATTATTAAATTATGATGAAAATGTAGGAAAAAATCAATTTCGAGAACACAGCCTAAGAACCCACATCCTCACACAAAGTGCTTCTTTTTAGATCCAATTTTCACCATATTTGTTTTGTTACAATGAAAAAATAAAATGCATCGCACAGAAGTTTCCACTTTTAGCGGATAGAATGAGGAATAGTGTTGTGCGCGATAGATGTGGTTTGAAAGATGATGTAGTGACGAGGATTAAGAAAGGAATGCTTCGATGGTTTGGGAAAGAATGAATGAAAGGAGATTGACGAAAGGAATATATAAATCTGATGTGAATAGATGCGTTAAACAAGGCAGACTCAGAAGGGTGTTTTCCGATCAAATCGGAGACATCCTTATGAACACTGGGCTGCCTAATGCTCATAACCGTCGGGCGTGCATGAAGAGAATTGTGGATGTGAGGGAAGCGAAGGTGTTGTGTCAGGATTGTGGTAAGTGGCGTTCCGTTGTCTCTGCCTATCCCTGTGAGAAAAAGGCGTGACAATTGTATTGTATTGTAATGTATATAATTTTATAGAATTTTTTTTTCTTAGTAGGTATGTATAATACAGAAGCCGTGTGAATTTCCCATCCGGCATAACTCTCAAAGTCCATCAAGTTATAAGTGAAGTCAGTGCTAAAAGTTACACTCGTAGATGCATTATGTCATGTCATTCTGCGTTGAAAATGTACCCTCTTTTATTAGGGGTGACAACATGTTGAAAGAAAATTTTATATAACATTAAATACATACAGCATTATTGACGATATTATACTTTTTTTTATTGTTACACATGACGACACTCTGCTTGATGTAAAGTTAGAGTCGATGAACAGAAACAACTGAGCTGCTATGGATAAATTTCTATAGTCAGCAGTCGCCTTCACTATGCCGGTCTGAGGAAGCGAATATGCACCATCCAGATTGCACTGTCAAACACTTCTCTCCTTATATTATGTAATATAGCAATATTTTGAAAATAAAGCCTTCTGACCATGGTCGGGGCAATGGAGGCAGGTCAGAAAGCGGTGAAAAAGGTTGCGGTAAACATAAAATTTATTTATTTATTTATTTTATTTGGTAAATACAACAGGCCACAGTTAACATAAACTACATAACAGGAAAATCACAATAGCTAGACTAGACTGTGGCCCAAAGCGTATTGTACACGGTGAACATATTAAATAGAAAACATAAATGTCACGTTAACAACTAATAAAAAAAAAATTAAATAATGGAATAATACAATGTCTGATAATTTATAATTATTAACTAAATCAACTTGCATACACAGTACGCGTCAAAGAAGAGTAGAAGTGGAGCTGAGGACACTACGCACCTGCCTTTTAAAGGACTTCAGTTTGGGGTTAAATATGTCCAGGTCTTTGTCACTTTCAGTCAGGTCAAATGCACTATTTTGCGGATAACTAAACGTTGACAACCCTAAAGGTTATAAAGCGAGCAAGTACTCTCTTCAGCAGCAGTGTCGATTGTTATGCAGTAATTATCTTTTCTAACCTACGTTAAGAGATAGTTTCGTGAATTGCATACATAAAAATATATGTACAACAATACAACAACTTGAGCTGAGCTAAGACCGACCTTTTGTTTCGATATCACATGGGTGACAGTGGAACGATAAAACCCATATATTTTATTTTACTTTATATGGCATTATAACAATTTGCCAGAGTCAAAGTAAATATTTTTGCATCAAGTTAATAATATTGTGTATCACGAGTCACTCATTCATCACACTAAACAGTCAGGTCAAGTCTCAGTCAAGTCAAAAATTGCTCCAGTAAAGCGGTAGAACCTTTACTGAAACTTCCTATAGAGTTTTGGAGGGAAAATGGAAACACAGGTTCTCTTCTTTTGAATTGTTTACCCACACTCATGCACGTTCACGAATACTTAATGGTTAATAATTCACCATTGTTAAACATTAACACTCGAAGAAACACAAGTTTAGGAAAATAATTCAAGACAGATGACTATCTAATTGCTAGGTCCATAATTATCACAATGCTCCACCTGATGTTAAGCTAGTACGGTTCATGAAACAATTGCTTACCACAAATAATTAATTTACCGCGGATAAATTTCTACAGACAGCAGTCGCTTCGCTATGCCGGCTTGAGGATACGAATGTGCACCATCAGGTTGACAATGCACACTCCTCTCGTCACTTCATTGCTAATCGACACGACTCTAATCGATTTTTTTATAGCTTTTCTGTTAAGGCAATTATCTGTTTTTTTAAATTAAGTACTTATTATTAAATTATCATGAATTATTGAGTAGAAAAATAATATATGAATATTAGGTATATCGTCATGATTAATTGTGAGATGTTAAAGCCCACCTGGATACACCCTACTTGTGAGTTTGTGACTTATAGGAAAGATTCCTAAACAAATAGCACGTGTGATTATCATTTGAGAACATTGTTTTAAGAGATAGCAATGGAAGGAAACGGCTTTTTAAATTTAATTTATTTAATAAAATTAGGCGTTTGTAACCCTTAAAAGTTTTTATATCATGACATTGTAATAATTTGCCGTTGTCAAGGTTAATATTGTACATTACGCGTCATTCTCTCATCACATACAATAATGAGGTAGAGTCCCAGTCATAGCTTCACTATATACCATACGAGTATAGTTTAGCTTAGAAGAGATTTTTTTTTAAAATTTTTTTTATTGTAGCTCGGCATGTGACAACATTATGCATGTTTTTCTTTATACTTTAATTCATTAGTGCACACCAACGTAGGTTCGTGGATACGTTTAGAAAGAAACATTTTTAGACAGCCTATCTTTAGATGACCGCCAGAAATTTTAGTGATATTTTTATTAGTTGTTGATTCAAAGGCAAAGGAAATGGACCTGTGCAGTGAATCTTCAGAATGTTTTGAATTTGTTTTTGATTTTTTTTTAGTAAAGTAGTAAATAAGATATATCTTTCTTACGAGTAAATATTTATTGAAAAATTCATTAAAATGTTAATTTTCAAATGAATGTTTGCGCCTGAAAAATTAAAAACTATAGAGTCAATGTAATAGTTTGTGTACATTTTTAAACAGTTTTATTTTGTATTAATTTTAGAGATTATGTTATTGAAACTGTATTTTATATTGATTTTTCTTTATAATCCCGTTTTATGTGACATCAGTGACTTGTTAAATATAGGTACAGTGATATTTAAAACAGCAGATCGTTATAAAAGTGAATGGACACAAGACGAACTAGAATTACTGGAAATACGTAAATTATTACAGAAAATAATACCACCAATCGATGTAATAGTTCCAATAAACGATGAATATGCAAAAAATATACTTAAATATTTAATCACTGCTTATTCAAATATAAAAACCGAGAATGGTGATATAATAGACGACCGATTAATAACAGTCGCACTTTCCGATGTTATTGGCGGTTACATGAAAAGTTGGGTGTTGCCAGCGGTTAAATATGGTTTCTATAGTGGCACGGTGTCTTATGAAAACGCGAATAATTTACAACTCCTATACAATATAATCAAAGCTTATTTAAATACAAACGGAGATGGTTGGAAATGTCCAAATTCTAATTTAATTAATATAATCCAAATGAGCACATCCACATCACAAAAGAAATATAAAACAAGGAGTATGGCTAATCCGTGTGAACATTTAGTTTTGTATGAAAAGACTAACTTTACATACACAATTCCAATACCAGTAGTAAATTGGGGTTATAGAGTTGCAACAATGTTTCTACCTTTACGAGGATTGTCTATAGTGTCTATGACGTCACCAGATTCTCAGGATGCCCTGTTAAAGTATTATGATGCAGCAACGGGATGCATAAAAGAAACTAAACAAGAGGAATTAAGTATTTTTAAGGAGAAATTCCAGAAATGGCTGCATTTTGATGTAGTACCACATTTAAGCGATGATGATTTGTATACAGCTTTTAATAATGTTATTAATATTCTCGAAGACCCGAGAGACTTGTCGCAGGAAGTCTTTGTTAATAATACAAAATGTGACGAAATGAAGTCACGTAAAATTTCAGGCAAAATACTTATTCTTATTGGTCTTTTGTTAGTTGAATTGATGTGGTGTTTTCCAGCATTCATATTAGTTTCTTTGCGTAAGAGAAGAAAAGGTAATAGTCGTGGAAAGAAAATGAATAAATTCTATAAAGAATGTCGTAGTAAATTCAGAGTGAACACTTGCGTCAGGACTACAAGTGAAACTCAAAACACATCAAGTATTTACGATTCTGCCACAACTTATAAAGAAAATGATTCTATTAAATATTTTTGCGAAGATAACGACGGTAATGTAACTTCGTTTCCAATTTTTACAATGACTGATGAAAATGAGAAGAAGAAATTCGCAAACGAGTATACTGAGCAATATAATGACATAAGTAAAAAAGAGCCTAACAATAAAGCTATGTGTAATGCAATTATTTGCAAAGATTATGATTTAATAAAACTTAATGGAAGTAGTTATGAAGATCAGAGCAGTGTTTATATGAATCAATGTAACATCATAGATTTACCCCAGAGCACTTCTACCAATTACACGAACGGATTAGACCTTATATCTTCAGAAACATTCGAAAGCATAGAAAAGGATAATTTATTTATATCGATAAAAGAACCTCAAATAAAAATTAATGTCAATAGTCCGAGAAAACATGCAAAAATATACCTGGATATCGATTCATGGACTACTGAAGATAAACATGAACAAAGTCAAAGGAAAAGAGATAAAACGGGAGCTGTTTGTGTAAATAAAAAAACTATGAACTACACAGTTAAAATTAAACGCAAATTCGTTAAGCAAAATGTACTAAATAAATCTAGTGCTTCGATCGGTGGCCATGAATATTTTAAAAGGAAGCAAAGGAAACGTGTTTGTAATAAATTAAATATAACATTTTAAAATATTTGACACACTAGATACGGTCTGCAGATCGAGCAAAACACGTGAAGATGTGTGTTTTATTGACCGTACCGCAAACTGTGTGTGATAAATGCTTAAATCATCAGGCGAAGTGTGGTCACATGCCGGCTTACTAGAAAACAAATTAGCGTTAGTAAAAAAAATTTATTCACCTAATATTTTTTTTAATTTCCGCCTTAATTAATCTAGGGAGCGGTCCATGAACGGAAACAACTGCTACCACGAAGAAAATTTTGCATTCAACAGTCGCCTCCGCTATGCCGGCTTATAGAGACGAATTTGTATGTATCATTCAGATTGACAGTGCAAACTCCTCTGACTACTTTCAAACTGGACTGATAACCAATAATCAATCCGCCTAGCATTCTTTAAAAAGCTTATTTTATAATAATTTCACTCCACATTAATAAACCGTACGGTATGGGTTACTAAAGTACAGAGCACTAATCACGCTGACGAATTTATTGGCTGCGATCCGAGTGAATTATTTCGTAGTAAGCCAGACTGGGGGTGAATTATTGCATATTTCATCCCGGACGGACCCAGTGTCGACCGTTACACAGGTGTCCGGACTTGCTGGTAAAACCATATTTATCATTAAAGTGATACTTCGATTTGCCAAATTACGATGTTCATAAGTCCTTTTGAATTTTTTATACCTAGTGGTCTAGCGGGGACGGACCTTACGATCGATGAGACCCGTGTTCAAACCTAGCTAAATTCTGACCGGTACCACGGTATATGTACTAATGAACTTTGATTGTTCAGTGCCTGTGATACAAGCTCTAGTACATACATTTGAAAAAATTGTTCAGAATATTCTATTAAATAAAAAATAGGATTGAGATTTGCAGCGACTGTACTGTCAGTGTATAAAATAATATAATTTTTATACGTACTTTATACTATGGTGTTAGCGAATATCATAAAGACGGGATTGTTTGGGTGCCTTGGTCTAGGTCGGCCTATATTATGGCTCGAGATCTGTGTGATGGTCGTGTCCACACGTTAGCTAAGATTTGTTCAACATCTTAACTGGCGTGTGGAAGAGGCAAAATATTTTAAAAAACTCACGCAGTCTGTACGTCACGGATTATACGCGTTATTACATAGGCTCGGTCTAAAAGAGAGGATTTCGGAGACCCAATTTAGGACAGTTATTATTATATATGCTATGAAATAAATAAATACAATGAAACTTCTGAACCTGGAAGGAAAAAATGGAGTATTGGATTTTGGAGGCATCATGTCAACAAACTTGTATTTCACTGACATTTACATGAATTTCATGTTGCTATGACATCAGAGGGTGTCCAATTTACATAGTGAATTATGTTAGGGCATATTAATCAATACAATGCACAATGAAGGGATAGTTGAAGCGACATTGAAGATTAATTAAGCTCAGCTTACGAATGAGTTACATTGTTTGTGCATGAAATTGGAGATTTTCAATCATTAACCTATAACTTGACTACAATTAGTTTAAAAATTATGTATAGCTGATTAATTTTTAAAGTTAGATTTTAAATTTCGTTATAAACTTTATAATATAGAGTTTCAGCTGCTAATTTAATCTTTCTTTAATTAGGTTAGCTAAGATCGGCTGCAATTTCCAAATTTTCGCTGTTAATATATATTTAAAAACTGAAATTCTTCCTTTAGATAAAGATAAAAAACATTTAGATAAAGTGATGACCACTAAAACTATTGTACATTGACTATAAAAACATTTCAGAAGTTTTTTTTGTTCAATTTTAATAATTAAGAATTTATTTATTGATTAATTAGTTTTTTGTGATTTCTTTTCGCATATCAGAACATAATTTAACCCCAAATACAATGAATATACTTTTTAGAAATAAAGTACTTAAACCATAACAAGCGGCGGAATTGGGGGTACTTAATCTCATCTTGTAACATCTAATTTTTGTGGTAGAAGCACACTTTGTTCTCCTAATTAAAGGCGAGTCAGGGGTGCAACTCGAGTGCCGTTTGAATTATAGCTACAGACGAGAGATTTATCGTCTCTTAAGGAATCACCTTCCTATGATTAGTGTTACAGATTATGAGAGTTTATCTAATACACTTAGCGGTACTTTTGCTTTACTATATTCAATATTTTATGGCTGTTAATAATTTTAAGTGTATTGTTAAAAATAATTACTTTTGAAGATTTCAAGCAATTGCCTTCATACTTATTTTGGAACCAAGATAATTTTACAGTGAATATCTCAACTGAGGAAAGATAGTTTTTAAAATATTTCATTCTTCAAGAAAGAGTTAGTTGGATTAAATTTTTTTGTTTAGTTATTGTTTTGTCTACTAATGTTTAAGGTATGATGGGACTGGGTTAAAGTCACTAAATAAAATTGAAAAATAAAAGGAATTCGTAATTTATCAATTCGCACACCTAGATGAAAACTGTTTGAAAGTAAATGATGTACTGTAGATGAAAGTAAAAAATATATTGTTTTGCATAATGAGCTGATCATAGTATAGATATTCGAATAAGGGATCCAAAAATTTTTGAGTTGAAACAGCTTGGTTCTAGAGCGATTTACACATTGTTTTGATGGCAAATGACAACTTACTTTCGATTTATGTGGTCTTAAAAATGAAGATGGGTCTACGTGACCAAATTATTAGAGATCTTAACTATCCTAGAACACGCAGATTCAATTGGCACAAGCAGATGTTATCTAGTGACTCAGTGACTTCAGGCGCCATTTGTTTCGTAACCATCATTTGACGGGTTAAAGGTCAAGTCATGTGGTTTTAATTGTTGGCCCACATTAACAGTACCACCTGCTTCTTCCGCGTTATTTACATATTTGTATTATTGGTTTTATTTCTCTTTATACCGCTTATTAGCGCTTGCTATTGTTAATGCTTGTCCAAAATATTTGTACCTTCATGGTTGTTGTTTCAAAATGGATCGTTACAATTTTATTTAATTACTTAAAGATTTGTATATAGACCATAAGTCGCTAAGTTGACATGTTACATTTAATTCGCTCAGTGCCTATAGGCACTATTAAAGAGTGGTAGGCAGACTGATGAATGGTTATTTGTCCAGTCTGCCGTCCTGGGTTAGTACCACCACTTTCGAATGTAACACCCGTGAAGTGACCTTGTCGCGTTTCAGGAATAGTTTGAAAGTAGCCAGATAGAACGAGAGGAGTGTGCACTGTCAGTCTAGATGGTGCATGCTCGTCTCCTCAAGCCGGCATAGTGGAGGTGACTGCTGCCTGTAGAGATTTCTCTGTAGTAGCAGTTGTTTCCATTCATGGACCGCACTCTAGCTTTACATCAGGCGGAGTGTTGTCACATGCCGAGCTACAATAAGAAAAAAAAAATTTGCACCTCGGGATTCTGCTTTGAACAACATTCTAAACATGCTTTCAATAATTTTTAATAGTAGTTCAACACGTGACCACACTCCACCTGATGTTAAGCAAGAGTATGGTCCATAAGTGGAAATGTCTGCAGGCACTACCGTCCAATTGTCAGGGAATACTTTTTTCAGTATACCTGGCTACCAAGCTGATTCCGAAACGCGACTAGTCCATTATCAGTCTGCCAACTACACTTCTGCCAACTATATTTTTTAAATGCCTGTACTGAGCTAGTGCTCGTATCACAAGTAAGTACATATAACATAATTACATTGGTACCGGTCTGAATTTAGCGAGGTTCGAACACGGGTCTCATTAATTGTGAGGTCCGTCTTCTAGCGCTAGACCATAGCTGCACCATTATTTTGTAGTTAGTCTAGAAAATATCGTGATAATATAGTTTAAGAGCGCTTAAAATTGCCACAGATACGAGTGAAACGTCCCACACAGGAAATTGAGTCGTGATTCTATTTCCACTCGATGTGGATTTGTCGCAAAAAAAGATTGCTCACTTTAACCGATTCTATAATAAAAGAGTGAGAATTTTTTTATTTTTTTATTTTGAATATTAGATATTGATGTTGTATTAAAACATTTTTTTATCGAAATTTATTTATTTATTTATTCAGCCACTTTGTACAAATAAGCGTGCATTGCCAACCTGGACAGTGCAGAGTCGGTTCTTCAAGCCGAAGGTATAGCGGAGGTGACTGTTGATGCAGACAATTTACTGTAATAGGACTAGTGCACTAGCGCTTAGCAATAAAATCAGGCAGTCAAAAAAATCCAAAGGGTAGCAGTATTTTTAGGGTAGTGTAATTAGTTGTTTAAATTGTAGCTCGGCATTTGACAACACTTCGCCTGCTAGAGTGCGGTTCATGAACGGAAACAACTGCTTCTACAGATAAATATCTGCAGGCAGCAGTCGCCTCCGCTATGCCGGTTTGGGGGAAACGAATGTGCACCATCCAGATTGATAGTGCACACTCCTCTCAATATACCTGGAAACTTTCAAACTGGATTTCGAAACGCGACAGGAGTAGGATAAAAAAGAAAAAAAAAACACGTAAAATAAAAAAAGTTTTACTAATTTTTGTAGTGATCTAGTAATAGTTATATGTCATCAAGTTTATAAATAATGGTGACAAAGTCATCATCAGAAAATTTGTTGAGTACAAATCTTGAATGAGATTCGGGAACAATTTCTATGACCCCATGGGAAATCTTCGGTTATTAGCTGTCAATCAAACGTTAACCCCCCCAGGTTCCTGGTTGCGGTGAATGGGAATAAAAAAAAGATAGAAATGATCTGTCAAAAATATCGATCTTTGAGTTTAAAGTTGTGTAAATGTCATAGGTAAGTATTTCTTTGAATCTTGAAGTCTTGAATAATTTTCTTAAACTTTTGTTTCTTGCAGTAGATTATTAAGTTCTTCGACGTATGGAGAATAGATATGGGGAAACTAAAATTGTTATAAGCCCATACTTTATTTATTTATTACGGAAAAAGCAGCAACGAGAAGCAAAAACTAAAACAATACTTGAAATTAAAATTAAAATTATACTCGTCTACAAAATATTTCCTTATTATGACGTAGATGAATATTATTATTATTTCCATTACATTACTTCGCCCCATTATTTAAAAAGCATAAATGTATGAGCGAGCAAAGAGTAAGAGAAATGTTCCGCGGCCGTGGTCTAGCGGTAAGACGCGTGAACTCACGATCGATGAGACCCGTGTTCGGACCTCGCTAATTCTGACCGGTACCAATGTAACTTTGTGATATGTACTTTATGTCGCTCAGTGCCTATAGGCACTATTAAACAGTGGTAGGTAGACTGATGATGGTAATTTGTCCTGTCTGTCGTCCTGAGGTAGTACCACCACTTTCGAATGTAACACCCGTGAAGTGACCTTGTCGCGTTTCGGGAATAGTTTGGAAGTAGCCAGGTATAGCGAGAGGAGTGTGCACTTCAATCTAGATGGTACATGCTCGTCTCGTCAAGCCGGCATAGGCTTTACATGCCGAGCTACAATAAAAATAAAAATAAAATTTGGTAATTTTCTTACTAATTCAATAAAAAATAATATACCTAGTCTGCTGTCCTGTGAAGTGACATTGTCTTGTTTCAGGATCACTGATGACTAGTGTATACACTGCCAAAAGACATAGCCGGCATAGCTCTAGCTTTCTAGCTCATCGTCAGGCAGAGTGTGATCACATGCCGGATGTAATAAAAATATTTTAAAATCGCGGATACAGTTTATTAACTATGATATACAATATTAAACAATGTCAGTCTGATGCGAAGTTGACGCGTGCACGGCTCTTCGCTCCATTGACCAGAATGATAGCTTTCTGCAGTTTTGATTTCAATTATAAATAAAATATAATTTGTCCAGGTGCTTTTGTTCAATGTCACTAAATATAACGAGCGAACGTCAGTAGCTAAAAATTAAGTTAAATATGTTGTTTATTTAAATGGCAAATTGTTATACACGAAACGAATCGCTGAACATAGATTAAAAAAGATTAAAACAAAAAAAGGTTTTCTCCTACCACTTTTTATTTTAATCTAAGTGAACATATGTTGGAGATACAGTTTCCAGACTAGATTAGATATATAGACTAGATTAGTATACAGAGCACACTGTATACACAGGACCTTTTTATTTAATAAAGATTATTATGATTATTATTAAATTGGAATTATCTACTTCTAGAAATCTATTAGATACTAGCTGACCCCTACAAACTTTGTACCGCCTCCAGAATCAATAAATAAAAAAGCATTTCTGAACGACTTTTAAATTTGCTCGATTTGTAAACGACGGGACGAACATTTGGCATTCAAAACAAAAGGAATCGTTTCTAAGAGAAAGCGAAATTGTTGTTTTTACTATATTCCAAGCATTTTTTTCATATTTACTCACCTTTTAAACCTTCCCTGGACTTCCACAAATAATTCAAAACCAAAATAAGCCAAATCAGTCCAGTCGTTCTCGAGTTTTAGCGAGACTAACGAACAGCAATTATATATAGATTTATACATTTGTTAAAACAATACAGTTTACCCTAAATCCATTTACTCTGAAGACCTTTAAAAGGTTATAGAAAGTAATATCATTCAGGCGACCACCTGATAAAGTCCTCATTTGCTATTCCATTTGCGCTGACATTTTAGGTTCCTCGTCAACTATTTATAAGGATTAACCCAAAGGAGAATGCCCATTCGCCCAAGAAAAATGGGCCCACAATTTTTAATTTTATAGAAAATAAATCTACTCATTACCAATCGGTTTTAATTTTTTCACCCAGCTTATTGAGTAATTAGATGTTTTCTGATACAATATTTGAGGTTATTATTATTTTTAATGTTTTAATTTGATGATAATTGTTTTTATGTAATTAAACATTGTCTATTGTTTGGTAAATGATGTGTTGATATAATTAAAATAAATTAATACAAAAAATATGATATTATTTTAGAATGTTGTTACCAAACTATTAGGTATCAAGTGGGCCCAAAATTGGGGATTCTCCTTTAGTTACACATTCAATTAATTTTAAACCGTATCACAATGGCATAAAGCTTAATTCTATATATGTGTAAGGCAGTGTTAATTAAACTTTAAATCCCTATTTTCTGATTAATACCATTGTCTTTTAAAACACACTAAAATGGCTTTGATTGCATTTCATTTTTTTTTGTCACAGGCAAAGCAAAGGGGTCGTTATCTGTGCAGGCAAAGCAAAGACGTGCTTTGTTCAGTTTTCAACATTTTTTTTTAAATAAAACATTAAACAAAAATATAAATATATAAAACTACAATATGTACCCACTAAAATCTTTTTTGCATTTTTACATACAGGTTGAAACAATTACTTATACAATACACAGTTGTAGACATGTTGGAGATGCTGGGAACCCAGGACTTTCAGCAAGCGAAGTAGACACTACCACCGAGTTACATCCCCTTTACCTGTCATACTTTTCGTAATTATATTGTTATTTTCTGTTTATTTTATTACTGCAAAAAAAAAACCACGAATCTTAAATGCCATAATTCCTTTTTAATTCTTTAAACCTTATTATTATTTTGTATAATATTTTTTTTTCAACTATTGAATACGTAATGTATTCAATATGATCCAGCATGATTTGTATTATTATTTCTATACGCTATCGTATCGCATTGTTGTTGCAGTGAAGTTTTCGTTTAATTAATTCATATGCTAATTTGTGTTTGAACTGCGTTCAAAAGTTTATTTTTGATGCTTCCGTATAACTTTTGTTTCGTTTTTATTTATAATTTTTATAATATTATATTATACTTAAACTAATTATTATGATTTAATTGGTTTATTGTGTCAATAAGTGTATAATATCGATAAATAATTCAATTATTTTGTCTTCCTTACCCTTACCTTAAAAAGCGAATTATAAAAATTATATTAGTTAAAAATTTTATGTTTTTAAAACGTAATTATTATAGTTTTATTTAAAATAAATAAGTATGTATATCTAAAGATTTAACTAAATAAAGGAGAATGCCCATTCGTCTAAAAATATAATTTTGTAGAAAAATAAATCTAACTACTTCCTTATTACCAATCAGTTTTCAATATTTCACCCGAGTTTTTGAATAATTTGATATTTTCTGATACAATATTTGAGGTTATTATTATTTTATATTGATGATAGCTGTTTTTTATGTAATTAAACATTGCCTATTGATTGGTAAATTATGTATTGATATAATGAGAGTGAATTACTAAAAAATTAAGATATTATTTAAGAATATTGTTTTGTTACCAAACTATTATGTATCAAATGGGCCCAATGATGGGCATTCTCTTTTCTATTTCCAGATTCTAAAAAGTAAAACATAGGAACCTTAACCTTATTGAATCACGGTTGAGGTATTTAATACCCATAATAATGGATAGGGTGTCCAAAAAGTATAGGGTGGTTGTCAGGACTGTCCCACGCTCAATCATTGCGGCCAAATAATTACACACTCATGCTTTTTACACAACTCAGACGACTTTTTATCCTTTTCTAATACTATTTTAGACCTTATATCCTTAGTAATTAAGTGGATTTTTGATGTTCATATTGTTGATGGTGTGTAGAGTAAATTGTGGTTTCAGTGTTAAAAAATAAGGGTTGCGTTGAGGGAGGACACAAAAGAGTTTTATAATGATTTTTATGTGATTTTTACGGTACAACGAGTACGGACAGCGGATGTGTCTATTATGTGATACTGTTCAAGTTTAAAGCTTTTTAATAGAGTGTGTTGTTTGTTTTTTTAATGTATTTAAAACACGTAATGTGAGGAAATGTTAATGAGGATATTTTTGTGACAATTTACTAGATACATATTTTTTTGGATCCAATATGTAAGACGAAATAAATCTTGGTCATTTAAAATATCTAAAAATCGATTTATGAAATACTAGTATGATGTAAATTACTTAATTTACAATTGAGTATAAAAAGTTGTTTTTATAGTAGCACGACATGTTCCCACCGCTATGCCGGCACACTTCTCTACCTCAAGCTGATCTCTAAACACAACTAGGTCACTTCGCGTGTGTTACATTAAAAGTAGTGATCGACGTATTCCAGGTCGGCAGACTGGGCTAATAACCAACATTAGTCTGCCTACCAGTCTTTAATTAATGTCCATATTATATACCATAGCATTAAGTACCATATATTGGTACCGGCCAAAGAACAATGCCTATTTCTGGGCCCACTGGATTCCTATTCTAAAATAATATCTTATTCCTTCATTAATTTATTTTAATTATATCAACACATCATTAACCAATCTATAGATAATTTTTAATTACTTAAAAACATATATCATAAATTATTAAAGCATTTAATATAACCTAAAATATTGTATCAGAAAAAGTCTAACGGGTGAAAAAATTTAAACTGATTGGTAATAAGGAATATACATATATTTATTTTCCCACAAAATTAACTAAAAATCATCTACAAAACTCGAGAAAAAAATTGTGGGCCCATTTCTCTTAGGTGAATGGGCATTCTCAATACAATACAATACAATACAATTGTCACGCTTTTTCCCACAGGGATAGGCAGAGACAACGGAACGCCACTTACCACGATCCTGACACAATGGGCATTCTCCTTTAGCGAAATTTGAACACTGGTCTCATCGATCGTTAGTTCACTAGTTTTACCGCTAGACCACGGCCGCTCTTCTGATTACATCAATAACAAATATACCTAATATTTAAAAAAGTACATTTAAATTCCATACAATGCAATTCTGAGACGACACCCGGATTCACATGCGGCGATCGGATCGTGCACGTTAATAGACAGAGATGCAGTTTTCGCTTAATACTATTGTCAGAGAGGGACGGAAGATATCTCGTGCTGACCAACGGGAGTAAGGGTCAAGGGTGAACGCTCGCGGGTGAGATGCTAACGTACGGGAGTTCCTATAAGATTCTCCTATACCAACTGGTACTGCACCAAAGTCTATTATGACCTCGTTAAAGTAAATATCATGATTTTACGGCAATTTTAAATAATAAAGAATTGTTTTTATTTAGTACGGTCGGTCTATTAAGCTTTGTTATGGGGCGAGTTACTGTTTAAGAGCGATGATGGTTCTTAGCCCCTTCTGCCGTCCTGGGGTAGTACCACCACTTTCGAATGTAACACCCGTGAAGTGACTATGTCGCATTTCGGGAACAGTTTGAAAGTAGCTAGGTATAGTGAGAGGAGTGTGCACTGTCAAACTGGATGGTGCACATTCGTCTCCTCAAGCCGGCATGGTGAAGGTAACTGCTGCCTGGAGAAAATTCTTTGTGGGAGCAGTTGTTTGAATTCATGGACTGCACTCTAGTTTTACATCAGGCGGAGTGTTGTCATGTGCCGCGGTACAATAAAAAATATTAATAATAAACAAAAGCTGTAGACATTTAAGTGACCCGTAGTAAATTTTGTTTAACAAGCCACCTCGCTTTAAAAATAGTATTTTCGTTCGTTTTATGACCACCCGGTTGGTCAAATTGGATTCCTATACGGTTAAATTTTAAAATCAATAAACATCTATTAACGCTTTCAATGATGCGTAAAATTTTATATCCATACAAGCCGTTTACATTTATAAATGATTTACGATTAGGTCTCAAGTTGCTTGAATTTTAAGACATAAAATATAATAAGCTACTACGTATTTAGTTCAATTTCAGAGGGCCGCTTACGGTACGAAGATCGCTTCAATAACATCGTCTGATTGATGGAGAGTACTTCGTACTAGGCCTTCAGGTTTATTTTCTCAACCATGTCTTTCCTCCTTCCTATAACATGGAGTCCTTCAAGAGCAGCGTGAAGAGGCATCAAGCCGGCATAGCGGATGCGACTGCGGTCACCTCCTTTCGCACTCTATTTTAACATTAGGCAGAGTGTAATCGCAGTGTATGAAGTGTTAATATAACAAAATGCTTTTAACATTTTACCGGTAGAAGATCTTCGCGATCGATGAGACCCGTGTTCGAATCTTGCTAAATTCTGGCCGGTACCAATGGAAAACTTTTACTCTATTACATATATTTATAAATTATCAAATAATGAAATGTGTAAGTAAATATCGTATACTAGTTTAATACAATAAATTATTCTTGAATGCCAAACTTTCACTTATCCATTGTTTTTGTAGCCCTAAATTCCCCTAGTAGAATTGGACCTCTCAAAGGATATCCACCTCCATTTATTCAACGATATGATATACGATGCAGTCGTGCGTAAGACAAAATGCGCATACAATTTGTGACCGCAAGAGAGAATGTGAAAAAACTAGCAAATAGAATAAAATATGAAAAAGTGGACCGTGCACGCAATAAAATAGCAATTTTTTTTCGACTATGTAAGTTTTTGGGTTGTGATTTTTGTCTCTTATTGCAGATATCGATGTCGATAAAGTATGTATGGGTGGTGAAGGTTTAGGTTTTTTTCTTATTAGACGATATAGCGCAGTGTGAAGAGGTACCTCATCAAGCCGGCATAGCACACGCGACTGCTGTCTGCAGATCCCCTTCTCTGACAGTAGTCGCCTCCGTTCATGGATCGCACTCTGGCTTAACATCTGGAGTGTGGTCATAATATGACATGCTAAAAAAAACCTTTATTTTTATTTATAATATAATTTTAGTATAATTGTAGTAAAATATGTAAATTATAATAAGAAATACATACATAGTACATCTTTACCCCAAATAGTCTATAGGTTTAGTCTTCCAACAAATACTTTTTTAAATATGTATTTATATTAAAATATAAATATTTGTTTCGACTAGGAACCAAACCCGAACCCTCCGCGTAAAATATTACTTTGCCCTAGAGGTCTTCTAAGAAATATTGGATCACTTTCTTTATAGATAGTACAAGAACACAAATTTTCTAATAAGAAAATGTAACATTGTTATTGGGATAGGCAGAGACAACTCACTCGCTTCCCTCACATCCACAATTCTCTTCATGCACGCTCGACGGGAAAGGCGTGACAATAGTATTGTATTGTAACATTGTAACATACAAACTTATCGATAACGTAGTAAAAATAGTTATTGGCATCACTATAATTTATTCCTTTAGCACATTACGTTGTCACCCTCAATAGTACATTTTTGGCACACAAAAATACAAATTCTATCGACAATTTTAAACTAAATATAATTATGGCGACGTAGACAGACCGTTTATATTAACCGAGAAATACTAAATATTGTATTTCTCGTTTTTTTAATGTGATAATAGATTCAATATAATTAAATAAAAGATCATGAATATTGGGTGTGAATCAATAGCTTACAGCGACCGCCTCAATTAAAATCAGGGGCAAACAAAAATCAATTAGCACTACCCACCCCAGATTTTACAAATTGAATCATTTCCATACAGTTATCAAGTTCATTCTACACTGAAAGCTATAAAAACGACATCTAATATGTATAAATAATTTGTAATAAATATTTTAATGCAGAATGCATGTAGAGGGACCTAGGACCTTGCACTGTCAACCTGGATTTGCCTGTTTGATATAAGAATAAGAAATTTATCTGTGGTAGCATTTGTTTCTGTTCATGGACCGCACTCTAGCTTAATATTAGGCGGAGTGTTGTCATGACGAGCTACAAATTAAAAAAAAACGCGGAGATGGAACAAAAAAGATGGTCGTAATAGAACTCCTTCTCTCTTGTTGGGTTTAAATTATTCTTTTTACAAAAATCTGCTACAGACTCTAAGCAAAAAAAAAGACAAAAGAAATATGGTTTTCTGCACTAGCTTTTAGTGGTGTACGTTCCTAACAGTATTCATAATTTCCATCGACAGATGTACAAGTGCGACACTAGGCCTGTAACTAGTAATTTTTGTGATTATGGAAACCCAATAAAAATAGGGTTGACTCTACTTGCTATTAATTTGGTTAACTATGAATCTCAATCTAAATGTTCTGGTGGTAAGACGCGTGAACTCACGATCGATGAGACCCGTGTTCGAACCTCGCTAAATTCTGACTGGTACCAATGTAATTATGTGTACTTTGGTCGAATTAAAGAGTGGTAGATAGACTGTTTTTTTTATTGTAGTTCGGCATGTGACAACATTCCGCCTGATGTAAAGCTAGAGTGCGGTCCATGAATGGAAACAACTGCTACTACAGAGAAACCTGTGCGAACAGCAGTCGCCTCCACTACGCCAGCTTGAGGAGACGAGCATGTACCATCTAGATTGACAGTGCACAATCAATGGTCTGTTATACCTGGCTACTTTCAAACTATTCCCGAAACGCGACAGTCACTTCACAGATGTTACATTCGAAAGTGATGGTTATTAGGTCAATCTGCCGTCCTGGGGTAGTACCACCACTTTCGAATGTAACACGTGGCCTTAGCGAGTGACTTTGTTCGGAAGGAGCCTGCAAAGTTTGTCGTTCATATTAAACAAGTAACTTTGTCAACACACATTGCTTATGTAATATTGACAAAGCTGTTTGCACGTTTTGAATAAGTCTTGGTTTTATGTTGCCAAAAATTGGTCTTGGAAATTGATATTTTGCTAGAGCTTCGTTTTCTCAGTGTTGATTTTAGATAAATTTCTCACATATTCGAAGAACACCTGGTTAGAAAACTAAACCACAATTTATTTGTATTTAAAATGTATTTCAAAAGTGTTTTTATTATCGACAAACCGATCTATCAAATAGCTAAATATCTTTTGACAAGAAAGTAAGAATTAGGTCAGAAATAACCCACGCATGTATCGGGGATCAAAAAGGGGGTCAAAAACATTTGTTTTGTGTAAGAAAAAGTAATGTTTTAGGGTGGTATCTTCACAATAAGATGTCGTGGGAATTCAGAAATGTGTATCACATGTATTTAGTTGTATTTTGAATGACTTATATTGACCGCATACGGATTGTTGGTCACTCTATAACACGGTATTTAGCGTACTTTAAGATTTTAGCTGGAGTTTTTAAGTTTGATACTTTTATACATTTTTTTATTTAAACCCCTCTTAATTGTAAGCAATGTAAGCAGGTAGACTAAGAGACTGTAACTGACAGAAAACCTAAAAATATTTTAAAGTAGTATTTGTTTATTGTGTGTATGTATATATTGTATATTTTATTTATGTATTTACGATAATTAAATAATCCATCCCCCTTACCGCTTCTCACTTACCCAAAGGTCGACTGATAAATAAAGCCTGACGGCTTTAAGTCCACCTTTTGTAAAATGACAATAAAGTATACAAATAAATAAAAATGACTGCGGTCATCTTTCCTCTCGCGTCACAATTGAGAGCGTTATTGAACATCTAGTTCTATATATCAATGGAGTAGAAGATATAAACACCAGTTCTTACTCGCAAAAACTCGCACGTTTTACAGTTTTCTTTCGGAAACCTTTAGGAAAATAGGTTAAGTAAATACTACGAGTATTTTATATTAAAATAGAAATCTAAAATCTTTCTCTATTGCAAAAATAACTGAACGAAAAGAATCATGTAATCTAGCACATAGTTACCCTCTATGCTAATTTACATCAAGACGCTTATCTAATATAAACAACATGATTGTAGTAAATAAATACTTTATCAAGTATCAAGAAGTATAGATTATAGTAAAATGCGCCGGCGCCGGCTGCGTCCAACTCGAGTACTCCGGGGTCACGATCACAAAGCTTCCTCCATTGTTAGCATAGTATGTTTCTGTGTCTAGTGAAATATTGGCCAAAACACGCCATTGTGTGCATGCCGCATCCTTTGTCTGGCCGCTTTGCAACTTCAATTCTGTGATACATTGGGACGATGCACGATGGGATATAACTGCATCACATAGAAATACTGTACTTGGATCATTGTTTTAAAATGTTCTTAAATTTATTACGTCATAATATTATGCTATGTTACTAAGACTGATATTTAAAGAGTGGTAGGCAGACTGATGGTGGTTATTAGCCCAGTCCTAGGGTAGTAAGACCACTTTCGAATGTAACACCCGTGAAGTGACGTGGTCGCGTTCGGAGAGCAGTTTGGAAGTAGCCAGGTATAACGAGAGGAGTGTGCACTGTTAATCTGGATGGTGCGCATTCACCTCCTCAAGCCGGCATAGCGGAGGCGACTACTACTGCGGGTTCATGGCCCGTACTCTAGCTTTACATCAGAGGAAGTGTTGTCTTTTGCCGAGCTAAAATATAAAAAATGTTGTCGATAGTTTTTTCTATCTAAGAGAAATATCAGGCAGCAGTTGCCTCCATTATGCCGGCTTGATGAGACGAATGTGCACCATCACTCATCAAAATCACTTTTCTCGTTATACCCGAATACTTCTAAGCTGATTCGAAATCCAGTCGTACTCTCCCCGTACAACAGGCTGAGCTAATCGACTTTCCACAGTTAGTAAGACGAAAAACATCTAAATATAAGTAAAGAAGTTCCTCGCTAAGCTTCATTAAGTATAATAATCATAATAAACCAAGAACCTCATAATAAAATAACAAATAAATGAAAGAAACAAAGCTTTTATATCACCCTTTCCAAAGAAAGTAATTTTGCTGAAAGAGAATAGAGCGCGACGAGGAAATATCCACTAGATAAGTCAGGGGGTAGGCAGGGAGACAGTACAGTTAGAAACAATGATCCATCCAACCCGAGTACTAATTATGAAGAGGTGCCTCGACATTCATTTCAAAATGTACTCCTTCAGATTGTGTTTTACAATTAATAATTTTAAATTAATAAAAAATATATTGTTATTTTTATTATCTAAATTATAAAAACTAAAAGATAACCTTTAATAACAATTAAAATATTATTTTCCTCTCAAATTAGCCTGGGCTTTGAGAGGCACAAGATTTTTCTATTATAAAAAATTGTAAAAATATAATGTATAAAAATAATAATAATAAAAATATATTTGAGTAGTTACTTAACGTGAAAGCCAACACCTGAGCGTCCTTTTAAATATTTTATATTGGTTATATTTTACAAGCATTTTATATATTCTGTACCGTAGGAATTTGTTTATTATAGTGATTTGCGATAATAATTAGTGCTGAAAAAGTTATAAAATTACTTAATGTCAACATAAATCTGCTATGCTTCGAACAATGTGGTAAAACAAAATGTATTGGCGCTCAGGTGTCGGCTTTCATGTTAAAGTTTAACTTTAGTTTTATAAGGAACATGTGAATAATTAAAAGAATTATTTCTTTCTGTTTTATTAAAAACACAAATAACAATAAATAATTATTTTGTTTGTTAGAACAAACACTTCCAGTGACTGTACACGATTAGTTCATCAATAAAAAGCCAGTTGGCAATTGAGCGTGAGTGAGACACGGGTACGCTCGTATTTTTCATTACAAGTCCCCCCTTTTTCACCCCCACAACAGAGTCAGTCTGAAACAAAACATCACCACCCTTTGTTCCCGACCACGAGTCGACCAGAAAATAAAGTTTCACCGACTTATACCTTCGTGTTAATAGTGCTTGCTGAACTATTAAATTTTGACCTGCAGTTAGAGTTTGACCCGTTTTAAAAATTATGCTTGGAACAATTTACTTATTTTAATAAAATCAATGTTATTTTCTAATATTAAACATATTATAATGTATTATAACAAAAACATCTACTCTTACTTATAATATATTAATTCATATATCTCTGCAGCTAACAAAGGGTAAACAGGTCAAACAATAAAGGTAAATTAGAGCTCTCGGAGTTCAAAGGAATGAGCTCGTCTGTCATCAGCTATTGTCATTTGAACTGGGGTTTTAATAATGTGTGCATTGTTTTGGATTTTGTGAATTTGTTAATCGACTGTTATTCATGTACCGTTTTCTTTTGACATTTATCTATAATTAGTATTTTGTAAAGTAAAGAATATTTTTATTTAATATTATTCCATTTAATATAAATATATATGTAAATAAAAATAATAAGCATCTAAAGTTAT
Organism: Tinea pellionella; assembly: GCA_948150575.1. NCBI lineage: Eukaryota > Metazoa > Arthropoda > Insecta > Lepidoptera > Tineidae > Tinea > Tinea pellionella. The sequence goes on along the minus strand of OX411259.1, from coordinate 3,085,168 downwards.
TTGGTTTCGCTCTTCGTCTTCGTTGGTTTTTTCGTATTTCTTTTACCCAAAAATTTTCACTGCATTTTTACATTACTTCAATGTTCAATATACGTCTCCTTAAGCCAGTGTAGCAGTGGTGACGACATTTCTCTGTAGTTGTCTCCGTTCATCGACCACACTCTAGTATAAAAACCTAAAACCTAAGAAGAACATAATATGAGTAAATCTAGTCCTCAGAGGTCTTAAGAAGTACTTAACTTCTAATATGACGTTAATAAAAAGAGACTAGGTACAACAAACAGACTGAATATTAAAATTTTCCTTAAGAATAAATCCAACAACACAATATGAAAATTTAATATCATTTTAATCTTAATTCTCCTTATTAATATGGTATAAGAAGGAAAAACGTGCAGGAGAATATCAACCCTAAATAAGAAGTCTTTACACGTGATTTTAATAACTAATTCGAAAGCAATAGAGTTTATTTTAGTTTAAATATGTGCAGAGTCTCTAAACAAGGAAATAACCTGAAAAGTTAGTTCAAAGACTGAACTTGTCTTCACTGAAAATGTTAAATTAGGTTTTTGAAGGGAACTTTCAAAGCGAAGATTTTGCTTTGGATTAAAAAGCTTTACAATATGGTTTTAGGTTACCGTATTACCTGCCGGAGGCTTCATTCATTGTATTCAGCATGTCTATAGAAACCTATTATTCATATTTTTATTAATGCTAATTATTTTTTATTAAAATTTAAATTATTTGGCATTTGTAACACATGTAACAGGTAACCTTGTTCGATTATCATTGAAAGACTATGTTATGTATCATAAATATATATTTAAAAAAAATTAATTAGATTATTGCGAATATTATTTAATTTTTCAATTTGGCAATAAACTTTTATCACTTATTCATCTTTAACTTTCTCTCTTTCGGTAATATAACGGGAAGTATGAATTAACCATTGTTTCACGGGATTGAGTTTAGACCTCTTCTTTAGAATTATCTATCTTTTTCCAATTCTCTAGATCATCGACTTAGTTACTAATTACAGAGGCTCCTAAATTTTGTTTGGACCTTGGTTAAACTGCTCTTTCTGTGTGTGTGCATCCGTTAGCTTCATACATTATAAACAATGGTAGGCGTATTATACTTAATAAAGACATGACAAAAATTGTTATAATTAAACGAACATATATAACAAAAGGTATGAAGACTTTTAAACCAGCCGAATCAATCAATCTATTATAAAAGGTTGATTTCAATTAAAACAGTGAAAAACAACGGCTGGAACGTAATGGATTGTCGATGTTCTATCAATCACAATGCGACGTACAAACACTCATTCACAGATTTTGTTGTCAAATGAGAGCAGATATTTTTATACCTACATGGAATTGATGATTGCATTTTGTTATTCACGACTTGGGAAATGATTAAGGGATTAATTTATAAAATAAAAGTATAATTATAATAAGTATAATTCTGTAATTAGAATTGTAGCTTACCCAAATTTTTTATATTAATAAATTATTAAGTTCTTATAAAGGTTGTTTGAGATTTGAAAAGAAAATTACCCTATCAAGTTTCTTAAAAAGCAAAAATTGTTATGAAATATCATCCCTTACTGTTTCTTTAATTTTTTAAATTTCAGAAAACAGTAGTAAATAAATTAGGAAGCAAAATAAGAAGTACTTAAAGAAATTAACAATAACCCTTTTAATATTTACTTATCCCATCACAAAAGTTTTGAGGACAGAAAAAAAACAATTAAAACGAAACAAACAATTCCACGAGAGAGAGAGGGGAGAATGGCATAAAAAGAGACTATACAAAAAATTTTTAGGGAAATTTGTCCGCTGACAACATCCATCTCAATCAATTTTCCCCGAGGATTTTCCCTTAGGAATAACCCTTTACCCGAGACTCCCTCCTGGCCACCTAACCCAATTAACACTGCGAGGGAACACCCTTCTAATTCACCATATATGATCCAGAAGCCATTGATATTAAATCTTAGAGAGAAATCATTATCTTCTCTTTGATATTAAACACGTTTTGGGTATTTTTTATGTTACAGTGTGTCTATTTTAAAAAAAATACAAATGTGAATATACAACGATAAAACTCTACTAAAACCATTATATTCACACATTTTGACTCAAAACTTCGATTAACTTTAGGACATATTTACAGCTCATAATTTAGTGGTTTTGTCAACATCAAAGAAAGTATCACATATATTCAAAAACATAATAAAAATCCCGGTTAAATTATCTTAAAAACTCGTTTTTACTGTGCATTACCATAGCACTTTATGACACTGTATAAAACATCATGTTAACGCTATAAGATATTAATAGCCTTCACACTTGTAGCATGCCTTTAGGACACTATTTCATTAAAACTACAACCATTGCCACGTTTAAACAAAATTCAAAACAATCTCTACTAACAAAAACAGTAATGTATTGGATGTAAATACGAAACATATAGTAAATACGAGAAAAAGAGTAAAATAATTGTCATAGTAAGTCGCGATACGTCGCGTGTGGTCACGCCAACAGCATCCTTTGGTGCTTTATATGAGCAAAGATCGATGTACTAGCTATTAATTTATTGGAGAGATTCTAAGGACATTACTTGTAGACTGTTCATAAATGATACGGGCTGGTTGAATTTAATTTAATACGTTAGTCATTCTTCTTCGTACTTCTTATATTTTGAAATACAGTTAAAGCTTAAAAATATGTCAATTTTATTTATCTTTGTCAATCGATGACCTCTCTATTTCAATAGAATCTGTGGTTAAAGATAAATCCGGTTTATTATTGGATAATAAAATTATTTCTTACAAATAGATCAAAATGCATCCAATATTTTAAAATTTGATTAAAATCATCAAAGTGTCGAGTATGATACTGAATACACAAGTAAGCGTGAACGTCGTGAAGATATAATAAAAACTCAAGTTTTCTCTTCAATAGGGCTTGATTAGAGACGATTGGACGTCGATTGTACCTATTGAACTGTTTAAATTTAACCTTTAATTTATTTTTTACACGTTAATTTAATTGGTTTTACACAAAATTTTTCATTCGCAGTCCTATCTCTTATGGTGACCGCTGTTGGCGGCCGGTCTATCCTAATACCTAATAATAAACAAATCGTTTATATTGCCCATTAACGATAGAATAAGAAGCTCATAACTTTACTCCAGGTAAAAAATCTAAAATGAATATTTATTCATTATTATTTATTAAAAAAACCGAGTTACTTTTATGCTAAATGTTTGAATTACAAGCTACAATATTTTACAACCAAACAATTACCAATAAAGGAAAGGGTCAAACTGTAAAGGTCAAATTGGCATCTAATATTAAAATTGGACCCATAGGAAGAGGAGGGTAGTGGGAGGTAAGGTAGTGCGTTGCAGTGACCCTTCTATAAAATTAATTATTCAAAGTATGTCGTCAATTTCTCGTCTTGTCAAAGTCCGACATTCTTAAAAAGTGGAACAAGATGATTGTTACGCAACAATGTTTGCATCTCAGTTAATTGGCATTTGTTCTTTTGCGTATTGAATTTGTTTTATACTGTTTACTTTTATGCGAACGCCGGAGGACCTGTGTTTAGTTCATATGCATCTAGACTGAGGATTTTTTAAATCTATTGTAAATTGAGTAGCAAAGATGGGAATTTTGTAAATAAAACTTGCAGTAATCAAAATCAAAATTTGGAAAAAGTGGTTTAAGAAAATTATTCCTATTTCTGAGTAAAGTAATCAATTTAACGAAGTGAACTCTCTGATGTGCATTGTCAATCTAGATGGTACATGTTCGTCTCCTCAAGCCAGTATAGTGGAGGCGACTGCTGCCCGTACAGGTTTTTCTGTAGTAGCACTTGTTTCCATTCATGGACTGCACTCTAGCTTTACAGCAGGCGGAGTATTGTCACATGCCGAGCTCCAATAAAAAATATAACTATGCGAAGGTTTATGTCCTACGGCTCAAATTACGATTTTTTTTCCAGGTCTTCAGTGTCATGTTTTGGGTTTGTGAGCGTGTCTATACTAAGCTAGTGCTTGTATCATATGAACTGCAGAACCAAAGTATATATAACCAGGCTTTAACTTAAGTTACAGTCTTTACAGAGACACGGGTCTCATTGAACGTGAATTGAAATCTTCGACCACTAGACCACGGCCACTCTAAAACATTATTAAACAGAATATTGTTAAATTCGCATATTAAAATAACTTATATTTGGTTCGCTCATCATCTTTTACGAGTCAAATTAATATCAAAGTCGATAGTAAATCTAATCAATATTATTGTTGAAATAAATTGAGAAAGGCATTGAAATTGTATTTGTATTAGCGATTGTATGAACTTGTGTAATGTCAAGATCACGTTTCTGCTCCTGTTAAAATAGAATGAATTTCAAATAGCAATCCGTTATTAGACGATATTATTTTAACAAACACTATACATTGTTTTGTTTCTTCATACGTTAAATAGGTTATGCATATGAAAAGCAGCAATGGATGTTGTTTTATTTACGAATTTGTTTGTTTTGTAGAGGAAGGTATTAGATTCAGTTGCGATTTAACCCGTAGATAATTTCTAGGATAACATCGGTTAGTATCCTACAAGCGCCATACGGTAGCTGAGCAAACAATACAAATTGAAATTTTATCTTCGTTCTTAGTATATCTGTTTAAATATTTGTTGATTCTTCATTCTTAATTTGTGCTCCGAACTTTATTTTAATTTTGGGTGAGATTTTCAAAGGAGAATGTCAATTTTTGTACCCACTTGATACCTAATAGTTTGGTAACAAAATAATATCTTATTTTTTATTAATTAATTTTAATTATATCAACACATAATTTACCAATCAATAGATAATGTTTAATTGCATAAAAAACAGATATCATCAATTATTTAAAATTTTAACATTTAAAATAATAATAACCTCAAATATTGCATCAGAAAACATCTAATTACTCAAAAACCAGGGTGAAAATTTTAAAATAAGGAAGTAGATTAATTTTTCTACACAATTAACTAAAAATCATCTATAAACTCGAAAAAAAATTGTGGGCCCATTTTCTTAGGCGAATAATTGCGTTTAAATTAAAAGTTGTCAGCTAGTTTTTTGAGATTTATTGTAATACATTATTCGAAAAAAAAGGCAAGAAGAAATAAGAAAAAAATATTCTAGACCATAACCTACCTCTGTGCTGAATCGCGTAAACTTCTGTTTAGCCTTTTGAGTGTGGTTGGGGAACAAACAAACATACTTTCACATTTATAATTTTATATAAAAGTATAGTATATTTTTCTAGAAAATCTTCAAGAGCAGCTTCCTTTATTTATCTCCCAAAATCACGTGTTTCATTATTATTCATTCTGGTTTATTGTATAATACTTTCATTAGCGCTTCTCAATCACTCACGGAGACACTGCGGGGGTGACTAGAGTTTGTCAACCGCATCATTTGTCATTTGGACACCCCGTGGCGATACTTGTTGCCTCCTTACTTATTACCTCTTAGGCTTAATCACTTTTTAGGGTGTTTAGGTGATCAATTAAAACGATATACGGATATATTGGCTACCTACATCTGTGTTTTAGCGTATTTGGTGGATAGCGAGAAGAGTCTGTCATGTCAACCTTCACGATGACACTTATCTCATTCAATCGTCATAGTGTAGGGGATTGTAGACAATACTCCCTGAATTGTCTTTGCCAAATGCTGAATTGCCAAAAACATCGGACTACTAAAATATTTTAAAAGAAATTACTGAACTTAATTTCAAAATGCATTTACCAGTGAAGAAACAAATATTATATAAAAAAATTCTTTCAAGTACAATAGTAAATAAAAGATTAAATTAATCAAAATACTCCAAATACGAACAACAAACGTATGTAATCGAAACTTTTTCAATTTAGCTCCAAAACCACGGACCCCCCCGCCGGTCCCGGTCGTAACACACGGATTTGCATGCCCGAAGATCGTCGCACAAAGACCAAGGCATTTTGCAATATTTTCAATGGCCGCAGCATGGGTCCCAGATCCGAAGGGGCAGTCTTTTGTTCGCGCTTTTAATATCTGTGGGAATGGACATGCCGACTCTATTTCGGTAATTTATCATCTTTAAACGATGTCGGTAGCGTTTCGTATTATCCTTAGCTAGTCTTCAACAGTCGAAAGTCTTGGCCCTTTTGTTTGGCGACACGCAGCTTGCACGATCCGAATTAATGGTTGATTTTATAACGGGTTTTCATTAAAACAGGGTAAACAAGTCCTCGATGTCCAGTTTATCGATGTTCGGTATTCTCACGATTTTTTACTAACTTGTCACGTATTATTCGATTAGATTAATAACGACTTGATCCCTTCGTTTTTTTATAAACATAGGTCATTATATTAAATCGTGGTTGTCGAGATGAATAAAATACAGCATCCCTCGAGGTTAGCATCTCACCTAAAGGTCAAATCTTTTCAACTGACCACACGACACACACGTGGGCAATTGAAATTAAGAAATTATGAATATGGTAATTTTTATAAAGACATCTCGAGGGATGCAGGGGATAAAAAAAGGGAATTAGTTGAATTTTTATGAATTTACAAAGAACTACACTATAGTATTTGCACAATAATTGTATTTTATTTAATTTGAGGGGCAATAAAAATGTAGATGTTTTTATTTAATAAATATACGTCAAACGTAAATAAATAAATCCTACTGTAAAATTCAATGTATGTTTGTTTGTCCCTCAATAACGCTTAAACTACATAGAGATAGAATTAATTGTGGACCAAAATAGTGTTGCGAGAATTTTTTTTTTTCGTATTAGATGGTCTGTTTATTAATGAAGATTTTAATCCATTGTAATGATACTAAAAGTATAATACTAACATGCATACAGCATACGAAGTGATTTACAGTTTCTACTAGACAGTATACCTACTTAAAAAAAAGATTTAACCTAACCTCAAATAACGTACCTACAATAAATTAAATATTAGTTACGGCTACCGTAGCACTTCTTCAATACAATTTTACTCCTAAATTATTCATTAAAGAAAGTCTTTTATTATTAAAGACGCGTATATCGTTTTAATCGGACATTATTCTCTGGATATAATAGAAGTAAGCTCATTAATATAAAAAACTACCGCTATAATATCACACCTGAACTGTTACGCGATTACCCATAATGAAGTACAATATCCTTTGTGCCCATTGATATTAATAAAAAAGGGATTGATGACGTCGGACCTTTTGTTGTCCTTGTTTATTTTGAATGACTCATGTTTAGAAGAAAAAATATATATTGTACTTTCATATAATGAGGAAAGGTATGATGATTAATTTTTCGTAATTAACTGGGTAAAGGACGTAATGATTTGGTTGTGAAATTCTGTTTCTAAAGAAAATAGGTACACAATTTTTTTAGTAAACTAAATCCACATTAATTAACGCCGTTTTTTTTAAACAGGGTTATTGAATTATTGTGCGGCCATTCGCAAGCGAAATAAGCTTAATTTTTTCTAGAGATTGCAATTGATTTTTAATTTGTAACGAAGTAATTTAAAATTTTATATACAATATTTGAGGTATTAAATGCTTTAAAAAATAAAAATTTAATTATACCTTCTTGATTCTTGATTTTCCGGGCTGGTTTCCTCACGCAGACCCTTCATGGGAGTCCCTGGTGCGTCCTGCCGTACTTATACAAGCCATCCTATCTCCTGCATGAGGGCCAGTATGCCGTCGACGTTTCAGCACTCCTCAGGGAGCGTTGACGCTATAATTAAACCTTAAAAGATGGGCAAACTGTGTTGATACATAAAAAATAAGACAAAATTATTTTATTATTGTAAAAAATTAATAAAAAATCTGCTGTTCATTCTGGTGGTGGGTAGTTTTAAGTAAACAGGTTGTAAGTAATTTGATAATTTTAAGCATGTAGGTACACATTCTTTTGGAATAAAAATTGTAATAGTCTCAGTTTAATTGTACTGCTTTTCAGTTTTGTGTACAAATAAAATAAATAAATAAATAAAAAAGGCAATTGAAGTTATTATTTTAGAATATTGAACTAACTATTTGAAATCAAGTAGGCTCAAAATGGGTATCGCTAAATAGACGCGAGTTAATTAGTAGCACAACATACAATCGGAAGGTAAAAAGGTGTGCGTGAAGAAGTCGTAATAATAAAGCTATGAAGGCTCTAATGGATAGTGGGTTTTATGCCCAATGTTTTCCATAGACTTGCAAACAACTTTAAAGGCCGTGAAAGTTATGTTAAAACGTCTTTTCGATATGTCTACTGACCTTTGCTCTCTTGTTTTGTAGTGAACGTGTTTTGATTGACGTCTTTGACGCGTTCCACGTTTGTACATCTTTTTTTTTTTGAGATTATATCAGGATTTAGTTAAAGAATTCTTAGGAAATGTAAATCTTTTTTTTTATTGTAGCTCGGCATATGGTACACTTCGTCTAATGTAAAGCTCCATTAACGAAAACAACTGCTACTACAGATAAATCTCTACAGGCAGCAGTCGCCTCCGTTATGCCGGCTTGAGGAGACGAGTATTCACCATCTATCCATCTAACTTTAGTTTGTAATTTTTTATAGTAGCTCGTTATATGACAATTCTCCACAAGCAGATTGGTAATATAGTACCACGACCTTCAGGTGTAACACCTGTAAAGTGTCTCAGTAGAGCTTAGGGGTCAGCTTGGACGTAGCCGAGTATAACGAGAGGAATGTGACCCACTATAAAAAAAGTTTTATTTAAACTCAAAAATACAAGTGACAAATTACATGCGAACCAGATGAAATAAAATGATTCAATTTAGACCTTCTAACCTATAACAAGATGAAACTGAGATAAACTTGACAGGTGCCCGTTCTTACTGTTATGTTTCATTATAGAAACAACGTGTGTGATCTTACTACAATATCTCAAATTATTAATGTAAGATAAATTAAATTAAGCAGGCAATTAAGCCGAAGAAGAAGAGTGTTAAACAGACTAATGATAATTATCAATCCAGTCGCCAAATTTCAAGTAAAACATCCGTCGCAATTCAAATGAAAACGTAATGCATATTGATTTTTCTGAGCAAAACACTACAAGAGTGGTAGGCAGACTGATGATGGTTATTAGCCCAGTCTGCTATCCTGGGGTAGTACCACCACGTAACGCCCGTGAAGTGAAATTGTCCCGTATCGGGAACTGTTCGAAAGTAGTCAGGTATAACGAGGTATAACGAGTGCACTGTTAATTTGGATGTTGCACATTCGTCTCCTCAAGTCGGCATAGCGGAGGCGACTGCTGCCTCTATAATATCAGTTGTTTCCGTTCATGGACCCTACTCTAGCTTTACATCAGGCGGAGGATTGTCATATGCCGAGCTACAATAAAAAAAATTGTAAAATACCAGTAAATCGATGCAAAAAGAAAAAAGAAGGAAATAATACTGAAGACGTGGCTGTATGAGCTTTGATCTCTTTGCCTTCCCAGAATGGTGGAACTGAATTAAAATAAATAAATAAATCACCAAAACAAAGGACGTGGTGGCATAATAAAAATTTATATGCGAAATAATCTAGTGTATGAGCAACTGGTCATTTCGGTTAGTTAATACCTTAGAATACAAAAGAGATTGTCAAAGAACAAAACATTTGTACAAAAGGGTATAGAGGTGACAATAAAGACAATAAACTTTAAGGGGAGGAGACAAAGGTCTTTCTTTTGTATTCAGTTATTGTTTGTTTAGCTTTCAAGAGGTGACGGCTCCAAAACAAATAGTGGATGGTAACTCGTTTCTTTTTCTAAATTCTTAGATAGAATTTCACAATACTAATTGCCTTTTACAACGACATGTGATAGCTTTTAACTTGTATCGAAAAGGCGACATTGTTTTGCTTAATTGGACTGTGTGTTCAAATATTTTTAACCTATGTTAGATACAATAATATATGGCCGTGTTTTGTTTTAAATATTTTTCTATCAATTAGGTACCAACTATATTTATTATTCTTTACTTACTTACTTAGCTCACGCCTTGTTCCCACTGGGGTAGGCAGAAACTATGGAGCGCCAGCGACTCCTCTCTCTACATACCACTTTCGCTTCGACCACATCCATTACTCCCCTCATGCATGCACGTCGGTTGTGGGTGCTCCTCATCTGACCCTTTCTCAACAGTTGACCGATCTGGCTGAGAAAGGTTTTCCTAGGGCGCCCCCTTCCGACACTGCCATCCACTTTCGCACAATAGATCTTTTTAGTTAATCTCCTTATTATTCTTTAAACTATCTAAATTAAAAATAAAGAAGAGAAGCTATTTAAAATGATGATATACTTTTGACTGAGCTGTACGTGGACTGATGATCGAGATACTCACGTATAAATCTCTCAAACTTCGACCTGTACCAATGTAATACGTACTTCGGTCGTTCAGTGCCTCTGTTATAAAGTTTAGAGTACACGGGACCAGTTTTGCAAGCCAGTCCAGGAATCCAGTAAATTAGTAAGCTAGTTACATTTAACAAGTTTTATTTCTGGGCTAGCTAGTAAGACTAGATGGCAAAAAGCTAAGACAGTGTCGTAAGCCAGGAACGTTTAATAGGATAGGGTTCTGCCTGGCTTGTCTTGGAAAAATGGTCTCATATATCCCTAGACTTAAAGGCATTATTTAAAATACTGGTAGGTAGTAGACAAGCTGATGATGGTTATTATCCCAGTCTGCCGTCCTAGAGTAATACTACTACTTTCAAATGTTAGTGGAGCGGAATAGTAGAGGCGACTGCTGACTGCAGACGTTTCTCTGTAAATTCATCAAGCCGGCATAGCGGACGCGACTGCTGTATACGGATCCCCTTTTCCGATAGCAGTCGCCTCCGTTCATGGATCGCACTCTAGCTTAACATCAGGTGGAGTATGGTCATATGACGTGCTAAAATAAAAATAAAATCTTCTCAGTCAAAGTTATTTGGCAAAGATTAGGAACCGAACCGGTCTAACGGTCCGTTAAGTTGATGATTCATCTACTACATTAATAACTAACATAAGAACATTGTCTTGTAAGGGTGTTTTATAGTCCATTACACTATTGCATACGGTCATTGTTGGGATTCGTTTATGCAAATTGTTACGGAACTGTGCACTGTAGGACCATGACAAATGAGCTTTTGCATACTCAGAAGGGTTGAATCTCGCCATTTTTTTAAAGATGCAAATCTCTCTATAATACGTGAGAATATTGAAATTTTTTTTTTATTGTAGCTCGGCATGTGACAACACTCCGCCTGAGGTAAAGCTAGAGCGCGGTCCATGAATGTCTCCACCACTTTCGAATGTAACACCCGTGAAGTGACTTTGTCGCGTTTCGGGAATAGTTTGAAAGTAGCCAGGTATAGAGAGAGGAGTGTGCACTGCCAATCTAGATGGTACATGCTCGTCTCCTCAAGCCGGCATAGTGGAGGCGACTGCTGCCCGCACAGGTTTCTCTGTGGTAGTAGTTGTTCCATGGGCCGTACTTTACATTAAAATTAATTTCTAAAAGTTTTCAACACTAAAAATTTGTCTAAATTATAAATGCCAATAATACCCATTTTAACCCTTTGCAGTCTTACATCGGTGAAGTTAGACCAAAGGGTTTTAATAATGCATTCTCCATTAGTTAACCCGTAACCAACACAGATGCTATGCCGACCAACCAAATCTTGTATTTGGGGGTCTAATTGTCCTGCGAGGGTGGAAAGATTATATTTGGACCCGAATATTCTAAAATCATGCTTTTAACTTTGACGAATAATTAATTTTCAACGACATTTTAATTTAAAATCATAGCCACTTTTACCTTTGTGACTTTTTAAATAGAGGTAGACTTAGAAAACAATAATTGATTTGTGTATAATCCTTATTATAAAACCTTAAATTGTTTTTTGTGATCATATCACGCCTGATGTTACTGTCGCCTACGTTATGATGGGAAACGAATATGCACCATCCATGTTGACACTGTTCACTTGTCTCGTTATACTTGGCTACTTTCAAGGTGATTCTGTAACGTGATTAGTTCACTGCACTGGTGTTAAAAGAGATAGAGGGTGAAAGGTGGTTTAATAACCACTCTCTATACTTCTAAAAATTAAAAAAAAAAGATAATAAAAAATTACTTTAAATTCTTATTAGATTTCAAGTCTATACGCTCGTTAGCATATAAACAATTTTTGATGCGCCAACAGTTGACAGTGGTGTTTTTTAAAAGGTTTCCTACAGAAGGTGTCAGGGCACAGCTGTGGGTACATTACGCTAATCTCTGGGCCGCCGCACTTGTTAAATATTAACGCAGCCTAATTACCCCTCTACCGCCCCCACTCTACACTCTAATGGGTTTTAAAACTGATTCCCGCCCTCCAAGGATGCGTATTTGATGACAACTCCGCGAAGTTGGCAAGCTTTTATCGTAAGTGTACTAGACGCGCGTTGAATCTATGTAATTTTTCTTTTGTGTTCATCTTCCATTTGGGTCGGCTAAATGGCTTTAGTTTACCACTTATTGACTATAATATTTTCTACTGAATTTTTGTCACGTAACTAAGTTTTTTTTTGCGTTTGCTTGTATTCGTTTAGTTATATTTTTAATACGAACAATATATATATATATTTTTCCCTTTTTAGACTTTATTGAATATCAAAAAACAATGTGGACATAATTGTAGATTTAATAGGTCTATTGATATGCCATAAGGAGCTGAAATACAAGGAGATTAAAATTTTAGAAGAATCCATTATACGAGTATTAAAAGAAATGAAGTTTAAAATTTGTCATACAATAATTTGTTATTAGTTTTGTAACAAACATGACTAATGATAGTAACAGTGGACTTAAAGTCGATTCCTTTGAAAATTCCAGTTGTGGGAGCAAACAAACCATTACGAAAAATTTAACGGCGTTTACGCAAAATTCACTAATGGTTTTCTCTAACAATAATTCTGCACCATTAAATATATCATTAGCAGCACATTTTATTTGCATTTTTGTTTTCTTAAAAGTTCGGTCAGTAAGACCCACGTCGCATTTTAGGGTTGATATCATTAATCTTCTACAAAGGTAGGAAGGATTCCTTCACAAAAGTTTTGATTAACGAACTGTGAGCAAATATGGGAACGTAGAAGACCAACTGGTTTAGTTTGTTCATGCATTTACCTTTCATATATGTATATCTACCCATATTAAATGTAGAAATGGCTTTTGTCGTGGTTACAAACGAGAATGTAGAGAGAATATTATTTTTGGTTTTCTACATATTTTAGAAATTAGATCTATCAGAGAGATTATTTTTTAACAATGGCCACTAAAACACTGTTAACTTCGACGATGTACACTGCACATTCGTAAACTCAAGCCAGTATAGTAGAGGTGATTTGCTTGCAAATATTTCCCTTTGGTAGCACTTGTTTCTGCTTAGGGAACACCCTCTACATCAGAAGTGTAGTAACGCGTCGAACTGCTATAAAAAAAACTAAATGTGTTCTAATCACGTCATAGTAGTGTGTACTTTAAAGTAAAAACAAAATCTTAAAAAAAAAAGAAATATTAACAACACTTAAGAAAGCTTTTCATTCTAATTGAATCAATCATTCATTCAAGTGAGAATGTACTACAAGAGAAAACACTTCGGAAAATAAAAATACGTTTCCCTAACAACTGAAAAAACAAATGACGTAACAAACCGCATTTCCCCACTTGCCTTGTAAATGTCAAGGCATCTGTCAAAATGTGATGGTTCTTATCTCGGGGTAAAAAAAAAACGACGTGGGGTGATTTTTACCCCCAAAGGTTTGCGTAAGACGAGACCAGAAAGTCAAATATTTTTATGACATCGCCGAAGTACTTCATAAAGTAAAACAGCTTGCCTTTGTTTTCTGTTTTCTGTGATTTTGCTTGACGGTTATTTATGTGTCATCTAAATTTTGCTTATTGAAGACGAGGGTGGTGAAATTGTTCAATTTCCTCCGTGAATTTCTTGCATTTAAACAAAAAGGAACTAAAACATCTTTAATATAATAATATTAAGGTGAAAGCCAACATCTGAGCGTCCATACATTTTGTTTTACCACATTGTTTGAAACAGCAGATTTATGTTGAAATTAAGTAATTTGATAACTTTCTCAGCACTAATTATTATCGCAAATCACTATAATAAACAAATAGCTACGGCACAGAATATTTAAAATGAATTTTAAATATTTTAAACATTTTATATTAGTTATATTTCACAAGCATTTTATATATTCTGTTTTACTTCTTGTATTTTTATTTTTATTATTCTTGTATTTATAAACAAAATGTATGGACGCTCAGGTGTTTTGTTTAATTTTGAATAAAACGGAGAAATATTTGCAGGCAGCAGTCGGTTTCACTATGCCGGCTTGAGAAGACGAATGTGCACTGTCCACTGATAAGGCACGTTCCGCAAACCATACTCGATTACGCCGTATACCACAGCTTAATTTTTTAAAAAGTGACAACTATTTTTCAGATATTTTGTAGAACTTAGTGGATACCATTAGTTACAGAATTGTTTCTCTCTAGTAGTTGGATCGGAAAAGAATTGTTGATGGTCCGAACAAAAAATCAACTCAATTTGGCACATTGTTTTTTTCACGACCACTTCAACTTTTAACGTTTTACATGAAATATTTTATCCAAAGATTTATCTTGCGATATAAATTTATTTTCTTCATTTGTATAATATAATATTGTTATATATAATAAAGTAAAACGCATTCTGGTCGAAAAATACAAAAACAACAATGAGTAGCCCCTTAAAATTAATCTGTAGTCTTATTACACCTACTAATTTTCTTACAGTAGTTCGAGGTATGAACACGCTGTAGCTTAACGTCAGGTGGAGGATAAGAGGAAACAACTGCTACTACAAAGAAATGTCTGCATGCATCAGTCCCCTCCGCTAGGCCGGCTTGACGAGACGAGTATGACTCCTCTCGTTATACAGAATTAAAGAAACATACGTAGTTTTAATTTACAGATTAATTTAGATAAACTCAAGATTAATGAGACCCGTGTCTCATCTCGCTAAATGCTGAACGGTACCGATGTAACTTTAATATGTATTTTAGTGCTTGTGATACTCGCTTAGTATAGGTAATTAAAAAAACCTATAATATACTACACATATATCTTAAGATAAATCATAAAATATTTCATCTCGTGTATGCGTGTATGTCACCAATTTCATTAGCGACCTTCGAGTAGGTGTCACCCCTATAATGGTAGAACGTCTTTCGACGGGTCGCAAGTAAAAATAGGGTAGCATAAAACACGTCACTTCACATACCCTTAACCGCCATCACTAGTTTGTGGATGTAAGTGGATACAGTTACTACCTTTCTGAAATAAGATCGTACCTATTAAATTTTATGAAGACTAATAAAATATTATATTATATAATATATAGATAACGTGAGAAGTGTGCACTGTCACCTTGATGGTTCACTTCAAGTCGACATAGCGAAGGCGACCGCTGTCTGTAGATATTTCTATGTAGGCTTGATTTTTCATGTAAATGAATGACTTGTGATGCAAAATGTTTACCGCACTGACAAATTGTTATAATACAAAAAAAAGAGATAAAAATACTTAAGTTGTTTTAAGACCATTCACATTTCTTATTAAAGCTTTTATTAACACTTCAAATAAAATACTATATCATAACTAAAAATCATACCAATTTAAAAACTTACATCGGCTTTAAATGCTTTCAAAGGCACTTGTTTAGGCGACGCATTCTTGTTAGGTGCTACTCGTACTTGAAACAACAATTTACACGTACCTTAAAAATAAGAACATATACATTGCTTATTTTGTACTTTCATCAATCATACACTTTCAAATATAAACAGCAATGGGTTTTGTGCTAGGGGGAATAAAACTCTTTTATGAAAGTAATAAAGTCTAATTGTAAGGGTGCTGTGATGGTTGACTGTCAATCACAATCAAGGCGACCACCCGCACGATTAGATGCTGTTTGAAGCTATTCATATAAAAAATTTTATTGAGTAGTTGTTATTATTAAAAATTTGTTAAATATTAATTATTTTTATTTATATGTTATTTTTAATTAATTCAAATAATAACTATTATTGACGAAAGAAAAAGAAAAAGTATAGCTCGCTCGCCTATAAACCTAGTAAGTAACGTTAATCTAGCAGTTGTAAGATTCTATGCAAAGATAAAATAGAGGAATTCATAGAATTTCGACGCGGTCACGTGATAATAACAACCCCAGTGTCTAAATAACTTCGAGTATTATTACCCAGTGGTGATTACCGTTTTAATTATTTTTAGGTAATAAAGACGTGGGTTATAAAATTATAAATAAATAAAAAACTATTCACCAATTTATTTTTTACACTACTCCATTAGTTTCTATGTTCTAACAAGTGCCTAGGTGAGTAGCTATCACCCGCTAACCATATCTCTAGCTGTCACACTTATCAACCATCATCTTCATCTATACACGTCACATACAATGGATAGAGGTTTTTTTAACACAACCCAAAAATCCGAAACAATGGTGTACATGTAACATGGCTATTTGCATTGACTATTGCCTAAACAAATATTATTTGGAATATTTTAATGATAAAGTTAGTTTTTGTTCATTTGGTTACTTGTATACTTTTAGGGTGAATATACACGTTTTCATCATATTTGTGCAGAGAAAATAGCGAAACAATGTCTATGGAAATACGCGGTTTAAAGCGCACACAAAATTATTAGTTCAGTAGAACAGTGGTTCAACCTCATGGGTACCTCAAACTGAGAGTTCAATTTTAATCATATTTTGTTGTTTCTATTTATTGAGTCTGTGTTTGCGTGTTGTAATAATATTTAATATTCGTCATAATACAATGAAAATAGTTATTTTTAAAGGAAAAATAAAGCTAGTTTCTTTATTATGATAAAAACATGGGTACATTGTACACATATCTTTGGCAGGCAGCTAATTGTCTTTTAATTTATAGATTAACTTCCGTTTCTTTAGGTGTCCTATTTAACAATAAGTCTATAGGTATTTCTAGAGGTGTTGAAGTATTCTACAATTCAAACCAATAGCATCGGAGCGATTTTAACAATATATCTAAAAGTATAGCCTTCTGTATTTAGGTTAGAGAGGTCGTGCGGGTTACGACCTCCGACCCCATTGGGCGACCTTTGCCACGCCCACAAATAACCCGCGAGTTACACCAATACCTACCTGAAAATGAAACACCCACGATTACTTAACAACGAAGACTTCAGTCTAAAAGATTAAGGTTTTCATGTTGGTAATAAGCAGTTATTAAGGCGCTCGATGGAATGAGCGCTTAAAGCTTATAAGATGCGCTGAACTTCTATGACTACTGCCACAAAGAAGCTGCTGACTGCTGACTTATCCCGACTAGGTTTCCCGAGCGTTAGCTATACTTGAAAATAGTAGGTCTATTCCGGGACGGCAGACAGGGCTAATATCCAAATCAGCTTAATTAAAGCGGTCTATCTGACTGTTATTATTTTCTAAGCGTATTAAAAAATTACCGTTATTTCTAAAAAGGCGTACAAATAATTAGAAGTAATTTATGTTCTACAAAATTAATTTATGAAAATCACAGCGACCGTTAAACCACGTTGTCATAATATGTCAAATGAAATGCCTTAATTGTTGAGTCTTGGTCAAACCATACATTATGTCAAAGAGGAGCAGACTGCGTGACCGACGGTTGGCGACCTGTGACCCTTAACTGCTGTGATTGTTGCATAATGTCAATTGTTGAACACACCTGTCTTTAAAATTGCTCTTTTATTGAATAATACATTGCTTTCGTTTATTAAAGATTTATTTTTATTTACAATTATCTTTGTTATGTTTTATTTTTATAGTTTATGTTCTGAAGATCGCGCTTTAATTTGCTTCTGTAATTATTATTTTTTTCTTGGAAAGTAGTGGAATCTTTTCCAAAACTTTTTGCGCAGTTATTGTTAAATCATAAACCGAGTGTAGCCTTTCTGTTAAAAAGTAATCCTGTTCTAATTTACTTAAAATATAATTGTCAAAAATGATGTACGTCACTCGAAATAAATTACTAAGGAAAAAAATGTGTATTACTATTTTGTCTGGATTATACTGCAGTAGATGTAATTTCTATCACTTTCAGTAATAAGTGCAGTACTCTGATATAAAATAAAGTAATCTTAAACCAAACGGCCTTATGATTAAATACGTGTTCAATTATCAATATAATTTTTATATTAAAATTTTCAACAAAGCTATGAATCAATAGTTTTTTTTTTGTTTGTAACAAAAATATTTTTTTTTTCAGAGAAAATGGTGGTACTACACCAGGACGGGCAGTTTAGGTTCAATTATTCAACTGGTATTTGATGTCCTTGCTAGATGCTTTTTTTCCTTTTTTTATAGCGGAAGGGTGCTCAGCGGTTACGTGGGCTTAATAGCGTGACTGTGATTGAACGGAAACACAAATTGTTGACGATACAAACCCCAAGTCAGGTGTTCAGCAAACTATTTACGTATTTATATGTAAACGGAACAAGATAATTGGATTTTGAATTTTTATAACGGTTGTAATGAATTTCAAATTATCTTTCTTGTTAGAGTTTATCATTCTTTTCTTTTCCTTACAATTTATTTAATATCAATTGGTTATCTGGAAGAAATTGCTTTTAGTGATAAGACCGCCAATTGCAGTAACTTATTTATGATTTTGTATTTCTTTAACTGTGTTATATGCAATAAAGAATTTATTATTATTATTATTATTATTCTTTTTTAAAACTAGGATAGCCAGCTTCGTGTACAAAGGAGAATGCCCATTCGCCTAAGAGAAATGGGCCCACATTTTTTTTCTCGAGTTTGCCGATGATTTTTAGTTCATTTTGTAAAAAAATTCATCTACATTTCTTATCACCAATCAATTTGATTTTTTTCACCCAGGTTATTGAGTAATTAGACTTTTCCTGATGCAATTATTAAGGTTGTTATTATATTAAATGCTTTAATAATTGATGATATCTGTTTTTTTTATGTAATAAAACATTGTCTATTGATTGATAAACGATGTGTTGTTATAATTGAAATAAATTAATGAAAAAATAATATATTATTTTAGAATATTGTTTTGTTATATTAGACATCAAGTGAGTCCAGAAATGAGCATTGTCCTTTTCAAATGTGCGTCGATGGCCAAATCCGATAAATGAACTATAAGAGATAGCGAAAAGTACTCAAGGAGTCCCAAGTCCAATTTTAATGGAAACTAAAACTGCATCATTCGATTTTTGAAAATTCTATTTTCCTAGCCAGGAATCGGACCCATTGATTTTGAAAAACAAAACACAAACTGTATGTATACAGAGCCAATTGCTACGCTACTTACACTAGTTTGTTATCCTGAAAAACTAGCCCGGTGTTTTCCGCTTAGATATATAAATCGAACGTCAAATGGATCGCATGCATAATGTGTCGACATTCCGCCACACAATTCGCCCCACCTTTACTATTGGTATCATTTCAACAAAACAGGTGTTTTCATCATAGTGATTTGCAAGTGGCTTGTTCCCACAAATCTCTGCGATCGCGTGTTCCGGACACCTGCAATCGATTCTCTAGGTTTTAGGGTGACCAACTAATTGACATTTTATGGATATTTTTTTAAGGATTTGATTTTTAGATTTTGTTTTAGCTCGACATAATAGTAGTTATAAGTTAGTCAGTTAATAACAAAATCATATCTGAATGGAATATGTATTTATTTGGATATTATAAAATTTTATAATTACAATAAACAATTTAAATGCTGGCCATGGTCTAGTTGTAGAGGCCAGACCTCACGACCGATGAGATCCGACAACTTCGCTAAATTCTGACCGGTACCTTGGATACTCAGTGCCTGTGATACAAGCAAGTACAAAAACAAATTAAAACAATAGTCTTGAATCTTTGATAGTCTAGTGATTACCATAAGTGTGGTAACCCTAAAAAGCATGAGAATATCAACATAGTTATACACTCCCACGCGTGCCAACCCTATACAACACCACTATAAATTAGGGGTGTTACTGCTAATTGTTAATAAGTCAATATTAGTGTATTTTGCGTGGGAAATAACTGCACATGGCTGGGAAAAAAATAACAACATAAAGGATCTTTTTTATTGTTTATCTAGAATTCTAGATCGAGACGTTACCATGAGATTGTCGGCCTCTCTGACGTAGTGGTTAAACATAAAAAAAAAACAAAAAAAAATCCCGGGTTCGATTCATGACCGAAACAAACGTGTATGTTACTATAAAATGTGATTTGATATTTAATATTATTTAAATAATCTGTCTGTGTTGACGACTGTCAACTGAAACTGACACTGAAACCACCGTGGCACAGGGTATCCTAGATTGGGGACAGGGATTTTGTATCTATTTAATAATAAATAGATATCATAAGCTATAAAGCTTGTTCTTGCTTGTTTTTATAATTATAAACTTTGCTAGTATCAAAAAAACGGACTGAAGTGGTGAAATCTTTACTTATAGTTCCAACGGAGTTGTGAAGGGAAAATGGAAACGCACTTTTTCTATTTTTAATTCTATATAATTATGTGTGACATCTATCTACATGATTTTGCTTAAACTACTAAAAATAAAGTTATTATCCTTTCTAAGATGCATGTGTTCACTAAACAAAAAAATAAATTGTCCATAAAATAAAGTTAGAAATCGTAACATTTCAATTCAAATATTATGAAAGTATTTAACGATTAACAAACACATCCATCATTAAAATCTTGGATTTATTTACAAAATATCTCCCGCGCACCTTACACACTCATTAATTATGGTGTAATTGAATAATGACATGATTACACTTTGTGTCTGGTGACAGGTGACAAATACGCCCGCCTGACTACATACGGTGTTGTCTCATTTCGACACACGATTTTCGTCACATTGTTTTCCTTATTCAATTTAAAAAACGGCCGTTGTCTTCCGGTTAAAAACGTGGATACATTCAAAACACGACGATACAGATGACCTAGTATAAGTTTACATCACGGCGTAAAGTGAATAGTAAAGTGACCAATTAGTTAATATTATTATGACCGCGGAGGTTAACAAATTTCAAATGGAGCGTTGCTATTGGTGGGGAGTCCTCACTTTACGCCGTGAAGCGTTAATATAATTTCATACTCAGAAGGAGGCTAGTGTTACCTTGTTAGCTTTGGTACCTAAAATAATGGTCCCCTGTAATATTTAGTCATTATTCCATTCTACAGTTCTGTGAACACTTGTGAGGTGACCTAGAGGCGCTTCGGGATCAGCTTGAAAGCAGCTATGCTCGCCTTGGTCTTATTTTAACACTAGTATAACAAGCGTTAAGGTTTTTTTAAATAGCTTAGTTAATAAGCCGTTATGCTAACAATACTCAAAATTATTATTATGACGAAACTAAACTTAACAAACGAAGCCATAATCTCGATTAAACTAAATCACTTAACTGCCTACACAGAGTGTTAAATTAATCAAACGAAACTATACCCTAAAACAAAAGCACCAACGGTTATATTACTTTAAAATTTGAGATGAAAGTGTGGAATATTATTGTAGTATAATATAAATGCGAGGTAGTGTTGGAGACAATAATTCACAGCAAGGAATCGAACCGAGCAATGATAATAACACGGTGAACGCCAAACACAACGTTTGACTTTTAAAACAGAGAAAGCTGTGGAGGAATATTGTCATTTTTACCATTGTTTTTACCATTTTAAAATGCCTTTATTATAGCTGTAGTCTAGCGGTTGAATGCGTGGACTCACGATCGAAGAGACCCGTGTTCAAACCTCGCTAAAATCGAACTGGTAACTATATTATATGTACTTTGGTCGCTCAGCACCCATCGCCAATAATTAAAGAGTGGTAGGCACTGATGGTGGTTATTAGCACCTGTCAACCTGTCTGCTGATATAGCTCTTTCTCTGTGGTAGTTGTAGGGAATTTCATTATCACATCATCACGCCTTTATTCTAAAAAGGGTTAGGCAGAACTTTGAGAGAAAATGTACGTGTGAAAATATGATTTTCTGATCCATACAACATCCAGTGAGCGCCTGTAGAGAAAGTGTGGGAACAGGCGGCGCACAACTAACGTACTTATAGTTCCGAGCATATCCACTGACTGCGCCTGCGCATATTTCTCCTGCGCCCACAGTACTGCCAGATTTAATAAGCATCTATATTTTCTTGTATGACTCCATTTTCTTTGACAGTTTTATTATAAAGTGTAAACGAAATTGGCCAATGTAAGTGTGTTATTATATGTACTTTGGTCGCTCCGTACTTATAGGCACTAATAAAGAGTGGTAGGCAGACTGGTGATGGCTATTAGCTCAGTCTGCGGTCCTGGGGTAGTACCACTATTTTCGAATGTAACACGTGACCCTGTCACGTTTCGAGAACAGTTTGGTAGTAGCCAGGTATAACGAGAGGAGTGTGCACTGTTAATCTGGATGGTGCACATTCGTCTCTTCAAGCCAGCATAGTGGAGGCGACTGCTGTCTGTAGAAATTTATCTATAGCAGCAGTTGTTTCCGTGGACTGCACTCTAGGTTTACAACAGGCGGAGTGTTGTTATATGCCGAGCTACAATAAAAAAGTTTACCACTCTTACCTATATAGTTTTAGTATGTTGGTACGTATAATATTTCTGGCATCGCTACAACATATTTCAATGCACGTGCTCGTTATTACGGTACTCTAAGCAATATCGTGATGTAGGTGATAAAGAAAATTGTGTATAGATGAACATTATCAACATAACTATTTGAATAGTATACCTTACCATTTACCTATATTTATAAACATAATTTGCAAATATATTACTTACTATAATCAGTTATTAGGGGTCGATTCTGTTGTCACCAACTATCCTTAAAGTCGTGTATTGTTAAATTAAGATAACAATCAATCAATGAAATCACTGATAATAAATTATGATGAAAATGGAAAAGAAAAAAAAGCGAGAGGAGTGTGCACTGTCAATCTAGATGGTGCATACTCGTCTCCTCAGGAAGACATAGCGGAGGCGACTGCTGGCCGTAGAGATTTCTCTATAGTAGCAGTTGTACACCGCACACTAGCTTTACATCAGGCGGAGTGTTGTCACATGCCGTGCTACAATAAAAAAAGGTGCGGATCGAACCCACGTCCTTCGTTTTGTACACGACACTCCGAACACGAGCTTAATCAACGTTAGCGTTAAAATTCCTCTGTTCTATCTTTTCATTAACAGCCCTTTTAACTACTAGGTTGACGTCACCATATTAGTGTTTTTTTTTTTTTCACAACTATACTTCTTATTACAACGAGATAATATCTATAATTGTACAATCACTAATAAATACGTAGGACTTTTAGTATAGTCATAATCAAAAGTTAATTATTTAAATAGGTAGGTATCAAAAATAAAACAACAAAATCAAAATTCAGAGAGACATCTTTAATTCCTCCATCAATATAATATTTTTTTAAATATTTTCTTTATACAACATTGATCACACAACCTCTGACACACAGTTCACCTCACAAATTAATTCTGTACAAAATTATTGCGAATAAATACATTGCTTTTTTATTTATAAGATTAATTTTAGATTTGGCAGGAAATTTTCAATGGATATAAATAAAAGTCTTAAGATTATGACACCAAGATTTGACGATATATAATTTAAAAAATTAAATATTCTAGGAAATACATATAATAATTATAGGCTCTATTTATTTTATATAGTAGGCTGGCTTTTGAACACATTCCGCAGATTTTAGGGTAGGTAGGGTTGCCAACATTTTTGCACGTATTAGAATTTTCTGAATTAGCTATAATAAAGGTATTTTACCGAGGTTTTAATTTGTGTACCGCTGGGGCTTCTGAATTGTCCTTTGATTCTACAACGAATTGATTTTGGAATGGATATATTAGCTATAAACTGAATTATAGTATTTTTCCGTAGGTATTATATAAATATTTCTTCAACAGTATATGCTGCATTTTGTTGTAAGGTTGGCAACCCTAGGTCAGAATGCGGTCCATGGGCGCTAAAGCATTTAATTTTTTTATGGAAAATGTGAGAAATAATTATAGTTATTATTATTATAAAATATTGCATAGACTTTGGTAATAGATAACGTTTTATCTGAATATTATCAATTAATAAATTAAAATATAAAGATAAAACATTAGCTAAAATAATTAATTAATTAAACTGATTAATATAAACATTTTCTACTTAATTTAATAATTATAAAAAATTCCTTTATTTATTATTTACAAATGAATAAAATAAATGCCTATTTTGGAATTATTTTTGTTTGTATTAACTTATTGAAGAAAGCACCAGATAAGAAAGTAAAACAAAATGTTTAATTATATACTTATCAACTATTTATATATCTATTCACATGCTTACATACATATAGGTATATATAAACTACACATCGAGATTGCACGACCGATTTAATTATTGCATTTTTGTTTCTAAACATTTTACAATTTAATTAGAGGTAGTATTGCTCCATACATACACATGCATACATACATGTAAACATACACAAATACAATATTTATTGTAAAAGAAAATAAACAAAATAACAACAATAATTAATTAATTATCTTTGATAGAGAGCAAGTAATAATAAACAAATTAAATATTATATAAAATCATCTAATAGGTATATTTTGTAAAAAAAACACGATTATATGCCTCGTCTGTATCTATCACTTTTCATTCTAAAAATGTACAATAATAAAAACTTTTATTTACAATTGTATTAAATATTAACACTAACCTAAGTATATATTACAGAGGAACTAAACAACACTACTGACCCCGGGCTCACTTCACATCAGGTAAAGAGCACGAATTATCATTTCTAAGATTTAACAAATTGTCTATCATAATTGAATTTTTTTGAGCATTCTTTTGCGACGATTCCCTCGATGTCGTCGACGGTAACACGTCGAATATATTCTCCTGAGGCGCACTCTCCGCGGGCTTCGGAGCGTAAAACGCTGAAATCGGATCGAACGCGGGGCACGCATCACTGCGGCTCTCCTCCCTCGAACTTCTCGAATAGTATTCTTCGGAATGATTTTGAACGGATTCCGCATTTTCAGTATGAAATTCACTGGATGACGTTACCGCGTCTTCAGGCTGAGGTACCTCTCTAGGTTGATACCTAGGAAATTCGAATCGTTGGCTCGGCAAGTACGGCGGCAAGCCGTAAGGCGTGGATCATGCCGCCGCAAGCTGTCGCCACATCGAATGTCACATGGTCGCCATGTAGGGCCAAGAGAACGAGCTTCCGGAGAGAAGCATATCTCTAATTAACGTTTCTATCGGGGTCTTTCCTACCAGTCTGACGAAGAACAGTTGCTCGATGACTTGTGAGCTCACCGTTCTCAATGAAGGTAATCGCAGGAGCAGTTTCCCAAACCTCGTCGGTTGGTTTGGATATTGACTTCTACAGTACTCCTCGAGGGCGCATTGTGACTTTTCTTGTAGACTCTCTATATGGGGGACGTCTGACAGACCGCACGCATCTGAAATAACGATAAAATCTTTATTAATAAATTGTATAGGATAGTCTTAGTGTTAATATTAAAATATAGTATAAATTCAATTTGTTTAGAAAGCATTTCGTTTGTTCGCGTCGCGTTACCCTAATGACATAGGAACTTAATGTACCCTGAATAGCCGCAACAGGGTTCTGTTCTGCAGTTTCCTTAATGCGATTAGGAAGCCCTCGCAACATTTGGCTGATGTTCGCTTAACATTAATAATTTTTATTACACAGACAGACTGAAATGATGCGATAAACAAAAGGATCATTACTAAAAGAAACAGAAACACTTCTTCTTAAATTATTTCTTTTATTTCCTTCATTTAATAACTGGTTTTTTAAATAAAAAGATAGAGGATATTTTCAGACTGATGATAGTAAATTAACCTAGTCTGGCATCCTGCGGTAGGTAGCATCTTCAAGTGTAACAAGAAAGGAAGGGCATACTCCTTGTTGGCTGATGCACATTTTTCTCCTCAAGCTGGCCTAGTGAAAGCGATTTCTGCTTGCAGAAAGGATAATGCCCATTTCTAGGCCCACTTGATGTCTAATAATTAGTCAAGAAAACAATTTTCTAAAATAATATCTTATTTTTTCATTAATTTATTTTAAATACATAAAAATTTCTTATATAAAAATCTTTATTTACATAAAAAACAGATATAATCAATTATTAAAGCATTTAGTATAATAATAACCTTAAATATTGCATCAGAAAAAGTCTAATTACTCAATAACCTGGGTGAAAAAATTAACACTGATTGGTGATAAGGAATGTGGATTATTTTTCTGCAAAATGAACTAAAAATCATGGACAAACTCGGGAAAAAAATTGTGGACCCATTTCTCTTAGGCGAATAGGCATTCTCCTTTGTCTGCGGTAGGAGTTGTTTCCGTTCATGGGCCGCACTATAGCTTAACATCGTCTGGTGAAGTAAAAAACTTTTTATATTAAACTTAATAAGTAGATAAAATAAAGTGTAACACATTTAATACGCATCAATCATGTATTTTAATTCGTGGAGGCCTCACTCGAGCAATGACGTAAGCAACAAATTCTAATTGTGGTCACTTGACACTTAATTGATATTGTCAAGTCGAAGTCATTAGTTTACAGCTGCTCCGAGTGTAAGACATTTGTATATGAGTTTTAATTAACTGTTTTATTACATGAACTTTTAGGTAGATCACGCATACAATGTTTCTTAGTAAATACTAACTGAGACATAGACGGGTACAAATTATTATAAAATATTCCATTCTAGGATTCAAAAAGGAATGCTTCGATGGTTTGGGCACGTGGTTTTGTTGGGCATGGGTTAGACATTCTTATAAAATGTCATTATTAACTTAAATCTCATTCTTTATTTCACATCTTAATTTTACTTTTGATGCGAATAAAAATCACTAGAACACTAAATTAAATCTATGAGGATGAGGATGATGAACAAGTGCATGCTAAGTCCATGCCTACGTTAATAAAGGATTTTCATTTCAGGAGCCTAGCCACGGTTCACAATATACGGTTCATAATATTCATTGCTTCAACGAGCATTAGAATTTAAACAAATACCATACCTAAGTACTTGATCATATTTAATAAATTGTTGTGTAATTGTTTCAGACAGTCGGGTACCATGCATCGGTCGCCCGGACAATTGAGCGTTTGTTAAAGGAATTGGCCTTGCTCTTCTTTTGTTTATTATCTTTATAGACCGAGTCATTAGACGTAATATGGATAGTCATGTTTTAATTACGACGTTTTTAAAAAAATAAATAATAGTCGTCACGTGACCTCTCTCCCCCTGATATAGCTTGTAGGATGAATGAAAGATGTGGCCGAGAAGGTCGTTTCATACATCCTAAAATGACCTTAACATAGTTTCTATTGGGTCGCATATCAATTAGTAAAAAAATTTATAATCGTTAATTTTTTCTTGTGAAAGCAGCCGTGGTCTAACGGTAGAAAGCGGTAGTAGGCTCGGGAACGATGAGACCCGTGTTCAAATCTCGTTTTTTAACCGGTACCATTGTAACTTTAAAAAATTAAATTTTCTCAATATCAACACATTATATTTTTATATTAAAGTAGATAAATAAAACTGATTACCTACATAGGTTTATTGCGTATTATTAAATTTCTTATGACACACAATTAATAATTTTAAATACCCTCGTTAGTTGAAGATTGAAGTGTTTAGTTTGTTCAGTGACGGATCAGAGATCAGCATGTCAAGCAATGCGCAGGCGCACGCAAGAACACAATAATTAACCTTATAACTTGATATTATTGGTAATTATGGACCAAGGGGGTTTTGTGGTTAAACATTTTAATTAATTTTATAGCGTGACTTTGTTTTTTAAAATTAATTAATAGTTGAATTTTTTTTTTGTTAATAAGGCTAACATGAAAGGGAATAAAGCTCGGGGTACGAGGCCAGAGTTTTTGCTGTTTAAAAAATAGATTTAGAGCTCGTTTTACGATTTTTGAATCATATTTATAAGATACTAACTGACCCGGCAAACTTCGTACCGCCTCAGAATCAATAAATAAAAAATCTGAATGATAATTGCAGAATGTTTCAGCAACATGATGTTGCTTGAAAAAAATTGATTTCTGAACGACGGGACGAACATCAAATGAATAGTTTCTAAGGGAAAGCGAAATTGTTGTTTTTACTATATTCCAACCATTTTTTACATATTTACTCACCTTTTAAACCTTCCCTGAACTTCGACAAATAATTCAAAACCAAAATTAGCCAAATCAGTCCAGCCGTTCCCGAGTTTTAGCGAGACTAACGAACAGCAATTGATTTTTATATTGTATAGATAAATAATTAAGAAAATTAGAGTACTAAGCCTAACTTTATATCCTATAGTTTAATATATACATTGAACTCTTAATAGTTACTGAGTTAAACAGCTTTAAGGAGTACAGTCTCAAAATACCTATTAATTTTTATGTAAAGAAAATTGTGATCAATACTATTAATAAAGTTTATTAATATAGTACTCATTTAGACGAAAGTTAATTAAATTGACCTTTGAAATCAAAATCATATCTCTCCTTCCAACACTGTATCGTTTAATAAAACCTTTGAGTCACGCTATGCATAAGGCAATAAATATAAATGCGTACGTATAGTATATATTATAGATATAAGGTATGTAATGTATATAATTTTCATGTTAAAGCTGAAGTTGCACAGAAACGACTGCTAACAGAGAAATATCTGTAGCATGCCGCCGAGTTTGTATCAAATAGATTGACAAATCTACCAAAACCCCATTGATATATACAACTAGATGGGCATTAACGCGAGAGAAAACATGGCCACAGCCACGTTTAGATTCTCTGTCAGTTAGTATTTGACTTGACGACAACATTGTTAAATCCTTTGAAGCGGCCTTCGGTTTTTTTATGTCAGATGTATGAAGTTTGCACCTCTAGTATATATCTCCTGCAAAAAGTATCTTGCTTAGTGCTTACTTCCAAACGCGACATCAGGCATCATCAGTCTGATTACCACTTTATTGTAGCTCGGCATATGACAACAGATGTAAAGCTAAAGTGCGATCCGTGAATGGAAACAACTGCTTCTACAGGCAGCAGTCGTCTTCGCTATGCCGGCTTAAGGAGACGAATGTGCACCATCCAGATTTTCCAGACACGTTCCTCTCGTTGCACTTGGCTTCTTCCAAACTGTTTCCAAAATGCGACAAGGTCTTTTCATGGGTGTTACGTTCGATGGTGGTAGTACAACCCCGGGACAGCAGACTGGGCTTCTTTTAGATATTATTTGCCTCTTCAAAGCTTGTTCAATCTTTAAATTGAATTAAATTGACATAAATGTAAGTTTATTGAATTCAAAGATTTATTTATTATAGGAGTTTGTTTAATTTGCTGTCATCATTTGAAATGCGGTGGTGGTAACACGTAAAGTATCAAGTAAAGGGTAAATAATGAATTAAATCGATACCCGCATTCGTGCGACACCCAATTTATATTTACAAATAAAAAAATAATTGTAGCGTATAAAATGATGTATGCGGGCATGGAAAATGTTCCAACCCTACATTTTGATTTTAATACCACGTTTTTATTTGTTTTGTTAATCGACGTGTAGTTTTTTGGATACGCGAATTTTTGTAAAAAATGTGTTTTTTGAATTTTTTATTGAGGGGTGCTTAGACACGTGCCAGATAATAAATTTTCTTTTTTTATTTATTTATTTTTTGCAAAGAACGTTAAAAAAAGCTTACCGAATGGATTTTGAACATGAAATAAATAAATACGCCTTCATAGTGGGAGTTACTTTTTGCAACAAATATAGCGACGTCAAATTGTCCAGTTTTCATATTGTGCAATTTTATTTTCGGATTCGAATCGTATACCATGTTCGAAGTAAAAAAAGAATCTATACCTAACTGAATAATAATAGATCAAATGAATTGACAAGTCGAAGAGGCGTTAACAGAAAAATAGACGTAGGCGGCAATCCACAGCAGATGTTTACTTAAATCATAGCGTGAATAGTTCATAAACAACGACTGTACTACGAAGAATAGTCAAGAATAGTCGACATTAGTCGAACAATGTTTAAGCGACATAATAGTCCTTTATACGACCAAAATCTTATTATAACTGACGTGTATATGAGTATTAAAAAAAACTGTGTTTATAATTTATCTACAGGCTGTTTTTTATAGCAGCTCGGCTCACAATACATGATCACACTCGGCTTAGGGTTCCAAAATTTGCTGGTTACGGTTAGCGTTAAAGTAAACGTCAAAACTGACAGATTTCTTTGAAGCAACCCAACTTTAATTTTAACTATCACTTTAACGTGAAAGCTATTACTTCATAAAGTCATGTGGTGCAATTGGGCATAAGTTAAGCTAAAGCGTGGTGCATGAGCGGATATAAACCTTATAGCTAATCCCGTAATAAAACTTCACGTGGGCTACACTTGAAAGTGGTTGACCAGGACGGCAGACTGGTCTATTCATCATCAGTCTGTCTTCCACTCTTTTAACAAAAATTAAATTAATGTCCCATATTGCAAATTACAATAAATATTGGAACAATCGTGCGTCCAAAGTGAAAGTATTGTCATTATAAATATGTAATAATTGTAGAATTTTAGAACACGCTGTATATACATTTTGGTATCCCGATTTCTATCTTGTACCTCGACAATAGCGTCTTTACAAACGTAAAATAATCTTCTAAGGAGATCGGAAATAGCGAAACAAATTTAGCACCCACAATAGGCCCGGGTGTTTGTCATTTGTGATTGTTATCTACACTTGCTGCCTACCCTTACTTATCATGATTTAAGATGTTTACTTATTTGAAGCAGTCTAGTATTGTGCTATATAAATTTGTTTATCAATATATTGTTTGACTGAAAAAACACTGAAATGCGTAATTATCGAAAAATATATAAATATTTGTTTAAAAAAAATCAGCTTGAAACCGCACTCAGCCTGATGCTAACATAACAGTTACCACAAAAAAAATTATCCAGACAGAAGTCGCCTTGATGAGACGAATATGCGCCGACCAGATTATAGGTACCGGGCTACTACTTTCGCAAAATGTTGGGCAGTACCGGATTTAAGCATAGACAACATAGGCAGTTGCCTATGGGCCGCTACCACAAGGAGGCGTCCACCATACCACAAAAAAACTTAAATTAAATTATATTGATAAAGGCTCAGTAGAATAAAAAAATACTGAGTTTTGTTTTAAATTTTGTGTTAGCCAACTTATTTAGTTGCTCTCTTCTTTACCTTGACCTTAATAGAAACTTTCAACAGTTAACCACAAACGATTTGAGGGCCTCCACAATATGCTCTCCCTATGGGCCGCCGAAGTCTAAATCCCGCGCTGATGTTAGGTCATTGTACGCCTGATCGAGGATGACTAGGCTAGGGCTAACAATAATAATTATCAGTCTTATCTTTTCGTTCTTATAATATTTCAATAATAAAAACCCATAACTTCCGAACCATAACACGTGTCCATAAAAGCGAGAAAAAAAAAATACAACAGACCGATAAAATCTTGAAATAGCATTAAATGGCGCGAGGAAAAGGTGACAATTCTCTCTTTTTTTTTAATAAACACCTTGGAGTGGGCGGAAGAATAACGCCTTGGGTATTTTGTAAACTGACTTTTTTTCCAAAATACAATGTAACTTTGTCCAGTGTCCATCAGACGGATCCCTGTGGCGTATTTTTGTAAATTATTTGTATTGTACATAATACAACGTGTAATGAGGCTAATTTAAAGTCATAATTCCTATTAAAGTCTTTTACTCGTATAAATGACCTAGCCTTGTTTCGGTATTGGTTCGAAAGTAGCCGGGTATATTTTTGTGGACAACTTGAGCTTGACTAAGGAAATTACTTGGGATCTAATGGTTCCTGAGATATCCTGTGGTTTTAGATATCCCCATATTTTCCCAGTTAAAAAAAATCACTCTGTAGAACTCCCCGATCACAGACAAACCAAATGAAGTTTTATAATGCGGTAGTGTAAAATTGTATAGATTTAAGTATTGTAAATAAAGAAATAAAATAAAGAGTGTGTATACACTGTCAACCTGGATAATGCACAATCGACTCAAAGCGGAGAGACTGTTGCCTGCAAATATTTCTCTGTGGTAGTAGTTATTTCCGTTCGTAAATCGCACTCTAGCCTAACATCAGGCGTAGTGTTGTCATATTGTCGTATTCCGCTACAAGCCTAATCCATGAGCAGAGATAACTTGCTACTACAGGCAGCTATTATTTCCACTATACCGGCTTGAAATAATGGTACTATAAAAATATTTACATAGCAAAACCTGATCTAATAACTTAACTTTCATACCCTAAAAGTAGGTCAACATAAGCTAACTTCATTCATAATAACAACAAAACCTAGTTCAAACAGATAGTGCATAGTTCAGAAACTGAATATCGTTTGTGACCACGTACAGAATAGAAGTCAAATGTCAATAGTCAAGAATATTCTTGACGGTACAGAAATTTAAAAATAAATTTACTATAAAAAAATAACGTTAATTTATTAGCTCAATCTATCGTCCTAGTCGCGTTTCAGGATCGGGAAGTACAAATTAGCTAAGTAAACAAGAGGAGTGTACCATCCATAGGTGGTGCATATTCGTCTACTCAATCAGGCATAGCAGAGGTGACTGATGCCTGTAGACATTTCTCTCTGTGTGTAAAAAATTGTCATTTATTTATAATGTATTGATTAAATTTTACCCGAAACAATTAAAATGCATGAAAATTGTTGAAACATTAGAAAAAAAAACCAGGGCTGCATTAAAAAAAACGAACCGCTTTATAGAAAATTAAACTTTTAAAACACCAAATTAGTAAGTAATAGAAATATATTTAGTATATTATTTGGAAATAAATACAAATTCGATCGAATATCGTTTAAAAGAATAGCCTGTAAAGAAATCAGATGTCACTTTCCGGAACCGGAATGAACTTGAAACCCTGACACGGGACTAGGTTACACAATAACATTGTTGTTATTACAAACAGATGCTTTGAAGAGACGGGTCATCAAATACAATATAACAACTGACTATGTATAGGGTAAGCAGAGGAATTAGAAATGCGGAATATCATTTAAATACTATAAATTAAAATAGGTAATTTTTTAAGATATCTTCTCTGGGAGGTCCACGTCATTTTTTGAAATATAATTTGAATAAATTATTAATTGCAATTATTCATTTCTTTAATTAAAATCGACGCTGTGGACCATTTGCCCACAAACTTCTTACAACAATAAAAAATTAAGAAATAATGAAGTGTATTTCAGTAATTTTTTTTATTAAAAGGCCTTTATTTTATATAACAGTTGCTTAATAAATTTTATTAATCTGAAGACGTTACGTGGCAAAAACGTAGTAAGTGCCAAACATTAAATAACTAAAGGTGTTTCCACAAAGCTGTCTAAAACGACGCGAGTTCGCACGCGCACTTCGTGATAACAGTAATGAGCTCGTAAACCAGCTTCGGATAACGTCGGCTTCCCGAGAGAGACACAAGATATGGTGACAGAAATAGTTGATAGAGACAGCACTCGCATAAAGTGTTGGGAGAAGAATGTTTTGGAACGCGGAAGAATTTATAGAAGATGAGTATTACAGTAGCGTCTAAATTGTAAATTGTATAAAATTGTTTTATAGGTGTTTTATATTTATGTTTATTATTTATAACTTAATAGTTTAGCTTGTTAAAATTATGGTCGTCTTATAGGTACAGTTAAATTTCAGAGTTATTAAACGTAAAACTAGATATTATCGTACGTCAAGTTAGTATTATAATTTATCATAAGGAAAAAATTATATGAAAATTAGGATAGAGAAAATTTAACAGAAAAACTTTCTTTTTTATTTTTCATTATTTATATTCATATGAATTTTATTTTCAATTTAAAATGCTAATAAATAATATAAAAAAAGAATAACAGTACCGGTCAATCGTGACGTATTTAAAAGCAGAAAATCTAAGCGAAAATACATGCAGATGGTCGTACAATAAATAAAATAAAAATCGTCAAAAAGATCGCTACCGTTGATTCAATTTACACCTATAATATGCCATGAGAACATCGCTTAGGGGCATCACGTAATCCGCATAAACGCTCCGGATTTTTCCCAATGAATGAACCGACGATATAGGACCAAGCTTCTTTATGAATTTCTCTTTTTATATTAAATTGTCTATACTTAAGCACAAATGTACAAACTTGTATACACAACATGTCTATACACAACGTGTGATGATGAATCTAGTGGTGCACATTAACAAATATTTACTTTGACACTAGCAACTTGCTTTAATGCCGAAAAACAAAAAATAAAAAAATAAAAACAATGGACGCAGTGATTCTAATTCACAGGAAATTACTCTATCCGTGTATGTTCTATTTTACCATGTCGGTAACCTTACACAGACTATAGATCGCAATTCATGTAATGTCTACCGCACAATCGCATGGACGAGTCAGCTGCTGCCCCGTCTGCATGTCTAATTTAAATAACAAAGAGTGCCACGAGTGTGTGCCCGGAAAAACGTGGAGATTAAAACGTTCAGGATATGTTGTTTATTGTAAATAAGGATTTTCCCATTTAATATTGAGTTGAATATAAGTATACTTAGTATAGAGACCGGTTTGGTTGTTAAGTCTATCAAAGAAAAAGTTGCCTTTTTTATTGTAGCCCGTAAAGCTAGAGTGCGGTCTATGAACGGAAACAACTGCTAATACAGGGAAATCTCTACGGACAGCCGTCGCCTCCATAGCAGAGCCGACCTGAGGAGACGAGTTTGCACTAGATTGACAGTGCACACTCCTCTCGCTTTCGAACTAAGTCACTTCACAGGTGTTACATTCGTTGGTACTACCCCAGGACGGCTGACTGAGTAAATAACCAGAATACTTAAAGCCTAAAGTCTAAAAAGACTGGGTACTAATTCGCATACCACCATTTGGTGCTCGATTTCCACACGCCCCGAGCATTTTTTTGATAAATGAAAATATCAGAGTGTTAAACGTTGATTGATGTATGTTTAGAACACAAGGGGATGTTTGGAACAATAGACGATCTTTGCTCTTTGACATTTTGCGGTTTTAATCACGTATTAGTGCCGATAGAGAGCGCTACCGATGCTCTTGATGACTAGGATTAGTGACTACTTGACACGGACAAATGCCACTTGACTGGCTTTTAAGAATCTTGTCCTAACGCTTTGTCTGTCTCCGTCAGTCAGATGCCTACTTGATATATTAGATGTAGGCAGACGTATTTGTTTATCACGATATATATTAAAGGTCATGTCGTAGACGTACAAACGGCAAAAGGTTAGCTGCATAACCTTAAGGACTATTTGTGCTTGTTCTATTTTTTACTAATTTAGCATATTTACATCACTAATTTGATAAAAATAAAACATGTCTTGTGCTCCTATGAGTTTAGACGATTATTTTCTAAAGTAATTTATCTAAATACATGATCCTGACAGATGCACGTATCTAAAATGTGAAGATTTTCAGATAGTTTTATACGTTAAAATAGCCTTTATGTACAAGATCTAGTACTGCTTAAAAATTAGTAGTTTGTAGTTTTATTGTTACCATATTTAAACGTTATTTAAAAAAAAAAAACAAAAAATTGTGTATAAAAATGTAAATATGCTGTAAATAACTAACAACAAAAAAATAGAACATATACGAATACGCTGAAAAAGTCGTCAGTTCAAAAAGCCACAGCAACTAGCTCATCCGGGACAGATAGAAAAAAAGTCTCATGTAAAAGCCCGTTATGGAGTTCGTCTTTTGAAAAATGGATAAAACTTTTTTTCTGTCGCTACCGTTATTGGCGACCGTACCTACCTAGCCGACGTGTTTCGTTCATGAACAGAAATCTATAGTTTTTTGTTTTTACCTCAAAGATAATGAAAAATTGATTTGGACCATGTAGTACCATCATTTTCAATGGACCAATAGCACAGACGACTCTTGTCTATAAATATTTTTAGCTACGAGCACTAAAGGAGTACAGTCTATATTGGATTATCGGATTGGAATAATATTATGAAATTACAACCTCAAAGTAAAAATTACAATGCAATGTTTAATGTTTATCTCGACATGTGACAACACCTGATGTTAAGCTAGAGATGTTATGCAGTCCATAAATAATCTTGAAACACATTCCTCTCGTTATACCGGGCTACTTCCACAATGAAACTAAAATGCCTCTAGGTCGACAAACTAGGCTAATAACCAATCAGTCAGAAATTATTGATTAAATCATAAATTAATAATTTTATTAAAACTCAAATTATATATTTTTGTATTGTCAAACTAGTACAATATAATACTGTTATATTATGATTCGAAACCAAAGATAATTATCTAATGTACTATAATGAACTAAATAATACTTTTTGAGCTTAACAAAAAAATATATTTGTAAAATGATCTAACAATTATTTGTTTTGCCGACCACAATCGGGATAATTCTATAGATTATGGCGCGGGATACTGCGGGATCAAAAAACCGAGAGCTTTTGTCTGACGCGTGGCGTAACACGACACTTTTGAATTTGATTGTAACATCTAGGGGTTAGGTAGGGGTCTTTTTTATTACATACCTACACTATTTTTACAATAATTGTTATAGTAACGTGTGCTTTACTTTGTTCTATTTAATTTATTTATTATAATTTTAAAGGGTTTGACGTGTTTTTGAGATTATAACAAAATTACATTGGTACTTGGTACAAGACGATGTTTTGTTTGGAGATTCGAATACAATATATCGATCGTGAGTATCTTGGCTACGGTGGCCATCTTATTATTTATTTATATAACAGCAAAAGCCCGCATTCCGCCTGATCTTAAGCTAAAATCCATGATTCGCAGTTAGGAATCATACTGCCCCCGTTTTATCCTTGTGTTCTAGTAAAAAGTAACTTTTATTTTTCCTCTTTCGAAGTTTCGAGTTTAGTTGAATTATCTATATATTTTAAGAGTGGTAGGCAGACCATCGGTCCTGATGGCTCAGTTTACTGTCCAAGTGTAACCCGTAAAGCGACCTTGTTACGCTAACGCCTCGGCTAACATGGGTAAGCAGCATAAAACACTATTTTATTTCTTTAATGTCCCCAATACACACATACATAGAAAACGTAATGTATTTCTTTAACTTACACATAAAAATTGACTTTTAAAGCATCCCCTAAAAGTCAGAGGGTGTCATACAAGTCAGCAACTTTGCCGAAATAGGCTTAATGTTGAAAAGCTTATTTGTCGCTCGAGCGAACACGAGCGCCAATAATCTGCTTATCACATGCTATTTTTTTTATTTCTTCGAGCAAAATAATTTATGACGTCACGACAAAGTTTGTGTTAATCTAATTATTATAAAAGAAATTACTTCTTCTTATAATTAGAGACTTTTATAATTCTAAAACTAGACTGAGCGAAGACAACTGCTACCACAGAAAAGAGTGATATCTACAAGTAACAGTCGCCTTCGCTGTGCATGCCGGTTTAAGGAGACGAATGTGATATAAAATAAAAGAGGATGCTC
This sequence comes from Tinea pellionella, assembly GCA_948150575.1. Lineage (NCBI taxonomy): Eukaryota > Metazoa > Arthropoda > Insecta > Lepidoptera > Tineidae > Tinea > Tinea pellionella. Next base: position 3,047,312 of record OX411259.1, on the reverse strand, counting down.
ATTTTCGGGCCCACTTGATTGATACCTTGATATACTTGATATCAACACATCATTTACCAATCAATAGACAATGTTTAATTACATTAAAACAGATATCTACAATTATTAAAGCATTTAAAATAATAATAACCTTAAATATTACTAAATATAATTACTCAATAACTCGGGTGAAAAAATTAAAACTGATTGGTGATAAGGAAGTAGATTTAGTTTTTTACAAAATTAACTAAAAATATCGACAAACTCGAAAAAAATAATTGTGGGCCAATTTTTCTTAGGCAAATGGGCATTTTCCTTTTAAGATAAAACTTTTTAAATTAATACTAATATAAGTGAACGTAATTTGTAACATTTCACGCTCAAACGTTAAACAGAATTGCGATAACAGGAGACAATTTTCTTTGTATGGAAAATAGGTTCACCATATCTAAATTTTGGGCACTTGGAAAGGATGAATGAAAGGAGATTGACGAAAGGAATATATAAATCTGATGTGAATGGATGCGTTAAACAAGGCAGACCCAGAAGGGTGTTTTCCGATCAAATAGGAGAAATCCTCATGAAAGCTCGGCTGCCTAGTGCCCATAACCGCAGGGCGTGCATGAAGAGAATTGTGGATGTGAAGGAAGCGAGGGTGTTGTGTCAGGATCGTGGTAAGTGGCGTCCCGTATTCTCTGCCTATCCCTGTGGGAAAAAGGCGTGACAATTGTATTGTATATCTAAATTGTAACGTTTATTAATTAAATATATAATATATGTCGATTTGTTGCTCATAATATCTACATTATAGTGGCAATATTAGTTTTATCATGTCTAACCGGAATAATGAGAAATGGATTAATACCTTAAACAAATTCAATATGTAATGAATAATTCATAATTCCGGTTAGATTTTTATATATATTGCTCTTTAATATAATAAATTGGTTATTATTTTTATGTGTAATATAATCAATAGACGAGGATCTCCTTTGAAAAGTAGATATATTGCATCTTAGGAGAGGTCATAGGCTACCTTTAGACTTAAAATTTAAAAAGAAAATTAAACGAGGGTGAAATAGGGGATAATAGTTTGTAAGTATATAGAACCCATAATTTAGCATTGGAGTCATTTTTTTTATTGTAGCTCGGCATGATGTAAAGCTAGAGTGCGGCTCATGAATGGAAACAACTGCTACTACAGATAAACTTGTGCGGGCAGCACTCGCCTCCACTATGCCGGCTTGAGGAGACGACCATGTATCATCTAGATTGACAGTGCACACTCCTCTCGTTATACCTAGCTACTTTCAAACTATTCCCGAAACGCGACAAGGTCACATCACGGGTGTTATATTTGAAAGTGGTGGTACTACCCCAGGACGGTAGACTGGACAAATAACCATCATCAGTCTGCCTACCACTCTTTAATAGTGTCTATAGGCACTGAGCGACCAAAGTACATATAACAAAGTTACATTGGTACCGGTCAGAATTAGCGACGGGTCTCATCGATCGTGAGTTTACCGCTAGACCGCGGCCGCTCTATAAAATGTTAATAATAAATATATATAATATAAATATAAATAAATATAAATAAATATAAATAAAATAAAAATAATATTAAAATTAAAAGCACTAAAAATTCCTCCTTTCTTTACTTAGAAGAAGGAAGTCTAGAATTTAAACTAAAGCTAGCGCTGTATATTTATAATGGTTGTCAATAGGCAAACTTAGCGACCTAAGTATTTGGTTTCGATCCTTATTAAGAGGGACTATTAGCTAATCGTGATTCACCATTTCCTCCGTATGTTGTCGTTAAACAGTTTATTCTTTTGTTTTCATTTAATTGTGCCCGTGGACGAAGTTTGCTTCCTCCCGACTCTGAATTAACCAAATGAGTGCAACATACAGTATTAAGCTTCGGGGAGGCCTCTGTACAATCGAACACATAATCACATATGCATTTTTAAATATTAATACGTTTTTACAGTAGGTATAATGATAGGCAGACTCACCGCTAGGAGTGATAGGCAGACTCACCGCCAAATGTGAAGTGACCTAGTTGCTTTTCAGGGTCAGGTTTGAAGCAGCTGGGTTTAACGAAAGCAGCAACCTGGACAATCTGGTGCACATTCGACTCCTTAAAGCATAGCGTACGGGACTGCAGTCTAAAGAGTTGCATCGTATGTATCAATTTGATGAAATAATATAGTGTAGTGAGCTTGAGAGTACATTTAGAGAAGATCGGCGAAATCGTGATCGTTGGCAGCGCGCACGACGCCATTAGCGCGCATCGTGGGCGTAATTAAAAGACATACAATACAGTGCGGGACGATGCGAATTAAAAACAATTAACTCGCCCCCAGGCGGACCGAATTGAGCACAATGGCTTGGTAGAGCACGACTAATATTGACTAGGTATTACTATTATTTGAAGACAACATTCTCAATTAGATTTATATTAGATTTTATCAATTAAAATATCACCGCCCCCCCCCCCCCCCATATAAACTGTTACAACTAAAAAATCTCAACTTTTCAGATAACCTCATTTTTGGGGTCCGAATCAAAGATCTACGATCTATGAACTTTGATCAGCATTATACTGTATACAAAACAATGCATTTGACCTATATCATAATATTTCAAAACAATATATATTATATTTCGCAGCAATTCTATATTTTGTGTAATAATCGATTTTTTTTAAATTGTAGTTCGGCATATGCCAACACTCCGCCTAAAATCTAAAGCTAGAGTGCGGTCCATGAACGGAAACAACTTCTATTACAGATAATTTACAGGCAACAGTCTCCTGCGTCTCAATGCCGGCTAGAAAAAACGAATGTGCCATTATCCAGATTGATAGTACGCACTCCTCACGTTAAAAGTTTTTTTTATTATTATAAAATATAGACAAACTACTAGAAAGTATAATCAACAAATAAAGGGACTCAATTTGAGAGTAAGCACATATAACATTTATAATAACGTGATTGACACGTTTGACACACATTCACCTGAATTACTATTTCAAACCCAATAATTATTAAAACGCAAAAACTACAATACTCTATAGTGTAATGTATAGCCACAACAAAAACTTCTGAACGACTCAAATTAAGCGTTAACCCTTTAAAGCACGCGTCGAAATAATTATAACTTTTGCTACAATAAAATTATTTTTATTATGCTCAGAAGTCTTTTATTGTATTTCGTATTTCAAATTATCATGTGACGTATAAACGTTATATAATTTGCGGTCTAGTATATAGATTAATTTTAGAAAAGAATGAAATTATTGGTTGCAGTATTATGAATAGGATTTTGTTATTGTGTCGCATCATATTTCGCGTTCGAAAATGTAACTTTTATTAGAGGTGATTTTTTAAATTAAATATATATTTTAAGGTTAGTTGCGAGCAAGTTTTAAATTTATTAAAGGATTTGATGCTGGCTACATAAATTATTTTTAATCGATGAAAATTTATTAAATTATGATGGAGATTGATTTTGCGCGGAGATGCCCCGACCACAGGTTAAAACTTTAGTTAAAACTTGTTTTTAAAAAGATAGACAACGTCTTTCATTCGAGTAATATTTTATACAAGAATTAAGGCATAAATTATAAACATCAACATTTCCATTATTCGTCGAGATCATTCTCGGCTGACATTTTGTAGCTGTTCCATATTCATAGTGTACAGCTCGTTAGGGTGCTCCACAGGGTGGTGGTCAGCGTGACCAACTTAAATAGACAACGTGTTGAAACGCACTTGCCCATAAACAGGTTAAACAGAATATTTATATATATTTATTATATTCTAGTTAACACTTTTTTAAATTACACATTAAGTTTACATATAAAATGAAAGTACTTTAAAATAGGTTATAAGTACTTATAAGTTTGAATAAATGTTATTTATTATCAATGAAGGTAATTTAATAAAAAGTTAAAGTAATTTAGACTTTATTTAACCAACAACCTTTTCGTAACTATTGAATATGATTATTTATATTAACACTATGACTACCCGATGTGTTTCTTTTTTAAAAGAAATAAATGTCCTCTAAATATGTATAAAAAATATATTTGCATATCATCAGCCTAATAAACGTGGTAAATACTCAAACGGTATGCAAATTGAAGTGTATATCACAGACGGACGCAAAGCCTATGAAATTCGCCATTTGACAGGTACACTGCTCCCTCGGCGTTCAGTTAATGAGCAAATATGGCCCTGTTCAAACACATACGAGCGACCAGACAGCCGTATTATCACACGACTAAACTAACCACTTTACTAACACAAACCAAAATAAATACACCTTTCATTTGATGATTGATGACTTCGTTAGGCGTTATAAATTCGGATTTATCAAATTTTGTCATTATTTTAAAAGTTCCACTTTGTTTTACTAATTAAAAAAAAAGAATTAATTTATCATTTCGTGTTGCACACATCGTTCTCGTAAACTCACGTGTAATTATACTCGTTTATGATATTACAAAATTTCGCGTCGGGGAACTGTCACAGTGCTCACCTCGCGTCACGACGACAACCGGTGTGAATAATTGGAAATTTCCTTAATTTGGAAAGCCGTTGAATGAGATAAGTGAATCGCTGTTTAATTAGTTTTATTAATTTGCAAGAAGATGGGAAGCTGTGTGACGCGCTTTTGAATAGTGAAGTATTACGTATCTATTTTTGTGTCTAGATATATTTATTATTATATTTTGTCAATTAATCCTCTACATTGGAAATATGATACAGATCTAGTACTGAGGACATCAATAAATAATTATTTTATTCAATATAAAAGAATATTGTTCACGTTTCGACTGTATTCGTTGGGACTAATGGCAAGAAGACTTCGTAATTATTGGATAGGTATGTAGTTATATGAATAAAATAATTAGAAACCGCCATCCCTCGACATTTGGACAAACAGGTCCCCCGTGGGGCCCGCTGGCGTCTTTTTATCGGCGAGGGACCGCAAATTTCTATTTGCATATCTGCACCCCCATAAATCTCTGTTTCACTTATTATTAGCCCTCTTTTGCGGGCACGGGTCGGTGAGACCCGCGAAAACATTGCAGAGTTACGTGTTTAGTATTTGGTCAGTGAAAAGTTTTTTAGATAAATATTTATGTTGACATTACGATCTTTAATCTACTTATTAATAAAAAAATTAAAGAAAGTTACTAATAACTAAATACGAGGGAAGGGTTGAAAGTATATAAGCTTAGTTTATATTCGCTATGACGTCATTAGTGACGTCGTCATTGCTTCAAATATGCTAATTGCCCTAAGCAGCGATCGAGCAATTACGTACAATACTGATTTTTTCAATCTTTCCTCGTATGAGAAATAAAAAAATGTTAAAAAAAATTATACTTACACAATAATAAAGTTTTCCAATTCGTTAGTGTTCCATGTCTTGGCGAATAAATGTTAAATGCAGGTTATTTTGTGCAGATGTTAACTATTGGTGAATGTTACTCGGAAAAAGAAAAAGAAAAAAGTTAGTAAAATGATAATAAATGTTTAAAAGAGTAACCGACACCAAATGTAACCACCACCAATGATCCCAAAAAAAAAAAAGAAGAAAAACACATGCAATATAAAAAAATAAAAATAGTTATTAAATAGGAAAATAGTTTATAATTCAATCGTTCCATAATTTTTCATATCTTATCTTTGATGTTAAAATGGTGTAGAAAATAGAATTTCTACAATTAAATAAGTGAAAAGTAACATTTAAAATACAAAATCTATCTATAATAGATAAATATAGCGTGTAGAGGAACCCCGCCCCGCGTGCCTCCCACATCGTGTTCACAAGATTTATCTCCGAATAAATCTACTACACAAATATATTCTGATAAAGAAAGTTTTCAATCTTTGCGACATAGAAAACCATGTTATGATTTTAATTTTCAGCAACACTGTTGCAAAAAGGGAAGTTGGCACTTTAAATCGACATAGTCAATGATTTTACTTAAAATTTCGACACCAATAGAAAAATACGAAGTTACAGGCAGACTGGTATAGACAGAAGTATAAAACAATGCAAAATTCAAGACAATTGGCAATCGATAAAGTGTATGTTTCGCTGGTTGTCGCTGTATTCGGAAGTCTACTCTAACACTACGCGAGAAAGAAAAAAAAAAGACTTTTTACAATTCGATAATGATATATTTTGTTTGCGATTTGATTAATAAATATCTTTTATCACAAATCATCATTTGTGTATTCTGGTGGTTTATTTATTGACTTACAAAAATACAAGCTACGGCAATATTTTTAAAGTATCAAGTGTTATTTTCCTTTCAGTTAAATTAATCAAAGTATTTATTAAAATAAAAATGTACTTGTAAATGACATAAAAATAAGTAAAAGAACACATTTTATATATTATTTGAAGCGGTAATAAATTATTATTTTATTCACAAAAATACTAGGGTAGCAGGAAAAGTGAAGAGTATCAATTTCAGCTATAGCGTACAGCGACCCAAGAGCCGTGCTCCATGACACTTGCTCCAGTAGGCGCGTGTCAGGAATATCAATAGATATCTACTAATATTTTATTATTTTCTAATATTACTATCCTGTTTTAGTAAATTGATGGCAATATGAGCCTTTAAAATCTTTTTTGAGTTGCAATTGTATTTCAATTCTGATTTGAATGGTAAATTAAGATCGTTTTACTCATAGTAAATGTCTGTTTTTATGCGATAATCCCATAAATTATTCTATTTTATTCAGTTTTTACTAATAAATAGATTAATTTATTAGGAAAGTTAATATGCGGGGAACGAAATCCCGGTATAAAAGTCTCGATATCGAGAAAATATCGTTACAAAATACCGTTAATGACTAACGTTATCGATATATAAATTAATAGTGCATTGTATACTATTTTCCTTTAATAATTGTCGTCGCTTAAATAACGGAGTAACGTTACCTAATATCGCTATTTATTTTATTGGAATACCGATACAAAATTAGAGAAGTAACGCTACTTTTCATGGTATCAGGATTTTGTTTTTTATTTATAACGATTTTGTGATAATTAATCAAACTAGCAATACTTTAACGCTAGGACTAACGTTGTTAGTAACCATCAATACTTTTACAAAACGAATATCAGGGATAGTGGGAGTTATCTTTAAAAAGTACGAAGCTTTAATATAAATATGATGGAAAGGAAGTAGTACCTAGTTATTGTAGACTAACTAATAGTAACTGTTATGAATCATGAATATTTTCATTTTCAACTAATGTTTGCTCATATATCTCATTCAGTTTGAGTAGGGTATCTTAATGGCCGATACTGTGATTTATTGACGCGTATGATTGAGGTAGAGCTTTAAGAAATATCTTTATAATATGCCAGTTTTTATATCATTATTTTTCTTTCATTATTTTGCCACAAAGTCAACGGAAATATAGGTTTATGTAAATGTATTATTTATAATAAAAATGCAATTGTAAAATAAAGTTTAAAAGTAAAATAGCGTGCTTTTTTCGCTAAATTTATTGGATTAATTGAGCAATAAAAATCTGTCTGAACATTACGGGGGACTAAGAAAAAACCGCAATAAAAAATAAGGGAGCAAGCAACACCTCATTTCACGCGTTTTATACGAAGAGGGCCAGTTTTCTTCTGCGCTTAAGGTCCCTCAATAAATCTTATTCCGGATACATTTTTTTGTTCCGAGAAAATAGTTTCCTCTTGTTTTCGTCGAATACGGAAATAGTTTTGTGTGTGGGGTGAATTTTGTACGACATCGGAATTTTGAGAAGTCGGCGAGTTATTTGAGACTGTAAGTGAAATTGTTTTAATATTATTAAGTGCACTGTAATGGACGGGGCTATTGACCTCTTTTTTATTTTTTTCACTACTCACACAGAACTTGTTTTTTTTTACTAGCGTATTGGTACATATTGCCCGCAACTTCGTATATGTATAATAATTATTATTCGATCAGTATTCACGTTTCATACCTTGGGAATTAGGTAAATTCATTGAGCGGCCGTGGTTTATCGGTAAGACGCGTGAACTCACGATCGATGAGATCCGTGTTCGAACCTCGCTAATTCTGACCGGTACCAATGTAACTTTGTTATATGTACTTTGGTCGCTCAGTGTCTATAGGCACTATTAAGCAGAGCTAGGCAGACTGATGATGGTTATTTGTCCAGTCTGCCGTCCTGGGGTAGTACCACCACTTTCGAATGTAATACCCGTGAAGTGACTTTGTCGCGTTTCAGGAATAGTTTGAAAGTAGCCAGGTATAACGAGAGGAGTGTGCTAACAAAACCCTCCTTAATTAACTAGGCTACAAATCAGACTCAGGCACGGATATGGAACAAACAAAGAAACATTCATTTTTATATTACGATTGCCTAAAGAAGATTGTTAAGTAATTAATGTAATTATTACATCTTGTTATTGCTAACATTATTTTTTATTATTGTCTAATTTCTCCCAAACGCTTCCAATTAGAAATATTTTGGATCTAAAATAAACATTGTTCTTAAAAAAACATAGACAATTAAGTATATTGTATTATTTAAATTTAAAATTTATAGTTGCAATAACTTCGAATAATTAATAAAATAAAAGAATTAACGATAACATTTCAAGTTGTAATTTTGTTTTTATCATTTAGATCTAATCTTTAAATCTTTGACTATCAAGTAAATTCCAATGTAAATGTAGAAAACTACTAATGATCAAAGAAATTCGATACTATGATGTAAAAAAACAACATAAAAAACTCGATTAAGGCATTTAACTTTCCAAATTGATTTAATTAATATTTATATTGATATTTTACGATTTATAGCATTAAATAATAATTATTGTTATAATAATTTATTAGTTTAGTCAGAGCGAAGTTTTAGAAATAATTTAGGTTTTCTTTTTCCGCTTGATGTAAAGCTAGAGTGCGATCCATGAACGGAAACAACTGTTACTACAGGGAAATCTCTACAGGCAGCAGTCGCCTCCGCTAAGCCGGCTTGAGAAGACGAATATGCACCATCTAGAATCTAGATTGACTGTGCACACTCCTCTCGTTATATTGCAAAATCTAGCCATATTAATAGATGGGAAAGTAAGTCTGTCGGTTTATTACCTTGTCACGTATAAACTGCTGTTTAGATTTCGATAGATTGCAAGAAGATATATTATATCCCGGAGAAGGACACAAGTTACCTTTTGTCTAAAAAAAAAGAAACTGAAGTGGTCGAGAGAGGTGAATGAAAGTTAGTATAGGGTTAACCAGCAGGTTGTTTAGTTAGATGATGAATAAATATGAAGATTCGTATATAGGATTTTGGTTAGGATAAAAAGTTACATGTTTCGGCTTTTTTTTGGAAAATCATCACTCGAAGGGGTAAAATATGGACTGACAGCCTATATAGGGAGCCCTTTATTTCTTAAGTTAATCGAATAATAATATTAATTATATTCATCGGAATTATACTGTTTTTTTTTGGGTCTAAGGTGGAGCAAGCTCATCTATGAGGAACCTATTTATCCCAAGTTGCAATAACTAGTATATTAAAAAAAAAATACGTGAAAACTAACGGCCAATCAATTCATTACTTAAAAGGAAAAAAACACAGTTTTTCTTTCAAAGAATCTATTTTCTCAATGACCCCCGTAGTGTAATAAATTTCGACGCGAACCTCGACAAAATAAAAAGCCATCGGGCGCCACCACATCTACCAAATGAGTGTGAATATGGGTAAAAAGTGTGTGGGGTGCATAGTGAATCAGCTTTTAGGCGCGTAACGTGTCCTCTATATAGGTACTTACTTATTTTATTTAAGTAAGTGCTGCTTATGTCACTACTACTAAATAATACTATTAAACGGACTATTAAATAAAAGAGTGGTATGCATACACGTGATGGTAATCATCAGGCACGTCTACAATCTCAATCCCGAAACGCGTCTATGATATACTTTTTTTTCTTCTTGTTTTATATGGCATAATAACAATTTGCCAGTGTCAAAGTAAATATTTTTGCATCAAGTTAATAACATTGTGCATCACGAGTCATTCATTCATCACACCAAACAGTCATGTCAAAAATTATTCCAGTAAAGTGGTAGAAACTTTACTGAAACTTCCTAGGGAGTTTTGGAGGGAAAATGGAAACAGAGGTTCTCTTCTTTTGAATTGTTTGCCCACACTCACGCACGTTTACGAACACTTAACGGTTAATAATCCACCATTATTACACGTTAACACTCGAAGAAACACAAGTTTAGGAAAATAATTCAAAACAGATAACCTGACGTCTCAAGATGGCCGCTAAAACTCCGTCTATGATATATAGGACGTTTCACTGTCACCCAAGTGATAACGAAACGTCAAATATCCATACATTTTGTTATCGATTCGATCAAGTGACATCTGTCGATTGGATTTTGACTTTAGCCTCTAGTCGCGTTTCGGAATTAGCTAGGAATACGCTAACCTCTCGTTTCTCGATGGATGAGGCTCATTCGTTACCTCAAGCCGACATAGCGGATGGGACTGCTGCTATTTCTCTGGGACATTTTTTATTGTTAATTAGGAAATAATTGACATTATTTGGTAGGCCTACAAACACTTATAAATAAAGATTATAGCAAAACGAACATGTTTTTATTTTTAGTTTGTCTGCAAAGACATATTACGTAAAATTCATCGTAATTACCTATCTTGTATTGTTTATTAAGGGCTCTTGTAAAACATTTATTGTGGCTTACTATAGTGTTTATTTTGTTAATTTTTGCAAGTTTCACGATAACATTGAAAACCATCGTGATCGTCGCAATTATCGTTATATTATTACGATAAAAAATAATAAACATTTCTACTAAAATAAAGTCAATAAATGACGTCATCAATTTTAAATAAATACAGTAGTCTATTAGAAAATACGTGAAGTAAAAGTAGTTCTAGTAGATACTATGTATGTGGTGAACGCGCGTCGACACGTAGTCGAGCCACGTAAACAACCAGCAATAATGATGCCAGATTTAATTGACTCGTAGTGAAAATATGCAATGTAGTCAGTAGTATAGTGGAAAAGAATAATAGTTTATATTTAATATTCTTATCTATCTATTAAATCTATTATCTATTCTATTAAATAATTCAGTGCAACTATGTACCTATCTTATCGTAATTGAGTGACTTAAGTATAACGAAAGGACTGTGCACTGTCTCCTCAAGTCGACATAGCGTTTTCTTCACTCATGGACTGCACTCTAGCCAGACCAGGTAGAGCGTGATCACATGTTGGGCTACGATTAAAAAAGTTTATCTAGTTCAAATAAAGGTCGAAATATTCCTTTATATTTTTTAATTAAACCCAATATGTTGATATAATAGTAATTTTGCCTACCTTTTAGTTATATTTTAAAAAATTTAAATAAATAAAACAATTATTATTATGTACTGCCATCTCTCTAAGTATTAAGGGTCCCAGAGAGATGCGCTCACGCACCTCCCGCAATACTGGATAGTCGACCGACACTAAATTTATAGGTAAAAGTTCGCGAACTACTCGACCGGTTCGCAAATCTTATCAAAGCATTTTCGACTCTATTTTTACTATATTAAATAGAATTTGCATTAACCTGTACTTTAGAATTATAGTATACTTTCTTAATTATTCGCATAGGTATTTAGACACGATTTTGAACTTAATTGAAATGTCAAGTAGAGGTTATAATGGCTTGTCGTAGTGACTACGGCCTTGCCCGAGGAGCTTCGAGACTCTCACCTTTAGTTCACATGTGAACCTTTATTAAACTCCTAAATTGGCGAGTAGTTAAATATCACATTCTTGTTCTTTATTTAGTAACTTCTTCAATTGTTCGTATAGCACGCGAGATTTAGATAAAGCCGTTGCATCGGTTCTATTATAATTATTAATTATAATTTATGGACGTGTTATTAAGTTTTAGTCACATCTTTTTAATAACCACGTGCCTTTTATTTTTAATATTAAGGAATTATGTATATTGTTTTTATTGTAGAATCTGACTAGTACCAATGTAACTAAATATACGTACTTTCCTCGTTCAACAGACCTTTTTTATTTACAAGGCATTTAAAATAAATAAAAATAAAAATAATAATAATAATGCAATAGGCTAGCAAAACAAAAGAAACTTTTTTTATACATTATGATTGCCGGCTCTTTCTTCTAATTTTAGTTATAAACAACCGAAATCATATTAAATATAATAAAAAAAAACATTTTATTTCGCTTGCTTATTGCATTTTTTTATTTACTTTTTTTTTTAATAAATAGAAGCTATTTTAATTCCTGGTGTCCACATGTTAGTCTTTCCAGTAAAAGTACAGCAATGCTTCTTACAGCCTGTGACAGACAGACCATGCGCATGTTCTTTTATGGCCGACGTTGATTTAATACTTGAACGGTGAGAATGAATTAGATTGGACTATGCTCGAGAAATTCTTGTTTTTATAAACAATAAACATTACTTGTTTTATGTAATGTTTGAGTCGTAAAAGTATTTTTTTTGAGTTGTTTCGTAATTTATTTAGAAAGAGAGAAAGAGAAAAGAAATCATTGTAGCGGGAAGAGTGTTTGTTAAATAAAATTTAAATTAAAAAAAAAATTATTCGCCAACATCTTTTAAGCTTAATGTTGGTATCTGACTCCTCTATGATATGATATGGCATTCTATATATTGTATAAATGTATTAATTATATAATATTTATTTATGTATATGAGTACAAAGTATAAAAACATAAATCTATTGAAATAAACAATGGATACGAGCGTTGTCACAGATGATATCGTTAAGTGGATGTTCGTGACAAATGTTGACTCGATAAATCTAAAATGATACCGTGTATCGATTTCTTGTGTAGTCGATAAACGTGTATCGATATCGATAAGATCTGTATCTTAGCTACTGTAGGTAACTTATGGGTTTTGATAGGGACTTGTAGTTTCGTAGATAGAAAATTTTCTATAAAGAAGTTACTAGTATTGATAAATTAATCTGATCGTTTTGTGACCTCTTATATTGTTAATTAAAATAAATTTTATGCTAATAAGCTTTAAAGTTCTGTTTACATTAAAAATTTTGGTGTTCTTAATACCTTTTTATATTATAAAAAAATTTAACACAATGTTTTTAGACGTATATGAGCTAGTTGTAGGGTTTTTACGACAATTTTCTTATCAAAAAGATAATCACTATTTTATAGTAGTTCACCTCCATTATGCCGACTTTACGTTAATCCCTAAACGCGACTAGGTTACATAAGGAGAATTAGTTACATTTGAAAGGGGTGGTAGGATGGCAGACTGGACTAATAACTATAATCAGTCTGCCTGGCTTTTTCTTAATTAACGTCTAAATTCTAATGTCTCTCGATCATGAACCCGTGCCTTTAATTGCTCGATCATAGTCGCTCCTAGGCAAGGATATTGTAATATTAAAACATGAATCCCTATTTACTTCGTGGATAACATTACAAAATGGGTAACAAGTTGAAAAGCATCACATGTGAACGAAAACAAGATTAATTTTTGCCACTTCCCAAAGTTGAGGTGTTGTAACTTTTCATAACAATATCCCTTGAGCCCTTTACATCAAAAAGGACAACCTTCCCGGGGGACAAAAATACCCTAAATCTGGGATCAAAATTGCATACTAATGAGAAATATACCTGAAATAATTAATTGTTTTTCTCTGAATAATTTTGGATACAAGTTCGTATGAAAAGGATTGTGTTTAAGAAAATATGGGACAGAAAACCTCTGGTTAAGATTAATTAAACGCTTTTTGATATTTTACAAGCTAGAATTTAAGAAAAAAAAAACTTGAAAAAGTATTGAATAACTTTTTTTAGTTTTTCTTATACTAGTTCTGAGCAGAAAGAAGTACGAGGTACATAGAGAAATATCTAGAGGCAACAATTGCCTCCGCTATGCCGGCTTGAAGAAACGAATGTGCACTAGCCTTTCCTCATACTCGGCTACTTTCAGCTAATTTCGAAACGTAACTTATCGGGTGTTACATTTGTACCACCACAGGATGGCAGACTGCGCTGATATCCATTATCTGTCTGGCTACCATTCTTGAGTTGTAAGGTTAATTAGGATTGGGACTTTTATATAAATATCCTGCAAAAATAAATGTAAATACATAAAGTTAAAATATACTGTAACGTATCTATTTAGTGTTTATGCAATTGATGTTGGTGGAAGTTTCGGAAACAATGGTTCCTTAACCAAGCCTTAATGTTTATTATCACGACTGTCGACCTCCGGTCTCCAAAGTTATACGACTAAACAATAACTAGATATCAAAATAGTTTGACGACTGTCACTCTAAGAACAATTGAGAATTTTGGCAACAGAACTTTATGGGTGATTGTAAAATATTTTGTAGCTTTAAGTAATAAAAGGTTTTTATATGTATATCGTGTAAATTAACAATTTGGGCTAGACAATTATATGAAAGGACACTGCCCATTTTTGGGCCCACTTGATACCTAATATTTTGGTAACAAAACAATATTCTATAATTATATATTTTTTCATTAATTCATTTTAATTATATCAACGCGTTATTTACCAATCAATAAACAATGTTTAATTGCATAAAAAAACAGATATCATCAATTATTAAAGAATTTAAAATCTCAATATTGTATCAGAAAACATCTAATTACTCAATAACCCAGGTGAAAAAATTAAAACTGATTGGTAAAAGATTTATTTTTCTACAAAATGAACTAAAAATCATTGTGAAACTCGGGGAAAAAAATTGTGGGCCCATTTTTCTTAGGCGAATGGGCATTCTCCTTTGAGACACGTGAAAGTAATTGCCAAGCGCAGCCGCGGTCTAGCGATAGGTTTGTCTGTAGTAGCAGTTGTTTCCATTCATGGACCACACTCTAGCTTTACATCAGGCGGAGTGTTGTTACATGTCGAGCTACAATAAAAAAAAAGAGGTACCAATGTAACCATGTTATATATGCGCCTTGCGTGAGGCAGACGTACAAAATAATTACAAAATCACTAATTAAATCTTAGTTTAAACAAAGGGTTAGATCTATAACATTAAAATATCTGATATAGTTCTGAAGGGGAATTTTCAGCGACATTATGGCCTTAACGAGCCGTAAAGGGATGCAGGAAGGGACTCCATAGGTAAAGGGTGTTCTAGTACGAATTAAAGGGGGTTTAATGGTTATCGATGAAAATCATGCCGGGTTGAATGTTCCGCTTGGCCCTTAACTAATAGTGAGATGAATTCTAATTCAGAAAACGGTTTCGTGCGTCCGTTTTCATAAGTGTACTGTTTTGGAAATTATTATTATTGTTTTGTATTACGAGTTTTGCGAGTGTGTTATTAGTAATCAGTAACTCACTCCTTGTGATAATCGAGTGACAAAAAACATGTTTTATTGTAGTAAAGGAAAATGTTAATTCGCCTAAGAGAAATGGGCCCAGAATTTTTTTCTAAAGTTTGACGATAATATTTAGTTCATTTTGTAGAAAAATAAATCTACATTCCTTATCACCAATCAGTTTGAATTTTTATTCTAAATGCATTAATAATATAATTGATGATATAAGTTTTTATGGAATTAAACATTGTCTATTGATTGGTAAACGATGTGTTGATATAATTTAAATAAATTAATTTAAAAAAAAGATATTATTTGAGAATATTGTTTTGTTAACAAACTACTCGTATTTGATTCAAGTGGGCCTAAAAATATGCTGTAATAACTTCCTATTTTATTTATAAAACTTTTTGTTTAGTATTTTTAGAGGTATATCTTATTTAAAACAAAATTTTTAACAAATTAAACTAAACAATATAGAAAAATTAAATAAATACACTAAGATAACGAAAGTGTGAAGGTAATATGTATTTACCGAATGATTAACCCTATAACATGAAATCAGTTGACAGGTCTGACAGGCCCCGCAGCGTTTTGCATGTGATGTCTAATGATAGTACACATTATTACACATTACATGGGTCAAAGTGTAGTAGTCAGCGACACTCATTGTTTACAAAGGCCGGGGTCTAGGTGACCCTTTATAGTTTGTAGTGTTAAAAGGTGCTGATCTTGCTTAATGGTTAATAGTAGATAAACTAATAATTATTAAATCGTTTCCCTTTAATCTATTATTATACTTCGTCTGATGTTAAACTAGAATGCAATCCTTAAGTCGAGACAATTGCTATCGATAAGAAATGTCTTCAGGCAGCAGTCGCCTCCGCTATGCCAGCCTGAGGAGATGAATATTCACAATCTAGATTGACAGTGCACTCTCCTCTCATTATACAACGCTATGTCCAAGTTGATTAGATAAGTTCTCGGGTATTACGGACATCGGATTTGGCTAATTAATAATCGATATCACCACACCTAACGCTCTTTAAAAAAATTATCTAGACACATTTTCATAAACATCCAGCCTCTCGTTCACTTCTCAATTTAATATATTGATTGCACATCTCGTCTACCGACATGTAATTTAATTAAAACCCAACACATACCCCTCTCTTAACCCTTAAGTGATTTGAGCAAACATCAAGCTAAAAAGTTATCTTGCTATCAATGTACCGCTCTATTTGCATAGACCGCTAACCCTATAATGGGGTGCGGTTGTAAGGGAGACAGGATTACCCGACGGGTGCACCGAAGACCCCGATAAACAACATCTGTGACCGCTAGCCAGACCGCAGATCCACTCATTTGCTTGCATAAGATTTGACATTTTTTATTGATTTTGTTTTGTAATAGACATAACTAATATTTATTATTATTAATATTGAAATTTATTTTGAATTTAAAAGCACTGTCAACTGTTGGGGTGACGACACACATATTACTATATTTTTACATACTGCTATAAAAAGAAAGGGGGCATCCCCGCGAACTAGAAATTGTAATACATCATTCTGATGCCAATAAGAATTTTTTTGCGATCATAACATCATTTTTGGTTATTTATTGGTATAATATTAATTACTTAACATTATTTGTTAAAAAAACACAAAACATCATCGCAATATCAAAAACAAGCAATGTGAACGTAAGTATTGATATACGGCTGGTGTCGCGACGCACGTGCGAGATCATTCAACTCACAGCTGATAGACGGCTGAGCGCGCTTGGTTAGCAATGTTATTATGAATGTCGGCTTGTATTGGTTTATTTGAAAAATCTTTAAAAAGCTAACACTTAATAAAAAATATTTCTTGTAATAACGTTTCTGTATGAGTAGTGTAACACATGGTCAAAGACAGTGCCCGCTATCTGTTTACACCATTTAATTTACACAATTTGTACAATATTAATATTAAAGATTTTACGAGAACACATTTTAATTGAATGAGTGAGAAGAGATACTCCAATTAAATTAAATAAAACATGTTTTTGCTTTAGCTTTATCTTCTGACATAAAAAAAAACAAAGGATTGACATATGACATCTCTGGCATATTTTGACATCCTACTTTTTAAAAGAAAATTTTTTAATAGAGGTTGCCACAACATTTTATACGGCTTACTATCGCGTTTTATTCTTATTAATTTCATCTTTCCAAGACAACGATAGCTGCAAAACTTTCGAATCGTCTCGCCTGATCAAATATAATATTTTAAAAAACAAAACGTATATCTGTTTAGTAGACATTAAACACTAATATAATTCCTCAATAAACATTTAAAGCACACAAATAATATTACAGCTTTTAATTGTACTTAATCTTAACTACACTTTGACCGAGAGGTTATTAAACGTACCGCAATCGCATCTAAACGACTCAGAACAATACTCTCTTAATATCCAACGTGCATCGATATAAATTGCTTCATTATTAACTATTTACAGTACACTATTAAACTTAAATGCTATGTCTATAGGATGCTATGTTATTTAGAATTGTATCAATCTAGCTTATATTTATAATAACATCTGCTTGCAAAAGACAAATATAGAAAAAAAATCATTTAAACAAACAAACATAGGTACCTACCAAAATTAATTAGACAACTTGCACAAATCAAGTAAAAAAAGAAAAAAAAAACAAAAACAAAAAAAAATACTTCCTCTGTTATTACATTAAACTTTTTAGTTTAAAAATCAATATTTATTAATCCCTTAGGTATATTGCACAGTGGATGGGTAAGAGAGACCAAGAGATCAAATTTAACACCTGATATTACGGAATGCGTTTCTAGGGTTTTTGGATCAACCAAAGCAAAACCAGAAAACAAATCCCTAAGGGATCCTTACACGTTTAACAGATTACTTTTTTATAACAATGTTATTTCAAACTCAACTTGTATCCTATAAAGCGATAAGGTCCTCGAAGCACGTGTTACCCTAACCCCTTTTCACAAAAGACAATGTCATCAGATAAACAGATAGACGTACAAACCGGCACCGAACCACACTATCTGTCTAACCCTACGCACCCCACACTTATCACAATGATTAGAATTTCCATACATCACCGTTTTAAGGGTTACAAATTAGCAATAAACAATTGAATTGTCATTGAATTGGTGAATGTTAAGCTGCAAATTCGTTTGCAAATTATTTTAGAGTTATGACCTTTTTCTTTTAAATGTTAAACTTTTCTTTTCAATTTGTGAGCAAGGAAACATTGGCAATCGTTTCTTGGTATTAAAGAGTATTTTCGTTTGTAGATTTAAGCGCGTTATCTCATTTCGGATTTAATATTGTTTCATTTGACACGCGGTGCGTTGACGAGGGTGGGCCCGTTTCCAATCGGCGGCATTTCAATTTTTGGCACTTTTCGATTTGTTATTTTTTTTATTATTAATATTATGCAACGCGACACGTATACGGTGACCTTCTGGGGACAATTCGGTACGCATGTGTTGTTGTGTTACTTATTAATTTTGTGGTTGAAGTCCCCTTTTCGAGAAAATGAGGGAAAATAAAATTTTACTGTTTACATTGCGTATTAGAAAATAACACCAATAAAGTCATTAACCATTGCTGGTTAAGCTACACTAGTTGCGTACACGCGTGACGTGTGCGTCTCATGACCTACGTCAAGCAATGTAAACACAATTTATGTCGGTAACTGCAGTTAAGAGTGGTAGGCAAACTGATGATGGCTGTTAGCCCAATCTGCCATTATGGGGTAACACCCGTGAAGTGAACTTGTCGCGTTTTAGGAACAGTTGGAATTACCCAGGTATAACGAGAGGAGTGTGCGCTGTCAATCTAGATGGTACTTATTCGTCTTCTTAAGCCGGCAGCACGAAGACGACTGCTTTGTTCATGGACTGCACTTAAGCTTTACATCAGGCGGAGTGTTGTCATATGCCGAGCATTAAACAAAAGTTAAATTAAGGAATTATTCACTAAAACAGTAATCTATTATTATCGTGGTGTGTAACAAAGGCAGCAACATGCAACCGACACGTAATTTCACGAACGGTTTCCTTGCAAAACTCCCAGTCATAATTCCTCCATATATTTTGACCGCAAACCCATGAATACTGGAAATAATTGAGATTTCTATCCTGCGTAACGACGTTACCTTATCGCACAATACATTTCTTGTTTTGTTCGTCACGTGTTAATACAAAGGCTAGTGTAAAAATCAATGAATACGATTGTAATTTCACGTAGAGTGAATTAAATTTTGCAAGTAATCCGGCCACAATGCGAAGGTGATTGGTTCGGTCACTTTAATATGAAAAATAATGCTTTTCATCTTGAAACGGTTTAACAATGTAATACAAATTGAGTTTATTGTGAGGTAATCAAATTTTTTTATTGTAGCTCGGCATGTGACAACACTCCGCCTGATGTAAAGCTAGAGTGCGGTCCATGAACAGGAACAACTGCTATTACAGTGAAATCTCTACGGGCAGCAGTCGCTTTCGCTATGCCGGCCTGAGGAGCCGAGATGCACCATCTAGATTGACAGTGCATACTCCTACAAGGTCACTTCACGGGTGTTACAATTGAAAGTGGTGGTACTACCCCAGGATGGCAGACTGGGCTAATAGCCAGTCATCAGTCTGCCTACCACTCTTTAATAGTGCCTATAGGCACCGAAGTACATATAACAAAGTTACATTGGTACCGGTCAGAATTTAGCGAGGTTCGAACACGGGTCTCATCGATCGTGAGTCCAGTAGACCACGGCCGCTCTTAAGTTATTGTGTTAATAATAAACCAAATTATACCCACGCATTTTGCGTATTCTGTTCTTCACAACTTATTTTTAAAACAATGTTGATAAGCTTAGAAGAATCTAAAAAAATTGTCACGCATAATCTGAATTCTAGGAAAGATAACGTTGAATGAACGAAACTTTTTGTGTGGGTAATAAAATTACTTTTTTTTAACTTTTAAAATATTTATAAATATAACTATATTGGTGAGCAAAATTGTAAAGAAAATATTTTAGCTACTTTGCGTGTAAAGGAGAAGTCCATTTTTGGCCCACTTGACACCAAATAATTTGGTAACAAAACAATATTCTAAAATAATATCTTATCTTTTTATTAATTCATGTTAATTATATCAACACATAATTTATCATTCAATAGACAATGTTTAATTCATAAAAAACAAATATCTTCAATTATTAAAGTATTTAAAATAATAATAACCTCAAATATTGCATCAGAAAACATCTAATTACTCAATCCGGGTGAAAAAATTAAAACTGATTGGTAATAAGGAAGTAGATTTATTTTTCTTCAAAATTAACTAAAAATCATCGACAAACTCGAGAAAAAAATTGTGGGCTCATTTTTCTTTAAACAAGAATACGTAGCAGGTATAGAGAGAGGTGTATGAAGAAATATTTAGCGTACAAAATCACAAGTCGGAAGAGCCTGTATAAAATAAGCGTCTAATAAACGATGATACAGTAAAATTGTCTGGAACGTAAGCCTCGATCCTGAGAGTCCAGCGCTAACAATTTTTCAAAATCGTGACTCGCCCCGCGGCCGAACGGTCACGAACTTCCCCGAACGGATACCGTTAGTTGCAGCAGTGCTACATTCCATCGCGCCACTCACACGGTGACCTATCAGACAGGTGTGAAAGAGATGACAATAATTTCGACAGGACTGTCTAGATAGATTTATGACTCTAGGCTGAATCGCAGGCCTGCAGTGAGACCCGCGGATATTTTCCTTTTGTTTTGGGATGCTGACATGCTATTAAAAACGTGTATTAAGCGTCCTCTTACTTTCTTTTGTTCCTCACATTGTATGGTCATTGATTTAGCTGCACGTAGCCGGATATAACGAGAGGAATGTGCCATGTCAACGAATGGTGCACAGTCATCTCCTCAAGACTGCATAGCGGAGGCGACTGCGGTCTGCACAAATTTCTATATGGCAGCAGTTGTTTCCGTTCAAGGACTGCACTCTAGCTTTACATCAGGCGGAATGTAGATATACTAGAGGAGCAAACCTCATTTGTCATGAAAAAAGCGTAGGCCGTTTCAAACGATTAGACAGCGTTGTAGTCAAGTCCAATACTAACTGTCAGATAACTTAAAACTGACTGCAGTCATCTTTTCTCTCGCATCACATTGGGAGCGTTATTGCATATCTAGTTGTACATATCAATGGTAGTCTCTGTCTACTACAATAAGACAAAATTTATGAAGTACTTATAAAATCGTTAGTAATTGTGAAAAATTGGAACTCTCTTTTAAAGTTTAAACTAGTTATAGTGATTTAGAGAGACGTATCAGTGATTATAAAATTATACGTACTTAAAATAACTATTATATAATAAGTTCATTTTACAAACAATTAAAAAAAAAACTTCAAATTAAAAAAACGAATTCGTGAAATTGTGAATTATAATTCAAATAAACTTTTTATTTATTTATTTTTAATTCGCAGCGAAATGAACTTGCTACTAATAACAGGTAATAAGGCGTGACATTTACCATTAATACTATAGCATGAAGTTATGGACCACACAAGTATTTACGACCGATATTAAGTTCACCATAAAATATCACTGTTAAATACATAAAACTAACTACATAAATTCTAAATTTTATCATCCTTACTAAACGTTTTAGTTATCTTTTTTTTCTTTATTATTGTAGCTCCGCTAACACTCCGCCTGATGTAAAGCTAGAGTCCGTCCATGGACGGAAACAACTGCTACTACAGAGAAAACTCTACAGATGTCGGCTTGAAGAGACGAGTATGCTCAGTGCACACTCCTCTCGTTATACCTGGCTACTTTCGTACTGTTCCCGAAACGCGACAAGGTAGTTCACGTGTGTTACATTCACAAGAGGTGGTACTACCCCAGGACAGCAGACTGGGCTAATAACCATTACAAGTCTGCCTATCACTCTTTAACTTATTTTCTTATTCAACTTTTTATTTTACTTATACTATATCATGAAGTTTTTCCTTCCAAAAAAGTGATTTCTAGAAATATAGACTCTATTGCGTAGGAAAAAAATGAAGTTTTATTAGTAGTACTTCGCTTTATTAATTTACAGTACGGTCTATCACCCGAGACAACGGTAGTCGGCTTCGCTATGTACCATCCAGAGTGACAGTGCACACTTCTCTCATTAAGCCTGACTATTTCCGAGCATAACACTTGGATAAACTGAGCTAATTAATAACCATCATCAGTCTGCCTACCACCCTTAACTTACAAATATTCATGATTTCGTTCAAAACAATAAAATCAACATTAAATTTAATACGATTCAAGAAGAAACTTTCATTTACTTAATACGCAATAAAAATCGCTTTTAAATAACCATTTATGGTACAAAGCCATCTAAACACAATTAAACCTTATCCTACAACCGCTACGCAACTAATCTCGAACTTGGTCTATCCGAGTATGTAAAAGCTTGCGGGCGCCTCAGGCGAGTGCGACACTACCACTATTCCAGCTACACTTTTATTATAACCCTTATTCCGTACGCTATAAAATTGAATTTTGTGTTAAAGTGTACATGTGAGATTGGAACGGTTAGAGAAAGTTGTCCATCGTTGTGGAGTCGGATAAAACTACGTTTATTGGCGTTGCATATTCAACAGTGCCGACGGCGGGTACAATATGAACATCTACAGTGACGCTGACCAACGTACCTACTAGTCAAATCTAATTCAATTAAATCAATTGTTCACTACTTAACTACGTATCTTAACATTGCGAAGTTATCAATTATCATTCTGAATTGAGATAAATACATACAAAGTGGTAGGCAGACTGTTGATGATTAATCCAGTCTGAAGTCCCGAGGTAGTACAACTTTCTAATAATATACTGGTGAAGGGATACTAGTCGCGTTTCGGGATCAGCCAGGAGTGTGTGCCAGCATAGTGGGGGCTGTTGCTTAGAGATTTCTCTCTGTTTGCAGTTATTTCTGTTCATGGATCGCGCTTTAAGTTAACATCAGGTGCACGATTTGCAATGAAAATGATTTGAAAGAACACAATATGCCTAATGCGTTGTTACTATAAATCTCTCCCTACTTCGGCAAGGAAATGAGCCTGAGCTAGGAAGTAATTAAAGTACTCAAGCTGTATGTAATTAATTAAATAAAGTTTCCTTTTAGTTTTCATTATATTAATTAAAATAAATAAAAAAATTATTCGTGACTACAAAATAGATTCTAAAATGTCTCTAATACTAATCTAACATCACAGCTCATAGGTAAACTCAATCCATCTGTCACAAAAGCCTATCTCTGGACGAAAGTTCCTCACGTGTCGTGACAGTCAAACAAAGCTCATGGAGGACGGAAGTGTTGAGGGAAGCTGTCAGAACTCCTAGAGTTTTCATGCTACTCAACGTCAGCGATTTCAAACTGAGATGAGAGGATCTGTGACAAAAACGCTTATGTCAATTTTGTTTTGATATTTTAAAGATAAGGTCAATTGGATGAACATTCCGCATGTCATTAATTGCATCCGATGTTGCATTATTATTTCGTTTAATAAAGTAAATATATTTTTTTTGCACATGCTGTGGTTCTTATTATTAAATTAGAATCAGAAATTTAATTATTATTTTTTTACAAATATCCATCTTTAGAATAAATTTCTAACAGCATTTCCTAGTATTTCCTAGTTTTCACGCTCGAACTTGGACTTAATCATAAAACCAGTATAAAAACAATATTGCACATAGAGGAAATGATACAGATTGTTATAAATAAAGAAGGTTTTGTTTTCTCTGATAACACTTTCGGGGTCAAGAGTACCATATTACAGCACTCTTTTTTTTTTGTTATTGTTATAAAAACGTGGAATAATTGTAGAATAAAAAATATTATGTTTAAAATTATGAAATTTTAAGTACGAATCACTCGTAAAACACACAAAAGACACGCATCTTAAATAAAACATGCATCTCAGACAACGTAATATAGTAATTAAAAACAAACATAAAATATTAATAATTATTTCACAACATGCACATAAAAGCGAACACATTGATGCGTTAACGATCAAAAACGAAAGTTTATTACAAAATTTCATACCTACATACTTCATTGCAAATAATAATTCTTCCTCATAGTTTATCATTAATAAGAAAGTGGTCAAACGTGAAGATTCAATAAACACATTCATTATAAACTAATAAGATCTATTATTTATATAGCTCCAAGAAAATTAATACATACCTATTATGAGAAATAAAATACGGGATATTTTTTTAGAAAAGAAATTAAAGTCAAATTAAATTTTAAAAGAAAACGCTACCTATATTCCAAATAATTTAAGATTAATTTACAAATAAATAAACACAATAATTTAAGAATACTAACTGCTATATCACATTGTGCACCTAACAACCTAAATTCAGCACAATAAGTCATAACCTCCCTAAGCACATCATCGTCAGCAAACGAAGAATACGAGTTATTGTATAAATAACAAAACGCCTTAGTCTATTATCTATTATAGTCTGTTTAAATAAATACATCCGTGTAAAAGCCGATACCGAAAGTCGAGCAAACCAATCCACATCCGATCACACTTCACACGGTATCAACCACCTTGATCTATTCTATGAGTTTTAGAGGCACTCGACCCTTCCCACAGTTTGAAAGATGACGCATTACTCAAATCGGGTACACGGGGACTACTCGTATAGTTAGGTGGTAATCGAGGCGGTGTTGATAAGAAACTACTATAGCCAAGTGACGAGTTGACACCGAGTGAAGCGTCCAAGCTTGAAAAGTAACCCGAGGAGGCGGCCGAAGGTGGCGGCGGCGGTGCAGTGGCGCTCGGCTGAGCCCTGGAGGCCTCAGCGTAAGCGTCTAAATGTGTTCTCACTAATGATAATAACTCTGCATAGGTAGTTACCACATTACAAGCACCTGCTACTCTATACAGTAATAGACGCGCCTCTCCGAAAAGACTATCCAAGATTTTACCTGTTGTGAAGAGGACGATGGCCTTCAGACAGGAATACTCCGCGGAGTCCACGTGAAGCGCCTTAAGCTTTTCCACTTGCTCCTGGAATATGCGGATGTGGTCCATGAAGGCCACGACCCGGTCCGCGGCCATCGGTGACGCGTGAAGTCCCGCCGCAGCCAACAATGGTGACACGTGTAAAGGCATGGAACACTGTGACGCGTTTAACACGAATAGCTCCGACCATACGAGTCGGAGCAACGCGACTTGGTCTGTCACTTGTAATTCGGGAAAGAAAGGAATGTTCCTCGCCCATTCGACGGCGGAAAATAGTAATCTCGCGGCGAGTTCGCAAATATTATCGATACCCATAACGCTCGTGGGTTGCACACATTGTCCATATCTGGAAGTCGGGTAAGGTTCCGCTCGTAGGAGTAAAGATATGTACGACGAGAGGTAGGGGTGGCTGTTGAGACCGGCCGCGGGGTCACCGTTAGCCAGTGCAAACTGACCCGGCAAGGCCAGGCCCGCAGGCTGCGTCGGTGGTACCCTCCCTCGCTGCACAGCTGTAACAATGGAAAGATTACGTTAATTATTTAGAAATTTAGTGGTCAAGATAGTTTAGTTTGTTTAAATAAATGTTGCATTATTTGTTTTATAATCATTATATCTATCGACGTCACATAATAACAGTATTCGTACCTCGGGGGCAAATGTCTGTGTTAAGCCGACTTGATGACAAAAACGATAGGTAATAAAGGTCAACGAAGCTTTGTAGACAACAATTTAAAATGCATTAATAAAAATTGCCTTCTGTGTTCTATGATGAACGTACACATTCATCATAACAATATTGTACACGTAAACAATATACGATATTATTAAAACTAAAAATATAAGATGTAATGTTCTAACGACCAAACACAAAATCATATAATAAAGCTAGAGATATAAAACAATTAATAAACCCCCACAGTGTTAAAGAAATGCTCGGGCCCAATGTATTACAATATAAACAACATACGCTAGAAATGATTGACGCTCGGACAAAAGGAAATAAACGCTGACAGACGGACAGACACGGGCCTGCCACACTAATGCACTATGAAAAGAACTTATAACAACATCACATTTCTCATTTTTAAGCATGGACGTTCATTATTGGGCTTGAAACACGACAGAGTTGGTGTCGAAGGAACTATTGTGTTAGTTCGATTAGGTTGTAATGTTTTATGAAGACAATGAATAAGAACTTGCGTAAAATGCATTAACGAAAATGAATTACTCTTTCAAATAGACAACGAAATTAACACTGATTAAATATTAAACGAAAAAAACTAAATTAATCACGCAACCTAAAAATCAGAATTGGTGCCGTCAAGTTTTTGCATCACGACCGAAGATCGAAGGACAGGTGCGGACGAGAGGCCGTCACGACGGAGCATTTCGCCGATCGTGACAATAAGATCGATTCGAATAGCCCATGACGAATCCACGTGAAAATAGTGAAGGAAGAAAACATTTTACTCAGACAGTACAAAAATTCCAAATGCGCTCGGCATTCGGAACGTTGTTTTTTGGCGGGAACTCGAACAGGCCGACGCGAATGGAAGCGCACGCGCAGTCACGAGTATGGCGACGCGTGAGCATCTCTTCTTTCTTTTTGACATTCTACTTTTTTATTTCATTAAATTATCGATTAAAACATGCACTGGCTAAAATGTTACGGTATTTATAATCCACTCAGGAATCGACGTAAACATTATTTTATAAAAGTTTAGACAGTCGCAAATTTCAGCAGTACTGGCGATTCAATTAAGATGTTGCATCGTTCCGAAATAATTCTAGTATAATTAGAGTAATTGCTCGCATGATTAGGTGTCGGAGTGGTCTGTAGATATGTAGGGCGCGCACGCTCCCACGCCGCTAGCCGAGTCGACACCTCGCCTAATAGCGAGTCATTATGTTATCGTCCGATACATCTTCGATCTTCTCGGCTTTCTTGTTCAGATCGTGGACTTCGACGTCGATGATCGGCAAGTGCGGCCATGGACAAAACGATTGTTTTGTTAAATTAAAGAAATAGCTTCGACTTTGTTCTTTTATTTGAGATGTTTTTCTATACCTATTAAAGTTTCGTAATATAATTTAAATCTACTTCATAAATGGTGGTAGGCAGATTGGTGATGATTAACAGTCTATCGTCCTGGGGTAGTATGTGACACCCATGAAGTGACCGCGACACGCTTCGGAATCAGTTTGGAAGTACCAATGCCAATTTGGACGGGGCGCATTCGTCTCTTCAAGCCGGCATAGCGGAGGCGACTGCTGCGTGTAGAAATTTATCTGTAGTAGCAGTTGTTTTCGTTCATAGACCGCACTCTAGCTTAGAATAGTATAATGCTATAAACCTACATCGATGTATGTAAATTAGATGTAAATGCGTAGTAATGATTCAAATACGATATGGCTCCTTATGTTGACCGATTGAGGCGAACCATTAGCGGATATTACCATACATAGTTCCAAGTCACATTCCAAATTTTCTCTCGTATTTCTTTGCTTTTTATAATTTTATTAATGCTACCGTGTCTATGACGAATATTTGTATGGATTAAGTGAAATTAGCGCTGTTTATATTATTTATTTATGAATATATATTGCCAACAGCTACTTGGTAACGGACTGTCTAATGGAATGCGTCAAAAATGTAAATATAGGATTAATTATTTAATACCTATAATTTGTTAAGATTATTCTTAATGTCAAATATTGGTTATTTTATTGTATATCATCGAATTTTAACTATGATATCTTTATATAAAATAGGCAGGTTATAACAACTGATTTAGATCCCTAAGAAACAGCAGCAACAATTTAATTTTTTTTTAAATTTTTTTTTTTTTTATTTAGCTAAAGTGAACAATTGTCCAGTTAAATGACATAATACGTTAAAGCTTATGTCAGACTACATACGAATACGATCTGCGGTGCGGTCACAGAACCGCAGTTTGTAGCAGTTAGGGTAAACGGTCAACATTATGAAGACTGACAGACCCAATCCCACTACTGTCACCACTTCCCAAATCCAAACTTATTGCTTCAAAGTAGCCGGACGAAGAAATAATATGGGATCCTTCAAGCGCAGTGTGAAGACCGAAGAGGCATCTCATTAAGCCGGCATAACGGACGTCGCCTTCGTTCATGGATCGCACTCTAGCTTAACATCAGGCGGAGTGCGGTCATATGACGTGCTAAAATAAAAGAAAAAAAATGTGTACTGAACAGCGGAGGCGGTTGCTGAGAATCCATTGTAGTTAGTAGTAGTTGTCTCTACCCACGGACCGTAGTCTAGCTAGTGTGATAAAGGCTTTAGTGCGAAGTTATTTATATTATTTCTTAATAAAGGTAACTTACATAGTTAACTATGTTTTTGCATTCTTTGCACGTAATCGAGTTAGTTACATTTGCTCTTGACACAGATTGTTTAACAGGAAACAATCTACCGTTCCAAGATTTGTATGAAAATATGATAAAGTCGGAGAAGTAATTATTTTATTGGTTTATATCCATCTTGAGAAATTAAGGATTCTCTAAACAAACTTTAATCCCCTATTTTCCTCCCACAATAATTCTGCTAAAATGCTGTTATGCTACGTATATGTTAAAATGTTATATAATATTTACTAAAGATATTTTCGCTTGCCTGAAAAATAATTTTCATAGGACTTGATATCCCTGATACAAACTTTCACCGTCGTTCTTCTTTCGAGACAAAAGGTAGGGAATATGTCCTGAGATTTTCAGAATGCAATCTATTTCCTTGCCGAATTTAGTCAAAATTCTGTTTGTTTAGCGGTTTAGATTAGTAACAACAAACAGACAAAATTACATTCAGATTTACAATATTAGTATAGATATAGATAAACATATACACAGATGGATATATACTGTAATTATTATTAATAATAATCTACGACAAATACAAATAGGTATAAATAATTATTACAAAGCTATACAAGGATAAGATAAATTAGATCATTATTAGACGTATCGCGAATCGCAACACAAGCATAATTGATTCGCTTTACTTCATTATAAAAGTCATTATTAATTAATTTTGAAACAAACAGTCGATAGACGACGTATAGGCACAGATCGCGTCAAACTCTATGGCGTCTCGGAAGTTAGCTGCGGACGCTATTTCGTGCAGGTACTGTCAAGTTTACAATAATAAAATTAAAGATTTATTTAATTTTAAATATGAATAGCACATATAAAAATAATGCTGCGGGTAGTTCGGGAGTGTGACCTTCCCATTGTTCATCGTGTCCTGCTGTTACCTTAATTTATGTACTGCGCAGCGACTTGTGCCCAACTTCGGGGCCGCCATAGAGTTTGGTGCAAGTTCTGTATTTAACTAATTAAACGGTAACCTCCACCTTCCAAGCGTGAGGGGATGAGCTTGGAAGTAGTCAAGTAACGAGAGGTACATGCACATTCGTCTATTCTTCTAAGGAAGCAGTTGTTTCCATTAATGTAATAGGTAACTTCACGGATGTTACTTCTAGAATCAATTTATTATCATCTTCATCAATTGCCACGTCTTTTTCCCACAGGGATAGGCAGAGACAACGGAACACAACTCCATCGCTTCACTCACATCCACAATTCTCTTCATTAAGATTTTCTAGGATCCAATAAGCGTATATTAATCATATTCTTAGGCGCGACTGACAAACATCCAAACATTCGTATTATTAAAAATCACTATTAGTATAGGTATTTGACATTAAGACATTAAGATATATCTCCTCATATTTCTTGTTACAGTAATACACGTCTGTAGTTACATATTATTCATATGTCTTTATTTGGGAACGGCTTCATTTACCGTTCGCTTATTTATTTAAGTTGTTAGTTGCTATCTCGTTACCGTCTTGATACAACTTGATAATCCGTTATTTATGGTGGACATTTTTCAAATAGAACAGCACGCGACTAGGTGTTCTCTCGAGACGCGACAAATGAGAGACGATCAGAACCTCGGCGCCTTTTGTTACTATAACGGTTGTGTTTTGATATCTACAAGGAATTCTCGACTTTTGGACAGAGAGAAATATTGTGAGTAATATAAAGATTAGAGATTTGGGAGAGTACGCACCTATGTTAAAAGCATAGATGTCGCGCTCTACCGGCAGTGATGGATCACCTCAGATTAGGTAGGTACACTCGAACGAAGGAATTCTCGTAAACACGACGAATGCAAATTTTATTAGATACAATTGATGAAGAACAAAATAGAAAGCTGTCGACGGCATCTTCATAAGAAAAATCAACATAATATAAAACAAAGCCGCCCACTTCCGAAGCGGTATATCTAAATTGTAGAATCAAGACAGACCCGGAAGACATCAAAACACTTCTTGTAATTAAAATTATCGAAGAGATAAATTTTATAAGAAAATATGGAAAGAGTTTGTATAATAAAGCGATTGGGTGGCGCGTGCCACGAATTAAACGCATACCGGCCCCCGACAACATTAGTCGCCTCGGACGGTAATTATCGACTTATTAAATGCCATTTAACATTCTCATATGAAATTAACACACACAATTTGAAGATAAACAAAATAATATAAGGAATAAGAAGTCGTTGTAGACGAGAGAAATGTGCATCACATAGTTTGCGGGCAATAATGTTTAGCCTACCGCCCGAAGACGAAGTAAAAGCCAGAAAGCATGCGGCACACGAAGGCACTGACCACAACAACATAGGCACACGAGAAACCTCGCGATAATCATAATACGCTTGCAGATATGTGATTAGCCGTGGGGTCACGAAGCGGTCGCTGTTAGACAGAGAGCGCATCGCCCGTCTACTTCTAACCTGAGTATATTGAATAAAAGCATCCCTTTCTACCACAAGACCGCAGGGCGCCTCGACCGCTATACTAAACTGTGACCTCACGAAATTCTCAAGCCACGATACGGAGTTGTATGATTCACGTGTAATGATGGACGGACACGCTGACACACAGAAATTAACATTAAATGGATGTTAAACGACAAGTTTAGAAAAAATTGTATTCTTTATTGTTATAATTTCCATAGAGAATGAAAAAAGACTTGGATGGAGTGTTCTTTGTCCATTTGTTAAATGTCGCAGTTATTTGAAATGAACACCTATCATTACATCAGCATAATTCAATGTTTATCAATTTTCGCACGTCATTGATTTCGTTAACAAAACAAAAAATTTAATGTTAACAATTTTTTAATGTTTGTTTTCATTACATCGGCAGTGAATGTATGTAGTGAGTAGTTGCGGGTGCTCCGAGCTCAGAGGATGTGCAGTCGAGGAACAAACAGGTTTCCGAGGAAAGACTACTAACCAACATATGATCCGTGCATTACTCCTATATCACAGATTATACACGGATCATAGCTTTCCATCCTCTAATATTTTCCCAGCTTATGAATTTTATTAGTCTACAGCTCCGAGTCGTTTCCCATGATAGGTTAAGCTTATAAGAGCATCTTAAACGTAATCTATATTTTCTTGTAATTCATAGAATCAAAATATATGTACATAATATACAAAAAAATAATATACAAAAGCTATTATCGCCGATTAAAAACAAATATGAAACATCTCCGCCTTGACAGTCTTACTTACATCTTTATGGTACTATTGAAAGCCATCAATAAAAGCATATTTAAAAAAAAAAGTCACCTTGTCCAAATCCAATAGACCAATGTTATTATGTTGAGTATTTTTAATAAAACTTTACGACTTCAAAAATATAATGGTTATAGAGAACAAAACGGTCAGAATACCGCAGAGATATTTCATTAACATCACACATCGTAAAGGAATTAGCATCAGAGAGTGTGAGCAGAGAGGCCGCTCGAATAAATCACCGGGGCCATAGTTCGTTAGGCGCATGCCGGCCGCTCTGCGGGGGTCCGCCTTCGATTCCCGACTTGACCAGACGCGATTCTCCTCTTTACACATTCGAACCGATGTATTCAAAAACATGAGCTAATGAAATTGG
Source organism: Tinea pellionella (assembly GCA_948150575.1). Lineage (NCBI taxonomy): Eukaryota > Metazoa > Arthropoda > Insecta > Lepidoptera > Tineidae > Tinea > Tinea pellionella. Next base: position 3,014,823 of record OX411259.1, on the reverse strand, counting down.
AACTCGTCGTAAATAAAAGTTAAATTGCGTTATATAACCCAAAAAATGGTCTTAGAATTGTCTAAATTTCCATTCGATGATGAGGCACCTTTTATCATTTAAATTTTATCACTCGCCACACATAACACGGCGTCAAAAACTATTCCGATGGAATGTGGAAACAGGCGGCATATAGCTATCATAGCTTCATTATTATAAAATTAGAAATTTGATCGTAAGGCTCGGCAGACGGTTTACGTGGATGTACCAGAAGACACGGCAGCGAGAGTCGCCGCAAACAGGTTATACTCGATTAGCAGACGCCGCCGCTTATACCACAGTACATGCCTAAGTTTTTTACTTGACAATACTGGCCTCTACGAGAAATGGACATGTCCGTCAAACGTAAAAAGTTAATTATCGAATACTCTTACGTTGGCACGGGCAGGTCCGAATCCTGGCCGACGATACATCATGCCTGCGAGAGCATATAAATCACGAGGTGATTGATAGTGGGTATATCTCACGCCCGTCCAATAGCTTCTTTTTTAATCCGACACAAATGATTTTACACTTTGAGTCTTTTTGTGATGCCATTTCGCTGCGGAGTTTACGAGCTACTCCATTATACTCGTAATATGTCGTTACTAGAGGTTCGACACACCCTTCCGATATTCGAAGGGAATTTGAGACGTTTGATCAAAATAATTATGTAAAATATCAAAACTAATGAATGTGCTTATGTGAAAAGTTATCAGGTTTCCGGCGCAACTGTTGAGGCACGTCGTCCCGTAATGCCCGAAGATCACCTGCCCCGACAAACGGGCCGTAAGAAAGGGCTTTCGAAAACAGATTAGTGCTATTTTCTATTGTAGTCGAACCCCGACCCCCGATTCACATGCAAATGTGAGAACAAAACGTGCGGAAATATAATTAGCTTAGGTCGCTGGGACTTTGGATTCGCACATCGAAACAGGTCTCACAATGGCCCCATGTCGTCTTTAGGGAAAGCTGTATCCTTGACCATGCGAAATCGGAACCGGTCACTATTTGTTGTTCCCTTTTAATTAATGTTTTCGTTCGGGGTAACTCTTGACCGATGGCCGGCCGAATAGTGTTTGGGGTCAATTATGATTTTTTTCGCGAGTTACCGTCCAACGTGGGAACGCTCGGTACAAATCCGGTCGGCGTGATGGTATCTTTATGTCGGACACGGCTAGTGAGACTGCCAGTTTTCCCAGAATAAAGACCATTAAGTGTGGCCCTGGAGCTGCGGCGCACCGAAACATGTCACAGTTATTATGCTCACTAGAAATGATAATATCTTTGTGTGTGACGCATCTCGCTCAGCACGTCAAAGCGAACGGAGGTACTACGGAGACCGCCTTTACATATTCTTGTAATTTTAATGTGAAGTAAGCCACTGATCGTCGACTCGATTATGTTATTAATCTTATGATGCTTCTCAATGATAAATTGGAACAAAAGGTATATGTTAAGTTACTCTTGTTCACTATCCAGGAAATTACTATAACTGAATATTTAATTGCAAGTCATACTTATAAAATACGTTGTACATTTCTCACGGTTGCACAAACTGGGTATGTTTTGCTAAAACTGGACTAGTAGCGGACTACAAACAAACCCATTCTTATGGTCAGTTGAGCAACAATGAAAGTATAGGGTCTTAAAAATAAATTGACACCCTCCTCAGAATGCATCGCCAATGCATTTGACATTTCTTTTATAACACAGAGGCGTACTACGGACGGCCTTCTAAAATAAAGCACAAATATAATACTTTGGGCAAACATCGTGATAATTTGTTGCCCCTTGGGAACCGTTTACTGTCATACAAAGGTTACGAAAGATGACGTTTTTGACAGGTTTTGTGGGCTATGCATTTTAGTGCACAAAAGTGGTATTGTGTGCCATTTCCGTTGTCCGAAATTTTAATAAGATTTACACATGAACAATTTTATATGGGTCCTTTATAAGTAGAAATAAAATAAGTTTATATGCAAATTTCTATATTAAACAAAAACCGTTTTTATTCATCAATATTTGAAAAAAATAGGCACTAAAATTCTGTAAACGCTCAAATTTCGAATCTTTCTAAATGATCGGCATAATATAAAAACTTATTAAGATTAAATCCCAAACAAAGCTCCCTGTGATTGATGCCTAACAAACAAAGGGCCTTCTAACGGCCATTGAGGAATAAAGATGATGGCGCGAACCATTGTAGGTACTATATTAATATATACTTTTTTAAATATAATAAACCGGTCCCGCAAAACTGTTTAATTAATCAATCGCCATGTGACCAGCAATGTTTTATAAAAATGTGAATTCATAATTTGCATAGAGAAATTATTTAATGTCATGGTTTGAATAAATAGCGGTGCATTATATTTGCAAAAAAATGAAGCTAAACTTTGTAACTGTTATTAAAATAAATATTGTAAACAACATTACAAATGGATATTACAACTATTTTCAAGGATCTATTTATCTATCTATTTATACATATCCACAGACTGAGTTAACATCAGGCGGAGAGTCGTTATAGGTGAGCTAAAATAAATGAAAAATTTAGCCCATATCTGACTCTGCTATTTCAACAAAATCCGTTCAGCAAGATTTGAGGGAAGGGAAGGAGGCAAACAAACATAAGGACATTCAGAATTACAATAAAGAAATATTTGTATCGACCAAGAATCCAACACGATATCTCCGCGTGACATATTTACGCGCCAACTACTGCGTCATAAAATCGGTTTAAAAGTAAGGAAATAATCTTTAAAAATACTACATAATGAACATCTCGGATCTTTATCAGTTAACGTCGAACTATTTGTAACACACTCTATTAACGCAGCTCCCATTGAATCTTACTAATCGCAACGAACATAAACACAGAAAAGAAAACAAGAATTAAAGAAAAAAAACAACAAAAGTTCCGCATCAACGCCTCCTATCTCAACATCTACAAAACTGATATCTAAGACGATTAAAAGAAACGACAAAGAGGCACACTTACTTTTTTCTTCCCATTATTCTATTAACAGTTAATCTCATATAAAAAACTTTCATTCAATATGAAACCATGCGCACACCTTTCTTTTGTTTGGTGACAGCAAACAAATCGTTTGGCCAAAATATGAGGGATGCGGGGTCGCTTGGACCTAATGGGGTGCTCAAGGGTTATATAGAAATCAGCGGGTTACTTCATGTCCTTCCTGGATGAACTCAGGTAAGTTATTATGTTGACGACATTTCCAGAATTTTATAAAGTAGACAAAAAAAAGATCTATTTGTATCAATCATTGAGATTATAAATAATAATAATAATTTTTACTAAACCCTTTTTTCACTAAAATCTCCTTCTGTTTGTTATAATCTAATTTACTATTGGATTTGTCTGTCTTCTTAGTGCAGTTTGTTATGCGACGGTCTTGAGCTAGGTCATCCCGGTCGATTTATTTGTAATGTTTTTTAATAGTATCACGGCGTATGGCCACACTCCTTCATGTTGTCTTTGTCCGGTAACCATAGTACAGAGATAGGTGTAGGAATACATAGCATGATGAACTATTGTTTATGATTTATTTGAAAAAATAATAATTGCAAATTTCAATGAACAATGGCAAACTCCCATACAAATTTTTGCTGTGATATTTGCGTCTATACATAAAAAACAGTCTAAAATATAGAAAATGTATTTCTTAATGACTTTACTTTAAGTTTTACTAGTAAAAGAACCCACATATTAAATATATTTTAGTTCGAACTTGATTTTATTTGAGTGTTTGGCTATTTGCGCGGAAAGGTATTCTTGAAGAATCATAGTCCAAGATACACAGTCACTTCACGGATGTTACATTCGAAAGTGGTGGTACTACCCCAGGACGGCAGACTGGACAAATAACCATCATCAGTCTGCCTACCACTCTTTAATAGTGCCTGAGCGACCAAAGTACATATAACAAAGTTACATCGGTACCGGTCAGAATTAGCGAGGTTCGAACACGGGTCTCATCGATCGTGAGTTCACGCGTCTTACCGCTAGACCACGGCCGCTCTAGTCGTCGTAAATATTAGATAATCTGAATCCTTTACAAGCACTAGTCAGTCACAAGACATGGAAAAAACTAAACGCGGAAAATAACACACGAAACAACGAAATAAACACCAAACAACGACAACAATTCGCGATGCGTGTTTATATTTTTCTTATACAGTGTGTTGTTAAAATCAGAGCACATAGGTGCTCGAATTTGGCAGGTGTAATATAGAGAAGGATGTGCCGCTAAATGTCGACCCCAGCGGGAGGTTTCCGTAGTGTTATGAACTCTTTGAACCTTTCTGCCCTTCACGAGGGTTACTTCCTTCATTATCTACTTAGATTACGGGCATTTCTGTCTTGTACTGCCTATCTTTATTTTAATGTAGCTCATTTCAACCTTGTAACCCATTTTTAATGATATGATTCGTTTAGCAAAATGAAATATAAATTGAGATCTTTTTTATGATTGGTCTTTCTTCCTGGCAAACAACTTGAGATGTAATGAGCAGAAGAAGAAAAGTTAAAATCTGGACTAACTTGATGCCTCTCCTGGATGTTCTCCTAGATACTTAGAAGTATCAACTCTACATTATGGTTTCCATTCTTGGCCATCATTTTATAGGTTAGGCATTTTTTTTTTATTGTAGCTCGGCATGTTAATAATAATGAATGGAAACAACTGCTACTACAGAGAAACCTGTGCGGGTAGCAGTCGCCTCCACTATGCCGGCTTGAGGAGACGAGCATGTACCATCTTAGATTGACAGTGCACACTCCTCTCGTTATACCTGTTATATTATATTATTACTATTGCGATACCCAAAACTATTTCCACATTTGGAAGAACTTTATAATTATTATTACCCAGTTTCTATTATACCGTTTGATTTACTCGTGGCATTAATTTTCATTTATTTGTTAAATACAATGGCCATTTACAGCTCATTTAAATGTATACTTGGACGTAAAATATTCATCGCTCGAGCAGCAATGTTTGGTTTTAATTTAATACGTAGCTGCTGCTTTGAATAGCATGTTAGGAAGCCGAATGTCATTTGTCTAATGTTAACTCACAACATGTCACGAATTATTTGATGTACACGCATAAGTAACCTTGAATTTACCATTGCTTCTTGCAGCTTAAACGAAAAATATTAATTAATAAAGCCCGTAACACACGCATATCCACCACACTTCGCCTGATGCTATGTGCGGATACCATTGATACTACAAGATCTGCTTGCTGGCTGCAATCGTCAGCAAATGCCGACTTGAGTAGACGGATTTCACTGGTGTTACACTTGTAACCACCACATCCAGTAATAATTGAAAAATTAATTACAAATTGTATATAAAGTAATTTATCTAACACATAGTAAGAAAATAATAAACCTGTAATCGTCAATAGTTACTTAGGATTTGTCCGAGCTTGCCCTTGAGCACTGTACACTGTCCAACTAATGACTCTACAAGATTAATGATTTCACTAATTACACTTGTGACAATGAATGTATCTTCAACGATGGCCTTTTTGTTTTATGAGAGACCAAACTCATTAATAGCTTCGGCTCTTTGTAGGTACATATCACAGACTATCGGATTTGAAGATCTCTAAATGCACAACAGAAGTACGTTTTTTATTAATAAGATTCTTCGGAGTTTTTAATAATTACTGGTAATTTGACAAAAAATTTGTCACGTACAATTTGGATTGAGGAATGAAAAGGGCTGCCAATCTGGAAAGTTCACGGTGTACACTCTTCTTATAAAGCCGACATAGAGGAGGCGACTTCTTACGACTAATATTTAAGAAATATTTATATAAGATTTAGTTTCTTTATTAGGTATACATAGTTTTTATGTTATTAATTAGTTCATGTTGTGAGTAACACAGTACAGTACAGTGCAACGCTAATTCCTTGTGTTTTTCTAGCATGTAAGCACTGCAGTCTGTCGTAAGTTATAAATAAATAATAATAACAGAAGAAACAACAAGAATAGACGACATAAAGAAAAGAAATTTTTCCACAAACAAACAAAAAATAAAACCTGATACAATTAAATAGAATGCAACAAAAAATAAAATAAGTAAACCTAAATATTAGAAATTTGGTTAGATTAATAAATTAATTCAGTACTTACATCGAAAAACGTCTGACAGGGCTGTAATTAAAAAAATCTAAATAATACCCGTAATTAAAAAGAAATTTCAAATGTCTCAATATAGGCATGGATTGTTAAATCAAAAAATCCTTCGTCCTGTTATTCGTTTTGGATGTAGGTTACTAATTATTTCATCAATTGTTTTAATGTAAACTTTTAAACTCACCTTCTCTCCTCATGCCCATTTTGAGACATTTTCTTAATCTGCAGTACTGGCATTGGTTTCTGTGATGTTGATCGATAGGACAATTCCTGTTCCCTCGACATGAGTACGTCAAATTCCTCCGCACTGATCGTTTGAAAAACGATTTGCAACCTGTCGGACAATATAGTTTAAATTAACTAAAACAAAAAATAAAAAGCAGACTAAAATAAATAAATTAATGCTAATTTTTAATTCTTATTGATTGGCCACAATCGAGTCGATAATAATGATATCGACCGCGACGCAGTGGCTCCAAATCATTCGATGAAATACTTAAAATACCAACTTAATGAGCCAAAGACAGTCGTACGCCCCTCATGAATACATTAGCTATTCATATTGTAAACACAAACATCAGAAACAATTTGCGTTAAACAACAGGTTTTAAGAATGTAAAAAATCCGAAAAGAATCCGTAATGGTTAGGCCACATATTGTAAAGTGTAAAATTCGTTACGTAAATATGAACGTATTCGTTATATGTGGCTGGACCATTATTAGAAAAGCATATCCGACGTCATAAAGTTAGGCGTTTTCTATTTCTTATTTATTGATAGTTATCATGGTCTGCTCTGGGGGGCGTCCGGATTTTTGATAATTTATAGCCGTTAACGACCCTTGACAATCTATGCGCTTCCAAATTTCTGCTCTATTCTAATTGTTCGACTCTATTATAACGAGCGTGGATTTAAACATTAATTGGTAAAGTGACTTATAGGTTATTGGAATGAACATTACTATAATTTCTGATGACAGTAATGCTGAATAAATTTTCAAGTTTCGGTCAAGATGTCACCATTAAATTTGTTAAAATATCAACGTGACCTTATTTATACGTTAATTTATACTATAATTTCTAGTGTATTATTTTAAATTGGTGATTGAATCGATATAGATTTGTGTTATGTTAAAATAAAAACGAATTTTAGTCAGTTAGATGTCTAATTTATGATTGGTTATACATTTTATATTTTGTTGTTTTATATGTAATTTGTTTGGTTATGGTATCCGGTTTTAACGCATTCTTTGCTTTTTTAATATAAGATACAGTTATCTAGCTTCTTTATTTAGGTAGCAAGATCTCCTGAAAAATTGAGATGAAAATTACAAAATAATGTAATGAAGTAAATTGGTAGGCAGACTTGTAGTTCAATTTTGTACCAGGGTAGTTCACCAGGACATCATCACTTTTCAGAATCAGTCTATATTTATTATTAGATCTAAGTATATTATAGTCAAATCCGTCAGGTAATAAGCTAAGACAAACTTATTAATTACACTCTATGGTATCATTATTATAATACAGTATACTGGGTAAAACAAGATTCTAGGACGACCTTAGTAATTTAATAATAACAATAAAAATACTTTATTTCACAATTCATACAACATAAAAATTGCAAAAGGCGAACTTAATGCCTTAAGGCATTTTCTACCAGTTAACCTTTGGGAGATGAGAAAAGTTATATATGAGTACGAGAAAGAGATTTAAGTCACTTTTTTGCAGACTATAGTGGCCTTATAACAAAGTATTAGGGATCCTTAGACACCTGTTAGCGAACTTTAAATTTAAACAAATGTTAGCAGCCATGTTTCAAGCGCAGCAGGTAACCGTGATAAAGTCGCGTGATATCAAAACATTAACAACTTCTGTTAATATTATATGTAATAGCTTTATTTTGAAACGAACACCGATCGCGATGAAAAGACAAATTGGTTAACATGTATACTTTCTTAATGAACAGCTTAATCAATATTTAAAAACTGGAATAAATTACCTTTTTTAACTGTCATACCAATAGTTAATATAACAAATAGTAATGAATTTGTTTTAAAGTTAAATAAATTGTATAAATTAAACGCTGCGTGCTCAAGGATAGTGTAGTGGCCAGAGTGAAAGAGTTGGTTTACGTAGGGTTGCCATCAGTCCGGATTTGTCCTAGTTTAGAGGGCATCCGGGGAGCGTCCAGGCGGGACTTCATTTGTAGTCCGGGTTTAAAAATTTAAAGTCCTAGGCCGCCAGCGACACGCGCACGGTGTCCGCACGCCGCGATCAACCAACGAACCGACTCGCTAAATTCACCGTCCCCCTGTTTTTTATTACACTGACTATGTTTAAAAAAATCCTGTTGACATATCCGGGTTTTCACACGTCTTGTCCTGGTTGCCAAATTTTAGAGATGGCAACCCTAGGGTTTACTGTTTGAGAAAAATAATGCTTGAGTAAGAAGTCTCAAGTGTAGTAAGTGCATCATAGTCTCTGGCGACACCGATAAGAAAATAAAATAAATAAATTATTATTCAAAATGTAAAATAACATTTACATGGAAATTTTGCCTTTTTAAAGACGCCGGATGTTTTATAAAGAAAGGGTCAATATCCGATTCAAATTAAAGACAACTTAAAGGCCGCATTGATATAGACGTGGCACGATCGATAACCCTTGTATATTTTTTAATAATACTTTGTAATAATGGCTAATAAGAAAGGATAATGCCCATTTGTGGGCCCACAGGATATCTTTTTTTTACATTGTAGCTCGGCATGTGACAACATTCAGACTGATGTCAAGCTAGACTGCGGTCCATGAATAGAAACAACTGCTATTACGGAGAAACCTGTGCGGGCAGCAGTCGCCTCCAATATGCCGGCTTGAGGAGACGAGCATGTACCATCTAGATTGACAGTGCACACTCCTCTCGCTATACTTGGCTACTTTCAAACTATTCCCGAAACGCAACCAGGTCACTTCACGGACGTTACATTCGAAAGTGGTGGTACTGCCCCAGGACATCTAACGTCTAACATTTAATATAATAATAACCTCAAATATTACATCAAAAAAGTCTAATTACTCAATAACCCGGGTAAAAAAATTAAAACTGATTGTAGATAAGAAATGTGGATTATTTTTCTACAAAATTAACTAATATTATAATCATTGCTAAACTCGGAAAAAAATTTCTTAGGCGAATGGATATTCTTCTTTAAGGTCTTATAAATTATCTATTACTATGTCTAGGTCTATTAAAAAGTTATACAGTGTAACATTAAGCAAAATTAGTTCATATTGCGCAAAACCACAGCAGTTATATAAATAACTTTGGACATTACAAGTTATAATAGCTAAATTATTATTCACCACTAGTTACGATCTCGCACCATTAAAAACTTTGTAAATTGACCATAAACCGAATGTGCTAAATAAAATAAAAAAAAAAACTACAAAGATTTTTATTTTTGACATTGTACATATTGTTACGTTCTTTGGGGGGTACAAAATAATTCACGACTTCGGTCTTTTGCATACGACACACAATAAAGTAGAAGCAGGAGTGGTACAATAATCGCTTGATAGCCTTCAGTCGCAGTTCAGTATCACTTGGTATCGCGGAGTTGCTTGTATCGCATCCAAAATAGGACTATTTTTCGGATTTTTTTTTATCTGAAAGAGAACCGCTGCTAACCCTAAAAGGGTTCTTTCAGCACGAATGAGAGGTGGAAACAGACGTGAAGCGTCTGCTCCGAAAGCAAAAACGCGAGAAATGGGATAACAGAGGCCTGCGTCCTCCTAAGAGGAGGCGCAGTTGAGTGAGAGAGGGGACTATTTTTCGGACACTCGGGTGTCGGTATTTATATGTACTCAAATAGGAAGAAGCTTCGAGAAATATCTCGTCGAATGGTTCTCGTGGTATGGCTATTGGCCGGTCTGCTGACCGGGTCAGTACCACCACTTTAATCGCGTTTTGAGATCGGTTCGGAAGTAACGTAATAAGGGTATAGAGGAGTGTGCATTGTCACCTTGGATGGTGCACATTCGTCTCCTCAAGCCGGCATAGCTAAGGAGACTGATGCTTCTAGAAAATTCTCTGTGGTAACAGTTTTTGTCGTTCATGGACGATACACTAGTTTAACATCAGGCGAAGAGTCGTTATATACCTACATCAAACAAAGGACAATGCCCATTTTTGGGCCCATTTCATATCCAATAGTTTGTTAACAAAACAAAATTATAAAATATTATCTTATTTTTTCATTAATTTATTTCACTTATATCGACACATCGTTTACCAACCAATAGACAATATTTAGTGACATAAAAATATGATACGAGTATCATCAATTTGTAGAACATTTAATATAATAATAACCTCAAATATTGCGCCAAAAAAGTCTAAATATTTTCCTACAAAATGAACTATAAATCATCGACACACTCAAACTCTGTTTACCTTAAAAAGAGACATTGTTATAATAAAAAAGTAAAAGTAATAACTAAGTGGAAACAAAAGATTCCATAATATACTACAATTTTGATGTCATTGCACTTCGTGTTAATATTTATAAAGAAAGTTAAATACCATCTTCATAGTATTCCCGAGACAGATATTCTCAGAGATACCCACGTAATTGGAGACATCGACAATTTCATACAGATTAAAACTTCATCGTATAAGAAGAAGCGTGATTTTACCTACTACATTATAAAATATCAGGGAGTAAAAGTGCTCTGTCAATAGATCTCTAAGCCGGCACAACGGATACGAACGCTGCCTCATATTTTCTCATGGACCGTACTCTAGCTTGGTATCTTGGTGACTCGGTATCAGCTTGGAAGTAGCCGTGTATAACGAGAGGAAAGTGTTCTGTGCATAAGCGGTGCACAATCGTCTCCTCAAGCCGGCAGAGTGGAGGTGACTGCTGCCTGTTATTTCTCTCAAGGAATGGGCAGAAAGGAAGGCAGAGTGGGATTAATTTGTAGGGTTACTATATACAACAATGTATGTACACTAGGGTGGTCCAAGCTTATATGGAAAAAAAATTTTTTTTACTTTTCTATCGGGCCATGGGCCAAAAGTGTGCAGATTAGTAAAAAAATGATCTCCTAAAAGTTTCAGCTCAATCGGAGGTGGTTTAGCCGTCCCGCATCGGACCTGAAGTTTGAAAAAACGGCATTTTTTGACAAAAATTTGAACATTTTTAGCTTTTGTGGGACAATCATAATAGGTAAGAAGGAAAATAAGGGCTCATTTTAAAGATGGTATTATTAGCTTTAAAACAAGTACTCATTTGTCACCCTAGGTATTACAGTTGACGAGATATCCTTGAAATTCCAGGTCTAGTCCTTTTATGAGGAAAATGGTCGTTTTTGCCCAAAAGTTTCAAATTTTTCGCTTTTGCAGGAGAACTGTAATAGGTAGATAGGAAAGAGAGTACTCATTTTAAAGATAATATTAGCTTTAAACTGAGCACTTACTTTTTGCTCTAGCTTCAGCAGATATACCTGAAATTTTAGGTATATTTCAGGTCAGGTAGGCTAAATAAGATGTTTTTTTGTTGTTGTTTTTTTCCCTACTATTACTTGATTACTAGCCTAAAACCTAAAGAAAAGTACCAAAATAATTAAAAGTATTCCATATGATTATTTTTATCAGTCTTTTCCAAATAAGTTCAATAGTTTCCAAATAATTTTATTTTTAGTTAACTTAGAAAAGAAAAACCTAAAAAACAGGAAAATAGTACAAAAAACTTTAAAGATTCAAAGAAGCTTCTCGACGAAGTTATCCTAGATGTGTTGGGATAAAGACTGCGACATTCCGATACTACCTAGAGGAGATATTGTCTTTGATCTTCGTGGTGTGTAAGGGTTTGGCTGAAATCTTGAATAACTTTAACTATTCTCTCTGCAGTGTCATTAACAACTTTTCAATGAGCCACCAGGCCAAAGCATTTCAAATATTTTAAATTGTCATTCCAGATTCTGGGATTCTCTTATAGAAATTAATGATATTTACATTAAAAAAAACCTCGAGCTGTGTTCAGTTATGAAACAGGATAGGCCTTCTTAACATCAATTTATTATATGTTAAAATGTGGTTAACTGCTTCCAATACTATCACAGCTCCAAACTTAGATTCAACATTTATCAAAGATACATTAGAATACGAAAAAATTGACAGAGGTGTTTCCGAAAAAGTTATACAGAAGTTCTTAAATCATTTATACCTTAACCCCGACCAGTTTTGTCTTGATTTATTTGATGAGAATGTCTCGGAAGTATTAAAAAGAAAATGGCCGAAAAGATTTTGTCTTATAAAAATTATGAAGATGATAATGTTTGTCGGAGGATTGTGCATGAGAATATAAACAATGGTGAAGAGAATATTTTAAGGAGAAGGCCTGTCCTGTTTTATAACTGAACACAGCTCGAGTTTTCTTTGAATGTAAATATCATCAAACTTTGTACATGAGAATCCCAGAGTCTGGAATGACAATTTGAAATATTTGAAATGCTTTGGCCTGGTGGCTCATTGAAAAGTTGTTAATGACACTGCAGAGAGGGTAGTTAAAGTTATTCAAGATTTCAGCCAAACCCTTACACACCACGAAGATCAAAGACAATATCTCCTCTAGGTGGTATCGGAATGTCGCAGTCTTTATCCCAACACATCTAGGATAACTTCGTCGAGAAGCTTCTTTGAATCTTTAAAGTTTTTTGTACTATTTTCCTTTTTTTTAGGTTTTTCTTTTCTAAGTTAAGTAAAAATAAAATTATTTGGAAATTATTGAACTTATTTGGAAAAGACTGATAAAAATAATCATATAGAATACTTTTAATTATTTTGGTACTTTACTTTAGGTTTTAGGCTAGTAATCAAGTAATAGTATGGAAAAAAAACAACAAAAAAAACTTCTTATTTAGCCTACCTGACCTGAAATAAACATAAAATTTCAGATATATCTGCTGAAGCTAGAGCAAAAAGTAAGTGCTCATTTTAAAGCTAATATTATCATCTTTAAAATGAGTACTTTCTTTCCTATCTATCTATTACGGTTTTCCTGCAAAAGCTAAAAATTTGAAACTTTTGGGCCAAAACGGCCATTTCTCTCATAAAAGGACTAGACCTGGAATTTCAAGAATATCTCCTCAACTGTAATACCTAGGGTGACAAATGAGTACTTGTTTTAAAGCTAATAATACCATCTTTAAAATGAGCCCTTATTTTCTTTCCTACCTATTATAGTTGTCCCACAAAAGCTAAAAATGTTCAAATTTTGGTCAAAAATTGCCGTTTTTCAAAACTTCAGGTCCAATGCGGGACGGCTAAACCACCTCCGATTGAGCTGAAACTTTTAGGAGATCATTTTTTTACTAATCTGCACACTTTTGGCCCATGGCCCGTTAACATTTCGAACATCGACGATTTTGGACCACCCTAATGTACACGCACGTATTAATTTTATAGTAATTTAATAATGAATTATATTATAATTATAGTTTATGCATAAATAAAATTCATATTTATTATTGATCACTCGTAAATAAGTTACTATAAGTTACGTAATCAATGACTTGCGAATTTAAAAAAAAACCCTATCAATTAATCTTTGCCTGTTTCAAAGACTGTACATATTTATGAACCCGAGATATTCTGAGTCAATACATATAAAAAATTAGTACATATAACATACCCTGTAATATGACAAACTGTAGCCAGAAACTTGAGGTTAACTGAAGAAACAGGATTTTCAACTCTAAAGAACTCTTTTAGAGATCATTTTTCCTTAAAATGATGAGTTTTTTAAGCATTTTGATTTTTATATTATAAATTATGCAACTTTAAACTTAATGAACTAGTTTTTTCATCACTACACTAAAAATCCTTCAAGATATCGATCAATTAAATTCTATTAATGATTCATCAATAACATCAAGGACTACACTTGAAACTCGATTTTAGCACTTCAACATTTTACGCGCATTGTAGATCTACATATGCTACTATTTGAAGTGAAGCTAGAAAGTAGAGATGGACTTCCCCGTTAGACACGCAAATTCATTACATACATACACGTACACTCTCTGTTACTTCACCATACATGTAACTCTGGTTTAAGTGCCTATGACATATATTTTTTAAATTCTAGCTCGGCACATTACAACACTCTAAAGCGGCTAAAGTACGGTGCACTAACGAAAACAACTGCTACTTCAGATAAATTTGTACAAGCAGCAGTCGCTATGCCGGCTTGAGGAGACAAATATACACCATCCAGATTAACAGTGTACACTCCTCTCGGTTTACGTGGATACTTCTAAATTGAACCCTAAACGCGAAAGGACACTTCACGGGTGTTACATTGGAAAGAGGTGGGCTAATAACCATCATCAGTCTGCCTACCACTCATTATAATATATCTTATGTATTTAAAAATATTAAACAAAAAAATACACTACAAAACATTGATAAAACTTAATATTATTTCTCTCATTTTCCAACTTTTCTTGAGTTTTGTTCGAGTCGTGTTATTTTAATTTCGAGTTACAATATTAGTGCTCAAGTGCAATTATGGTCTGTGCTATGGTGAGTTAATGGGAATATGATTATAGTGCCGATCAATGCGTCCTAGGTTCCCTTCTATATGGCCTACTTATTCTAGACTGCATTTGAATGTAAACAAACTACGCATTCGTTTTTATTATTTTAGTATTTTTTCTCACATATTTTACAATTCAATATTCAATATAAAAATTTTACAGAAACAACGGAGTTGGAAAGATTGTGTACGTTAGTGGGCAGAGCATCTGTATGTAAAGTGGAGGATGTAGGTTCGAACTTCAACTCAAGCTGTTGTGTAAATGTTTAATTTTCACCATAAATTAATTCAGCGTTCTAAAATAATCACTACGCTATTTAAATCGACACTAAAACTATTGTATGCGATATTTTAAAGTGGACACCCTATTTTATGAATTAAGATTAACGTTAAGGGTGGTTTTCCTATAAACTATAAATAAATGCGTTAGTATTAAATCTTCATTTTGTGTAGGGATATAGGTATCTTTCAATTTATAACGTACTTCGTAAATTTTGTACGTGCTGTAAGAAAAACATGAAAGACAACAAAAACCAAAGATACGTTATTTTAGTATAAAATTTATATTTGTCGTTTTAAAGCAATTTTTTAATGATAAATGGACTTAGAGTAAATATTGAAAGCCTGCCAAACGTTTTAACGAACCTTAAATTACGTTTCAAAAATTAATTACTACTACCCAATTAATTATGATTACCCACCGAAAATAGCCAGCAACGATGGCCTCAACTAAAAAGTGAACTATAGTCGAAATAGTCAAGAGCATTTTTGCATGGCGTTTCTCGCATCCGTCATGAGAAAATGTTGTAGAGTAGACCCCTTTTCTTTTTTGTTTTATATGGCGTTATAACAATTTGCCAGTGTCAAAGTAAACATCCTTCGCATCAAGTTAATAATACTGTGTATCCCGAGTCATTTATTCATCACACTAAACAGTCAGGTCAAGTCTCAGTCAAGCCAAAAATTGCTTCAGTAAAGTGGTAGAATCTTTACTGAAACTTCCTACGGAGTTTCGGAGGGAAAATGGAAATACAGGTTCTCTTCTTTTGAATTGTTTGCCCACACTCACGCACGTTCACGAACACTTAATGGTTAATAATCCACATTAACACTCGACGAAACACAAGTTTAGGAAAATAATTCAAGACAGACAACCTGACGTCTCAAGATGGCCGCCAAAACTCGAGTAGACCCTTATAAAAAAATATAGCTAAGGTTGCAAACGTTTTTACAGTAAATTATAGTACTTTTCTCTACGTAGTACGCAGACTCAAACTATAGTACATTATAGTACGGTTGACAACCCTAATTATATCCCAACAAGGATTATAGTTTTCGTAATGCAATTATTACGTCATTACAACGTTGTCTAATTGCTCTTAGTAGGTAATAAAAACTACCTACAAAGTTTACTTTAATAACTTACCTTACTTTTAGTACTAATTAAGTTTTATTACAATTACTAAACGACTTAGGCCCACTGTCCACGGAAAGAATGGTAGGTAGGCAGTCTTCCATCTGTCTATTTTAGCTAACGCCGCCGCGCCGTCCTAACCGGGATAGGCAGAAACGAACGACTGCTCACGACCATTATTCTCGTGAACTTTTCGTTCAGTCAACCATTCCGCTGTAGCATCGCCAATTTCAAATATGACCTAATCGTATTTCAAGATCAACTTGATAGATAAGTGACATAATAAAATTTTGAGTTTTTATAACACTGTCAATCGAGATGGTGCATATTCGTCTCCTCAAGCCGGCATGGCGAAGGCGACTGCTACAGAGAAATTTCTTGTTTCCATTCATGGCTAAAGTGCTTTACATCAGGTGGAGTGTTGTTATATGATAGCTACAATTAAAGAAAAAAACAGTTCCAAAAATTCTTCGGGTATTTTTTTGTTTTGTTGTAGCTTGACATGTGACAACACTCCGCCTGATGTAAAGCTAGAGTGCGGTCCATGAATGGAAACAACTACTACTACAGAGAAACCTGTGCGAGCAGCAATCGCCTCCACTATGCCGGCTTGAGGAGATGAGCATGTACCATCTAGATTGATAGTGCACACTCCTGGCTACTTTCAACTATTCCCGAAACGCGACTAAGTCCCTTCACGGGTGTTACATTCGAAAGTGGTGGTACTACCCCAGGACGGCAGACCGGGGTTATAAATTGTGAGCTTTTGACTTTAACCACTAGGCCACGTTCGCTCTAAATACTATGTTTTATTGTAAAAAATAAACCAAAACAACTAAGTATTAATACCCTAACCGGTAATATCCTAATAAACATCGTAAAAGGATATCCTATCATAAAGGTGCCTCAATCATTTAATTAAAACACTACAAAAGGAAGACTTAATGAAAAATTACTCATAATTAGGGTTGTCAATGTAACATAATATTAAAAGAAATATAAAGGTTTATACAGATTAAGTGGTCGGTTATTTAATCCTTTCTTACTTTAGTCAATTCTTCATTCAAAAACCGCTTTATTATATGTGTGGGGACCTGATGAGCTTCCTTATGTGTCTAAGGCTTTAGATTACTTTATTACACACAATTGCTATCAGCAAGACTAGCTTAATGTACCAAGTGACATCAGTTTGAGTAAAATACCAGCCTTAAATCTACTAAAAGCAAGTCATTGGAATAGACATAACTTAAGTTTTACAAAACTCTGCCTACCTGCGGAGAGTGTGCGCAAGAGCTACACAATTTGGTTCTACCGTCCCCTTTCTTGCATCGGACGTCCAGACACCCGGAGAGGTACCATCCTTTTATGGTCCTAATTCCTAAAGTACGTACGAGGCGTTTCGACAACACATTCCTCGTGCGTACTGCGAAACTGTGGAACTCCCTCCTGGTGTCTGTGTTTTCCGAGAAGTACAATACGGGCATTTTTAAATTAAGGGTAAACACCTCTAAAGTTTTATTTGCTAAAATTTTAACGTAATCAGCACAGCCCTAAAAATCTAACTAAAAAATATGACGATCAGTTTTTAATTAAAATATAACTTTTGTCTGACAACCCTAACGACAAAATGAATGCATTAATTATCGAAGATCGCAAGTAATATCTTCTGCTGTAAATTATGGAAATGTTAATTTTTTTTTTTAATAAAGGTTCGAACTCAAAAGTTTTTAGTAAGTAACCTAGAATTTAAATCAACGTCTAGCAACAATAAAAGGGCGAAGGTGAAAATGCATTCAATATCATTAATATGTTAATAATTTCCTTACTTAATAAAAACTTACTTGCATTTGTGCTGTATATTCGAATTTAAACAAGTTGTAAACAATTTTAGACCTTATTCACTGCATATTTAAAGTCTTAATTAAACTTTCCATTGTTGCTTTAATAACAAAACCCGTATATATATTTTTTATTTAAGTTTATAATTTTTTTAAAGACAATTTAGACATATAGACAATAAAGACAATTAATTAGTTGTTTTTATAATTTTTTGGCATATTCAACTGCGGAATTTGTTAATAAATAATGATGCAAATTGAACAGAAAAACAGCCTGAACAGTGTGGGATCAAACCCACATCAATTTTCATAATAATTTAATAATGACATTTAATTTATTTCATAGCTACTTTATTACCTTATTTACATAAATACGATGCTTATAATAAATTTATCTAATAGTAATAAGATGTTAAAGTTATGATCTAACAAGACGTGACTGTGTCAATTCATACTTAAAAAAACCATAAGCGACTTATTCTATAGTAGTGCGACATGAGACTGCATTCCGCTTGATCAACAGGGTATACGAGGCAACTTCGACCCTGATCCTAAAAACCAAAGGTATTAAACTTGAACTTGAAAGTGGTGGTGCCCGGGACGACCAAATTTTAACTTTTTCTAAATAGCAAGAAAAGAGTGAAGGAGACAAATCTATGTAAAAGTTCCAAGAATCTCATCACTATAGAGAGCCTGAAGGTGCTCCTCACCTAATCCTTCTTGACCAAAGTTATTGTGATAGATCTTCCTAGTACTCCTACTTTCAGCACTGCCGTCACTTCGGCACTATTCGCCACATTCCGGTATTATTATTATTTTTTAAATCAAATCGTAGACATCCTTATGAAAGTTGGGTTGCCTAGTGCTCATAACCGTCGGGCATGCATGAAGAGAATTGTGGATGTGAGGAAAGGGAGGGATTTGTGTCAGGATCGTGGTAAGTGGTGTTCCGTTGTCTCTGCCTATCCCTGTGGGAAAAAGGCGTGACAATTGTATTGTATTTTTAATATTAAAATTTGAGTTTATTCGCATCCTTATCAAATGAAGACGTTTTTATTATTTATGTAAGTATAGTACGAACCGAACTTTATGGCGGCTCCGAAGTCGGTCACAAGTCGCTGCGCAGTACACAAATTGAGGCACCAACTGGGCAGGATGAACGCGAGAAGGATGGGCACACTCCCGAGATACTCGTCCGCAGGTCATTTTTACATATTCTATTCATATTTAGTTTATTATTGTAAACCTGCGTGAAATAGCGCCCGCAGCTAACTTCCGAAACGTTTGACGCGACCTATATACCGTATGGTACTGCAAAGCTAAATTCCGTTTGTTGTAACCTGTCTTTTTGCCTTTAAAATGTCTTATTTTTAATTTTTTTTTAAATTTTATATTTTTTTTTATTTTTATTTTTTTTATTTTTTTTTTATTTATTTAATTTTATAATTTTAAAATTTTAAATTTAAAATATTCTAACACAATTTGCTACCTAAAAAATGATACATAAATAATGTAAAATAACCATAAAAGTCAGGCCCATAAATGTTTACCGAATTAACTGTAACTTCGACAATTTAATTCATATAAATAAAAAAACGCGTCAAATTTTCATTAAAGGGTTCATCATTGCGTTTGTGAGAACTTGCTTTAGTTACGTTTAATGTTCGATCGAGTTAGGGTTGTCACTTTAACCATATTTAATAATGTACCGTACTATAATACCAAAATGAAATAATATGGCCTTCTAACAATAATATAATACTATTTGAAACTAGTTTTTTTTTAAATATATATAAACTAGTTAAAATAATGGTAGGCAAACTGATTGGTGGTTATTATCCCAGTCTGCCTTCCTGGGACCATCACTTTTAAGTATAATACTCGTGAATGACCTTGTCGCGTTTCGGGGCAGTTTGGAAGTAGCCAGGTATAACGATAAAATTATGCACTGTCGACCTGATGATGCATATTCACACGCATAGCAGAGGCGATTCTGTAGAGGTTCTGCAGAGATTTCTCTGCACTCTAGTTTAACATCAGGCAGTGTTATAATATGTACAATAAAATATAGAGTATGAATGAAATAAGTATGGAATTGATAGATACAAGCTCGCGATTTTACTATCCACATATCCACAAAATATAACAGCAATTTATTAAGTTAAAGCAGCAGGAGTTATTCAGCTAGACCGTGGTGTAGCGGAAGAGGATGGGCATCACAATCGATGAGACCCATGTTCAAACCTCGCTAAATTCTGACTGGTACCAATGTAACTATGTTGTATGTACTTTGGTTATAAGTGCCTGTGATACAAGTACTAGCTTAGTACAGCATTTATAGGAAAAAATAAATAAATAAAATAAGAAATATTATTGATACAGCCTCTATCTATTGGGACTCTATGGCTATGCACAATACACATATCTCAATGGAACCACGGTGACTGCAAAGCTTTCGAAACGGTCAGCTTAAAATAATCAAATAATAAAGTGCAAGTATTTTAAAAATAATAAATAGTCGACCCTAAAGTTAAAGTACCACACACGCGCCGCACCGCTACGAATTTCAATTTAAAAAGATAAGTATAAATAAGATCGAAAAGACACTTATGTGTAGAGTTGGTCATAAAGATAGGGTTAACTGGCTCAGTATCGTTGTACAAAACATACCATAAACTGACCGGTTATAGTGCTTCGATAGTGTCGTGTCTTAATATCGATAATTACAAAAATATATTTTAAAAAATCTATAGTGTATTTGTATAATGTATAAAAATCTTAATACATTTTTGGGTTAAGGATTGAAAACCGGTTTTTTCTTATTTTTGTGGCTCGGCATGTGACAACACTCCGCCTGATGTAAAGCTAGAGTGCAGTCCATGAATGGAAACAACTGCTACTACAGAGAAACCTGCAGGTAGCAGTCGCCTCCACTATGCCGGTTTGAGGAGACAAGCATGTACCATCTAAATTGACAGTGCACACTCCTCTCGCTATACCTGGCTACTTTTAAACTATTCCCGAAACACGACAAGGTCACTTCACGGGTGTTACATCTAAAAGTGGTGGAACTACCCCAGGATAAATTAGACATCGACAGTCTGCCTACCATATAATAATATATATAATATTTTGTATCGATACCTAAAAATACCGTTAAAAGTAACGTTACAAAAATACCGTTAAATTATAATAACATTACCGATACTAACAAACTTAACTAGTGCCTATTACTGCCTATTTTTTATTATGATTATTGTTTGTCGACTCGTAGATTTAATAGTGGTATCGAAATAAAAATAACAGTACCGATGTAAAAATCTGAGAAATAATGTTACTTTTCATGGTATCATTTTCAGTCACTGCTTGAACTTCTTTGACAATTCGCAATTATCTACCTTATGGCAACATTTTAATTTCTGACAAAGCTTTCAATTCGTCCACGATCGCTGTAATTTGTCATTAACTTGGGGAATAAAAGTATTGATTACAAAGTCCCATCACTAGCGTCAGGTGTCAATGAGTCGACACACAATTGTCATTACAACTTAAGCATCAAAATACAAAAGAAATATTTAATCCAAAGAACTGTTTCTTTTTAACTTCTACGAAAATAACGGCAATACACTTTAGGACCATAACTTTAGTTATTTTGAAAAGGTTCCATCAATAAACAGCGGGTGGTAACCGTTCGTGTAATAAAGTTTGTCGATAACAAAACATCGATTCGCGGTCACATCCCTAATGCGTGTTTATCGGTTTAAAAAAAGTTTGGAAAGTGCTATATTAGAATATTATCATAATTATTAAAAATATCTTATTAGATTAAGTAACATTCGGTATAAAAATCAAAGCTTAATCTATGATTGGTTAAACACCGTAATAATGAGGGAAATAAACTTAAATTTATATCAAAGTAACTGTTGCCCGCAACTTCGTATGCATTTTAATTAGCAGATATTCTTTCTAATTTACGGCTCACGCTCTGTTCCGAATGGGGTAGGCAGAAACTATGGAGCGTCCAGCGACGGTGGTCGCCCAATAATTTATAGACAATAATTATATACTATGTATTGTTTTTTTTAAATTCATACGCCTTTCCGAAGCCATGGTAGAGTGTGACGATGAACACTTGCATGCCACGCATAGGCCCATACTAACAAAATATTTTGATTTCATTTCATTTCATCTTCAGGGAACTTTTAATGTATTAATATAGCCATAAGTTTTTTTAAATATTCAATAAACGGATAATCTAATACAAAAATTATTATCCCTACAATTTATTAACCTACCTCTATGCAAAACATCAAAATCCATTTAGTCGTTTCAGCGTAATTCCTTAATGAGTATTCCATTATTATTTTAAAATCTGTTAAATTATTTTACTTGTTTTTTTTTATTGTAGCTCAGCATGTGACAACACTCCGCCTGATGTAAAGCTAGAGTGCGGTCCATGAATGGAAACAACTGCTACTACAGAGAAATCTGTGAGTAGACGAGCATGTACCATCTAGATTGTCAGTGCACACTCCTCTAGCTATACCTGGCTACTTTCAAACTATTCCCGTAACGCGACAAGGCCATTGGTGTTATATTCGAAAGTGGTGGTACTACCTCAGGACGGCAGACTGGACAAATAACCATCATCAGTCTGCCTACCACTCTTTAATAGTGCCTATAGGCACTGAGCGACCATAGTACATATACCTAACAAAGTTACATTGGTACCGGTCAGAATTAGCGAGGTTCGAACACGGGTTTCATCGATCGTGAGTTCACGCGTCTTACGGCTAGACTATCTATCAATATTTTAGAACAATCTAGAAAAACAAGGAAGCTTTTTGCATAAACAAATGTTAAATTTTATTATTAACATAAATATCTTATGTTAAATTCACAATAATGTGCTAATTATTATATAATAATATATTTACGTGTTATCACATACACAATTTTAGATTCACACCTTCATTTCCTCGACAATAATGTGCGTAACGAATATTTTTTACTGATATACCTGGATAGAGCCCAATAAACTCAATCCCAATTTTAAATGCTTTTTAATACAAGATGCAAAAAGACAGCTAGCCTTCCCGCGAACCAGAAATATACATCATACTGATGGGATCAAAGTATTTCTTTTGTAATTTCAGACCGCATTTTTTTGCATCAAAAATATCCGGCCTGTCGCAGACAAATTTCTACAGTCAGCAGTCACCTCCGATATTCCGTAGTTATATCCGGCTTGAGGAGACAAATGTGCACAATCTACATTGACAGTGTACACACTTCTTATGATATTGTTGTTTCCGTTCATGGATCGCACTCTAGCTTTACAACAGGCGGAGAAATGTCATGTGCCGAGCTACAATAAAAAAAAACCACATCAATTACTTTTTTTTATTGTAGCTCAGAAATCTCTACAGGCAGCCTCCACTATGCTGGCTTGAGGAGACGAGCATGTACCATCTAGATTGACAGTGCATACTCCTCTCGTTACACCTCTACTTTCAAACTATTCCCGAAACGCGACAAGGTCACTTCACGGGTGTTACATTCGAAAGTGGTGGTACTACCCCAGGACGGCAGACCGATCTGATAACCATTATCAGACTGCTTACCACTCTTTAATTGTGGCTATATAGGCACTGAACGACCAAAGTACATATAACATAGTTACATTGGTACCGGTCAGAATTAGCGAGATTTGAACACAGGTCTCATCGATCGTGAGTTCACGCGTCCTACGCTAGACCACAGCCTCTTTCAAATCTAAATCTAAATACTTATATAAAATGCTAATGTTAGTACGTAAAGACAGGGTTTTCTCCATGATCACCAACTCCAATCTGCTTCCCGTTGGGGTGGTAGATACCCCTTGGTCTCCTGGTGAAAGTAAGGGAGTTTGGTCGCGGTGGGTGGAAGAGGGTGGTTGTGGGAGGCGAAAATCTCAAAAAAATGTATATCTGTCTCTTTCTAACATATGACATTTTGAGTACTAAGTCTGTCTTTTTCTAACTTATGACATGTTGAGTACTAAGTATAGAGTTCTAAATTTTTTTTTAAATAATCTAGAAATGTTTAAAGAATGATCTAGAAAGTTCCAAAACGTTATCAACTGCTAAAATCGATACAGAATGTCCTAGAAACTTCCAAAATGAGCTCTACCGTTAAAGTCGATATGAAATGTTCTAGAAAGTTCTAAAAACTTCTAGAATGATCTACAAACATTAAAAATGTGTATAGCTGCCAAAATCGATATATAATGTTCTAGAAAGTTCTACAAATTTCCGGAAAGATCTAGAAAGTTCCAAAATGAGCGCAATTGTTGAAATCGATATAGAATGTTCTACAAATTTCTGGAATGATCTAGAGAGTTCCAAAATGAGCGCAACTGTTAAAATCGATATGGAATGTTCTAGAAAGTTCTACAGATTTCCAAAATGAGCGCAACTGTTAAAGTCGATCTAGAATGTTCTAGAAGGTTCTAAAAATTTCAGGAATGATCTAGAAAGTCCCAAAACGTTATCAACTGCTAAAATCGATATAGAATGTTCTAGAAAGTTCTACAAATTTCTGGAATGATCTAGAAAGTTCCAAAATGAGCGCAACTGTTAAAATCGACACGAAATGTTCTAGAAAGTTCTACAAATTTCTGAAATGATCCAGAAAGTTCCAAAACGTTATCAACTGCTAAAATCGATATAGAGTGTTCTAGAAAGTTCTACAAATTTCTGTTTACACATTTACTAGAGTATTTCTTATTTTCAATTCGTTGATTAGTTAATTATTTTTAATTTGATTAGCTCTATAAACACCGTATGTTTAATGGTCAAATAGGTCTCTCAATATCTAAGATAGAAATCTACAATATCTACGTTAAAAACGGATCCTTAAATATTTTTTACACCATTAAACATGCGATGTATTTTAACCCGAGCAACGCCGGGTTTCGTCGCTAGTACTTATATAAAATGCTAATGTTAGTACGTAAATACAGGGTTTTCTCTATGATCACCAACTCCAATCTACTTCCCGTTGGGGTGGTAGATGCTCCTCGCTCTCCTGGTGAAAGTAAGGGAGTTTGGACGCGGTGGGTGGAAGAGGGTGGTTGTGGGAGGCAAAAATCTCAAAAAATGTATATCTGTCTCTTTCTAACATATGACATTTTGAGTACTAAGTCTGTCTTTTTCTAACTTATGATATGTTGAGTACTAAGTATAGAGTTCTAAATTTTTTAAAAATAATCTATAAAAGTTTCAAGAATGATCTAGAAAGTTCCAAAACGTTATCAACTGCTAAAATCGATACAGAATGTCCTAGAAAGTTCCAAAATGAGCTCTACCGTTAAAATCGATATGAAATGTTCTAGAAAGTTCTAAAAACTTCTAGAATGATCTACAAACATTAAAAATGTGTATAGCTGCCAAAATCAATATAGAATGTTCAAGAAAGTTCTACAAATTTCCGGAAAGATCTAGAAAGTTCCAAAATGAGCGCAATTGTTGAAATCGGTATAGAATGTGCTACAAATTTCTGGAATGATCTAGAAAGTTCCAAAATAAGCGCAACTGTTAAAATCGATCTAGAATGTTCTAGAAGGTTCTAAAAATTTCAGGAATGATCTAGAAAGTTCCAAAACGTTATCAACTGCTAAAATCCATATAGAATGTTCGAGAAAGCTCTACAAATTTCTGGAATGATCTAGAAAGATCTAAAAACTTCTAGAATGACCTACAAACATTAAAAATGTGTATAGCTGCTAAAATCGATATGAAATGTTCTAGAAAGTTCTACAAATTTCTGGAATGGTCTAGAAAGTTCCAAAATGAGCTTTACTGTTAAAATCGACATGAAATGTTCTAGAAAGTTCTAAAAATTTCTAGAATTATCTACAAACATTAAAAATGTGTATAGCTGCTAAAATCGATATAGAATGTTTTTTTTTTAATTTGGCACGACATGTGACCTCGAGTGGTCTGATGGTAAACGCAGTGGAGGTCCATGAGCATTGACGACTAGAGAACCGCTCGCACGGTGGCTCCAGTCGCCACCACTATGCCGGCCTGACAAGATGCTTTTTCACGCTCCGCTTGAAGGATCCAAGGATTGGGAGAAGACATTCTAGAAAGTTCTACAATTTTCTGTTTCCACATTTACTAGAGTATTTCTTATTTTCATTTCGTTAATTAGTTAATTAATTTGATTTGATTAACTCTACAAACACCGTATGTTTAATGGTCAAATAAGTCTCTCAATATCTAAGATAGAAATCTACAATATCTACTTTAAAAACAGATCCTTAAATATTTTTTTATACCATTAAACATGCGATGTATTTTGACCCGAGCAACGCCGGGGGTTTCGTCGCTAGTATTTATTAAAAACAAAAGATTTTGACTTCTATTACCATTGAGGGCTACGAATCTCAGCTGACACAAACCTTGTATTGAATTTTAAACGTTACAGTAATGTAAATAAAGTTGTAATTCAGAATTAACTAATAGGGTTATAAAAGTTATGAACCCCGTTATCATGGCGCCTCATATGACGCCATTTTCTTTAAAAAAACCGCTAATTACCGAGGTCTTATCGACAACTTATATATAAAATATAAACTTATTGGCGCCAACGTCTATTGTTTTTATAACGACATACAGAGAAATGTCTGAGGCAGCAGTAGCCTCCACTATGCCTGCTTAAGGACGTGTAGCGCCGTTATACCCGGCGACTTCTAAGCAGATCTCAAAACGTAACTAGGTCACTCTTTAAAAATCTATTTTCTGAAATTCTATTAATTTATATGTTTCTTTTATGACGACATGAAGAGCGGCCGTGGTCTAGCGGTAAGACGCATGAACTCACGATCGATGAGACCCGTGTTCGAACCTCGCTAATTCTGACCGGTACCAATGTAACTATATGTTCTTTGGTCGCTCAGTGCCTATAGGCACTATTAAAGAGTGGTAGGCAGACTGATGAGTCCAGTCTGCCGCCTGGGGTAGTACCAACACTTTCGAATGTAACACCCGTGAAGTGACTTTGTCGCGTTTCGGGAATAGTTTGAAAGTAGCCCGATATAACGAGAGGAGTGTGCACTGTCAATCTAAGATGGTACATGCTCGTCTCCTCAAGCCGGCATAGTGGAGGCGACTGCTACCCGCACAGGTTTCTCTGTAGTAGCAGTTGTTTCCATTCATGGACCGCACTCTAGCTTTACATCAGGCGGAGTGTTGTCACATGCCGAGCTACAATAAAAAAAAATGTTTAAAATTCAGTTGAAAAATGCGTAAATGTGCAATAATAGTATTACAAAAAAAAACATTTTTAATTGTTCCTTTTTTTATTGACATACTTAAATTTTAAACAATACAACATTTTATACGCCAATTACCCAATCAAAAAGAACTTTTAAATTGTATTTAACTTTATTTAAATTACTCTATTTTCCACATATAATTAATTAATTTCGCAATTTTATAAAACACAATATTCACGCTTAAAATTCTATTAAAGAACGAAGTAAATACGAGAATCGTAGAACCTTTTACTCGTTAAGGAATATAAATTTACTCGTATACGAGTACAAGGAATATAGGTTTTTTTTTATTGTAGCTCGACACGTAGTATGACTAAATGGCATAAATGTTCAGAGTTCAATACCGCTGGTTTTGAATTTTGGTACGAATGATTTAATCAGAACTTAATTTAAAAAATAACCTTATACTGCATGGGCTACGATTTCTTTGCCTTGACTAAAAACAATAACAACAAATCTGCCCCATAAAATACACGTACATTACTGAAGAAGTAGCTGTATGGGTTTTGTTCCCTTTGTCTTCCCAGATTTTTTTTTTAATATAAGCTAGATACTAATCATTGTGCACGACCTCTAGAGCATCTATTTACCTCTATGATTAAGATACGGCGTTCTGCCGTCTGAGCATTTTTAGAGGCCAAACATACATACTTGACACACATTAATTTAATAGATATTTTGTGTATTAAATAATAATAAAACATAAGTAATTATACATCAAAATAATTATCAATCTTGTAGCAATTAATTCATTAAGAATTTACAAGAAGACAACCGCTAACTACATTTCCAATTATGTTTTGCATAATTAAAGTTCTTTCGCTTACGTTCGTGCTAACTGCGCTGCTTTTTCTACGGTCATATTTATTGTAACTTTTATATGTAACCAGTTAACTTGCTCCGGTAATAAACTTTCATTGAAATACAGTTTATGTTTAAAAAAATATTCAATATAAAAAAAAATTAAGTTTTCTGTGATAATAAAAGATGTTTTTCGAAATCCCACTAATAAATAGATACGTCAGCCTCTGTGGCGCAGTGGTCGTGACGCTAGTTTGTTAGGCGGAGGTCACGGGTTATTTTCTAGTATGAATTTATTTATTGAAAAAAAAAAATTGAGGATGATTTTCAACAAACTGCAGACACAAAAGATCTAATTTTTAATTAATAAAAATAAATAACTATAATAGTATATTAAATAAAACTCGTCTAACTCAAAAAACGGTACGGTACAAAAACGGTAAAGAAAAGTGATAAATTACCTACATTTAGTTTACGGGGGTTGCCACAAAAGAAAATTCATCGTAAAATGATGTCATTTTTTGTCTTATAGACTTTCGAAAAGCCAGCGTAGAGAAAAGTAAAACCCATAATCATTGTTATCTGGAGGCTATCGCTCCTCCACTCAACATAATTATTCGGCGACACGATAGGTACACTAATTACATCAAATTGCAACTCGCTACACCGTGAGACTCGAACCGACGACTCTCTGTACCCTACAAAATGATTTGCATAAAACTCCCGCTTGCTGTTATCTCATTCAGCAGGCAGTTTATGAAAACTTTGTTTTATTGGATTCTGATTAGAATTTTCGAGACGCCTTGAGATATTTTAATTGAGCTTTTTGAGGTTAAATTAGAGGGGACTGAGGACTGTATTATTGTTTGTTGCGATAACTGTTGAGGGTTGACATCTATGCTTTAATTTATTATAAGGTAAATGCTAATTTGCTAAATTTACGAGCTCTTGTGAGTTTTCGTGGTATTATATTATATTCAACTAACTTGAATCATTTGAAATATAGAAATATAAATAATTAACGTATATAGACTTACATACGATATTGACCCATATATTTTTACGTATCTATTTTACTGTATTAATTGTTCTGTTATATTTGTTCACTTCACCAAGATAATCTTAGTGAAAATTATTTGAGGGTGCAATGATGATTTCATTATTAGTTTAAGATTTAACATTTAACTTGTTTTTTAATTTGATACGTGTATAATACATTAAAGGGTAAATTTTATTATTTACTGATTATCATATTTTATAACGATTTAGTTATTATTATTTATAACACGAGAATTTAAATAATCTTCTGTTAAAAACGTGACTCGATAATTTCACAATAATTTTATACTTAACAACAGTATTAAATTGATAACGGTATTTTGTTAGGGTTGTTAGCATATAAAATGCTATAGAATATGCAGTAAAAAAATATTAGGAAGAAGCTTTATACAGGTTTTTATTTATTTATTAATAGTATTAATTTATACGAATATATAAGGATTTTATTTTAATCTTTAATTAAATGTGAGTAATATGTCTACAGATTTTATATTATTTTTTTAAATAAACATAATAATTATTAGCATGTAACCCTAATACGAATAATTATTGAAAACACGAATTCAATAATACTTATATTTCATTTTGTTTATAATTGCGTGTTACGCGATTTCATATAAACTATTTACTTTAATTATATGTTGTCAGAATGTAATTACACGTGAAAACATTTCGGTTTCATCAAATTGGTTTCGTCGATCGAATTGGTTTAATTTGATAATATGATAGTATCTATCGCGTATTTTTAAATAATTTATATTTCATAAAACCACATTAGTAACTTCGTTAATTGATAGAATAGAATTCTCCATATTCGGGTCAATCGCATGTAATAAATATTTGAAATTTTAATTACTTTTGAACAGGTTTAAGAC
This sequence comes from Tinea pellionella, assembly GCA_948150575.1. Lineage (NCBI taxonomy): Eukaryota > Metazoa > Arthropoda > Insecta > Lepidoptera > Tineidae > Tinea > Tinea pellionella. The sequence goes on along the minus strand of OX411259.1, from coordinate 2,984,720 downwards.
GAGACATATTTTTAGATTTAATAAGTGTTGTTATCTAAAAGATTACACAGTAAATGTAAATTGTCGATTTTTTAATTTTTGTAGGCATCTACATTTCATTATTTTTAATAACACTAACCTAATTGGAGTACCTCAACACAACAAACAATAATAGATTTTAAAAAAGTATAAGCACACTTATCCACATAAAGAGCACTTTCACTGTCAAAGCACACAAAATCCACGATCCGACGGCCGCGGTTCGAATCAGTCATAATCCCTCATACATACCTTCGCAGGTGAACTGTCCGTAGTGCTTCCCGGATGATTTGTCTCCGCAGACGACGCATTCCACATTCTGGCCCTTGTCGGCCGCGGAGGAGCCGCTCTGAGTGGATGCGGCCTGGCTGGCCGGCGTGGACGGCAGCAGCTCGTCGTCGCGCCACGCCGACCGGAAACCGAGTTCCAGCGGCGGCAGGTCGGGGCCGCGCGGAGGGCATAGCCCGGGGCCGCCGACCCCGCTGTACACTAGCGCTCCGTGCGTGATGGCGCCGGTTTCGACTATCGGATACTGCGCCCGGCGGCGAGCGCACGAGGTCGTGTGTCAAGGGTCGCGTCCGCGTCGCGACTGAGCCGGGTGAGGCTGGGTCGGCCGGGGCGGGCGCCCGTGCTGCCATTGGCCCGGGTCAGGCCGGGGGGCGAAGGCCTCGCCCCGCCACCTCGCGCCCCGGCCCTCGCTCCCGCCGCCCGCTACGAGAAAATCTTTCAGCGAGACATCGAGCGTTCCGTAGCGTCAGACTTTCAAGTAAAACTTATTTCCTTTTCTCTGCAAACAGAATAAATTTTGTTTTCGGATTTCTTTTATGTTAAGGTGTATTTTACTTATAACCTTACTTAGATATATTGGGTATAATAATATGTTTTGCAATTCAAAGTTAGGTGAAGCTACTTTAACTAATGCTAATTACAAATTTAATTTGTTCACTAAATTATTCCGTGTCTGTTATAAAAACGAAATATAGTAGGTAATACAATACAGGAGATTATATAAAAATTATATTTTCATTCAATCGTGGAAAATCATTACCATTTATATCTAAATAAATAAATATATTTTTGTTCCGACGCTACTTGCTGAAATTCTCTGTAGTATTGACTCGCTTACCTATATTGCTACTCGCTATTTATGTCATAGTGTAGGTACATCCATACACTTTGCACAATGTGGATTTACTTTTAGGAATACGTGTAGGTGGGTAGGCAGGCACTGATTAAGTAAACATCAATTTATTCTCAAAGTTATTCCCTACACGATATAAAACAATACTAAAACAATTGCTTGGAAAAAAATAACGAAACTTAAACCTGTCAAGTCATAAAATTTTATTTAAAAAAAACTCATCAAAACTATAAAATTAATCTGTTAGACAACATCATATTAAATTCACCTTACAGGACGATAAAGTGTTATTTTCAAGTCGCACAGTAGGCGGAATGCGCACGCGCAGATTGGGCGTGGCTTAGCGGGGAGAGGGAGCATTGCTGACACTTCGTAGTCTCAACGTAGCAGCGTTCGTTTACAGACGAGCGTTGAATTTATTGAAATATAAAAAGCAAAAAACACAGAAAAAATTCTAAGCAAGATTTGAACTTTATGAGCTCGCTCAACACGCCAAAGTTCTGCTAATTTAACTATGGAGTTCTTTTATGTATTTTTACAAAGCGTTTTATTTTCTTCCCCCTAAAGAACTTTCTAAATACATTCTTATAAGACAATATTAATCGAATGAAGTACTCGATTACTAGAAGGTGATTTTAATGACTAACTCCGGAGGCTGGTTACTCTCAATGATTGGTCGTCTGAACTATGTCTAAATACCTCTTAAACTTAATTTAAAAAATACTTGAAAATTTTAGCAAAAACGATATCGTTATCATGTTTGCAGAGTGTCCCTTCAAGAAAGGAGGTTTGGGACGCATCTGGCTATTCCCCGGGCAAAGGTAGGCCACAAGGTGGGAGGCTACGGGAGGCCAGGAAAGTTGACATCTCTTGATATAGATTTTCCGATTTGCTTGTGAACTACTATTTAAATATATATATTAGAACTTTTCGCTTGAAATAATAACGTTCAATTAGTAAGAACTGAATCCTTAGGACCACTATCCATTGAAGGGTATAGACGCATACAATTTAATACGCCTTATAAAGGAGAATGCCGGTTTTTGGGCCCACTTGATACCTAATAGTTTGATAACAAAACAATATTCTAAAATAACAACCTACTTTTTTATTAATTTATTTTAATTATATAAACACATTATATACAATGTTTAATTATATAAAAAATATATATCTTCAATTATTAAAGCATTTAAAATATTAATAACCTCAAATATTGCACCAGAAAACATCTAATTACTCACCCGGGTGAAAAAAATAAAACTGATTGGTAATAAGGAAGTAAATTTATTTTTCTATAAAATTAACTAAAAATCGTCGACAAACTCGAAAAAAAAATTGTGGGCCCATTTCTCTTAGGCGCCCATTCTCCTTTGTGCATTTTTTATATAGTAGCTCGGTATATGACAAGACTTCGCCTGATATTCCGCTAGAGTGCGATTCGTGAATAACTCCTAACACAGATGTATTTCTGCATGCACCTATGTGGGCTCGAGGAGACGAATGTACACCACCCAGGTTGATAGGGTCACTCTCGTCATACCTAACTATTTCCAATCTGATTCTGAAACGCGACTAGGATGTTTACATTTGAAAGTGTTGGTAATACCCCAGGATCCAGGATTATTATTATTTTTTAATTATTGTTTTATTACTTGTTAACGTGACATTTATGTTTTCTGTTAATATGTTCACCGTGTACAATACGCTTTGGGCCACAGTCTAGTTCAGTTATTGTGATTTTCCTGTTGTATATTTTATGCTGACTGTGGCCTGTTGTACTTACCAAATAAAATAAATAAATAAATAGATCCCAGGCTGGCCTAATAACTATTATCAGTCTGCCTACCACTCTTTAAACTCCTTTATCTATTTATGGGAAAAAGGCGTGACAATTGTATTGTATTGTATTGTATTTATTTATGGTAGTCTATACTAGCTAATCGAATATTAAAATACACACATCCAAAAAGTCTGCGATCACTAGTATAAATTGATATTTTTAAGCATAGAGATATATATTTACTAGAGGTGCAAACTTCATACATCTGACATGAAGAAAGCGTAGGCTGATTCAAAAGATTTGACAATGTTGCTATCAAGTCAAATACTAACTGACAGAGAACCTAAAAGTGACTGTAGTCATCTTTTCTCTCGCGTCACATTGGGTTATTGCATATGTAGTTGTATATCTCAATGTTTTTAATAGCTTAAAATTTTGTTATTTATTTCAAAATATATTATTTTTTTAAATATGAAACCAATAAATACTAGATTTGTTAATTAATCTCTAAAAACACATTTTTCCAAGTGATCGCAGACTTCTTTTGATATCTGTAAGTAATCGATAAGTATCCTCAAAACAAAAAAATTACAAAACGTAGAATTCATTTGTTACGTTACACAATCGATCCAGACAACCTACTGGACTGATAACCTTTCACACGTAGCTACAAGCAATTACTTACAATTAACGATTATAATAAAACTAACGTCGACCCACGACGTTGCATGCGTGAATACTAATTTTACTTAAACAGTGGTAGGCAAATGCTGCCGTCCTATCACCTATCCTATTTAGAGCAACCGTGGTGGAACCTCGCTAATTCTGACCGGTACCAATGTAACTTTGTTATATGTACTTTGGCCGCTCAGTGCCTATAGGCACTATTAAAGAGTGGTAGGTAGACTGATGATGGTTATTTGTCCTGTCCTGGTTTGTGCCGTTCTGGGATAGTACCACCACTTTCGAATGTAACACCCGTGAAGTGACCTTGTCGCGTTTCGGGAATAGTTTTAAAGTAGCCAGATATAGCGAGAGGAGTGCACTGTCAATCTAGATGGTACATGATCGTCTCCTCAAGCCGGCATAGTGGAGGCGACTGCTGGCCGTACAGGTTTCTCTGTAGTAGCAGTTGTTTCCATTCATGGACCGCACTCTAGCTCAGGCGGAGTGTTGACACATGCCGAGCTATAATAAAAAAAAAATATCACCAAGTCAATGAAGTTAATCTATTATAGAAAACAAAGAAAGCGGTAATCATCTCCGCTGTGCCGTCGCTGGATTGATAGCAATCCTGAAACGCGATAAGGTCACTTCTGGCTATAAATTACATCTGAAAGTGGTGGTACTAACCCAGGACGGCAGACTGAATTAATAACCCTCATCATTCTGCCTAGCACTGTCCATAAGAGCGGCCGTGGTCTAGCGGTAAGACGCGTAAACTCACGATCAATGAGACCCGTGTTCGAACCTCGCTAAAGACCGGTACCAATGTAACTTTGTTATATGTACTTTAGTCGCTCAGTGCCTATAGGCACTATTAAAGAGTGGTAGGCAGACTGATGATGGTTATTTGTCCAGTCTGTCGTCCTGGGGCAGTACCACCACTTTCGAATGTAACACCCGTGAAGTGACCTTGTCGCGTTTCGGGGATAGTTTGAAAGTAGCCAGGTATAAGAGAGGAGTGTGCACTGTCAATCTAGATGGTACATGCTCGTCTCCTCAAGCCTGCATAGTGGAGGCGACTGCAGCCCGTAGAGATTTCTCTGTGGTAGCAGTTGTTTCCATTCATGGACCGCACTCTAGCTTTACACCAGGCGGAGTGTTGTCACATGTCGAGCTACAATAAAAAAAAAAAAGAAAAAAAAAAAAAAAGAAACTAGCGAAGATTTCTCATAAGTTTTAACGGCCATCTGGAGTCATTAGATCGTCTTTCTTGTATTCTTCCTTCCTAAACTTGTGTTTCTTCGAGTGTTAATGAGTAATAATGGTGGATTATTAACCATTAAGTGTTCTTGAACGTGCTTGAGTGTGGGCAAACAATTTAAAACGTGTATTTTCATTTTTCCTCTAAAACTCTGTAGGGAGTTTCAGTAAAGATTCTACCGTTTTACTCAAGGCTTTTTTGACTTGACTGAGACTTGACCTGATGTTTATTGTAATATTGTCTTGGTACAAATATTTACTTTGACACTGGCACATTGTTATAATGCTATAAACAGAAATAAAATTTATTTTTATAAGAAAGAACCGTAACCTTAATTAGGTCTATTCCGTAAGCAGGAGTATTATATTAGAAGTTATGAAGAACAAAATTTATTTTATATGTTATACGCATCGCTAAACAGGAACAAGTTTGAGTTCCTACAAGTTTCTCAAGTTACGTAACTTCGGGTTTCCTTGTAAGGTAGGCGCTCTAGGGCGGAAGGTGCGGGGTGAGCAAGGGCGGGTCAAAGGTCGCGCCGCCCAACTCCGCCCACGACCACTGGATCATCTACTAAGAAATCTTCAAAGGTAAGTCATGAAACTTCAGTCGGAATTAATACCTTAACAAACTAAAATTTCTCACATCCGTGTTTCAGGTTGCTACATATACATCGTACATATAATGCTCCTACCCCAAGTTACGATAGCTGACAAGAACCCAAAAAAATATTTTTTTACCATTTCATTTTAAATATACGTTTGATGTGACCGAGAATCGAACCCGAGAATTCCGTCTGTACCATAGATGCTGTTAAATCATCGCCCAAACTTATGTACAAACGACATTTCTTTTAACTACACAAGAAGCGCTGAAAATTCTACTTCAAATATGCTTTTGAAAAAAGGATTAAGCACTGAAGCGATGAAATGTAGATGTAGATAAAATAAAATAAATAGATCGTTATGATAAAAAAGGAATAAAAAAAAATTAACATAAATTATTTAAACAAGTCAATCTGGATGATGCTTGCTCGTCTCTTCAAGCCGGCATAGTGGAGGTGACTGCTGCCTGTAGAGATTTATCTGTAGTAGCAGTTGTTTCCATTCATGGACCGCACTCTAGCTTTACATCAGGCGGAGTGTTGTCACATGCCGAGCTACAATAAAAAAAAAAAAGTATAGCTTAGTACGTACTAAAAAAACAACAGTATTATCTTCTTAAAACAATTTTAAAAGAACAAGTTTTCTTTGTAATTGAATTTAATATTACAAAGTTTATGCGGAATTCCAAAAATAGACACAAGCAAGCGTGTTTGATAATACAGCTTCCTAACCCAAACAGTGAAGACACACACGCCTAGAAGCCTTCACCCCCACCTCTTTTCACCCCCTTTTTCCGGCGTAAGTGGGGTGGGAGGTCTCTCCCGCACTCCAAGTCTAGAGTGAAAAGTAATTGAGATTTTTAATGAGTCAGAAACATATTTTGAAGGCATTAAAAGCTTTCAATGTGTCTATTAAATTAAATCTTTTGTAACAATTTTATCACATTGTTCTGTTGACCTACTTTAAAATAAACCTATATTTTACAATTGTTTAAATACATATATATTATTGTATGTAATATATGTTTTATAAAATACGCGGATTAAAGGGTAGGCAGAAGTTTATAATATTTTATTTAAATTATTTATTTTTTTATTATTATGACGACATAATTATGACAATACTCCGCCTTATAGAGTGCAATAACAACTGATACAACAGAGAAAACTCTGAATGTAGCAGTCGCCTGCGCTATGCCGGATTTCAGAAGAATTCAGTTTGATAATGCACAGTCCTCTCACTATACCTGTCTACTTCCAAACTGATCCTAAAACTCGACAAGACCACTTCACGGGTGTTACATTCGAAAGTGGTGGTACTAGTCCAGGACGGCAGACTAGGCTAATAACCATCATCGGTCTGCCTACCACTCTTTAATAGTGACTATAGGCATAGTGACATTGGTTAGTATTTTTTTTTTGTTATTTTATAATTATTAGTCCGGTCTGCCATATCCTGGGGAAGTACCACCACTTTCGAATGTAACACCCGTGAAGTGACCTTGTCGCGTTTCGGGAATAATTTAAAAATAGCCGAATATAATGAGAGGAGTGTGCACTGTCAATCTGGATGGTAAATGCTCGTCTCTTCAAGCCGGCATGTGGAGGCGACTGCTGCCTGTAGAGATTTCTCTGTAGTAGCACTTGTTTCCATTCATGGACCGCACTCTAACTTTACATCATGCGAAGTGTTGTCACATGCCGAGGTACAATAAAATAAAAGCAAAATTTGTACACGGGGCTCATCGATCGTGAGTTCACGCGTTTTACCGCTAAACCACGGCCACTCATCGACATATTCATTAATTTGAAATAATTTAAGTTAAAAATAAACTCAAATAATGTACAGTGACGCACTGCACACCGAAGCGTCAATACTAAATCACTCTGCATCACTTCAATCGTGTATGTTTGTTTGTTTGTGTCAACCCTACGCGTTCCAATACAAAGCAATAAGTCTTGGATAATTTAAGATGTCTGCAGTCTACATTCGTTTTATTTTATATTGTTTTAAATACTGTTTATCTTAATTAAACATTACTTGTCTTGTTTTTTTAATACGCATCTTGTTATTGTTAAAACTTGTGAGTAAACTATATTACCAGTATATCTTTTTAAGTTTTAATTTTTTGTATTCCTACATTATATATTTATCCAACTTTATCTAGTTAATGTAGCTCGACATATGAGAACACTCCAGAACGGAAACTGCTACAGCAAATAAATGTAATAGTCGCCTCCGTTATACCGGCTTTAGGAGACGAATGTGCAACTTCCAGATTAACAGTGCACACTCTCGTTATACCTGGCTACTCCTAAACGAGTATTACATTCGAAAGCTGTGCGACGACAGACTGAGCGAATGACTATCATCAGATCGCCTCCGCTTCCAGATGTTCCTTTGAAAGTGGTGGTCCGCAGCACTGAGCCTCCAACTCAAGTGATATAAATAATTTTCAAAACATAATTAAGTAGTCTACGTAACCCATTTTAGAAGATAAGAATAATGGAAAGAGACAGAAGATCGAAGTCAAAAGGTTATCTGAACGTTTATTCCGTTTAATTATCTTAGTGTTGAATTATTGAGTGCATCTTATGTTTTCTTAAACTTCAATATTTTTTTGTGTCGACTTGATCGTTTAAATATTTTTTTAATGTAATGTAATGAAAATATAATATATACATTTTAACAGCTCGTTTCATGAACGAAAACATATGCTACTACAGATATTTTTCTACAGGCAGCAGTCGTCACCGCTATGCCGGCTTGAGAAGACGAATGTGCACAACTAACAGTGCACACTTCTCTCGTTATACCTGGCTACTTCCTGAAACTTTACTAGTTCCTGAAACGTCACAAGAACGTCGAAAGTAGTGGTGCTACCATTATTTAAAGAATGTAGAGATATTGTTTTTAATAGTAGCTCGGGTAGAGTGCGATCCATGAACAACTGCCACTATTATGTTGTTGTTGTTGTTGTTTCTGTTCATGGATCGCACTCTAGCTTTACATCGGGCGGAGAAATGTCATGTGCCGAGCTACAATAAAAAAATGGCACATTATTTACTTTTTTTACCGGTCAGAAATTAGCGACACAGGTCTCATCGATCACTTTTAACTTTTAAAGTTTAAAAGATCTAAGATTTCATTATTTTTAAGACATACAGTTAACTTAATAAAATGAAACTGCATATGCAATAAATATTCATAAATAAGATAAATATAAATAATCTTAGGCTAAATCCCTCCGATACGGGTGCAGAGAGATTTTCGTGATATCGCTTTAGATTTGCCCGAGCGAGTATGGAGGCACAACAATCGGTCGTGCTTGGCTGGAGAACTCGAGTTGATGCGATTTTACGCACCGTTACCGTTCTACCACCAATACTATCCATAGATGAAACGGAAGCACTTTTTCCAAATTAAGTTTTTATATTTTTCACTCTTTGTCATTTGAATTCTACTTACCCTATTCTGTTTTTCGGTGTCGTAAAGACATTTTTTCTTTTATAAAAACTAAATATTTAAAAATAATTTTATATAGCTAAATAATTGCACTTTATTTTTAAATTATGAAATAAAATTTTATTGCGTGAAACATGGTGTTAGTAAAAGGGTGTTTAATTGAGTTAAATTGAGTTACAATTTGTCCACATTACAATGATTTTTTTACATATCAATATCACATTTAAATAGGTATGTCACTAAAAAATTAAATTATTAATATTACGAGTATGTCAAATCTATAAAATGGTTAAAATTAACAGAAAAAATTGATGTATATGACAGAACAGGAAAGCGGTCCAAGGCTTCTATCCTCCATATTGGCGATAGCTAAGCAAATATGCTGAAACAAGTCACGTGTCCGTCGCGTCGTATGTTTTCAGAGACTCTGTCAAAGCGTAACCACGCTTTTGTTTCATATTCAGTTAGTGCTTGTACTCATGACCGCGTATTCATTTTGTTCATGTTAGTTTCCGTAATCGTTCAAATTATAGTCCGTATTCATGACCGTTCCGACATATAGATTAGTGGTCAAAGCATTAGTACGCAAAACTGCCTACTGAGTTCACTAATAGTGAATAATCAATAAAATTGATTTTTGGTAAAAAAAATTACAACTCATATTCAACAAACTATTTCATACGTTCTAAACAGCCCAATCATGATTCGGCTAAGTGGCGGATTCAGTGGTAGATTACCTTAACGGGGTGGCATCATCATCGCTTTGTGCGGAGGCGACCAATTGTGCACCCCCTCTGCCTCTGATCACTTAATTGAGCTACGCAATTCGTAAAGCGCTCATCCATCTAACAGAACACACTACTTCAACGATATACATTGATGCTTTTCAACAACGGTTTTAGTTTGCAATTTATCAAAGTAAGCAATGTATTTGTGTTTCTTAAATCGTCCGTTTTAAATATTGGATTATGTGCATTGAAAATCAGATTTGTCGACAAGTGATAAAGGAGTTCGAGCGTGTTGATTCCTCTTAACAAAGGGCGTTGAGTTTTTCACAGGAAATTTCATTAATTATTTTTATATTAATTCTGGAACCACCTCGGTTCCTAATTATTACCTATTAGAGATTTATCGTGTCATTAATCATATTATTTCAAATAGGATAAGTAAATAGTGAAGTATTTAAACAAAATCAATTGCAAATTAGTCGCATAAAATGATTTAAACGTGCTCACGTAAAACGTAGAGAAAAATTGAGTTCATTAGGATAGTACAAGTTTTATGATTTGTCTTAAAATGTTAATCAACAATTTCGCTATAGGAAATATTCAATTAAAACAAAACCTAATAAATAGAAGAAAAAAATGATTAATATTTATACAACATATAATTATAGTTATGTTAGTTTGTATGGAACTGATTTGTAATATTAGAGACTCCCTGAACATGATATTTCCCAATGGACTACGATTAATCAACGGTCGCCTGATTCCTTACTTTTAATGCAATGTTTAGTCGTATTAAATAAATGTTATTAGTATTATTTGAAATGCAGTAACAACTCTACCTGATGAAGCGAGAGTAAATAAAACCGTAAATATTTTGAATAAGTTTTTACTTTTTTATCACCAACGGTAAATAAGTTACCTTCTATGTCTAAGATACACTAGGTACATATTACATATTATTATGGTTTAATATTTTTTAAAAGAAAAAAACGAGATTGACTCACTTTTTCATTCATGTAACCCTACTGAGCACGCGTTAAGGGTTAGGAAGAAGATCAATAGATTATAACCCTTAACTGATGCTGGAGGTATTATATTAGTTATTGTCAAAAATTCCGTTATCTTTTTTAACTATATATTATTTTAATTCTTAAAAATACCAGATTTGTGTCAATTCCTATTTATCGCTATTAAAATTAAACTATCAAAATTGCTCGATGCTTGGTTTTGCGCCATTTAAAAATATATCCGTTAAACTCATATTTTTTTATTAAAATACATTATGAAAATCAATAATAGTGTCAATCAATGCCGCCGACTGCCGCTCCAAAAGTTTCCTTTGAATAAATATTAATTTTCAATGAGATTATTTACAAATCCTTGATTTAAAAGTAGCAGCTTCTCAAAGGATCTCGAAGGGCACATTCGTCAATATTGTCACAATTCCGTAAAAAATCCTAAAAACATGTAAAAAATGAATGTGGGCTAATTTTCGATCTCAATACCCACTTTATACGCAAGCATTGAGGCGTAACACAAATTAATTCATATGTTCTCGGACTTATTTTTTTATCCCCAAAAAAATATGGACCGTTACCTATTATCTTTTTTTTTTTGCTTCTTTATTTATGGTGTAAAAATTAGGTTACTTAACGGGAGCTGGCAGAATCCATTGTGTGATTTCTTAAGATGTTTTTTGAACTAAAAAAACTTATTTTAAAACATGGGGCGGAAAGTTTTTGTAATGCAGTTTGTGTGCAGACAGGGCGCGTGGTTTTGTATAGGAGAAACTTGATGCGTCAATTAATATGTATTAATAGATATGTGATTTAGAATAATAAATGATGGAAAGTTTTGATTTACAAACAAGTTTGCACGAATCTTAGTTTATCTTGTTATATATTTGAGGAACTAAAGGAAAGTATATCGAAACAAGAGCCTACTATTAAACCAAAGTTAACTAGCTCAAATTTAAAAAAAAACTTAATGTTCTAATTATCGAAAATGGTAAATTCCGAAGAAAAATTATTTTTTTCAAAAATTCCACATTAATTTTTTTAAAGTGTGTAAAGGTGCTAAAAAAATGAACGGACATATTTGACCAGTAAAACTTACCACGCAGTTACAAGAAATAACACCCCATTTAAAAAATCTATGTGCACATAGAAATCGTCCAAAAAATTTCAAATACGGGCCATGACAAGAATTAGTAGTCTCAGATAAAAACCAGTGGCTCCTATTCATGGAACAAACAAAACAACATAGAAAAGGTTTTTTTACATTAAGTACAAACTAGATTTTTAACCGTTCCTTTACTACAGGGGTTTTCAAAAGCATAACTATCGAGGTCAGGGGTCATAATCGTCTTTTTCGACTATAAAAAAAGTCGTCGTTACAAAACCCTTAACAAAAACTTGTGTAAAAAACGAAGGGTTTCTTCTAATATTGTGAATATTGATGAAGAATGAAATCAGGTTTTTGGATTTGCTTATACGTAGTTGTCATACATACAAAGACATCCACATGTGTGGTCTCACGGACACAAACAACTTCTGGGAATTGAAACTGGAAGCCGTGAGAGTTCACAATATCATATTTGAATAGAAAATTAATAGTTAATGTTTTTTTTAAGTTTTAACAATTTTCTCTTCAAAATTAAATTATTGCTATATACTGTACATATGTATACATGTTGTTATGATCAAAAATCACATTTAAATGAATCATGTCGGTTTTAATTTACATAATAATAACATCAAATTAAGAAAAGGTAAAAAGGGTAAAGATCGGGTTTAAGTCAAATACAAAAGGCACGTGGTCCATTCACAGAATCCTTGCGCACGATTCGTGTATCCTTTACCGCCCTAAAGGGATAAAAGTTATAAAAAGAACGTTAAGATAAACGGGTAAAAAATAAAGGGGGTTCCCTTTTCACAGATCTCGGAGGCGGGTATTTACTGATCTCGCACGCGTTTACGGGTTAACACATTTAGGTGTTAAGGGTTAGAGATGCTGGGTTGATGCGCACGCGCAACCCTTATTACCAGTTTTCACATTATTATATGGTTTATGTATTAACTTTTTCAAAAATATGCTACTAATAAATATTGGGTTTTATAGCTTCCATATGGAGGTTGGTTTTTAATTAGTTATGGTTTTGGTAATTATGCGTAGTTTAGCACATCCGTTCCATTGGAATATACAGTTAGATATAAGGATAAAAAATATACCTTTAAATTTTTATAGCAACTCGCCGTAACTAGAATTTTTTTTAAATTATTTTTATTGATTTACGTGCGATCCACGGGCGAAAATAACTGTTATCACAGAAAATGTTCGCAAACAGCATCCGCCCCCCTTTCAGCTTGAAAAGACCAAGGCTAATTGAAGTTAAAATATAGGTATAAAGCTTGCTTGGAGTTGCTAGTCTCCCATCGGGCGCGTACTCAGGTGGTGGATAGAGAGTCCCGAGATACATCAGCGCGAATCAAAACCAGCAAGGTGGGGTCTCCCCTCGGGTCACACTCAGCTTTCAGAGAAGACCTGAGTGAGAAACCACCCTTCATCGCGTGGGTGGAGGCGGTAGCGGAGTAGCAAGCGTTATCTCCTTCGCCCCGAGCCAAGAGCGGTAATACCGAGGTTGGACTGCCAAGCGTCGGTGGGGTCGCGGAAGAATGCGAAAGCGTGCCCGTGACCTCACCATATGACGTAGAGAGGGACACCGCGGGGGTTTTAGTCTTGTATACCCGGTATTGGGTAGTACCGGAGAGTCTGCCATAATCTCGTTGTCTTCTCCGAGACGGTGAGGCGTCTTTAAAGATTTCTCCCACGTAAAAAAAGGTAGGTTAATGGTGGTTACCAGCCTATCGTCCTGGGGTAGTACCATCACTTTTGAATGAAACGCACGAGACCTTGGCGCGTTTTGGGATTAGTTTGGAATTAGCCAGGCAGCGAACTTAAAAAGCATTTTAAGTGTTTTAAGTTCGCTGTAGTGAGGTATAATGAGAGGAGTGTGCACTGTAAATCTGGATGGTGCACATTCATCTCCCCAAGCCGGCATAGCGGGGGCAACCTGAAATAATTTATCTGTAGTAGCAGTTGTTTCCGTTCATGGATCGCACTCTAGCTTTACATCGGGGGGAGTGTTGTTCTATTCCGAGCTGCAATAAAAACGAAATTTTAGATTGACTTTTAAAACCTTATTTAAAACATTTTGCGAATTTCTTCTTAAGTAAGTATTCTTGACACATGTTCACTGTCAACTTTTTGCTCCAAGTCGTAAATAACTTAACACCTACAAAAGTCTTTTAATCTGACTGCACGCAAAAGAACGAATTCTGACAATCTCGGGGGTCTACACACAACTCTTGTAAAATTAATTATTTCTAAGGAAACGAATTATATAAATTATTCAAAAACTTTCACCAGAGTTTTGAAGAGACTGTAAAAACACACGTTTCCTATTTATAATTATTAAGGCGGCATAGCGGAGGTGAATGTGTTAGCAATTGTTTCCGTTTGTAGATCGTTCTCTAGCTCAGGGGTTCCTAAACTTTTAAGGTTACGGAACACTCACAGAGTCCCTTTTATTTTATGGAACCCCACATCAATTCGATTTAAATTTAAAAAAAAACTTTTATTAGAAATATTTTTCACACTTTAATTTTTTACTTAAACTTTTAATATGAAGAATGAAATTGTTTCTTTTTTATTGTGACACTACATGTGACCCTACACTTGCCTGATGTTAAGCTAGAGTGAGGTCTATGAATGGAGGCCTTGCTGCCACAGATATAACCATATAACCGCAAGCAGCAGTCACATCCACTATGCCGGCCCTATATTACGGTAACTTTTCAAGCTGATACCGAAACGTGACTACGTCACTTCACGGTATGTACACTTGAAAGTGGTGGTACTGCCCCGTATCGGCAGTATAACAACTAGTTGTCTGCCTACCACTCTTACACATCCAGACCCGAAGCAAATATCAGTCTCATTTTTTATTTACAAATATTTGTAATATATTAAATTACAAATAAATGTTTGCTCCGACCGGGAATCGAACCCGGGACTATACGCATGACAGACTGGCATATTAACCACTGCGCCACGTGTGTCGTCGTTTCACTGTTTTATTAATTATTGCTTTAAAGTTTGGTATTAGGTCCGACAGTTGTATGCGCATGTCTGGGGTAGGAACCCTGGTGATTTTTCTACGGAACCCACTTTAGGAATCCTCTTATAAGTTTCAGGTAGACTGTGGTGACATACATACAATATAATACCATAAACGAACAGAATAAACAAACCCCCATATTGACCACAAAAACTATCGTAAATTTGTCAAATGACTCCGCCTTAACACGATGGAATAGGATCACTTTTTTTCGAAGCAAACTTTGTAGGTTAGCAAAAAGAATTCTCAGATAACGGTTTAGTTTTTAGCAGTCTTAGCGATGATTTAAATTATATTCTAATAATAATGCGATTTGTTTACTTGTAATAGCTTTTACTTAAATAAATAAATCTTTATAATCTATTTAATAAAAATCAATTGCTGTTCGTTAGTCTCGCTACAACTCGAGAACGGCTGGAATGATTTGACTAATTTTGGTTTTGAATTATTTGTGGAAGACCAGGGAATGTTTAAAAGGTGAATAAATATGAAAAAAAAAAATGCTTGGAATATAGTCAAAACAACAAATTCCATTTCCCTTATAAACTATTCCTTTGTCAAACATTTGATGTTCGTCCCAGCGTCGCGTCGTTCAGAAATCAATTAAATTTAAAAGTCGTTTAGAAATGCTTTTTTATTTATTGATTCTGAAGCGGTACGAAGTTTGCCGAGTCAGCTATTTACCTATAAAAATATATTTATTTATTTATTTGTCTGGTATGTTTTCCGTACTAACAATTCGATTTGCAATCGTATGTCGGCATGTGACCTAAATCCTAATGTCAAACTAAAGTGCGGTCCATGACAGCAATACCCTCCGCCATAGATGGCGGCTTGAAGAGACTAATCGTCGAGATTCCCTAGGGATGGAGCGAGAAAGTTAAAAACATTTTTTTTTCCCGTACTAAGCTAGTGTTTGTATCCCAGAGACTAAGGTTCAATTACACCACTTAACTATTACTTTCACGTCAAAGTAATGGCTAAATTTAAAATTGGATTGCTTTAAAAAAACCTGTCAATTTTGACGCTTACTTTAACGCTAACCGTAACCAGCGAATTTTGTCTGGTCAAAACTAAAGTAATAGTTAAACCAATCTCACTAGCGTCAAGTGTATGAAAAGATACCAAATATAACGAGAGGAGTGTGCACTGTCAATCTAAGATGGTACATGCTCGTCTCCTCAAGCCGGCATAGTGGAGGCGACTGCTACCCGCACAGGTTTCTCTGTAGTAGCAGTTGTTTCCATTCATGGACCGCACTCTAGCTTTACATCAGGCGGAGTGTTGTCACATGCCGAGCTACAATTTAAAAAAAAGTTTTTTCTATTAATTTTTCGGGAATGTACTCCTAATTACATCAGTTACCCTTTTATCGATAACGATATGAATTTACACGATGGTGCAACGCGTGTGGAGTAAATTTAAACGTAACCGTTAATGTAATCGTAAAAATGTAACAGTCAAAGTAACTTTAACGGGCCTTTAAATGCAATTGGACCTAAGCGACCAAAGTACAAATTAAAAAAAAATGTAAGATTGGTCAAAATTGGACGACGTTTGAACATGGGTCTCATCGATCGTGAGGTCCGTTCTCTACCGCTATATCATACATACAAGGTACGTCTAACCTCTAGTAATCTAGTAATTAATATAAATATCACGTTTATGAATATGCTGATGTGATGATAAGTGATCATTAGGATCATAGATCATAATTCAACCAATTATTATTGTGTTAGATACACAATACCTTCACCCTTACACGAAAGGTCTTTGTGAATTGTTTGCATAATCTTAATTACATATTTGTCCTGAATTATTATCTCTTTAACTAGTTATTATTGGAGACGAAACGGATATACGGTAACTATCCGGTATCCGGCCTATCCGGATATAATATAAGTTTTAAAATAATTAATTGCTTTATTTAGTTAGCATCACTTAAGAAATGCAGTCAGTAATCACAAGATAATTCTACAACTTAGAAAATGAATTAGTACTCATACTTCTCTGCATTAAGAGGTAGCAAGCGGTTTCGCTTGTTTTCGTAAATAATTAATAATAAATCAATTAATTAAATAATCTTTAGAAAAAAGTCTTTTGCCGTACACATCGGTTCGGTCGCGCGCCGCCTACGTAAGCGTGCTTCTTGCGATGCACCAAACGACAACGTTCCGCCGGATATACGGCGGCCGAAGTTCCGGCTAGCCGGCCGAAAGGTTGGCCGAATATCCGGTATCCGGCTAAACCGCTATCCGTTTCATCTCAAGTTATTATCCATAAAACTTTTATTATAAAGTGAGAATGGTAGGCAGACTGATGATGGTTATTTGTCCAGCCTGCCGTCCTGGGGAGTACCACCACTTTCAAATGTAACGTCCGTGAAATCACCCTGTCGCGTTTCGGGAATAGTTTGAAAGTAGCCAGGTATAACGAGAAGAGTGTGCACTGTCAATCTAGATGGTACATGCTCGTCTCCTCGAGCCGACATACAGGTTTCTCTGTAGTTGCAGTTGTTTCCATTCATGAACCGCATTCTAGCTTTACATCAGGCGGAGTGTTGTCACATGCCAAGCTACAATAAAAAAAATTTACAATGCCCATTTTTAAATAAATAAATAAAATAAATGGTTACTTGTACTTCTACTAATTATTAAGTCGCTTACAGTGGACAGTGGACCTTAGTGGCATTTTCTATGAAAATAAGTATAGGAATAGGAAAGAAGAATAAGTATTTCTCATATTTAATAAATAAACCCTTTTAAATATAAACACAAAGGCTACTGTATCAATTGCGAAAATATTAATAGCTCCTGCTTGTTAATAGTAAAAATAACTAATTTAACATCTTAATTAAATGTAAATAGAGTTCAAAATTGCGTAGTTTTTGTAAATAAAAAGTTGATATTAATCAGTGTATATGATATTTGAACAAAATTAATAGCTTATCTGAAAATCTGAGGCATATTATGTCACTCATTGAGGGTTTCAATCATTACGTTTTGTTATAAAATTTAGAGTGACCAGATTACGGTGACAATTTGAGACTTAAAACTGCACTTTTTTATTTATTGTAACTGGCATGTGACAACACTCCGCCTAATGTAAAGCCAGATTACAGATTATTTTTACGAGCAGCAGTCGCTTACGCTATGCCGGTCTGAGGAGAGGAATGTGTAACGGGCAGAATTAGCGAGGTACCGATAGACCACGGCCGCTCTTAAATATGGTGAAAATTGAAGACTTCAATCTGTACTTTATTTTTATTAGTAATTGGACTGTGTACACTCCAATCAAGCCGGTATAGAGGAGATGCTACTGCTTGCTTCTCTCTGGTACTGGGCATTAAGCCAATGTTACATTCTTATACATAAACTAGTTTTGTGGGTAATTATGAAAAAAAAAACAAAATTTTGTTCTGGAACTTCGGCCCTATCTCGTTTCATTCCGAAGATATCGCGTTCCGGAACCGGACGGAACGGACTTCCGGAACATGTCGTATTTTATCTGAGGTCGTATGGGTCTCCTTCATACACCACTAAAGTTTCACATAATTGATGTCAGTCAGTGGTAATCGAGCTTTATATAATTTCATATTTATTATATTTATTTTTGTATTGCCTGGTCACCCTGTACGTAACCCCGCAATAGCTCGGGGGTGTATTGTGGCCGTGCAGCGGTTGATTAATGTCAGAATGGGTTATCTATCCGCTACATCTAAACTTTTGTTGTTCAGCTTGTAATCAGAAACCAGAAGCATTACGCGAATTAACGAGTATATTAATACTCGCTATTATTATTTATTATTTTATTACTAACATTTTTTTAAAGCCAGTATGAAGCTATTTGTTTTTAAGTGTCACAGCCCTGAAGTGACCGCGTTTCGGGATCTTGGAAGCGAAAGCCAGTGCTGCCTACACACTTTTTTCTGTAGTAACAGTTTTTTTCGTTCATAGACCGCACTCTAGCTTAAAATCAAGCGGATTGTGATCACATGCCGAGCTACTGTAACAATAATAAAAAAAAGTAAACTAAAGCAATAAATACTCGTTGAAGCGTTCACGTAACAAATCTATTTCACTTCCGAATCATAAAAATAAATTTTAATTCAATCGTCATGGGAATCGTCGCCGAATTCACGGCTTTGCTAATAAGGGATTTCGTGCAAAATCAACGCAAAACTGGACAAAAGGGACGACAGTTCAATTCGACCGAATCGCGATAAATTGATACGGAAAGTGACATGTGTTTTGAATATGGAACGTCATTTTTTTTTTTATTTTGGCATCGACATTCAGATGCACGTCCCTAGAAAATGTCTTTTTTTTTTGCTAGCGGCATCAACATAAGTCCCTTGAGGCATAATGCCGTCTTTGAATAAGAATCAGGAAAGGGGGCCAGGGCAATTATATTTTGTGCTTGCATAAAGACAGTTTATATTGTAGTCGATGCTCGGACAATGACGGGGTGCACCTTGACCGAGGGTGGTCTTTTACTTACCTTTACAGATAAGTATAACATGCCTGAATAAATATTAGTTTTAATTTTGATTAACATTATATGTAAGTAAATTATTATAAAACACTACTTTGCAACTAATTTCCAATCCAATCCAAAAGCAAAAAATTCAAAAAAAAAAAATATTATATGTAAGGCCTACACAGTTCAGTCTTAACTGTTAAACTATTCAGTTAAAACTGACGTCCCTAGACACTATTAATTTTTTTGATCAGTTCTAATCTATTCCGACCAAACCTATTAATGCTCTTTCTTATAAACGTAACGTAAATTATCGATTTTTTTTAATTACCGAATCTTTATCACAAGTTTTGCCTCTATTTGTCACGGCCGTGATTATTTTCACCGACCAAGGTTCTAAATGGTACATTTCTATTTCTTCTTCCAACCATTCAAGTACTATTTTAGACAGTAAAACTTACGTACTCACTCCTACGATGCTCCAGCGACTGACAAACTGTACAGTTTTATGTAATTAAATTTTGATTAGATCAACAGTTCAAACAGTTCGACTGTTCAGTTAAAACTAAACTTGTGTAGTTGAATTTTATGAAGTTGAACTCTCCAGGTGCATGCCAAAACTCTAGTTTCAATTTTAATCTAAAATCTAAATGAACAGATGATAGTATCCTCAGTCCATTGCTTTATTAAGTAAAAAAAAGTCCACTGCTAATCTTTTGTTATATTTCGAGTAAGTACAAGCATGTTAACTCCTCAAAAGTTGTTACAATTTTTTTTGGGCGTGAGATTTTTTACAAAATAGGGCTTGTTAGTGGTCACTTTTTTTTTCAATAAAATGTTGATCATGCGATAAGTAGATGGGAAAACATTATCGTTAGTCTCTTATGTTAAATAGTTTTTTAATACATAAAAATATATATATTGATCTTCTTTAAATATTGAATAATGAATTATCTTATAGCTGAAAACATTTACATTCTTTCTTGTTATTCTTTTTTTACTTAATTAATTTTTGTGTACGTATTTATTTATTCATTCATTTATCTATTTTTTTTTTTAAGTTGAACGCTTTCTTTTGTTTTTTTTTTGTCCAATTTTTATGATAATTCATAAAGGTGTTATTTAATTCCTACTTAAATAAAATATAAAAAATTTTTGACTGGTTTTTATTGTCTTCGGTCGGCTGCTAAATAGAAAAAGACCAGCAAGATTATTTTCCTGTATTTAAAATCCTTTATACCTACATTAAATTCAGCAAAAACTAAGATACCGTATTCTCACAGTTCCGCATAATTTTGTCATAAATAAAATTACAATGTAAAATTTTCTGGACTACACTGGACGAGCTTCTTCGTATTAAGCGAAGGGGAACACGCTTTATTGTATGGAGTGAATTGTTTTCTAGATCTTATTGTGTACTTACATTATTCATTTAATGCCGTACGGAAACGCTCTGAACACTTTACTTAAATAAATTGAAGGTTGTGAAACATATGTTGAGGTATTGCGTCAGAAGCAAAGTCAAAAGGCAGTGGCTGAATCAATCATTGACATAAACTTGTAGTCAAACTGATAAATATCGTTATTAGCCCAGTCTTGGAACCCCGTGACCTAATCGTGTTCTGGATTCAGCTTGGAAGTTGCCGGGTAACAAGAGAAGGATGCCTTGTCAATAGATAGAGGATTGCTGCCTGCAAAAAAATAGTAAAATAAATATTTATATGAGAGCCGTCTCCATATTAAACGAACTTGAAGTCCGCGTAAAATTATGAAGACTTGCCGACCGCTAAGAAGTGGATAGGGGAACAAGTCCACCGGGGAATATCGGACGAATA
Organism: Tinea pellionella; assembly: GCA_948150575.1. Lineage (NCBI taxonomy): Eukaryota > Metazoa > Arthropoda > Insecta > Lepidoptera > Tineidae > Tinea > Tinea pellionella. Next base: position 2,963,563 of record OX411259.1, on the reverse strand, counting down.
AATCAAAAAATCCCTATTTTACACAAAAAAAATACTACTATTTATGTTTAACCACTTCCCCCGGGCGGCGAGTCGTGATTCATCTACTCTCTACAAAATTCATGGCTTCACTAGTACAATTTAAAAGTTTGTAAGAAGTTATTTTCTTAAAATTTTCAGTTCTGAAAAGTGTTCATTTTTTCTTTGTTCTTTAGTTAAACTCTTAAAATAAAACTATACCGTGTACGTAGAACTGTTAAAACAAACAAAAAATATATATCATGGATAACACGTAGAATTCGCGCCAAATTTTTACCTATTACCAAATTTTTATTATTACCTAAAAGATAAGTTGATTTGTTACTCAGAGTCCTTGTCATATTTCAGGGAAATGTTTACGATTACTTTAGTAGGCACCACTATATCGTCTTAGACAAGATTGAGTATGTAGCTGTAAACTTGACATAGCATACCTATCGTATTAAGTTATTCAATGAAAATAAACAATAAACTAAAAAAGAAATTCAAGGTATAAAATCAACTCAGTAACATTAAGTAAAAGGCTTTAACATTAAAATTACCATAAGAGATAAAGCATCGAAATCCTTACTCGTAAATATGGACATATATTACTTTCACACCGCACGATAAGCGGTGGGCAGCTTAGCAGAGGGATAACAAGGTAACCCTTTTGCGACACAAACGAACTGCTTGCAAACACGTTTCCATTGTTACAAATTAAAATTACAATAAACATGTTTTATAAAAAAAATATGGGTGTCAATAAACAAACATATATCTAAGTAGAATAACTTATATAGGTAAGAAAATTAATTATAAATGTAAAATTTAAAAAAATTAACAGACTCGTTCGGCCCAGAGGTTCCAAAAAAACGTAATTACGCCTCTGGTCACAAACAAATTAAAATTTTCTTAAATCACATTCCAGTGTGATATTCACATTTTTATAGTAGTATTCGTAGAAATATTTGCTAGCATAAAGAAATGTATACAGGCAAATGTCGCCTCCGGTATACCAGCTTCCTGGATCTAGATTCATCTACACTTCACGGACGTTACATTGGTCTAAAAACCATCATCAGTCTTTTTAGGAACCTACCAGTTTTTAAGAAACGATAATTTAAATTAAATTATATATTTCCGAGCAATTTCCATCTTAATAGTAACTCAAAACCTCATAATGTTTTAGTATCTCGTAACGTCTTGGATAATGGAAACAAAATCACATTGACTTATTCGCAACACCCTTTCGACTCTCGTAAAATTTTATCACACCTTCCGTCTTACAGGCATCCCTTAGAGTCAGAATTAAATCTACATAAAATACCAATGATTAGCATTTGGGGAGATTTTTTCAGCTACCAAGATATATTACAAACACGCTCCTTTATCTTTCTCTTCGATGTGGCTTTGCTGTTCACGAAGTTGTGGAGTTTAGAGTAGTTGAACTTTAGTGACTACTGTACAAAATGTAGATGTTTTTTTTTAATGCCTGTACTAAGTTATTGTTTGTATGAGAGGCACTAAGCGACCAAAGAAAAAAACTTTAGGCATTGATAATGATTATTAGCCCAGTCTGTCATCCTGTGGTAGTACTACCAGTTTCAGTGTAACACTCGTAGTCATGTTTCGGGGTAAATTTGGAAGTATTTGGATACATATAACAAAAGGAGTGTTCCTGACAATGGATGGTGCATATTTGTCCACGCATAGCGAAGGTGACTGGTGCCTGGTGCAGATACTCCGTGATAACAGTTGCTTCCTCTTATGAACAGCTCTTGGCGGAATTACAGCTTTTTATTATTATAATACATTGTAATATATCGCAAAAAATCATATCATGGTAATAAATAGTAAATATTTGAACGATATTTCGTGATTATAGTTCACAAAGCACCCCTTCGGGGGTTGGCGTTATGACCGTCGATTTTCCCCAAAAAAAGGGAAATTTCACTTTATCGGCGCGGACAAAGGGCGGCCATCCATCACTAAGAGGATTACACGTCTCTCCTGGCCACGATATTCTACTTTATTTTAATGATTTTATCCCACAAAGGGATCACTTGCCAATATCCTTTAGTAAAATTTAACTTTATATCAATTTGGTATCGGTTTTAATATTATTCATTTTCGCAACTTAATTCTTTTATTAGCATTTTTACTTACGTGTATTCTCACCTATACTCAACGGCACTTACTGATTTTTTTATTGTAGCTCGACATATGACAACACTCCGCCTGATGTAAAGCTAAAGTGCGGTCCATGAATGGAAACAACTGCTACTACAGAGAAATTTCTACAGGCAGCATTTACCTCCGCAATGTCGGCTTGATGAGACAAATGTGCACCATCCAGATTGACAGTGCACTCCTCTCGTTTTACCTGGCTACTTCCAAACTGATCCCGAAACGTGGATGTTACATTCGAGAATGGTGGTACTACTCCAGGACGACATGCAGACTGAACTAGTATCTATCATCCGAAATTGATATGAGGTTATTGGCAAACATGGCTTCCAATGTCACAAATTGAATTTAGATTTTTAATTCCCAATAATTTTCGGTTCATCCGTTGTTAATAACAATGAAATAAAATCAAAATTTATTACAAGTGTCACCTGCATTGAATTTAGCATAATAATAAGAGTGTCCAGTCGAAGCACATGTGCCAGAATAAATTATTTGCACACAAAACTCACCGAACAGGGCGCAAACAATTGTTATGTTTTCTTTAGGGTAAACGCGTATTCAAATTTTAGGGTCTCTCAATTTTGAATATCGAGCGGATTTTTTTTAAAGTGGTCAGTTCTCACGGGTCAAGCTCTGACCTTTGGTGGACAATAGATGATAGATCATAAGTTCACGTCGAAAATTTATAATTAATGTTCGAGTAAGTTTGGCGATGTATTGTGTACATTCGCGGATAATAGATTTGCACATCTTTGTAATCTTTTTTGCATTTTATGGACACTGCATAATACTAGTTTGAGAAAAGTGGAATTTCTTGAATATTAATATTGTAACTATGTTCTTGAGAAATTACAGGTTTAGTTTGGGGTGCTGATGAAGTTTATTTCGTTGACTTACACATAGCAATTTTATTGATATTTTTGACCTTCCATCATCACCTATTTAAAAAAGTGTAAATATAGACAGGGCGTAGTCCTCTTGTTATACTCCGGCTAATATTTAATAATCATCATTTTACCATTTGTATTATGTTGTAAGTTATCATGTATTTTTATGTGATATTTGCTATATCGGCATGAAAAAAATATTTTTGTAAATAAATTCTGAACTTGTTTCTAGTCTGATTGTTATAATTTGGTTTGTGTTGTCCTTGTCCAGGCCTTTTTTTACGTTCGATACACGGAGAATTCATTGATTTAATTTTTTTTTAATATAAAGTAAAAAACATTATTAATGGTAAAAATATATATCTCAAACTATTAAAAGCTCTATTAAGTTTTAAACGAAATGCCAACTATCATTATTACCAGCGAGAACTAAATACGTATTTGTCGGAAACGACTTCGACAACAATTTATGTGAAACCCCGTGCACTGAAGACTTTTTTTAAAACTAAATAAATACAAACTCCCATCAATGTCAACCGTATATAATTAAACTATTTGAAGATATTCCCTAAATCACTTAATCTTTGTCTATTTTATTTACTTTAATATACTAATTATTAAAAATCAGTTGCCAGACTGATGATGGTTCTTTACCCAATCTACCATCTTAGGGTATAACGAGAGAAATGTGCTTTGCAATGGACGACGCTCATTCATCTCCTGAAGCCGGCATAATAGAGGTGGTTGCTACTGTATGACGAGCTATTACATTATAAAAAAAATATATTGGTCATTGTTTTACAAAAGACAAATTTTTGTACCTAGGCCACTTTTTCAAGGAAAATAAATATTATTATTATATCATTTAAATATTTTGAAAAATAAAAATATAAATAACTAAAACAAAAACAAATGACTTCTCTAATGTAATTTAAAAAATCATCATACGTCAAAAAATAACTGTTGAAATAATAAAATCCACAAAAAAGTACATTCTTCGACTTATAAAAAACACTTCAGGAAGAATATATCTCCAAACCGTACAGGCGTTGGTGTATTTATGGAAATCTAAATAACCGTTTTTTTTTAATTGTCGGAATGAGTTTTTTGTGGTATTTATTTATTTTCGTAACTGAGTGATTTGTTTGGAGATAATTTTGTACCTTTTTTTTAAAGACGCTTTAAGACCCATTCTCCGCCGAGGTGTCACGATTTATACCGATACCGCACCAGCGAAAATTATACGCGTAAAAGACGATACGCTTCAATTAACTAATAATCTGTAGGGCGCAGTGGTTAGCGCACCAATATATTACGCGAAGGTCCCTGGTTCGATTTTTATTATTTTTTTAAAATAAAGGATTTATTCGAGACCTGGTCTTGTGTTTGTATTGTTTTTGTCCTAATACCCACGACATAGGTATCCTATATTTGGGTATTCAGGCCATTGTATGTAATTATACCTTTGTACGAGTATATTGTACTCATATGTATTTACTTACTTAACCTCCTTCCTGACTTTGTACTACCCACAGAATATTAAAAAGTTTTTTTTTTCAGTTAGAAAGTCATACCTGAATCTGCCAAAAGTCCTCTAGGTAGGGAGGTGGTTAATAAATGTACTGCGAAGAAAGGAAAGATAACCTATACAGTAAAAAGAAATATAATTAAACTTCTTTTGTTTTTTAAGAATATATTTATTTTCGTAAGTTATTCGTTTGGGGATAAATTTAGAAGACTGACAAACTGTCGTTTGTTAAATGAAGTGTCGCGAGTGTACTGTCATGAGTTACAAGGTATGCGCACTATCTACCTTTACGAATTCCTATGGATTAAGTTTTGAATACATTGAATATAAAAATGTATATTATTATGCATTCGACTTCGGACATGTTGGGTTTCCTATCAAAAACACACAATGTATTTATTTTTTTATTATAGCTCTGTATATGACAACACTCCTCGTAAAGCCATGGACAGAAACAACTGCAACTACATAATTTTTTACAGGCAGCAAAAATATCTGCTATGGCAACTTGAAGAGACGGATGTGCACCTTCCATTGGAGTGTATATCCTCTAAATTTTTTTGTAGCTCGGCATATGACAACACTCCGCCTCGCGCCTGTTGTAAAGCTAGAATGCGGTCCATAAGTGGAAACAACTGCTACTACAGAGAAATCTCTACGGGCAGCAGTTGCCTCAGATATGCCGGCCTGAGGAGACGAGAATGCACTATCTAGAGTGACAGTGTACACTCCTCTCGCTATATCTGGCTACTTTCACACTGATCCCAAAACGCGACAATGTCACTTCACGAGTGTTACTTTCGAAGTAGTAGCGGTACTGCCCCAGGACGGCAGACCATCATCAGTCAGCCTACCACTCTTTATTGCAAAGTTACATTAATACCGGTCAGAATTTAGCGAGGTCCGAACACGAGACTCATTGATCGTGGGTTCACGTGTCTTACCACTGGACCATGGCCGCTCTAATTATAATCTCGAAAATAATTACTTATATAAACTCAGTAAAGATAAACTTAAGTTACTAAAAACAAAACGCAGCAATAAATTGTAAAACAGTGATATAGTATTCCAAAGTATTCTTACAGTAGTCTGCAGATGTCTTGCCAAGAATAGCACATATCTTCCATTTCACATAAAACTAATAAACTGAAAAGGGACACCATATATGCATTAACTTCAACAAACGTTTGCCATTGGTCGATTTTAACCTTTAACCCCTCCCATGAAGAAAAAATATCGCCTATTAAACTGAAGGAGATCTGTTTCAGCTTTCAGATAGCGAGCACTGAAGTGCCGTTAATGTGGGGAGAGCCTTATCTTGTTGAAGAAGCGTGCCGAGATGTGCCACTAAAAATCCAAAGAGTATTTTTAGTTCTATATTTTCTGGGTTCAGTAACGTTGTTCTTTATGCGACGGGTCCTTTAAGATTTCGTGGAATTGTTTTAGGGCCCATATAGGTACTTCAAGTACCCGAAGATATTAAAGATTTTTTTATTTCAGCTCGTTATATGACCGCCTAATTAAAACTAGAGTGCGATCCATTAACATAGACGACTGTTGTCGAAGAAGGGGGTCTGCAAACAGCAGTCGCATCCGCTTTGTGAGATGCCTCTTCACACTGCGCTTGAAGTTGTAGGAAGGAGGAAAGACGTGACAATGATATGTCGGCGGATTATGTCCTAAGTCTCAGCACATTTATCAAAACGAACATTGACAGAGAAGGAAGAACGTCAAATGAAAGATATTATCGGTTATCGTGAATAAGTTCAGACATACTTTCTATTGCGAACAAGTCGGCATTAAGCAACACGACACGTCGTCGGAGGTGCGTGGAGAGAACATCATTGAAATGCTTAAAGAGTGGTAGGCAGACTGATGATGGTTATTTGTCCAGTCTGTCGTCCTGGGGCAGTACCGCCACTTTTGAATGTAACACCTGTGAAGTGGCCTTGTCGCGTTTCGGGAATAGTTTGAAAGTAGCCAGGTATAACGAGAGGAGCGTGCACTGTCAATCTAGATGGTACATGCTCGTCTCCTCAAGCCGGCATAGTGGAGGTGACTGTAGCCCGCACAGGTTTCTCTGTAGTAGCAGTTGTTTCCATTCATGGACCGCACTCTAGCTTGACATCAGGCGGAGTGTTGTCACATGCCGAGCTACAATAAAAAAAATATGCATAGACTGCGAATCGTTCCGACATTTCAGTTGTCGTCGTGGACATAATAACGAATAAAGACATATATGTAGGTACAAGTATAAACTAAACTTAGCTATAGAAAGATAGATAGTAGGATCAAAATACATGAGGGGTTGTGGCCGTCTTACTGGCCACGTGCAACTTCCTTCCCTTCTCCTTGCCTGTTTACTTGTGTGGTCAAACCGTTATATTTCCGCTGGTTTTAAATTGCAATTTTATTTGTAACTGAAAAATTGGTTTTAAAATGTTTAGTTTTACTAGAAATTAACAATCAATCACATTAACAAAATATGGGTTCGAAAGGGCGACCTGAACCCTAAGTAACAACGTTGTCCATTACTATTCTAGGTGCCATCGTTTCCTTCCTGTAATAATTGTATATGTATTTCTGTTTTTGTACGAGTAACGGTGGGAGGTGTGGTCCATGAACGGAGACAACTGCTACCACAGATAAATGTCTATAGACATCACTCGCCTCTACTATGCCGGCTTGAGGACCACCGCACCAGCCGGGGGACAACGCCACTTCATGGATGTTACACTTGAAAGTGGTGGTACGACCCCAGCATGTTGATCTGTAATTTTCTATTTATATTTCTCATCATCATTTTGCCTAGTAACATATTTATAAAATGATAAAACTACAGGGTATTTTTCTGTAATAAAAATTTAATGGCTTCCGAACAGCTTTCCTCTCTGTTTAAATTTTTATAACGCTCAATTCGTAAGCAAACATCCGACATTATATTACCATATTTGAGAATATTGTTTAGGAAATCCACTCACTATATAAACTACACGAATACTTCAAATTTTTCCCCTAAAATTAACTTTATTGTACTTAAAATAAGGTTGATTTTAGATACTGTAAATTTGTATAATTTTTTATGTGTCGTCTAAGTGTATCGGTTTCGGGGGAAGTAAATGAAATGTGTCATTTTTATAACCGCATTAAGGGGAGAAGTTCTGATTTAAAGTGGAATGGGGAAGGAATTTTATATTTTTATTCATAAGCTATTTCATAATATTATTATATGAATAACTTTAAAGTTTGTGGTTCAATGCTTTACAATTCAGACGAATCATACGACCTAACATTTCTTTAATAAACACTACAAATATTACTATCATTTAAAATTGTTTGAAAATTAATTTAGATGGTGCATGCTCATCTCCTCAAGCCGACATAGCAGGGATAACTGCTGCCTGTAGATATTTCTCTATAATAGCAGTTGTTTCCGTAAATAGAATAATATAAAAAAATTAGAGCTGTCGTCGTCTTTTACTTTTAAAAGTCGTTGGTAAACTGATGATGGTTATTAGCCCAGTCTGCCGTCCCGGGGTAGTACTATGACATTCTGAAGTGACCTAGGCGCGTTTTTCGGGATCAGTCCGAAAATAACCGGGAGTAACGAGTGTAGTTAAGCTAGAGTCTTTGAGCGGAAGCTGCCACGACCGGGAATTAATGTGTGCAGACAGCAGTCGCCTCCGCTACGCCGGCATTATATTTGACTATGTAAAAGAGTAGAAGTAGAGCTTTACTTGAAGAAATCGAGCAATATTTAACGATTTGATATAGAAAATAGTTTAAAAAACGCCTCTATATAGAGTGGCGTTTATTTATACAAAAATAGACGAAAGCAACCATGTCTATATTTACGAGTTATCTCATTAATTAAAGGTAACTTAAGAATAGAACCATTAGCAGTACATAATGACATGGGGTTGTACAAATATGATGAGTTAGGGATGCCAAAGCTAACTAATGGCGGAACACTTGAACTTAACCTTCCGTTTCCTATTCTCATCTCAATGTATGTGCAAACATTGAACACCTGGGATAATAAACATCATCAGTTCAAAAACGGGCACGTTTAAGACAATTCTCGAAAGTTTTTGAAAATTACAGGGTCAGCTTAGAAGAAGTCTTTTTTACAACGGAATGGTGTGCATTTGTGTCCTCAGTACGGCATAGTGGAAGCGACTGCTGTCTCCATATATTTCTCTGTGGTGGCATTTGTTTCAAAGCAATTCTAGCTTCGGGTAAAAAGAAGCCGTATTTATATTCTGGAAAACTTGGTTAAAAAGAGTGGACGTCAGACACGGGGGTTGAAAGACAGGGAGGTGGGGTGAAGCTCATTTTACATGTAATACGATTGCTTTACTGACTGTACCCACAAGATTCGTATTATGTGGGGTAACCAAAAAATTTATTGTATTTTAAGACATAAGCTATGATAAAATCACTGTCTGTTCTACACTGTTTTAATCTATGACTATTTTTATAATAAATATCATAAAGAAAGTATATTGATTGACGAGCTTTGGCGGCCATCTTGAGACATTAGGTTATCTGTCTTGAATTATTTTCCTAAACTAGTGTTTCTTCGAGTGCTAATGTGTAATAATGGTGGATTATTAACCATTAAGTATTCGTGAACGGGCGTGAGTGTGGGCAAACAATTCAAAAGAAGGGAACCTGTGGAAACACAATTTTCCCTGCAAAACTCCGTAGGAAGTTTCAGTTGAGATTCTATCACTTTACTGAAGCAATTTTTGACTTGACTGAGACTTGACCTGACTGTTTAGTGTGATGAATGAATGATGCACAATATTATTAACTTGATGCAAAATATTTACTTTGACACTGGCAAACTGTTATAATGCCAAGTGACATTAACAAGCTCAGAACTGAATCCAAAAAAAATTGCTTAGTTTTGAGTACTTTTCTATACTGTAATGGGCAATTAATAAATAAGCATCGGTTTTTTTATAAGAAGAACTACTTAAAGTACAAACAGGGAACATTGTTTTTCTTAAAGTAAATGTAATCTTAAACAAACACTAATTATTATTAGTTAGTAAAAGAAAACTATAATTATTAATTGGAATATTTGGAATAATTGGAATAATTGGAAATAATTGATATATATACTAGTTTTTAAGTTGGATGTGTCATTGCGAAAGTTGTTTATATATATTGTTGGCGTGCCTATCAAAAATAAATAAATAAATCACTAATTTTCTTTTTTGCTCTTCTTTATAAATCATGGTCCCCCTACTAAAGAAGCCAATGGGCAAACGGAAGTCAATGCACAAAGAAAGACGGAAGACCAAATTCTTATTACCTACTTAACCATCACAACTATTCTATTCTGATTAGACTACCTTTTTAGGTTTCATGATCGATGTATTATATTATCAAGAAAAATTACTGTTGAAATGATATCAGTTATTTTTTCTTGTAGCTCGGCCTGATGTTAAACTAGAGTGCGGTCCATAAACGGAAACAACTGTTACTACAGAGTTTCTGCACACAACAGGCGCCTCCTCTATACCGGCTTAAAGAGACGAATGTTCACCCTCTTCTCGTATATCTGGCTACTTTGAAACTGATCCCAAAACGCGACGTGAATTACTTCACGGGTGTTACGCTTTATATTATTTGTAAAAACTAGCATAAAATAACATAGTAATCAATTACACGTATTTCCTTACAAAATGGACATCGGACAACTATAAATCAGTTAATGAACAATAAATATGGCAGACCACAGCTGTCAATTGAAAATGGAGATGTCATACATGTTCACAGTCGATAGCCACCGCAAAATCGACTATATCTCTATATTGATAAGAGTAACTTTTGTGTTTATTATTTAGTTGTAGGTGTACAGTAGTAATAAAAAATACGCTCAAGTTGAAGTTTTATATAAGTTATCGAAGGTTCCGTAGCTTTTTGCAACTGAATAAATGGTTTTACCATTATTGTATGAAAATTACTTTTTGCAACAAATTTTAATCTAGTTCTGGTTCTTATGTGTTTGTGTTAATACACAAAGTACTTCCGAGTGCCAAGGTATTTCTCGATCCCTGTCTCTAAAGCAGTCTGTTTATTTCCATTTAAACTTAAATAATTGTGTTTAATACGCTTTGGGCCACAGTCTAGTTCTGTTACTGTTATTAATTTTTCTGTTGCATTTTTCTGTAGAATTCTGTAGAATTGGATGACTTAATAAATAAATCATATGTTAGGCGTTACTTTGCGGAAATCCATGACCAAAATTATGTTTTAAACACTAATTTGCAACTAATCTCCGATAATCAAGGCTCGTCGGAAGTCGTCGGAGCGAAGTCGAAGCGATCACACGTCTCCTGAGGATGCCACGTGGAATGGCGAAACGCGTCGATGTTGATGAAGGCTCTAACATTGACAGCTGATGTGACTATATAGTTGCAAAGTAGTCTTTAAAAAATAATTTTAAATAAATCATAAGTTAACACAATTACTTATTGTTTACAACACTCAGGACGTTATATGAAGCCGGTATAGCGGAGGTCACTGTTTCCCGCTCCACGCTAGGTGTTGCATTGTCTCCGCTCATGCACCGTAATCTAACTTAACATCAGACGGAGTGTGATCACTGTTTTTCTCATAAACTACTTACCCCTAATACATTGTACTCTGCACAATAACCAATAAGGTCATTACAACGCTTATGACACGGTAATGTAACTTTAACATTAGTAACAATTAATAGTGATTCTGGTCATTTTTGTTGAATAAAAAATTCTAATGTGGGCGCAAGATTGGGGCGTGTAATACGGTTAAGTTATGGGTAATTGGTAACCGTTAATTGTTATCTTTTGTGGGATTTCTTGTACAACTATTCTTGAGGGTAACGGCTAATATTATGTTAAGGCATAATTAGGTTTTATTTTCACCAAAACAGATGATTTGTTTTTATAATACAATAAGTAAATATAATTATCTATCCTCTATCAAAAAATTTAGTCAACGAAAAGAATGAATTTGCAACGTATCGTAAGGTACACGCTGTTTGTGTGTGTGTTTTTTTTTAAATTCCTATTATCATTATTTTATTATTATAATTACTATTATTATTATTATTATTATATTATTACGATTATTATTATTGATAATTTTTTGTGTATTCTTGTCTTACCTTGTACAGCACATCAAATTTAGTGTATTTAATGTAATTAATCTTCATGAACATCTTTTGTTCAATTTTATTAGAGCTTACATAGATTGTTGTTTCTTACATGTGTTCATTTATACATTATGAGTTGTAAGTTTCTGTTTTTGAACCAAATAAATAAATAAATAAATAACAGATAATTTGTTAATATGGTTTCGTAGATATCGTCGATTGCCACAAAAAAGTTCCAAATTGACAAGGCACTCTTCTCTCGATATACACCGCCTACTACCAACAGGAACAAGCTGAATTAATAGCGCAGGTAAAGACATTGGGAAATAAAAGAAGTCCCGGAAAGCTGAGGTCGCCCACATCCAAGTTTGGCCTCGCGCCTGAAGCCAATCAGGGTTATAAAAATAAAAATAATAATAATTTTATTTAAAAAAATTCAACTTAGCCTAAAACAAAAGAAACAAATTAAAAACTATAACAATCAACAAACTATAAATTAAAAAAAAAAAGTAAAATTTACAATAATGGCCTCATGAGCCACCATTTTATGTCTCGTGGGGGACACAATGGTCTCGGAGTGAAACAGCGTTTTATTTTTTTTTTATTTTTATATTATTATTATTATTATTTATATATTTTTTTAATTATTATATTCAGTTTTGGGTATTACAGTTGTTAACCCCGAGACGGTCGAGGGTGAAGTGGCAGCTCGCCGCTGCGGCACTGGCTTCGTTGGCGGCAAAAACCTTGTATTTATTTTCATAATAATTCAGTAATTTTAATAATTTTTAATTTATATTAAGGTAAAAAAACTGCAAAACCCAATACCAAACATGAATAAAAGTTAATAAATACAAATTGCTAGAGACTATTCCAATATAAAAATGACGAAATACCTACCATCCATCTCAATACCAATAGAAACTTTTAGTGGTACTAATTGAGAAACATCAATAGTTTAATATTTTTATTAGTTGAACTCAAACAGTTGGGGGTCGGTGCCCTGGAGCGCCCGCACTCACTTTAATTACTACATACCCTTCGTGTGTAATAAAAAAATGCTCTTGATTTTAAAAAATTAATCTCTATATTATAATTAACAAAGAAAGGACAATGTCCATGTTTAAGCTAGCTTGATATCTAATAGCTTGTTAACAATGCAATGTCCTAAGCTAAAGGATGTTTCAAAATTTGTATAAATCGCTGATAAAAATGCAAAGCAGCATTTCCGAATTCCAATACGAGTATGTCCAATTTCAGAATTGGAACACGTGCGTTCCACAATACGTTCCATTCGACCTATTTCCTCGATAAGCGTGAGAACCCCGAAACAGGTGGCATTCGAAATTCAAACGTGACAGTTTTTGCTTCTTTGTGACCGGGGCAGCAAATCACGCGAACCAGGAAATGTCGACGGGAAAAAACTCTATGAATTGAATATTATCCTATTGGGATTTCATATTTAGTTATAAATATATGTGAAAAAAATACGCCATTTTTATTTTCGTATTTGATTTTTATTACTATAGTGTAACTTGTCTATAACATAATCAATTATCGCCTTTTGATTTATGTCAATATGGTTTTTAAAATAAAATAAATATATTGTAAAAGGGATAACCGAATAATAATAATTTATAGTATTTTAAATATGTTCATCCATATTTTAACCAAACTTTCGACATATTTTCAAGGCGTAAAAACGTTAATTTCCTGGTTAAAAGTTGACAATATTGAGAGAAATGGGGTATAGATTATCTCTCCCACGGTATTCGGTTTCCTTTACTATACAGGTTGATTTTGTATTTAAATGGCTAAATAATAAAAATTTTATAATATTAACAACCTTTTAGAAATAAAAAATAATACCACTAATTAATTGTATTATATAATTGTGTATTTTATTTATTTTACTGATTATGACTATGTTTTACAAATACTATATATATTTGCATGTTACCGATTTGTAGCAAAATATGATCGTTCTAACATTATAATTCTTTTGATATCTTATTTTACCATATTTTATGCAAATAAAGACATTATTATTGTTATTAAAATTGCAATAATATTCAGAAGGAATTGAGATCAAGTTTACCTAGGTTTATTTAACACTTTTAAAATATGTGGAGTGTACTACGTCGACCTAGCTAGACAATGCATACTCGTCTCTGACATAATCGAAGCGCCGACTCCGCTCACGGACCGCACTCTAGCTATAAACCGGAATGTAGTAACATAATATAAATACGTCTTAAATTAAAAACAACATGCTGTACCTAACAAAAATTCCGTTCAAACGCCGAAATATGCGGATTGCGCGCAGGTGGTTCCGCCTTCTAATATATTTCGATTTTTTGTGAACATTTCCTTTTAGATAATTCACAAATATTATTCAAATAAGAATAATTACCTAATTAAAAATTGGCAGCAATATGTATGACAAAGAATAAATATTTCACATGTTTATATAAATAAATATAACCAATAAGAAAAAATGTTTTAACCGTTGATCTAATAGGTAGTATATTGTATAATAATAATTCTTATTAGAAGAGTTCATTAGATTATTATAATACTTATTTTTTATGTTAAGAGGAACATTTCGCCAAACGGTTTTTGTGAATTCGATAAAGATAATATAATTTAACCGCGATATCGACTTCACTTTAATCAATTTTGATGATTTACACCTCATTTAACTAAGGAAAAAAACTTTAATCGTTGTCCGGCCGAAGTCCTTTAATTTGGTGTCCAGATATATTTATTGGGAATTTTTCTTCCATAAAATAACTGGCAGCACTCGAAAATAGTATTTCCATACACTTAAATATGGGGGGTATTAACCTAGGACGGAAATCTGGACTAATAACCATCATCAGTCCGCCTACAACTCTTATTATAGTGTTCTATTAAAACTTATTCGGTTAAACAAAGGTATATTTGTCAAAGAAGGGTTAAGAATCACATTTTGACATTCAACCGCATGTTTTAGGGAAAAACTAAGCATACAGCACCCCTCATTCAGCTCCCTGTCGTCATGTCACTTATCTAAGGATTAGTGCCGGTTTTAGATTATATTAGTGTTGTACCTAGAACCTTTCTGAATATGCTTTCGGTATAAATTATATGAATTACTTTTCTTTTATAGAAGTCCACTTGTATAAGTACATTTACAAGTTGTGATGGTAAGTGAACTGGGAACCTCGCAAGAGCGTTAACAAACAAAATAAAATTACGGATAAATATAATAAAGTCAACAGACGCTTCCGCTATGCCGGAACGAGCCTGATCAGACGAGTGTAGGTACACCAAATTTAGAAAAACTAACGAAATATACAAAAGAAAAACCATAAATGTAGTGTACCTAATACCATATGACTAACCCATTATGATATGATGATGAACTTTATTTATTCAAAGAAAGGCATATGACGAGAAGACAGCCATAAGAAACTCGTCAATTATAGCCTGTGTATATAATAACAAAAAAAATTGAATTATAAATTCAGAAAAAATATATATAATAATAATAGTCGTAACTAATTTAACAAACATAACTAAACCACAATATGGGGCACAGAGGCTGAACAAATTAATTTCAAATAAAAAACGTATAATATTTGCATACATGTACGACTCATTAGTTAAACAAAGGTACACTTGGACGAGACTCACGGATCGAAGTGACTAGAACTGTTTGATTTGCAAATGGGATCCGATCTCCGCACCGGGATAAACTGATCGGGCGATATCGCGGCTTATCCCGGCTCACCGCATGCAAACGATCCCACCCTTGCTCTTCTAGACACCATGGATTAGGTAGCACATACATGATGCATTGAAAACGTCGCGTTTATTAACTAGCTTTTCTAGGAAACATTTAAAAGCGGCCGTGGTCTAGTACTTAGTAAAACGCGTGAACTCACAATCGACGAGACCCGTGTTCAAGTCTCACTAAATTCTAACCGGTACCAATGTAACTATGTCATATGTTGTTTGGTCGCTTAGTACCTAAATGCAGTACTAAAGAGGTAATTAATGAATGGTAGGCAGACTGATAATGGTTATTAGTCCAGTCTGCCGTCCTGGGATACCATCACTTTCGAATGTAACACCCGTGAAGTGGCCTTGTCACGTTTCGAAGTTTGGAAGTAGCCAGGTATAACGAGAAGAGTGTGCACTATCAATTTGTATGGTGCAGATTCGTCTCCTCAAGCCGGCTTAGCGGAGGTGACGGGAGATGACTGCTGCTTCCAAAAATTTTATGTGTAGTAGCAGTTGTTTCCGTTCATGGACCGCACTCTAGCTTTACATCAGGTGAAGTCACATGCCGAGCTATAATAATTAGCAATTGACCTGAGATTAAATTGGAATATGTACTATTTATTTAATTCTAATAGGTACTTTAAAAATCTTCGGATTTGTAGTGTTTTTTCGCAATTATTCTTAAATCCGTATAAAAGAGGTTAATTGAAGCTTTAATCTTATAATTGATTGATTATTAGCCCGATTGGCAAGCAACGTGTACAGAGGTCTTTATATTATAAAATCGCGATCTAAATGGGTACATTTTCTCGCCCCAACCGAGTTTTACATCTCGTGATATCTGATGCGATTTTCTGGTACTTGACGAGTGGAGTATGCTTTCGGTAAGGGTTTATTTCTTAACACCCCGTTCGTTTAACATTTTAGTGCAAATAGATGTAACATTCTAATGTTACTTTCAGCGATTATTACGTGATATGTTTGCATTTGCACAATATTGCGGCCGTGGTCTAGCGGAAAGACGCGTGAACTCACGATCGATGAGACCCGTGTTCGAACCTTGCTAGTTCTGACCGGTACTAATGTAACTTTGTTATATGTACTTTGGTCGCTCAGTGCCTATAGGCACTATTAAAGAGTGGTAGGCAGACTGATGATGGTTATTTGTTCAGTCTGCCGTCCTGGGGTAGTACCACCACTTTCGAATGTAACACCCGTGAAGTGACTTTGTCGCGTTTCAGGAATAGTTTGAAAGTAGCCAGGTATAACGAGAGGAGTGTGCACTGTCAATCTAAGATGGTACATGCTCGTCTCCTCAACCCGGTATAGTGGAGGCGACTGCTATCCGCACAGGTTTCTCTGTAGTAGCAGTTGTTTCCATACATGGACCGCACTCTAGCTTTACATCAGGCGGAATGTTGTCACATGCCGAGCTACAAAAAAAATTTACTACGTAGAAAATAACACTCCAGATGTTAAACTAGAGTGCGATCTATGAACGGAAACTATTGCTACCATTGAGTTGCCTCTGCTATGCCGGCTTTAGGAGAGGCATGTGTACCATTCAGGTTGCATACATAGTGATATAAAACATACATACTTATATTGTTATTTATTTTCTTTCTACAAACATACCCTCATTAGCGAAGGGTAGCAGAAAGAGGAGGAACTAAGAGCGGCGTTCTTTGACACGAACCGCTTTGATGTCATAACCCGCACTCCAATCATCAACCTACCAAGTTGAATGGAAAACAAACAAAAAAAATTCAAGTCTAGTTTTAAAAAAACGCTTTTTTATTTATTTTTTTAAATATTTTTCGTGTTTGTACTATATGTATAGCAGTATAGAATCAGGAAAAGAACAATTAAAGAGTGGTAGGCAGACTGATGATGGTTATTTGTCCAGTCTGCCGTCCTGGAGTAGTACCACCACTTTCGAATGTAACACCCGTGAAGTGACTTTGTCGCGTTTCGGGAATAGTTTGAAAGTAGCCAGGTATAACGAGAGGAGTGTGCACTGCCAATCTAAGATGATACATGCTCGTCTCTTCAAGCCGGCATGGCGGAGGCGACTGCTACCCAGACGACTGCACAGGTTTCTCCGTAGTAGCAGTTGTTTCTATTCATGGACCGCACTCTAGCTTTACATCAGGCGGAGTGTTGTCACATGCCGAGCTACAATAAAAAATAAAAAAATATATCTGAAAAATTAATAGAAAAAAAAATAGTAGTGTAGTTTAGTGGTCAAAACATCAGCGCCAAGGGTTCGAATCTGTTACCTCTGGCTGTTGTGTGTTGATTTTTTTAATGTCAATAATTATTAAAAAACTAATCAATAAAATAATTTATAAGTAAAATAATTATTTAATTAAATACCTACTTTAAAAATATCAAATATTGTAGGTAATTGAGTAAAATAGAATGTTATAATACTAAGCAAGTGGCGGCGGGGAGGGAAATAGTCTGCACGGAGGCTGTATTGATTTTCAGACCGCGCCCAAGACGATGTCTTTTTCTTATATTTTGTCTTAATATCCTTGAAACACAAGTTTCAGGATGCGATTTTTAAATTAGAATAGTAAGTATCTACGTTTCGTAAAAATATACTTTAAACCCCCTTTTTATTATTATTCTGAGACTCTAAATTGTATTTTATTTGTTAATTATAACAAAGACTTTATAATTTCGTTTCGGGAGCAGTTTGAAAGTAGCCAGGTAGCTATACAGGTATATTTATCTCCTCATGCCGGCTTAGCGGAGGTGACTGCTGCCCGTAGAGATTTCTCTGTAGTAGCAGTTGTTTTCGTTCGTGGACCGCACTCTAGCTTTACATCAGGCGGAGCGTTGTCATGTGTCGAGCTAAAATAAATTTGAAAAAATAAATTAAGCGATGACATTAATTAAAGTAAATTCCAATCAAATAATAGCTAGGTAAATTTACTATATCGTAAAATTACCTAGCTATTATTTGATTGGCATTTACTAAGTAATAAAAAAATAGCAGAAAATTCCAGAACTTTAATGAGGTAATCTGTAGATAAATAGTTAACCCCAGCTATACGTTAAACCATTAAATCGCTATAATCACTTCTTTCATTGTCAAATAACTAATTAAAATAAGTTTATAACTTTTACGCGCAAACAAATGTAACAATTAAGAATAAAATGTATCAAATAGGGTAGGCCTGTAATACAGTAAGCATACAAGTACAGGCTCCAGGGTTTAACCGAACTTCTGCAATTTTTTAAATTATTGTAGCTCAGCATGTGACAACACTCCGCCTGATGTAAAGCTAGAGTGCAGTCCATGAATGGATATAACTGCACCTACAGAGAAACCTGTGCGGGCAGCAGTTGCCTCCACTATGCCAGCTTGAGAAGACGAGCATCTTCATCATCTGAGATTGACAGTGCACACTCCTCTCGTTATATCTGGCTACTTTCATACTATTCCCGAAACGCGACAAGGTCACTTCACGGATGTTACATTTGAAAGTGGTGGTACTACTATTTCCTTAAATTATTAGTAAAGATTTTTATCTACTTAAATGAACGTGCGTGATAATAGGCAGATGAGTCAAGGAGAAGTTTCATTTTCATACCAAAACTCCGCTGAAAGTTTTACTAAAGATTTCACCACTTTGCTAAAAACAATTGAAAAGGAAAAACTAAATAATATGCTGCATTGGCAATGATTGAATAAAACCAAAGCTATTAAAAATCCAAGTCTAAATATATTTTTTAAATAAATGTACATACAATTATACAGGGTGTCCCGTAAGTAGTGGTGTCAACGGTATTTTACAGATAGAGGGATTCAATGTCTAGAATATAATTTGGTAATTTTTTTTTATACCTTCTGGTTTAAAAGTTATGACATTTTTAAAGAATTATCATTTTTTCCCCCGTTTTATCATAAATTAATGTTATAAAATTTTGTGTACAATTATTTTCACTGATATTTTTATTTGAGTGGGTTGAGAAAACACAGGGCTTTCTAATTAAAATGTTATTTGTAACCAATTAATAACCATGATTAAATAAAAAATTAAAATCTAAACAAGATTTAATTTATCAAATTTTAAGCAAAATATTTAAACGAAGCTGGTGTAAAAAAATTGTATGTAAGGACCATTATTTTAAAAATATCTACAATTCACACGGACTCTAAAAACGTATAATATTGTTCACTGTCATTTTAATTAAAGTAATTTTTCAAAGTTAAACAAGCAACAAAGTACTATTTGTCGAAGAAATTTCATTATTACCTTATGCGAATTCCAATAAAACCAATGTAAATAGATACGGATAATAAAATAATTTATTAAAGTAAATGCTCAAAATGTCTCCCTCTAACTCTAATGCATAACCGACATCTTCTAATAAAGTTTCTTCTGATATTTCCTAGGGCTCTTTGATTATTTTTAATTCTTTCAGACACGATATTCAATTTTTGCGTAGTTCATATTCATTATTATTACATGTCTCATAAACAACTTCTTTGAAGTTAACAACAGCAGACTGATGGCTATTTGTCCAGTCTGCCGTCCTGGGGTAGTACCACCACTTTCGAATGTAACACCCGTGAAGTGACTTTGTCACGTTTTGGGAATAGTTTTTTTTTTTTTTCTCTCTCTAATCCCTCTGACAATATTGCTCAGAGACCTTCATTATCTTGGCTATTCTTCGGGAATAGTTTAAAAGTAGCCAGGTATAACGAGAGGAGTGTGCGCTATCAATCTAAGATGATACATGCTCGTCTCCTCAAGCGACTGGTGGAGGCGACTGCTACCCGCACAGGTTTCTCTGTAGTAGCAGTTGTTTCCATTCACTCTAGCTTTACATCAGGCGGAGTGTTGTCACATGCCGAGCTACAATAAAAAAAAATAACACCATAATTTACTTAATAATCATTGTTTTAATAGTAATCCGGCATGTGATTACACTCTGCCTAATGTACTTAAGGTACGTAATCTCTGAATGAAATATCAGTGGAAACAGGCGTCAGTCTGCCTATCCCTAAAGTCAAATTAAGGAACCGAAATGAAAATAAGATTGGAACTACAAGCAGTTAGTATCTTACGACGTGAAAAAGTGCAAATTTCCAACTATAAGAATTCTTAAAATCCGTCCTATTATCGGAATGCATTATTAAAAATCGACGCCCATTTGTTGTATTAGTGTCGAAAAAACATTGTAATTAAAATGATAGTGAACATTATTATACGTTTTTAGAATCCGTATGAATTGTAGATATTTTTAAAATAATGGTCCCGTAATCTTACATACAATTTTTTTACACCAGCTTCGTTTAAATATTTTACTTAAAATTTGATAAATTAAATCTCGTTTAAATTTTAATTTTTTATTTAATCATGGTTATTAATTGGTTACAAATAACATTTTAATTAGAAAACCCTGTGTTTTCTTAACCCACTTAAATAAAAATATCAGTGAAAATAATTGTAAACAAAATTTTATAACATTAATTTATGATAAAACGGGGGAAAAAATGATAATTCTTTAAAAATGTCATAACTTTTAAACCAGAAGGTATAAAAAAAAATTACCAAATTATATTATAGATATTGAACCTCTCTATCTGTAAAATACCGTTGACACCACTACTTACGGGACACCCTGTATACTTCTGTATAAACTAGAACTTTTTGCCTCCAAATCATAGAGATCTGACATGATAAAAGCGTTGACAATGTTGCCGTCAAGTTAAGTACCAACTGACAAAAAAAACTAAAGGTGACTGCGGTCATCTTTTATAATATAAAAATAAAACATAAAATCATCAACACCATAAACAAAAATATCTTTAACGTAAACTGTTGTCCTTCATATCGTACGTAAGATAAGAGGTCCTTTTCAAGTTCTCGTGGGACGTCGTGTCGTTTCCCTAACATGATATGTTTTATAGACTATTATTTTTAGAAGTGATATCTTAGTAGTTGTAAAGAATGATGTGGTGGACATTTCGGACCTTTATCGATGTCTTGGGAACGTTTTTTTGCGATCATAAAAAACGTTTTGAGTTGTAGATATTACCTATTTGTTTTAGCTAGTCGTTGTTTAATTAAAAACTAGTTAAAGGGATCGTATCGCCCGAGTAGTAGCCTCCGCTATGCCGTCCATTGCCAAGGGCGGGACGACGGTTTGTGCTAATTACCATCATCAGTCTGACTACACTTAAATTTTGGTAAAAAATAAAAAAGTAAAACAGTTTTATTATTACTTTATTAACTTAAATATTATGATGTTCAATGTTTATAACAAAATGTTATCAAACTGATAACAGAAACATTAATTATAATGTGACATTATCAAAGACCGCCATTACTCAAGACATCTCGTAAAAAATAACTGTTCTCAATACGCCCTATCGCTTATGCTTCTTCATATTGTGTTATAACCATAAATTGCTTACTTTAGAGGATAAAAAACAAACGCGGTTAAAATAAAAGAGACGATCGATGAGACTCCTGTTCAAACCTCGCTAAATTCTGACCGGTACCAATGTAACTATGTTATATGTATTTTGGTCGCTCAGTGCAGAGTGGGTACAGGCACTAGCTTACTGCAACTACTGGCATTTAAAAAAATCAACAAAATTATATCTATTATAATTATAACTATCACAGTATTTATTTAAATTATATCAAATAGCAATTAATTTTTGTAGGTACATTTTAAATATTTTGTTTTGAAGACAACACTTGAAAAATAACTACACATCACTGAAGACTAGGCTGTAAGAAGATCATTCCCTTTTCTTTTAATAAACATAAAGGGAAACGTAATTATGCCCATAGGCGATTTTTGACGGCAAGTTCGCTGTAAAATGCCTCTGTGGAGAATGGGATATGCTATTTACATTTATTGTATCCTGTTTCTATGTATTTCATGGGTACCAGAGTCACTTTTATCAGCTATTATGAACTGACGCCATATTTATTTTAAGATACATAATATTTTCCATATCAAATATTTTAATGAGTTTATTACGAAAAATATATTCATATTATAAATAATAAAGCGTACATCTATCAGTCGTTTAATTTTGTAAACAATTTTAAGATAACTCTGCCTACTCCAATTACTTACTGGTTCAGCTAAACTTAACGTTTGGATGTAGGTAATTGATATCTATAATAATATTTAAAACACTTGTTCTATGAAAATTAAGTGAAATCCTGAAACACTGCAATTCAAATAGGACACCATGCACTTTTCACTTAAATTCAAGAAAAAATCATTCCACTAATATTATAACAACCAAGGCAACGTTGCGTTTTGCAAACTACAATTTAAAAAAATAACTTTTAAGTAAAATTAAAAAAAAAAGTAACCAACGGCAGAAGATTCTTTCATTGACTGGCGAGGCCAGGCAAATAACACTTTATATTATATTCATAACCTTACACCCTGGCCCTAGAAGTTAGGGTTAACGTATACGATACACTTAAGCCAAATGTCATGACGCGTCGTATCGGGAACCTCTGACAATGCTCACCTCCAGGGTCAACCACAACAATCTATAGCATTGTCTTAATGATAATGCTGTACTACACCGATCGTTTAAAGACCTTTCTTAATTTTCGACACAGGTTTATTAATTAGAAACAAATATTACATCAATCCGATCAAGAATCAGGAACAACTACTGTGACTTCTGGTACAGTCTCATTTAGCCATTTGAATCAAATTAGATTAGAAATTTATAATTAAAAACAATCCATTATGTAGTTCTCTATAGATTTCTAAGATTTACTGTTTTTGGAATCACTGAAATACTAACATATAAGTTTTGCTGAAAATAATAAAGTAAACAATCAAATTAATAAGTCTCCATCTATGAAAAGGCAACAGAATTATTTCACGTAGGTAATTACTTACTTTACCAATAGATGGCAGTGCAAAAAATATACTAGTGTTGTTACTAATACGTATAACGTGTGCAAATAATGTAGGTTATTAAATACCCACAATTAATTTGAGCCAGTGATCAATTCAATTTAGTCTCATATTCTAAAATTTATTGCAATATAGTGAACTTGATTTATCCGGGGTTTTATTTATGTATGATATTTCATAATAATTGTGCCATAATTAAAACTGCAATTTGATGGTTTCAAATGAATTCTAGCTATTTATTATTAAATTGTATTAGACAATTAAAGTCTATAGTAAGAAACCCGGCGCTGCAAAGAAAATATTCAATAGATCTAAATTCTCGTAGAAAGAATTTTAAAATAATGAAGAAAACCATTAAAGATTTCGGTTACGGATTCAATTCGGGTATATTTTAATTTTATTATTATTACTATTATATTTAAAAAATAATTAATAAAATAATTCCAGAGGGAAAGCTCCGAAAACTAAATGAAGCAGGCGACCTTAGTGATGTACCATTTCAGTTCAATGTTAGTGATAACCACAGGGAATGCCAACAGCACTATGAGGAACTTGGCGAAGCTATCACCGAGCATGTGTACAAACTATTAGAGAAAGAAACCCTATATAAGCTGCCGGTGCCTATTGATGGAACATCAGAAAATGGAACTTTTATCTTTGTCTCTAAGGATTATGACAAAAAAGACAAATTACTTATTTTGATTCATGGTTCTGGTGTCGTTAGAGCTGGACAATGGGCTAGATCGTAAGTATATTATAATAGAAATTTACATTTCAATTTTGATTGTTTAAATATTCTCAAGTGTAACACATGTGAAGTGACCTCAAACCGGCATAGCGGAGGCGGCTGCCGCCTGTAAAAATGTATTTGTAGTAGCAGTTGTTTCCGTTCATGGACCACACTCTAGCTTTACATCAGGCGGAGTGTTGTCACACGTTAAGCAAAAAAAATCATCTTTATTTATTATCTACTACAATTCCAGCCTAATAATAAATGACAGCATAGAAACAGGTACACAAATACCGTACATAAGAAAAGCTATAGAAAAAAACTATGGGGTAATAATTATGAATTCAAATGACAATACTAGAGGTGATATTGAAATAATCAATAGCAGTACTCCGGAAAAACATGCCTCCTACGTCTGGGATCATTATATAGCAAAAACTAAAGCTAAAAGTATAGCTATTATTGCACATAGTTATGGAGGTGTTGTTACTATGGATTTAGCAGAAAAATGTAACCTAAATTTTGAAGAACGTGTGAAAGCAATTGCATTTACAGATTCCGTACATTCCTTTTCTAATTATAAAGTTACACCATTTTTGAAAGAGGTGAGAATTTCTGTTTATTTTACATCAGGGAAAAGTCTGGTGAGGAACACCCTCAACCGATAAGCATGCTTCATTTATTTAATAATTCAAAGTGGAGGCCGTCGTTGGCGTCCATAGTCTCTGCTCATCCCAAAAACGGATCAGCTTGATGCTTCATACCCAGAAAAAATGTTTGAAGTTCATAACGAGAGATGTTACGTTTTCACTTATGAAATTTTGCTACTAGGATTATTCAGCCAAATTACATACAACTAAATCTTCTATTTTAGATATTTTATAGATGTCAACTAAAAACAATAATTTAAGTATTTTTTACAATAATTACTAAAAGTAATTTTCACAAATTTAACAAAAATCCTCATAGAAGTAGAATCTAAGACCCAAATTATTATTACTTCTATTTTATTACTTGTAATTTTTCTTAGGTTGCAAAAAACTGGGTGTCAAGCAAGGAACCATTAGACAAAGCAATCAAAACTCCAGATACTGACATTACCAGGGTTTCAGCAGGTACCTCAATTCTATTAAATTATGATGTATATTGAACAGAAAAAAAACTTTCACCATATGCACGGTTATTTAGTCCAATAAGCAGT
Source organism: Tinea pellionella (assembly GCA_948150575.1). NCBI lineage: Eukaryota > Metazoa > Arthropoda > Insecta > Lepidoptera > Tineidae > Tinea > Tinea pellionella. The sequence goes on along the minus strand of OX411259.1, from coordinate 2,938,186 downwards.
ACATTACAACATTTTTTGTCTTTCCTTCGGCAGTACTTCCAACTGCTGGAGAGCACATATTACTCTACCTTAGCTTTTGAAAAATAATAACTAAAGGCAGGCCAACCACTGGTGTGGGTAGGTTGATAACCAAGAGTAGATCTGTCAAAACTCGAAAGCTTAAATTGTATTTCAAAATTTTCAGGACATCAAAAACATGAAATGACGTCGTATTCCTGCATGAATTCAGTGTTTAAATATATAGAAGAAAAATTCAATGCACAATAACAAATAAAATCATTATAAAATAGTTTTATTTCACTTAAAACATTGTAAATATAAATAACCTTTTTAAACATATCTTCAATGTGATTGAATAAATCCTTTTGGCTAAAAGCTAATCCTCCCTAGTCAGAGCCTTTTTTGAAACAGGTAGCCCAGGTGGCAGTTTGCAAGTCTTCACAATTGAAAAGGCTCAAGACTAGATAGAGTTTAGATACAATAAGTATTATAATTTCTGAATTTTATCTATGGAAGCATATCACTTCTGCATTTCCAAAACTATAGAGTATCTATTGCAAATTGTTTGTAGAATATATAACAAGAAAGATATAACAAGAGGAGTGTGCACTGTCAATCTAAACAGCTCGTCTCCTCAAGCCGGTATAGTGGAGGCACTGCTGCCCATACAGGTTGCTTTCTGTAGTAGCAGTTATTTCCATTCATGGACCGCACCCTAACTTTACATCAGGCGGAGTGTTGTCACATGCCGAGCTACAATAAAAAATATATAATAGGATACAAAACTAGATTTCATAATTATATACAATAATTAGACTTCATAATTGTCTACTAGGTATTTACTTCTTTTTGCCATTAGAATGATGTTTCATCCAATACTTAAGGTCTTGATTGTTAGCCCTAACGCCCAAAACTGCAGATTTTGAGTTAACATCTCTCATGATGAATGGTGAAAATCCAGCAGTGTATTCAGGGTCTAATGGATTATTTTTCTTCCTCGCCATTCGTGTTGCAAATCTTTTATGAATGTGTTGGTCTTCTGTTAGAATCGGATATTGAAAATGTTGTCCACCCTTCGGCGTCGGGAGACTGAACCTCTTCCCTCTAGCTGTTAGAGGTTTTCTACCATTTATATGTATGTGTTGATTACCCTCTTCATCGATGCTAACACCGACCTTCCTCAGAGTAGCATGACCACATTTCGGACAAAACAATTTTGTCATTATGCTAGTAGTTTTAAAACAAGTCGTACAGCGAAATATGAATGTTCTTAATTGTCTTATAACTCTACCATCAACTGCAGTGACATTTAAACCAATTTGTTTCAACACATTCTGCATTGCAAAATCTGATGTTATACATGCAACTTCAACTTTTGCATCCTCAAAATAATCACCAGAATCGAGTTCTTTAGTTTTCTCTTTAATGTTACCTGGCGTTATCCATTCTCCATCATCACTGTCTGATTCCTCCTCTTCAGTACAGTCTTCCTCATTGGGAACTCTTTCTAAAATATCATCTACATCTTTTAATTCCATATTTTGCATTTGATTAATAACTTTGGTTTCATAATCAGTTTCGTGGTTTTCTACTTCTATATGTACATTATTCACTGGTTCCTCTTCCGTAGCTTCTGACTTTGATTCTCCTTCCGTACTATTCGCTTTTGACCCCACAACTACTTTTACATCTGTTGAATTAGGATGTCCACCTAATCCCGTGACTTTGACATGTTTTTGCATGGTCGGTTCTGTTTTTAAATGCTCCGTTCCCAATAATTCCTTTTCTAATTGATAAGTTAAAGCCATAACCTTAATATCTGTAGCAGACAAACTTCTGTAATCACCAGTTTTAATGGCGTAGTCAGAGACAAATTTAATATTTTCCGAAAATACATTTTTCACATTTAAATCGTACGGGAGAACCACTAATTTCCGTCGCTGTCTGTCGTTGGTAATTTCATCTATAACTTCTTGAACAGTATAAACATTTTCGGCAAAATCTCGAAGATTTGTAGCTTTTATAAACGCTGTTGTGTCTACTACCAAATGGTTTATATTCTTCTTTGACATGGTAAAACGAATTTACACGTACGTCCCCAGCCCGAGTTAAAAAAATATTTATGCAGTCAAAACATGCAATAAACACGTGCACAGATTAATAACACGTGCAAAATCAGATGCAAAATTACTGTCATTATTAATTTGTTCAAGACAAAGGGTTGATTGTCCATACAGCCTAGTTTTCAATAAAAACAAGCATTGAAATATTTTGGAGGCGTATAATTACAAATAAATACAATTAGTATTCCTTCTTCTATGATGTATCTATTTTTGCGGTCAATAAATAAATAAACAAACACCTTTGGAACAATTCAAAAGAAGAGAACCTGTGTTTCCATTTTCCCTCGAAAACTCCGAGGGAAGTTATAATAAATATTCTACCACTTTACTGAAGCAATTTTTGACTTGACTGAGACTTGACCACAGGACTTGACTGTTTAGTGTAATAAATAAATGAACGAAATTACTTTGACACTGGCAAATTGTTATAATGCCATATAAACCAAAAAAAAAGAAACCATTTTCAGTGTTTTATTCATTTTGAGTTGGTTTTGGGTCGGTAAAGTATAGTTAACAAATAAGAAAGGAATAAGTTTGTTATATACGTAATGAGAATATTCGTATATCCAGTGCATTTTTGTATTTTGTGTAACGTTTATTTACAAATATGAGTTCGAAAAAGCATAAAAAGAGTTTGGGAAGCAAGCGTTTCGCTGTTACAGAAACTTTGAGTCTTTCGTTGAAAATAGAGCTTGATAAGTTTCTTGCTGATGAAACTGCAACAGAGCATAGATTTCCTACCTTCTTAACAGCTCAAGAAAGGGGTTTTATCCATGAAAAAGTCGTCAATCTTGGTCTTAAATCAAAATCTCGCGGGAAAGGTATTGTCCTTATAAGATAGACGATGATGATAATTTTATGTTTTTGTGTTAAATAGTATTTTAACTATTTAACTTTACTGCATTATTAATTGCAGGTGTTCACCGCTTTATAACAGTTTATAAGCGTTTGGGTTCAACAATTATACAAAATGATGCCAAGTTAATATTGGATTCTAATATGAGATGTAGTATTAATGAGCTACTCTCTGTTTATCCACTTACATCAAAAGAAAAGGAGGACATTAGTTGCTCTCCAGACAAAGATAAGAGTCCACAGGTAGTACAAAAGCCTTTGGGGCATCTTAGTACTGGAGTTGCTTTGGTAAGAAAATTTTTTATTACTCATAAATAGTGGTTTCCAAATTATTGTATGTATTTTAATGTGCTTAGTGTTGTCCAAAAAACATATTGAATATAGAATTTAGAAAGTATTTTAGGTTACAAAGTCAAAATTACAGGTGCCAAATACAATTTACAATCCGGAACTTGTGAAATTCCGTGATAAGCTGCCCGTATATGAACAAAGATATGAATTGATCAATGCGATTGCTCATAATCAGGTAAATATCATTGCAAATAGTAAGTCTCTGTTATCTAAGTATCATGTTTACAATTTTAGGGGAATACCCTGACCATATGCACAATGCAAATATAGGCACATGTCTATTTTAAGGGTACAATGTTCCAAGTGACTCATACAGAAACAATTAAAGTAAAATGTTACATAAAAAACAAATAATCATCCTTCCTATTGTTTTTATAGACTAAATGTCTGCCATTAGTAACAAGGGTTGTAACACCACTTTTGTATGTAACACCTATGAAGTGACCTTTGGAAGAAGCCAGATATAGCGAAAGGTGTGTGCACTGTCAATCTAGATGGTGCATAGCGGAGGCGACTGTTGCCTGTAGACAATTATCTGTAGTAGCAGTTGTTTCCGTTCATGGGCCGCACTCTTGCTTTACATCAGGCATAATTACTGCAATTAATGCAATAGTCGCCTCCTCTATGCCGGCTTAATAAGATGAATGTCCAGACTGAAGTTATACCAGGCTACTTACAAACTGAAACATGGCAAGGTCGCTTAACGGTTGTTACATTTAAGTTGTGAGTATGTGGCCAGTATGACAGATTGGGCTAATAACTGTCATCGGTCTGTCTCCGGTGGATGGTCTGCATCAGAGTGCCTGGACCTATTCTAGAATGTAGACATAAAATTAATAGATTTATTTCCATTGCTTTTGCAAACATAGTGTATGTTTTGAAAGTGGCAACAACGCAGCTGTTATTTGCGCTTGGTCTTGGTCTATGTAGCTGTTTATATTTTTTTATTCTTTTCATTTAAAGGTAGTAATCGTTGCGGGCGCAACAGGTTCTGGCAAAACAACACAGCTTCCTCAACTCATCATCGATCATAGCCAAGAGAAGAAGATTCCTATTAGGATATTCTGCACACAACCGAGAAGAATTTCTGCAGTTTCCGTTGCTGAGAGAGTAAGTCTTAATTTACTATTATCTCATATAGGTATATGAGAGATATATTTACAGCGCTCGTGGTCTAGCGTTGAGACGCGTGAATTCGTGGTCTATGAGACCCATGTTTGAACCTTGCTAAATTCATGCATATTAAAAGTGGTTATCAGTATGTCTACAAAATACATGTTTGTTTAATTGCCTTTACATATTGCAACTGCTGAAATCTGATATTTTTATATCAAAAAGTATGTCCAAATACAATGCCATTACAACACATTCTTCTGACAGTTTAAAATAAAGTGTGTTTATTGTAGGTTGCTTATGAACGTTCAGAGAAGATAGGCCAGTCGATAGGCTATCAAATACGTTTGGAATCACGTATCAGTCCACGAACAATACTTACATATTGCACTAACGGTGTAATGTTACGCACAATGATGGGCGGAGAGAATTCCTTAGCCGGTGAGTGTTGTATATTAAAAGCCATTGTTGTTTGACATTGGCAATCTTTGTTTATTATTTATTTAATACATTTTTAACATCAATTTTATTGATGTTAGGAGTGCGGTTTATAAACGGAAACGATTGCTACTACGGATAAATTTCTACAGGCGGCAGTCGCCTCCGCTATGCCGGCTTGATAAGACGAATGAGCAGCATCCACATGGCTACTTTTAAACTGCTCCTGAAACGTGTTGTGCAAAATCACTTTAAAAATAAATTAGCACCAAAATACAATTTAAATTAGGTATTATGTGGACTAAGTACTAATTTTATTAATAATTTATAATGAAAATAGAATAAAAAATAAAAATTATGAAACAAAATTAGCATTCAAAATGAATAAATAAAAACTGGGCCCTAGTTCTTGTTATTTAATATTATGTTTTGTTTACAAGATATTATCTTTTCAGGCGTAAGTCACGTATTTGTGGACGAAGTACACGAACGTGATAAGTTCTCTGATTTCCTACTGATTGCTCTTCGGGATAACTTGCAAAAATTCAAAGATTTGAAAGTTATACTCATGTCTGCAACAATGGATACCCAGATATTTTCAAGGTTTTACTTTTTTTTTTATAATGACGTCTATCTTATTATATATAATAGATCATAAAGTACATTGGTGCTTATTTGATTATGGGATATCAGGTGACGAAAAACTACCTTAAAATTTATGAACTGTCGCCTGCTACTTTATATGCATTATTAGGTTTTTTTAACGGCCGGTCTTAAAGCCTGGTATATAATATATACTTTACTATTGCAGATACTTCAACAACTGTCCAGTTATAACTATACCAGGCAGATTGCACGAGGTCCAAAGGCACTATTTGGAAGATATACTCAAAACGACACAGTATAAAACGAGGAAAATGACCATCGCCGAAATGGATCTGCGCACTAAGCAAAAGAGGGGAAAGGGATATAACTGGTCACATATTGAAAGTATGGTTTTTTATAGTAACTCAACACGATGTAAGATAGAATACGATCATAAGCGGAAACAACGGCTACCACAGTTATATCTGCAGGCAGCAGTCGCGTCTGCTATGCAGGCTTAAGGAGACGAATGTGCACTATCGGTTGACACACTAAACTAGTTGTGTTCTGGAAATAACTTGGAAGGAGTATAATGAAGGGAGTCACATAAAGCCGGCATAGCGGAGGCAACTGCCGTCTGCCGGCATTTGTCTGTGTCTGTCTACACTAGGGTGCTATCACAAATTGGACTACAATGTAATAAAAAATATCCAAATTTATAGTTTCTTGTCTAAACATTGTATTTTATTTATTGCAGATAAGAAATCAGCAGAAGCTACAAGCAAAGAAGAGAAAGAGAGTCCTCTCGATGATATTGATGAAGCGACTCAAGAGGATTTTGATGGATTCTTAGATGAATGCTTCAAAGATGGCACCACTGTAAGTTTATATCTATATTGTGTTAATACTATACAAAAAAAATCCTGAATTTTCTTTTTTATGACAATATACGCCTGTAGAACAAGCCAGTAATGAAATGTCTGTCGTAAATTAAGTGTAGGTTAGAAGTTATTCTAATATAATAGGAAGTTATTTTAATAAATCTAATTAAATTAAATGAGTCTATAAAGTCGAAATCAAAGGATATATAAAAATTTGTCAATTAAATTGGCATTTAAGTTTAATAGTTTATCAAAAAAACCTTAAGATACTGTTATATTTGTATTCTAAGCAAATCTAGGACATCTATAAACGGCTGTGGTCTAGCAGCAGAGAATGGACCACGCTATTGATGAGACATTTGTAAAGGCGTATATGACAGAATGGGAGAGCGGTCCTTGGCTCCTATCTTTCATTTGTGGGCGATATCTAAACAAATATGCTGAAACACGACAGTTCCTCCGCACAAACAGGTCACAACGTGTCCGCTGCGTCGTGTGTTTTCAGAGACTCTGTCAAAGCGTAACGACGCTTCTGTTTCATATCCAGTTAGTGCTTGTACTCCGACCGCGTATTCATTATGTTCAAGTTAGTTTTCGTAGTTACGACCGTTCAAATTAGAGTCCGTATTCATGTATGTTACAGGATCCGTTTGGTCAAATTCTCTACATGTATGTATCTGAGGGATTGCCTATTGATTGTAAACAGACTAAAACTGGACGTACTGGACTCATTGTTGCCGCGTATCATGGACAGGTTGAAATTGTGCAACAAATACTACAACTTGGTTTGTATACAATCAATAAATTTTTATACTTACGTTCTGTTCCCACTAGGGTAGACAGAAACTATGGAGCGCAAGCGACTCCTCTCTCTGTCTACACCTTCGGTTCGACCACATCTATTACTCTCCTCATGCATGCACATCGGTTGAGGGTGCTCCTCACCTGATCCTTTCTGAACCGTTGACCAATCTGGCTGAGAAAGGTCTTCTTCTTCCCGACCGACATTGCTATCCACTTTCGCGCAATACATCTTTTTAGTGAATGATAACAAAAATAAGAATAATTTTAATCAAAATAGTAATTAATTGTGGTGAAACTGTTACAGGTGCCAACACATATATAAAAGATAAAGATGGCAAGACAGCTTACAATTATGCAAAAGAAAAAGGCCATGAAGAATGTGCTAAATTAATATCTACTCATAATCCAGTTGAAGAAATAAAAGAGAAAGCTATCATTGATGATACTAATCCTGAAGATAATTTCCTTGTAGATGTTTATCATCACACAATCTCTGAAGAAGTCATCGACCATGATCTGATGCTCGCATTAGTCAAACATATACATATTACATTACCAAAGGGTAGTATTCTAATATTTTTACCTGGTTATGATGATATTATTGCTCTGAGAGATAAAATACAAGCTTGCACAGAAATGAACAGTAACAAATATCAAATATTTACTTTACATAGCAACATGCAAACTCTAGATCAAAAGAAAGTATTCTACCCACTTCCTAATGCTAGAAAGATCATCATATCCACTAACATTGCTGAGACTTCCATAACAATAGATGATGTGGTTTATGTTGTCGATTCGTGTAAAGTTAAAGAAAAGTATTATGAGTCTTGCGACGGCGTATGTTCTTTGCAATGCGTGTGGACTTCTCGCGCTGGATGCTTACAACGAGCGGGTCGCGCTGGCAGAACCAAACCAGGCCATTGCTATCATATGTGCTCCAGACGCAGGTTTAACGCATTAGCACTCAACTCTGTGCCTGAAATCCTGCGAGTGCCTCTCCAGGAGCTGTGTCTACATACGAAGTTATTGGCGTTGCCTAACACGAGAATAGCTGACTTTTTGGCGAAAGCTCTGGAACCGCCTTCGAGTCTCGCTGTCAAAAATGCGGTCAATCTTCTGAAGACTATCGGTGCTTTGACACAAATGGAAGATTTAACAGAGATCGGGCAGCATCTATTAGATCTGACCGTGGATCCGAAATTGGGTAAAATGTTACTCTACGCCTGCATCATGAAATGTCTCGATCCTATTTTGACAATAGTGTGTAGTCTCGCTAACAAGGAACCTTTCCAATTATCGTTAAACCCCGAGACCCGAAGGAAGGGAAATTTGGCGCGAAAAGAGTTCACGGCCGAAAGTTATTCCGATCACATGACATTATTACGTGCTTTCCAAGCGTGGCAGACTGCGAGAGCCAACGGATCAGAGAGAGCATTCTGTGCAAAGAATTTAATATGCGGTGCTACGATGGAAATGATCGTAGGTTATCGATCTCAGTTACTAGCTCAATTACGCGCAATAGGTCTGGTCAAAGCGAGAGGAGCTGGTGACATAAAAGATGTCAATGTTAATTCTGAAAAATGGCATGTCGTAAAAGCTGTATTGGTGAGTGGATTATACCCTTCCATAGCTCGCGTCGATCGTGATTTGCGCACATTGCGCACGTCTAAAGAAGTCAAAGTAGCGATACTCCCGAGCTCGGCGTTACATAAGGGCGGCGGAGCGAACGGCACCATGAAATCCGTCAAGCATCTCCCTACAGATTGGGTCGTGTTCGAGGAGATATCAAGAATGGGTAGATATTGTTTCTTGAGATGTAACACATTGGTGACGCCGTTGACGGTCGCGTTGTTCGGAGGACCGTTGAGATTGCCACCGGATGCGTTCACGCAACGCGCTAATCCGCCTGGGTTATCGAGCGACTCCGACAGTGAAGCGGATGAAAACAACTCATCACCTGACACGGCAGTATTAACTTTAGACCATTGGATGGCGTTCACGGCGGACGCCTCTGACGCGATCAGTGTATACAATTTAAGACAAAAACTGAGCGCATTAATTTTGCGACGTATGACGAATCCATCGAAGTCTGCGATGCCTATGGATGATCAGATCATAAATACGGTAGTTCACGTTCTGTGCGCCGAAGAGAAGAATATTGGTTTAGTACAGCCTACGGGAATAGGTCAGAGACCGAAGCCGTTGACGATGGACTCTCCCAGTTGGAGGATGCGTTTAGAAAATGATGAACAACAAAGACACGAATTCAAGCCCCAGTACCAGCAGCCGTATCCTCAGAATGACTACGGTGGTAACAGTTACTATCAGAACGCGCATGGATATCGAAACGGTCAGGGTAGACCGCAGAATTCATCACATCACCAGTTCTATCCGCAATTACAATCAGCGCCTAAGAGCCCTATGTCGCCGAACGGAAAGACTTTATTAGCTAATATTGAGAAGTATTCTGAGAAGTCTGATACTACGAGGTACTTTATATGCAGAGTGGAGGAACAACAGACTGTTGAAGCATCGCAAAATAATGGCACATTTAATTTTCCACCAAATACACTGAAGAAAATACTTAAAGCTAAACAGGTGATTATTACTCCTTATTATTAACTAGTTTTACTTGCAACTTTGTAATACATTTGGCGCACCTGTTCATAGGGAATCTCTTATTTAGATAAACTAGGAGCGTCCTCAGGTTTCAGCTACACGAATCCAAAAAAAAGTCCAAAATAATTTATTATGAAAAAAAAAAGAACGCTTGTACATAATTTCTGTTTAATTTAGTCTTCTTAAACTTTTTAAAATTATTTCAATTTTATTTAGAAACTTTATTATAATAAATAGCAAGAGTGGTATGCAGACTGATGATGGTTAGTAGCCCAGTCTGCCGTCCTGTGGTAATACTACCACATTCGAATGTAACTCCCGTGAAGTGACCTTGCCGGAGTTTGGAAGTACCCAGGTATAACGAGAGGAGTATGCACTGTCGCTCTAGAATAGATGGTGCATACTTGTCTCCTCAAGCCGGCATAGCGTAGGCGACTGCTGCCTATATAATTTTCTCTGTAGTAGCAATTGTTTCTGCTCATGGACGGCACTGTTTCTTTACAGCAGGTGCAGTGTTGTCGAGTTACAATATTAATTAATATATTAAGTCTTTAATAATATGTTTTCAGGATAACCATAAGATTGTAATATTCTTCATGTGCTTGCCAGTACAAAAGCTTCTAGGCTCTGCGTCACTATTGGAAGCGGCGAATGGAATTGCCAGTTTGGATTGGATCCATACACAATATTTGCCATTGTATTTAGCTAAGTAAGTTCTTTAATTTATTAAATTGTTACGCTCGTGGATGACGTGGGTGAAGGGACACCATTTTATTTCGCGAATTTATAATGCGAGCCAATTAAGAATAAGACTGGACTTGCAGCTAACTTCAAATGAGTTTTGGTGGCAAAAAAATATTTGACAGAACAGGAGAGCGGTCCAAGGCTTCTATCCTCCATTTGTGGGCGATAACTAAGCAAATATGCTGAAACACGACAGTTCCTCCGGACAAACAAGTTACAACGTGTCCTCCACGTCGTGTGTTTTCAGAGACTGTCAAAGCGTAATTCATATTCAGTTAGTGCTTGTACTCATGACCACGTATTCATTTTGTTCCAAGTTAGTTTCTGTAATCGTTCAAATGAGAGTCCGTGTTCATGACCTTTCTGACATATTGAATAAATCCGAATTCTTTGGCACACCTTTATTTACACACATATTTACTAATGAAGTACGTCCGAATTGCAAAACAATATGGCGTCTTGAGTCTTTCTTTAAATTGTAGCTCGGCATATTCAAAGCGCCCTGGTCGAATTTACTCATGATCGATGAGACCGGAGATAATTATGACTGGTACCAATGTAACTTTGTTATATGTACTTTGGTCGCTTAGTGCCTATAGGCACTATTAAAGAGTGGTAGGTAGACTGACTGATGATCGTTATTTGTTCAGTCTGCCGTCCTGGGGTAGTACCGAAGAATACCGATTTCAAATGTAACACCCGTGAAGTGACCTTGTCGCGTTTCGGGAATAGTTTGAAAGTAGCCAGGTATAACGAGAGGTGGTGGATGCTCGTCTCCTCAAACCGGCTCCTGTAGCAGCAGTTGTTTCCATTCATGGACCATACTCTAACTTTACATCAGGCGGAGTGTTGTCATATGCCAGCTACAATAAAAAAAATATGACAACAGTCCGCCTGATATAAAGCCAAAGTGTGGTCCATGAACCGAAACAACTGCTACTAAGATAAACTTCTACAGATACATTCAAAATTGGTGGTACTATCCCAGGATAGCAGACTGGGCTAATACCATCATTAGTCTGTCTACCACTCGTTAAAATTTAAACTTCTAATACATTGGGTGAATTTTAACCGCGAGTGACGTTTTATATGATTATTGGTTGTATTCCAGGCACATCGTGAACGGTCTGGGTGAACGCGGTCGCGTCTGTTCCTCCCGCGATGGCACGGAGATATGCAGTGCGAGTGCGCGGGCGTTGGTCGGCATATTGGACCAGGCAGGAAGACGAACGAGGCATCACGCGAGACCCATACAAAAACACAATAATCATTAAGTTTCCATGTCTTCTGAGATGTGACCGAATTACGAAGATTTAATTCGTAATTTTTTTTATCCTTAGCGTGAGACAAAAAATTAATTTTCTTGGCAAGCTTTAATTTTTTTTGTGTAACTCTAAAGAAGTTAGAAGAATGAAGTCAAAAGATAGGAAAGATGATGCGCCAATGGCTGTGTAGTCATAGCAATGCGGAGGACGTGGGTTCGAACCTCATCTCAGTAAACTGACTTACACGTTGTATGCGTGTTAATTTTTTTTCTTTGTTTCATTTTCATTGTAATTTGACAGAATTTGAACCCAATCTGACAATTTCTTTGTTGTCTAGACTTGGTTTAAGTACACTGTATTTAATGTAGTTTTTTTTTTTTGAAGGCAAAACCTTTTTTTCTTCTTTATTTATGTCTTATGCGAAAATAAGTATAGTGTGTGTCAAGGGCGTCGCCAAGGGGGAGCAGGGAGGGGCAGCTGCCCCCCCCCTAGAGATTCTAAAAAAGTTGTTAAATGTAAATTTATTTATTGTACAGTCAAGAGCTCGTGTAGCTTTACACGTTAGACTCTGTACCGTTGTTATTACAATCGCCGTAGATGTAAGGCTCGTACTACAAGTGAAAAGCTTCATGTACTTTACCTACAATTCATACTTTTCTCATCCTTCATAACTTGCAATAGGTCATCTGCTGGCGACGCTCTTAGTGTGTGGTGTGTTATATTAAATACGAATTTAGCTTGTCTCTACCTCTATAAAGAATTAAGAAATAAAACGTGCATTTCGTTCTTGTAATTAAATTTAATAAAAACTAATCACGAAGAAAAAAAACAATGGAATACGCACTGAATTCGCGGTCTTGTTACTATTAGGGTAAACAGATGATATGGATTCTTCTCTCTCGATGCGAAACAGAATTTTCCAGAAAAAAATTACTTCAATCTATAGAGGTTATTTCTTATTGCTTTATTATTATTATTATATAAGATTTACGAAGTATTATTATTAGCTTGACGTATTAGATTCAGAATTAATTTCTTCTGAAATAAAAGTTTATTCAAATTTCAGATATAACTTAAGTATAGTTTTTAATTAGTCTTGGCATGGTCTGACATAATAGTGTCTTGTAACTATGAAAAGTAACTTTGATGTGAATTGTATCGACTTATTATATCGATATCTAAAGCAACGAAAAAATACCGATGTCGATATTTGTTAATATAGGTAACGTTATTGAAATTTAACGTTTTTTTTTTTAATTTTACACCGGTATTTGAAGCGAAGTTTAATATTTTGTTGTAATATTAGAAACATCTAGAAAAATAATTTATGAATTATTAATTTTGGATAGTCATTTTAACTTATAAATAATAAAATAAAAAGATAAAGTTATAAAAAGAAAAATAAAATAATTCAAATACAATACCAAAAGCTAAGTTGACCTTAGGAAACGTACCCATCCATACTACGTGACCCGTTTAGTTCAGTCACAGGAGCGGGGGGTGGCTTAGATTTTCGTTACGTAGTCGATTTCGCGCTTTTTTGACCTATATTCGAATATGGCGCGCAGTGTTTAGTCCTTCTTAATAAAAACGCAGTATTAATAAAAACAAATACGAGTCAAATTATTTTCATTTGTTACACTTTCTGCCTGCGAAATGATTAAAAATTTTAAGGAAGGGGGGTCTTGGCATATTTATTTTTATTTATTTATTTATTCACAATACTTAAACCATCCAGTTTTGCACTATCGGATCACAAAACCTTATTTGGTTTGTGATCACTGAGGGAGAAGGGGGGGTCAAACCGAAAAAAATTATTAAATTGAGCCCATTTAGTGCCTAACTCCAGATTGTAAAAATTCTATAGACGTGTATGTGCTTCAACTAATTAAAAATTCTATGTATGTAGTGTAGAAATGTACTTAAAGTTATTCTCTTTAAAAGAATATGTTCAAATATTTTATATTCAAAATCTAAACGAAAGCTTGTGATAATTTTCATCAAATTGAAGTGTGTTGGATTTCTCTGTATGAAATATATGTATACTCATACGTACTTAATGTGATTTTTATTTACTTTCCCAAAAATTGTCGGTCTGCCCAGTGGCGTAGCGAGGGGGGAGGGGCAAGGGGGGGCATTATGCCCCGGGTGCTACTCACAAAGGGGCGCCAAATGGTCCGCAAAACAAAAAATTGCTGGGTATTTTTTTATTATTATAATTGATATCTGGAAAATATATTTACTTTATTTATTTATTTATTTGCGAGTAATGGTTTTTGAATGGGGGGCGCTAAAAAGGTATTACGCCCCGGGCGCAAGTTAAGCTCGCTACGTCACTGAGTCTGCCGTCCTGGCTTGTCACGTTTCGAGATCAGAGTAGAAATAGCTAAGTATAACAAGTGGTGTACTATCAATCTGGTTGGTGCTATACGGTTTGAGGCGGAGGCGACTGCTGTCTGTAGAAATTCCGCAGCGGAGGTTGCCTCCGTTCATGGACCGCACTCTAGCTTAACAAGAAGTGTTGTCATATTCTGAGCTACAATAAAAAAAATGCACTTGTAGGACCACCGCGCGTGCAGTAGCGTGGGCATCAGTCGCTCCTTTAGTTATTTTAATCGACTCGAGATCCAGAGGCGGCTCTAGCCCTTATGGCGCCCGTGTGCAACCAATACCATGGCGCCCTCTAGTAGGAGCGGGGTGAAAATGGAATACTTAGTTATATTTTCAAACGGAAATTCGGGTGCAAATAGTGCAATTTTAAGTGATGTCGGGAAATGAGTAGTGTCTTTGGAGGTGTCGCATTAGATTAGAGGGTGCTCCCCGCCTTCGACCCGGCGCCCGTGTGCGCCGCACACCCTGCACTATAGGTAAAGCCGCCTCTGTCGAGATCCAATCAAATATTCCTAAGAATATTTTAAGATAACTAGAATAGTGTGCATTGTCTATCTGGCTGGTGCATATTCGTCTCATGAAGCCGGCATAGCGGAAGCGACTGCTGCCTTTAGAGATTTATCTGTAGTAGCAGTTATTTCTGTTCATGGACCGCACTAGTAGCAGGCTAAAATATCTCACTTGATGAAAATAATTTTTTGGGGATTCTTTAATAAAAGTCGTTAACTGATGTGTCTGAATTAATTTTATTATTTGTAATCAGAATCCTTCAGTCTCAAACGTAAGCCACAAAGTGCCCAGTGATTGAAGTTCCATCTTCTTTCTTGTTCAGTTAGTTATCCTCTGCCCTCGAAGATGTTATTTCTGAATAACTTGTCTCTCTATTTTCTCCTGTTGCTCTTCAGTTTGTAATTGTTGCAATGTTAACAATGATACGCCGAGTTGGTCTTCCCTTGTAAATGGTTGAGCCATCTGTCTCAGCCAACGTTTACAGATCTAAAAACAAAAAGTACCGGTTTTTCATAATAGTAAAGCTGGAGTGCAGTCCATGAACAGAAACAACCGCTGCTACAGATAAATTACATGCAGCAGTCGCCTCCGCTATGCAGATAGAAAGTGCACACTCCTCTCGACAAGGTCACTTCACGGTTGTTACATTCGAAGATGGTGGCACTAGTCCAGGACGGCAGACTGGGCTAATAACCTTCATCAGTCTGCCTATTCAGTCTTAATCTTTTATGAATTTCAATTGATAATAAAAATAAAATTATTACCTGCACCGCCTCCTCCGTACTGAGGTTACAAAGTGAGTCTTTGAGATGTGCTTGTATCCAGCGGGGTAACTTTGTGCGTTTATCAGCTCTACTAAACCGTTTGTCAGCAAATATCATTATACCATAGTCCGTTTTGCCGCTGTAAACAAAGATTTATAATATAATAATAACAAAAATTATTGCACAAGGAATAAAACAAAGGTACAATTGAGAACTCAATGCCTAAAGGCAATAATAAAAAGAAGAAGGGCGCAGAAAACTAGTCTAGAAAAATAGTGGAATAAAGAGTTGGGATAATATTATTAAATTTTAAAAAAATTCTTGAGGAGGGCGCAGAAAAGAAGCCTAGGAAAATAGTAGAATAAAGAGTTAGGATAATAGAATTAAATTTTAAAAAAAAAATTCTTGAGGAGGGTGCAGAAAAGAAGTCTAGGAAAATAGTGGAATAAAGAGTTGGGATAATAGAATTAAATTTAAAAGAAACATTTTTTTTTAAATAGTAGGTCCTGTATGACTCCTCTGTGTTTCAGAATGTCTGAAAAGTTAAACAGACATATGTCTTTTTATGATAGCTTTAAGTAATGACACTCCAAGAGTGCAAGAACTCGATGTGCACAGAATAACAGACCATACGATAACAGGCTTAAAGATTATTATTCCACGCAAATGAACACATTGTGACAGGCATAATAGTACCAGTTTTAACGCGTTAAATAAATAAATGTTCATTATACTCACCGAAGTGCTCGTCCGACGCACTGAGCCGCGTGTCTCATCGCATCAAACGTTAAGAAATCGTTCTCTCGTATCTATAAAAAAACCAAATTAATAAATAAAAAACATTTTTACAATGCATCGAGATCTTTGAATTGGGATAAAATTCTATAGATCAGGAGCATCGTTATCAGAGTAACTAAGTGCTAAATAAAATAATAGAGAATATACATTAACTATAGGCACTCTTAAAGAGTGGTAGGTAGACTGATGATGGTTATTACCCCAGTCTGCCGTCCTGGGGTAGTACCACCACTTTCAAATGTAACACCAGTGAAGTGACCTTGTCGCATTTCGGGAATAGTTGGAAAGTAGCCAGGTATAAGGATCATCTCCTCAGGCCGGCATAGTGCCCGTAGAGAGTTATCTGTAGTAGCAGTTATTTCCATTCATGGACCGCACTTTACACAGCTTTACATCAGGCGGAGTGTTATCACATGCCGTCGCAAAATGATACTGGACGCAATTTCACGAGATTTGAACACGGATCCCGCATTAGTGTTTTAAAATTATCTTACTTGGAAATTCTCTCTAAGATAATCGAGCCTAGCTCTCAGAATCCTGCTCTGTGTGTATACATATGGGATACCAAACATGAGTACAGCTCTACCCAAATGATGGTCAAAGTCCACGCCTTCTGACACTTTACCGCGTGCCACTGATAATAATACTGCACCACGACCGCATTCACACGCCTGCAATAAAAAATAATTAAAGTTTTTAGTTAGGTTTAGTACCAAATAAAGCATAATTCGGAAAACATTAAACTAATGTAAAAAAAACGTGAACTTTTCTAAACTTTTGGAATGTAACACGAATTGCGAAGTGACCTTGTCGCGTTCCGGGAACAGTTTGTAAGTAGCACAGTGCCGGATTTAAGCATAGGCAACATAGGCAGTTGCCTATGGGCCGCCACCACATCACAAAAAAAAATTAAATTAAATTAAATCGATAAAGGCTCAGTAGAAACAAGAAATACTGAGTTTTGTTTTAAACTTTGTGTTAGCCAACTTATTTAGTTGCTCTCTTCTTTACCTTGACCTAAATAGAAATTTTCAACAGTTAACCACAAACTATTTGAGGGCCTCCACAACATGCTCTGCCTATGGGCCGCCGAAGTCTACTCGTAAATCCGGCGCTGAATTAGCATAATGAAGCCGGCATAGCGGAGGCGACTGCTGACTTTAAAATTTATCTGTATTAGCAGTTGTTTCCGTACATGAATTGCATGTGACAACATTCCGTCTGATGTTAAGCTAGAGTGCGTTCCATTAACGGAAACAACTGTTAATACAGATAAATATTTACGGGCAGCGGTCGCCTCCGCTATGCCGGCTTGAGGAGGCCTGGTTACTAACTGGTGTAACAAAAAAGAAACATACCTTAATATAGTTCATGAGTGCAAAACTAGTTTCAGCCGAGTCCTGCGTCTCAATGAATAGTAGTTTGTGTCGCTGTAGACTGGCGACAACGCCCTGGTCATACCACGCGCCGACCACACTCTCCAAATACAGATACGACGTGAAGAAACACACGACACCGTCGGGTACTATCGCTGAAATCTAGAAAAAGAAAAAATCATATCCCGGCATCTGACCACATTCCACCTGATGCTAGACCGCAGTTCGTGAGTGGAATTAACTACTACTACAAAGAAATGACTGCACTCTGCTTCGCCTCCACTGTGCTTGTTTGAGCAGACGATATCCCACGTTTTGATATTTGGAACAGTATTCCACATATTTTTGATTTATTGGCAACAAAAACTTTTTTTAATTAAATACCCCTCCCCTATACCGACTCATTTAATAATACTACAAAGAAATGACTGCACTCTGCAGTCGCCTCCACTGTGCTTGTTTGAGCAGACGATTTCCTACGTTTTGATATTTGGAACAGTATTCCACATATTTTTGATTTGTTGGCAACAAATACTTTTTTTAATTGAATACCCCTCCCCTATACCGACTCATTAAAAAAAGCAACCCGAGCATTCTAGCTGTAAAATTATTAAGAGCATAATTTATATTGTGGCCTAAAAAAAAATCTGTAAGGCTAGTGTTGCCACAAAAACATAATACTTTACCTCAACAAGCAACTGCCCATAATTCCTGATCACGGCAACATCTTCCCGCGTCTCGTACTTCGATGATATTGCAACTTGATCACTGCCTTTTGATACAATCTGAGAATTACACAACACTTCTTTAATAGTAGCTCTGCATGTGACAACACTCCGCCTGATGTAACTCTAGTTTTATGGTCCATGAACGGAAACAACTGCTACTACAGATAAATTCCTACAGGCAGCAGTAGCCTCCGCTATGCCTGCCTGAGTATGAACCACGTAAGTTGACAGTGCACACTCCTCTCGTTATACCTGGCTACTTCCCGAAACGCGACAAGGTCACTTCTCGAGTGTTACATTCAAAAGTATACTAACCCAGGACAACAGACTTGGCTAATATTCATCATCAGTCTGTTTACTATCAGTCTAGATAGTTCGAGCCGGCATACCGGAAGCGACAAATCCAGTCTGCCGTCCCGGGGTTCAAGTGTAATTAATCTATGACCAATTATTGACCTGTTATTGCCAAATATCCACCAAAACTTTGTAAATTAATGGTATACTTAAAACTTACCATTGGTAAAATACAGGGCCTAGCTAATGTCATAGTGAACGAGCTCATAATGACCGGGTTGAAGTCTAAAATCTTAGGATACATGTCCAACGGTGATAGGGTACCTGAAAATATTTTAATGTAAAACTTTTTATTAAATTGTAGCTTAGCATGTGACAACACTCCGCTTGATATCAAGCTAAATGTTACTACAGAGAAATTTGTGCAGACAGCAGTCGCCTCCACTATGCCGACTTGAGGAGACGAATGTGCACTTGTTGACAGTTATTTTTTTATTGTAGCTCGGCATGTGACAACACTCCGCCTGATGTAAAGCTAGAGTGCGGTCCATGAATGGAAACAACTGCTACTACAGAGAAACCTGTGCAAGCAGCAGTCGCCTCCACTATGCCGGCTTGAGGAGATGAGCATGTACCATCTAGATTGACAGTGCACACTCTTCTCGCTATACCTGGTACTTTCAAACTATTCCCGAAACGCGACTAAGTCACTTCACGGGTGTTACGACCTCAGGAAGACTAACTGAGCTAATAACCATCATCAGTCTACCTACCACTCTTAAGTTAATATTGGCTAAAATGATACATTATTCTACAGTAGCTCAGCATGTAACCACACTCCACCTGCTACCTAATCTTAAATTGCGGTTCGGTCACTTAATGGATGGTGCATGTCTGCACAATTTTTATATTGTATTTAAAAAAAAAACTTACCAGAAGTAATAATAACAGATTGAAATCTTGTAAACACAGGCCGCATCGCTATTGACGAATCCATACAACTGAAAATAAACTTTCAATAAAAAAAAACTACACTATATTTCAGACCATAATCCATAATATTTTTGTTAGTGTAAAAAACTTATATCCTAATGTTAAGAACAAATAACAGATAAAAAAATAGCTATCACAAATAACAAATTCACTTTTCTGTCCAATAAATTATAAAAATCAAACATCTCACTTTACGACGTGACGGCGTAAATATTAACTCATACTTGGCCCTCAAACAACCCACAACATCTCCAGTGTTGCTATAAACAACATCTTTACAACAATAAAATTAAAATCAAAAAATCTACTCACGAAAAATGCAAAATAGGATTTGACACAGTGGGTGTTTTATCATCAAACGGCTCAATAATAATAGTAAATCCTTTCGTGTAAGTAGAGACCAGTGTTGCCAGGTGAGTGATAAGCGTTAGTGATGCGAAGTTTGACGGGTCCGATATTTCTAACGTTTTCAATAGAGACGTGAGACGTGTTGCGCAAAAACGTAACGGTTTTCTTTCTATACACACTTTTGTTGCTACATCTTTAAGAAAACCTGAAATTAATCATATAATAAAGACACAAACATGAATGTGAGATTTTTAAGGTGTTAGGCAATCTGATGGTGGTTATTAGCCCAGTCTGCCGTCCTGGGGTAGTACCACCACTTTCAAGTGTAACACCCATGAAGTAGTGACCCTAGCGCCTTGGGGTCAGTTTGCGTTGTCAACCTGATAGTGCACATTCGTCGCATCAAGCCGGCATAGCGGAGGCAACTGCTGCCTGTGGAAATTTACCTGTAGTAGCAGTTGTTTCCATTCATGGACCGTACTCTAGCTTTACATCAGGCGGAATGTTGCCATACAGAGCTATAATAAAAAAAGTCTTAAAAGAGATTTGGTATACGTACCAGCAGGTGATTCCTGTACTACATGTTGAATGCGTAACCGCGTTTTAAGATATTCAACAAATCGTCGCAGAAAACCAAGAAAATGTTCAGCATTTCTAATGTTTCCCGGCACGACCTCTGTAATAATATTTTTTAATTATTATTTATGTCGTACTATACATAAACCAAACTTTATGGCGGCTCCGAAGTTAGGCATAAATCGCTGTGCAGTAGACAAATTGAGGTACTAGCTGCGCAGGATGAAGGCAAAACGGAAGGGCACACCTGCCCTCAGGTTATTATTGTATGTTCTCTTCATATGTAAAATTAACTTTTAATTTTATTATTGTAAACTTGACTGTACCTGCGCGACAGCACCCGCAGCTAACTTCCGAGACGCCATAAAGTTTGAATCGACCTATACATTTTAAATTACCTAGTGTATGGGACTGTGGTCTAGCGGTAAAGGCGTGCCCGCGCGTTGAGACCCGAATTCAAATCTCACTAAATTCTGACCAGTACTAATGTAACATTGTACTTTGGTCCCTCAACGCAACTTTGTATGATGCATGGACCTAATTTAAAAATAATATTATATATTAATATGTTATAGTGTTACCATTTAATACTTCATCAGGTAATATTGGATTTCCTAATATCATATCAGTGTCTCTAGCAACAGCTGCTTCTCGTAATCCTTCTACAAGCTGCTGATATTCCGCTGACAATCTCGCAGCGTCTTCTTCACGAATTCTACAAATTAACACTAGTTCATATAGATAGCCGGCCGTCTGTATGCAGTGATAAATTTAAAAATATAAAAATTGCTCTTTCAAAGATTTATTCAGGTCATATTGCAGAGCAAAGACAGTGATGATGACCATGGTTTAACCGTGTGTCATTCAGTAAAAACAGTGTTGCGTGTTATGAAAATATTTTACAAGATCTAGACCTAGACCAAGACAAGTGTAATGTGTTTTTAGAATTAAAGTATGTAATGATTTGCATTTTGTATTGACTTTTGGTTATGCTTAAACGTGACCCCCTTATACGCGAATTTATCTTAACGCGAGTTTTTGCGGAACGTATCCCTCACGTAAAGCGAGGTATTACTGTATTTATTTCTACTTGCAAGTATTTTCTAAAGCCGAATGGTCCAACAACGCGTATACTTGACACTTTGTAATCTAAAAATCCACATGTGCTGGACTAGTCTCATTTTTCACGATACTCCTCTGTAAAATTTCCATTTGAGAGACCCCAGAGAAATCCTGGGAGTTATTCTCCAATGCTTTTAACGTTCATTGCTAACACATTAACACACACTTTTCTATGATTTTTTTAGCCAATTAGAACTCGTTATAGACCCCACATCATAGCTAGAATCTTGGAATAGACTCTAGCTAAGCGCAAAGTTAAAAAATTATTAAAGGAAAACACAAACTCAGCGACACTCTTCTCAAGTTGTTGTAATGCCTGCGTGCTCTTGTCTATGGTTCTTCTTGTAATTTTAACACTTAGTGAGTCAATACACACATTGTCTATGTTATGAGCCTCATCAAACACGACAACGGCCTCTTTATTCAACTCCTTGGATACAACTTCAGCTATTTTAGGATCTAATAAATAATGATATGAATAAACTACTATCTCCGCATGTATTATCTGAAAATAATATATTATTTGTTATTTTGGTAGTGGATAGTGCACATTCGTCTCCTCATGCCGGCATAGTGGAGGCGACTGGCTCCACATTGAAGTTTCTCTGTGGTAACAGTTGTTTCTATTCATGGACCGCACTCTAGCTTTACATCAGGCAGAGTGATGAAAAATTACTTTTTATTCAGTGCTATTGAGGTAAATGAGATGATTTTACAAAAGCAACTTACAGCAAATCTAGATAAGAAATATGGACACCAGTTTCTATCAGCGCCATACTGTTTAATATCATCCATGGTATATACACCATATGGTAGCATTGACTCTTTGCCTTCACGATTGAATCCTTCGTAAAATTGACCTGAAATCAACTTCAGATCAGAATTGAGCAATAAGAAATGGAATACTGTAAATACTTGAGCGGATTATATGTTAGAGCGGCCTTGGTTTAGCGGTAGCACGCGTGAACTCACGATTAATGAGACCAGTGTTCAAAGCTCGCTAAATTCCAAAGTTATCATATTGTATGCAATTTGGTTGCTCAGTGTCTATTAAAGAGTGGTAGACAGTCTGATGATGGATATTAGCCCAGTTTGCCACCATGAAGCAGTATCAAATGTAACACCCGCGAAGAAGTGAGATCAGTTTGGAAATATGCAGGTATAACAAGTGTATACATTGTATTTTTATTTCCTCAAGCTGCCTTAGGCAACTGCTGCGTGTAGGCCTTTTTCATGGACCACCCTCTAGCTTTATACCATGCAGAATGTGGTCAAATTTTAGTTACTATATTTTTTTTAAATACTAACAAATAGGTACATCAGAATTTTTATCATGTTTATCTCTTATATAACTTGCTGTTAATGAATGGCATTTGCCATCAACTAATTTTCCTTCGCGCTCCCTTGACACCTGAAATGAGATAAACAACTAATCTCAAGTAAAATTATAAATAAAAAGTATATAGTAATCATTGTCTAATTATTTTTTAAATAAATTATCTTGTGGCTTCCAACCATCCTGCCACAGTCCCCAAATCAATGAGAGTGTAAGATATTGTGAATAAAAAAGGATAGGGTCAGGTAACACGCAATGGAGAGAGAGAGATAATAAATGAATTTTCCTTAATTTACTCCCTAGAAAGAGTCTATAATGTTCAACTCGACATTGGCAGAATTGTCATTGTTATGATATCCGAGGCCATTTAACAAAAGAAGTGAAATGTTTATAAGGAAGCTTCACTTCAAGAACAGTAGGTTGAGTTTTGGCGGCCATCTTGAGACATCAGGTTGTCTGTTTTGAATTATTTTCTTAAACTTGTGTTTCTTCGAGTGTTAATGTGTAATAATGGTGGATTATTAACCATTAAGTGTTCGTGAACGTGCGTGAGTGTGGGCAAACAATTCAAAAGAAGAGAACCTATGTTTCCATTTTCCCTCCAAAACTCTAGGAAGTTTCAGTAAAGATTCTACCACTTTACCGGAACAATTTTTGACTTGACTGAGTTTTGACCTGACTGTTTGGTGTGATGAATGAATGACTCGTGATGCACAATGTTATTAACTTGATGCAAAAATATTTACTTTGACACTGGCAAATTGTTATACGCCATATAAAACAAAAAAAAACAGGTCAATTGCCGCATGCCTGCGTGTTATACTAAAATCAGTTGTCTATGTTCTAATACATTGAGTTTTGGCTTATATATGTTTATAAGTATTTATGTGTAATAAAAAACATACCTCAGGATGTATACACAAATTTTTCCTTGAACTAAGTACTAAACCAGTAAGATTAGGTTTCTCTCCTTGGCATTTCTCATAATAATTCACAAGATTCTTTAATTCTTCTAAGACTTTTTCAATCTCAGGAAGTGTCCGGGAGCAGTAGATCAGCTTCCTAAAATATTTATTTATTTATTTATTATCACCTCGACCACTATGATTACGACTATTTCAACGGAAAAATCGCGCCTTTTAAAAAGGTATAATAATATAACCTAAAAATTTGTATTAATTAGTTTTCGTTTCGTTACCTGACATGATGTGGATTTTGTATCATATAGGCGACAATGAGTGACAATAATGATATAGTTTTCCCAGTACCTGATGGCATTTCCAGAAGACCATGTCCCTGAAATTCATAGATTTGTGTGTAACATAAGTTTTGTAACAATTTTGATATTAAAACGTTACCTTAGCATCAAGAGCCCTTTTAAGCTCAAGCATGTATGCATATTGTTCCGGATAAATGTAGTCGTAAGGAAAATATACCAAAAGACCATCAACCGTTAACCTAAAAATATAAATAATGGTGTAATACAATTTATTAACACAAAACTAATTGATCTATACACCTACTTACTTCATTATAATATTTAGTATTAAAACCTTTTTTTCTTTTTAAATGTAATTGTTTCACAAAAACCCGCAATGTTTACAAACAATGTGCAAGCAAATGACAGTCCACAGGCCTTCCGCTGTTGTTTTAAACAAATAAAGGCAAAGGGATCATTGCCCATATAGCATTGCCTTGTTTTTATGCTAAAATTCAAGGAACTATGTATTAAGCTCGTAAATCGAAGTGACAAAATATGCTTATGTATATTTGCAGTGAAACTGCATCTATTAGGAAAGAGACGAGTCGAGATGATTTCTATATTCATCAAGCAATTATTGATGGCGGGCTTTACAAAAATCCTCGTCAAATATTTTTAAAAAAATCCTCCATCCGTGTTCCGTATTTGTATTTTAGCTGTGATTAAATACAAAAAAGTATCAATAAATATAAAAACAATTCTTATTTTACGGTTTACGTAATAATATTGTTTGTTTTTTCTGCTATAATATCGTTATTTTTATTCTTGTGATTACAATTTAACCTTTAACTTTAGATAATATTCATATTTTTATTCCCATATTTTAAGATTATAAAAGACGCCCGACATCGTCGTCATACCTGTATGTCTGCACATACGTATATCTCTGAAATTAGTGTAGAGATTTTCATTAAGAGAGGTTTCTTCCTGGGCAACATTACTATTTTATATTAATTACTAAGATGCATGTATTTACGTATAAACAACGTCGCAGTTCAACTGCTAGTTAAATATAGAGATAACATTCAATATCTTTTCGAATGTTAAGTAGTAGAGTTGTTTGTCTTGTTGCTTAAATTATTTATTTAATTTTGTACATTTTAAAATGGTACGCGTTGCGGTCATTGGGGCTGGTGTTAATGGTATGGGATGTGCAGTCAAGATAAAGGAAAAATATCCACATTTTGATGTAAGATTTACATCGATTTTTTCTTTATTATTAACGATTTTTACATTAAAATTACTAATTACTATTGACAAACGTATTTTTTATTCTTTTTAAAAATATTTAATGAGGGAATATTTAAAAAAATGTATATTTGAGTAGACTGAATTATAACCCGCAAATAAACCGTTTCTGAGAACAAATAAATTTTAATGTGTGACTATTAGACAAAATATCCATTGAAGTTCATTTACCCTTATATATCCTCTTTTATATAATAGTAGCTCGGTATCCTTCCCGCGTCTCAGACGGTCATGTGCAAGTTGACAGTGCAAATTCCGCTCACTATTTCAAGCTGTTCCCGGAATTTTAATTTTACGTTTACAGGTTGTGGTAATATCAAAAGATTTCACTCCAAATACAACAGGGGATGGATCTGCAGGACTCTGGTATCCATATTTATGTGGAAATACTCATTCTGATAAACTTCTGTAAGTTCTTCAAGATAAAATTAAATTGCGAAACCAACATATGCAAAGGAGAATGCCCTTCTTAATACTTTTTTTGGGTTTTTTCTGGGTCATTTTCAGCAATTGCTGTTACCTATATGTGATCAATAAATCGTTATTTTATACTTTCGACGGCATGAAACAAATACTACATAATAATATAATCTTAAAACCAGTAATTTAAAACAATTTATCAGCAGTGGCGGTACTAGACGATGTCGGCGAACTCTTTCATTTCTCATTAATTCAGATTTTTTTGACGACACCACAGGCACCTATCACCGCTATTGTTTATCAGCTGCAGAGCCATTCTGTTACCTGTTATAAAAATTCGAAATGTTTTTGTACTTTTTTATTGTAGGTCGGCATTTAACAATAGTCCGTCTGGTGTAAAGCTAGAGTGCGATCCATGAACGGAAACAACTGCTACCATAGATTGCTTACTATTTCTACAGCAGCAGTCGCCCCCGCTATGCCGGCTTGAGATGATCCAAATTAACAGTGCACTTTCACTGTAAATTAAATAGGGATTTTGTACAAAAAGCGTTAATATTAAAAGATTAAGTAGACTCCGCTGTATCTTTGAGTAGAGAATAAATAAATATTTTATCATTTTATCAGATATTTAAGATGTTATTTAATAAGTAGGTACTCGTTGTTCTCGTGGAATCATTTATCAAGGACACTTTCTTTTGTTTCCTTTGTTTATTAGTATGTTTATTGCATGTTTGGCGTAAATGTTTTTCAGCAAATGGGGCATAGAAACTTACAAGTTTATGCACAAGCTTTGGTTGGAAGGCGCCGAAGGAGTATGTCTTTTACCAGTTTATGTATTGTATCAAGAACCACAGACGGAAGGGCTTCCATCATGGGGATCTGAAGTTTTCGGCTTCAATATATTGAATACAAAACAAATAGCATATTTACGAGATCTTTATTCCACTGCTTACGTGTGAGTTATTTTAAAATTAACGAATATTTGAAGGCATATAAATTAATAATTTCTTACTTTATAGTTTTGGATTTACATTTACAACATTTACGTTCGAGCCATCAAAGTTGCTGCCATATTTAATGCAAAGATTTAAAACAGCTGGTGGTGATATTCAACGGTGTCTAATAACCTCGTTGAAGGAAGAATGTTTGAAAGATTATGATATTGTTATTAACTGCACTGGACTCGAAGCTAGGACCGTCACGCCAGATATTAAAATGTTTCCCATTCGTGGACAAGTTTGCAGAGTATGTTTATTTAAAAAAAATTATAGTCTATCAATTCTAGATGGTAAAATAGGTAAAGAATACCCTAATTTTTCAGGTCAAAGCACCGTGGTTAAATTACGTTATAACAGATGAAACAAGTGGCCACTATATCATACCGAAGTTAGTAAGAAAATATCTAAGCCTGTCCTGACTTACACGTACCACTTTCACCACAAAACAGTGGTTGTAGGTAATGATGGTTGAACGACTTCCGGGAGTACGATTAGCATCTGCGACAGTTTTGTGGGCAAAGAACACTACTATATAGGTACTCATACGGTTTATGGGGCGTGATTGATCATGCATGACGTCTGTTGTTGAAACGGAGCACAATTTACTGTCTGTCTAAGCGATGTCATGACAATCCATACTAAATTAATACTTTCTGTACGGAAAGTGGTACTAATGAGTTAAGCCTAAGGGTCCACAAAGCGACTTATTACATTATTTGCTCAAATATAATTATTACATATTAAATGACACTCAACGTGGACATTGACCTGGTTGAGACGCGACGAGATGAATACTGTGATAATAAATTCCATCAGTAATTTTGCTAAACGATACTAGATGGCGCTAGTATCTTCAGTATCACACATACGTTTTTAACGCAAGTGCTTTATATAACCCCGTCTAGTGCCGGCGAAGTCAAGACCTTACTTCATAGGATCATTTCTATAGTAAGTGCTTCACACACGACTTCACTAAATGTGAGACTGATGAAACCGCGATGATGAGACGTGGCGCGGTGCCCTGAGCGTGAGATTGGCGGAAGAGCGGGTTATGAACGACTTTTAGTCCTCGATGATCGTTCGCTCTCCTAACGGCAGAGTGTGGGGTACCGTCGCTGTCTGAGTGGTTTTTTTTACACAATAATTTATAAGTCTTGCCAGTAGCGCCTGCGCGCTAAGCCCTTACTGTAGTCATGTTGAGCGCGTACTGTACCGCATTGTGAATAAATGTAAAGCATGGTGCCTAGTCCTAGGCTAGTTGGTTTAGTCTTTTCATCATAGAATTGCTTAACGTGCTTTGTGCTAAATATTTATAAACACTAATAAATGATGCATAAAGACAGTAGTGGTCGAAGCGAGAGTGGTGGGCGAGAAATCGCTGGCACTCCAGTTTCTGCCTACCCCGGTGAACTACTGAATACTAATAATTAAAGTTAGGAATCACATGTAAATAAAAATACTGATAAGATAATAATTAAAAATTAAAATATTATTGTTTATTTAATTTATCATAATAGTGTAGAGGCAGTGGTACTTGGAGGCACTCATCAGGAGAACGCTTCCAACACGAGCGTTGATAGAAGTGATCTGAGTTTCATTTTGGATGGATGCAAGAGGATTTTACCAGGATTAAAGGTTTCATTTTTATTATTTCCTCTTGTAAGGCCGCGATTATTTAAACCGCATTTCAAGTTTGTTTTTAATAATTCACCCGTAATCCAGCGGTAGGTGTGAAGTCACGGTTACTGAGACCAGTCTTCAAAATTCTGACCAGTGCCAATGTAACTATTTTGTGGTCAGTCTGGATGGTGCACAAGCCGGCATAGCGGAGGCGACTGCTGCTTGTAGTAGCAGTTGTTTCCGCACAATCAAAAAATTAACGGTTTATTACGAATTATTAGATAAAATGGTATTTCAGAATAGCGAAATAACAAAACATTGGGTTGGGTTGAGACCTGGACGTGAAGAAGTTAGACTAGAAGCTGAACGAGCCGACAAATTGTACATTCATAACTATGGACACGGTTGGTATTTCTATAGAAAAAATTTTTTTAAAAAATCAATGATTAACATTTTGACCAAAATTATTTTCCAGGTGGTAGTGGAGTTACATTATTTTGGGGCTGTGCTACAGAAGTACTAGAAATAATAGACAAGGCATTGCCAAGTACAAAATCAAAACTTTAATAATATTTAACAATAAAAAAATATATTTGCATCAAATGCACTTTTATAGTTTTCTTTTTTATTAACACCAAATTTTCTCCCCAAAATTTTTGGCACTAAACATTCTATTACAGCTAACTAGTTAAAAAAAAGATTATTTTATATTTTAGCAACAGCTATTATTAAGTTTTTTGGTTTCATAAATGTCAGTCCTTCTTTGATTACGGATTGGTATATTACTTCTCACTTCTTCAACTTTGCTAATATCTAAAATAAACAGTTGTTTTAGTTCCAATCAAATAGAAGAAAATATCAGTACTATAATTTTCCGATCACAATAACATTTGTCAAAAGACCTAGTTGCCTTTCGGGATCTGCTTGGAAGTAGCCACCTATAATAGGTAGGAGGTATGTGCACTATCGACCTGGATTGAGTAGGCACTCAAGCGGATACGGTGGAGATGACCGCTGCCTGCAGCCATTTTCTCTATGATAGCAGTTGGGCCATACTCGAGTTTAAGTGTAGTATGATTACATGGTCACAATGGCTTAGTGTTAAATAGCTTATATGCTAGCAATGCAAGTTGACCAAGTTGCAAAATGATAACCTAGAGCGCTTTATGTAGACATGTTGCTATTTAGCAAAGCCGCTTTATTGATTATAATTATGCTAATTGGGAATTTCACGATTTGGTCATCTTTACAAACATTAACTTAACTACTTAAGCAATTCAATACAAAGCTGTCAAAATGGAAGGTTGGTGACAAAGCAGAAATTAGATCAATATGGTGTTTTAACTCTTACCAATCTCTCCCATGAGAATGCCATCTTTTTCATCAAGCTTTCCGACAACTTCACCCCAAGGGCTAATCAATGTCGAATGTCCCCAAGCCACATATGACGCCTTCTCATCTCTTGCAGGACTCACTAGAGCCACATATAATTGCTCATCATTAGCACGAGACCGACCGAGCAATTCCCAATGAGCTGGTCCCGTCGTCATGTTGAAGGCTCCCGGATATATAAGAAGGGAACATCCTGGAATAACACTAAACCTGTTTGAGCAGGATTATCATACTAAGTTACTATGCAGATCCTAAGACTATGTTCACTTTTTTGAACAAATATTGCAGACATAAATTTAACAAAAAACCTTATCACAGATGCATTCATTGTATAGTAGCGCCTAGTAAACTAATAATATTGTTTTAAATATGACGGTGCACGGAGAGAGTAATCAGTTTGTTCAATTACTATGCAATTATTTCAATGAAATTCAACATAACTCTGTAAGCTGATTACGAACACTATGTTTAGCCTGCTGAACTGTGGCTAGATGCCACTAGAGGGCGTTGAGTAGCTATTTTGACAGGTTTAGTGTGACAGTATTCATGTGGTCATAATCAGAAGTGTTTGGTGAAACATTATTCCATTAACTAAGCCATAAAATCATATAATTCCCTCAGATAATAGAATCATATTCAATGGACTATATTTTTTAAGCATATAACAC
The DNA here is from genome assembly GCA_948150575.1 of Tinea pellionella. NCBI lineage: Eukaryota > Metazoa > Arthropoda > Insecta > Lepidoptera > Tineidae > Tinea > Tinea pellionella. The sequence continues at coordinate 2,907,559 of OX411259.1, read as the reverse complement.
GTGACTTGGAATGTGGGCCTCCCTGGCCCACAGCTGTGAGCCGCTCTGTTAGCATATTAATAAAAAAATTCTATAATAATTAACCTTGTTTCGCCATGATATGTGCTAATTCATAGAAGCGTAGATCATAACAAATACCAACGCCTATTTTGATACCGCAAAAGCAGAATGTAGTCACTTTGTTACCAGGGCTCAGTACATCTGACTCTTTAAACGTCATCTTTCCAGGTATATCAATATCAAATAAATGCATCTGTAAGAAAAAAACATCACTTGCTTTGGACAAGACACTTTCATAAATAGATATTAAAATATCTTCAAAAGCAGATTTACAAGTGTGGTAAGACATTACTGCCTTCCTGGGGTAGTGTGACCACTTTCAGTGTAACACGAGGAACAAAGTTCAACAAGAGGAGTATGTCCTGTCAACCTAAATACTCTTATTGCCTCTAATCTTGAATAAACTATGGACATGACTGTGCATAAATACACTATGCGGGGACTGGACTTGCAGCTCATTTCACTTGACAGGTGTCAAATAACTTCATGTACCACCAGCAAAATTTTTAGAATAAATCCTGTTGCTTTTCTCTGTATTTATCAAATTAAAATGTACTTAGACTTCAGTTCTTCATAAAAAATACTATAAATTCATTTTAATAGTTACAGGTGAATGGTTTTAGTATAATATTTAATGTGTTGTCTCTGCCTATCCTTGTGGGAAAAAGGTATGGCAATTGTATTGTATTTATTGTGTTTTTTCAAGATGTTTATTCGTTTTTTTTTTGCACACCATACACAACACTAATCAACATGCAGAACAAAATGGCATCTTGGACTGCCATTGTTAGTTGACACACATGGCATATATTTTACCTTTCTATGTGTAGCTATCAATGATCCACATTGATCCCACACAGTGCAGGTGTTGTATAGTGCATTGCCAAATCTCTCTGGAATTGAACCTCCAACCACACAAAGACCTGTATCTAATGCCGCCTTCGACAGGGCACAACTTGTTTCCCCACATGGTATCTCTTCTGCATATTCATCAAAGTATTCTGTAATGTAATTAAATGTGTTAAGTTATTATAACAACGGTCGTGGTCTAGTGGTATAAGGTGTGAACTCAACGATCGATGAGACCAGTGTTCAAATCTCCTTAAATTTTGATCGGTACCAATGTAACTATGTTATATTATTAGGAACTTTGGTTGATCAGTGCCTATGATACAAGCACTAGCTTAGTATAGACGTTAATTTAAAAAAAATTGTATCAGATTATTTTAATTGAAGTAAAAAAATCTACTCCGTAAAGAGGATTTTAGGTTTAATATAACATGAAAATGTAATTTTACAATTACTCATTAATTTTAATTCTGTTTCATTTATTAGAGTAACAAAAAACTTTATATGTAATAACAAAAATTTAAAAAAAAAATTTAAAAAATTTTGCTGCAATAGTGAGTAATATAAAATCTTCATTAATGTAAATAGGAGTAAAAATAATTATAAAAATTAATACATACTGGTTCCATATGGTGAATTGAAACATTCTGGCAAAACAACTAACTGAGCCCCTTTCTCCTTAGCGCAATGGATTTGTTTAACTGCTTCTTCTATGTTTACTTGCTTTTGAGTTTTCACTGATAGCTGGACCAAGGCTATCTTAAATGCTGAAACATTGTGTTTTTTTTACAATAATAATAATCACAATATAAACATAATACCTAATCAAGACATAACACCTCATGTTCGTGTAAAATCGTGTATTTTAAAAAACATAATTTACCCTTTGGCGCCGCAGTTTCCTTAAAACGCGGATGAGTCGCGTCTGTTGTTGAACTCATTGTAGCAATAATAGCAACAAAAACAAAATAATGGAACTCAAATCAAGTCAAATACCTTTTTTAATCATCACTGTATTTTTAAGTTTTAAGCGAAAACTGATAATTAATTTGTTGTAAAGGTTGAGTTATAACTTTATTTGTTAATAGTTTCTTCAACACATCGCTATCTTTCTCAGCAAAAAACTAATCACGATAAATTCTAGTTTATTTTTAAAGCAAAAATTATTCTCAAAACGAACAGCAGGCAGCGACAGTAGAATTTGACAGTAATGGAAAATTTCTTTATTTTTTTTTCTTTTTTTTTTTTTTTTGTTTTTTTTTTTTTTTGTTAATTCTCCCATTCTGGGAAGGCAAAGGGAACAGAGCCCATACAGCCATTTTTTTTTTTGTTAATTCTCCCATTCTGGGAAGGCAAAGGGAACAAAGCCCATACAGCCATGTCTTCAGTAATATAATATTAATCTCATTTGTAGTAAATTCTTGAAGTTTTTACATCAAATTGCAATGGTGTTTTACAATTTGACGCTTTCTTGGAGTATTTGGCGGCAATTCACCCGGTCACGTCACAATATGAGCGTTTTCACGGCGTGGAATAACCACAAAAAAAAACCGCTTCTGTTGCCTCATATAGAGTGAATTTTAATGTTTCCACAATTACTCACATGCGCAGCATAAAATTACGCAAAATAACACCAATATTACACAATAATAACCACTAAACTAATTAAGGAAAGGGATAAAAAACACCTTAACCTTCCCGGGCAAAAGCGCGCCAAACACTTTTTTTTTCTGCTATTGTAGTTTTAGTAGGCAATTTAAATAAAGACAAAGGGTCGAACCTACAAAGCCTGCCACAACACGGTGAAACCAAAGAAATCGGAATACATTCTAATTTCTTTGTGTAAAGCCTAATTTAAATTGCAAAGGCGAAGAAGAAGGTCAAATAAAACAGCTACAATACTAAGTACTAATTAACATAATTATATTTAAAAAATTAGCGTAAATCACAATCAATAGGCGCACACGAGAGATCACCGACAGCAGCATAAGACAATATTGGAACTAAAAAAGAAAAAAATACGTTTTAATTTTTTGGTATTTAGCTTTCCAATTATAATTTTTACTTTGTTTTACCTCTGCATGGTATTCCCTGAGCCACAGCCATAACTTCGTCAGGTTTAATAGAATCAATTAAACAATTCATGTCTAACCACCCCTCGACGCATTCACTGCTAGCCAATTCCAAAGCCAAACCCTCAGCATAATTAACGCAATTTTGTTGAAATATACTGACATCTAATTCTGAAATTATTTTATTGTAAAAACTTTTTTATTTCTTCAGACGGTATGTGAAAAATTTAAAATATTCTACGTTATTTTGTTTAGTGGTAGGCAGACTGTGTGTGCGAAGGCGAGTGTTATCTGCAGACATTTCTCAATGATAGCACTCAGTTGTATCCGCTCATAAACCGCACTTGACCGCACTCTTGCTTATAAGAAGAAGTGCGGTCAATGCCAAACTGCTATCTACCATTCTTTTAGTTAATAACTATTATAGTATAGTACCTATAGGTTTTTTTTTATTTTTTATTGTAGTTCGGCATGTGACAACACTCCGCCTGATGTAAAGCTAGAGTGCGTTCCATAAATGGAAACAACTGCTACTACAGAGAAACCTGTGCGGGTAGCAGTCGCCTCCACTATGCCGGCTTGAGGAGACGAGCATGTTACAAATATTTGATTAATTATAAGGGTTTTAATAATTAAAATATTACTTAGCCTCTGCCTTCCCATTTCAATTTGACAGCAAGTCAGTGTGCTTATCCGATTTGCAAGAAAATCTAACGCTTTAAATGCAGCTTCTTTAGCATTTTTTGAAGGTGTACTAATTAAAATTCCTAAAAATATTGGCGTATTATATAGTTATAAGACCCACTGTCTACTGGCATAACAAACATATTGTCAACGGGCACAAAAGTCATTACCTTAGCTAATGGACAGTGGGAGCCTTAGATGTACGTCTAAAAGAGAGATTTATATTAACATTTGAGTTAACATAAATTACTACTACTAATAAATTACTGTTCATATCCCAGCTAAGAGCGGCCGTGGTCTAGCGGTAAGACGCCTGAACTCACAATCACTGAGACCCGTGTTCGAACCTCGCTTAATTCTGAGTGGTACCAATATAACTTTGTTATATGTACTTTGGTTGCTCAGTGTCTATAGGCACTATTAAAGAGTGGTAGGCAGACTGATGATGGTTATTACTCCGGTCTGCCGTCCTGGGGCAGTACCACTACTTTCGAATGTTTTACACCCGTGAACATTGTTACAACGTGACCTTGTCGCGTTTCGGGAATAGCTTAAACGTAGCCAGGTATAACGAGAGGAGTGTACACTGTCAATCTGGATGTTACATGCTCGTCTCTTCAAGCCGGCATAGTGGAGGCGACTGCTGCCTCTAGAGTTTTCTCTGTAGTAGCAGTTGTATCCATTCATGGACCGCACTCTAGCTTTACATCAGGCGGAGTGTTGTCACATGTCGAGCTACAATTAAAAAAAAAACAAATGTTCAGACAATCTGAGATCCGGAGTTATCTTTCTACCTTTATTGTTAAACAGATACTTTTTTATTTTTTTATTCTCCTCCTCTCTCTTAACGCGTGACGTAATTTATGGATTCCTCCTCCTTACCAAACAATCCAACATCAAGATATGATATATTAAAAGCCTTGAACGTCGTGTAAAGGTCACTCATAGCACCTAATGGCCCCTCCATCAATTGTTCCAAATGAGCACCACTCTGAAATGGCGCTGTACCACATGCTGCTGCGAGGATTGCGTGGCTTACCAGGCATCTGTTATAATGGCTTATTAAATATTAATAAATACATCATTAGTGTTACAACAGCGGGCACCAAGCATTTCATTCGGTACTTTAATTGCAATTACCTAATTAACTGTTTAGACCGGGAATCAAACCCGGGAAAACGACGGCGCCTCAGATCTAAATTACATCTCATAAAATATATTTTCAGTTGTTGCCGTTTTTAAATTTCTCGCGAATATCGGTAAAGATATTAGCCGAAATATTTAAAACAGAATAATAAGACTTCGTGAGTTCTGAATAGCTTCCTTATTTTATAGCAGTATGTGGTCGTATATGGAATAAAATAAACTAAACTAAACTAAAAGAAAAGAAAAGTAAACTAAAAGAAACTGACTAAACATACTTAAGAGCACAAGATCCTGTACCAGGTACAGCGATAGCCATCCACGTACAATCACTCGGGCCAAGACAATAAGTTTCATAACCGCTATGATGTGCAGAACACAATTCATATCGATCTAATGAATCCTGTAGCGAAGAATAATAGTCATCAAGAATAGTATTTGGGTACTTACGCCCAAAACATGGCAGAAACGTTTGGTGCATGCAGATCGCATTTGAGCTCAATATGGTCACAAAATACTAACCGCACCAGTTTCAATGGCTTCAGCTAACAAAATAGTTTCTTCAAACGGCATTCCAACACTAGCAACAGTACATTCGCTAGCACCAAAGTACATCCTTTTAAATCTCCCAAGCGAGTCACAAGAGATAGCGGGAATCTGATGCTCCTCACAAAATACAGAATTAGATAATGGACCAGTAAAAGAAGCTTTCTGTATCAAGTCTATTACTTTCTTCAGGCGAAAGTCGTGATAAATCATCCAGGACGACGCCTCGGCGATCGTCAATCTCCCAATCAAGGTATAAATTGTTTGTGACGTCAAGCAAATGATGTCTGAATCTACTGAACAATGCCGGTGGACATCGCAAAGTGTAACATATGTGTTGCCGATCAGATTTACACGTTAAATAACCACCGTGTTGCTGTAAATAGTTAGTTTTCATATAACCGCTGTATTTTTTACCGGTACAGTTAGAAACGGCGCGTAGGAAGTGAGTCGCACCGTATGTTTCATCGAATTCGTATCGGGAACCCGCCTGAAATTATTTTTTAAAATAGGACACTGCCCGAATTAAAGCTGTACTTTGGTTGCACAATGCCTATAGGTACAGACAGATGATGGCTATTAGTCCAGTCTGTCGTCCTGGGGTAGTACCACCACTTTCGAATGTAGTAGTACTAACACCCGTAAAGTGACCTTGTCGCGTTTCGGGAATAGTTTGAAAGTGGCCAGATATAACGAGTGCGCACTGTCAATCTGGATGGTACATTGCTCGTTTCTTCAAGCCGGCATTTCTGCTGCCTGTAGAGATTTCGCTGTCTCATGGCTGATTCATGGACCGCACTCTAGCTTTACATCAGGCGGACTGTTGTCACATACCGAGCTACAATTAAAAAAACCCCAGTGTGGGCTAATAACTAAAATCAGTCAGGGCTAATAACTAAGGACAGAATTTATCGAGTTTCGAACACGGGTCTCATCGATTGTGAGTTCACGCGTCTTACCGCTAAACTACGGCCGCTCATAAAGAACGTTTATATTATTTAATATGTAGTCTCGATATTTTCTTTGTTCTTCAGCAGAAGATCCTTTATTAGATCTCAAGAAAATCAAACATAACGAACAAAAAAAGAAAATAATTATAATACGCAATTAAACAGCTAAATATGATATGTATATTAAAATAAATCTAAGATAATTAAAGTAGGTTTTATTATATTTACTTTAAACATAATGGTACATGCTCCATATTGTGCTCCTAAAAGTTTGGCACCACATAATTTCATACCATTAACCTTTTTAGTTTTCTCAACTGGTTTAGCTCCGTATGGCAAACATCTAGCATATGAGCGTATCGAATTCTTTAATAAACTAAATTGGGTCATTATGGAACGGTTATTTATATACTTTGACCATTGATATATACAACTAGACATGCAATAACGCTCCCAATGTTCTCTGTCAGTATTTGACTTTACGGCAACATTGTCAAATCGTTTGCAGCGGCCTACGCTTTTTTCATGTCAGATGTATGAAGTTTGCTCTTATAGTATCTCTTTGACAGATTATTTCTGAATGCCAAAAAATAAAACAAAATGCTTGATAATGCCATGAAAATGCCAAGATACTGTCCGTTCACAGTTATTTTACCTCTAGCTATTAGGTTGGCTAACCTGAGCTCTGTGTTGCTACATTTGGTTTCCACGACTTCCCTGTTCGAATTATTTTAAATATTTCAATATAATTCCGTATTATAAGTTTATTAAAAATCAAACTTTATTTAAGTTTATTTTAAACAGAGTTGAATATTGGTAGACCTTTAAATATGTACCTAAAGTGTTTACGAGTAATTTAATACAATATAATTTAATTTCGTTAATTTTATTTACAATTTATTTATTACAATGCTGCTTGCTTCCTGCCCTACGTTTTTACTGGCTACTCGCCTTTTTAAAAGGCTCCACATAAACTCTATTGCGTTTAAGTCACAGTGGTATGGTGGTAATCTAGCCACTTTATGTCCATGAGACTCAAGCAATTGGTCAGCCTCGTATATTGGAGCTTCTTTATGATCCTTTATAATTTCAGAAAGTTGAGCTTTCACCATAGTAGGCAGATAAGATAATCCCTTACTTTTGATCCAATTTTGCATATCGGCTTTAGAAGAGTTTGTTGTTGGTGCCTTATTTACCGTAACAGTATGATAAGGCGCATTGTCCATAACTATTAAACTGTTAGGCGGTAAATTGGGTATCAATTTCTCCTTTAACCATTTCATAAAATTGGTTTTGTTCATGTCGTCATGATAATCTCCCGATTTTGATTGTGATTTAAATATCAATTGCGCGTTTGGTATGAAACCCATTTCACCACCTGCATGAACAATAATCCAGCGCGCACCAGTAGAGTCGCTTTTTAGGACACCTTCCTCATCCTCAGTTTGCCAACATTTTTTAACGAAGTACGAAGCGTGTATATATGTCTCATCAAGAAATACGACAGGTCGGCCTTCAGTACGATTTTGTCTCAAAACGTCTAAATATCTGTGTCTCCAAGCTACAATATCATATCGTTCCATAAGTAGTTTTCTTTTAGAGCCACATTTTTTAAAACGAAATCCTATTTGTCGAATAATTTTCCATAATGTGGTCCGACCGCCACTAAAGTTAATGTCAATTCTTAACTCAGCTAATAGCTTTCCCAAAGTCGGTACCTCTTTTCTGACTGTGTACATAGTGTAAAGAAACTCAGAATTTATTAATTAAATCATTTAATCAATACAGTAAATAAGAGAATGTACACATTATAAATACAAATAGACATATTAGTACATAGTTCCTAACAATAGAGTGTATTTTATTTCTGATTGCACAGAGATCAAAGTCATCTAAATTAATTTTCTTTTGTTGATTACGTTTTTTTCTAGGTGTAGAAATCTTTTGTGATGTGGAAGCTGCAACCTCACCTTCTTTAGTAATAGTACTGACGGTTTTCTCAGATATACCTGAAATAATAAAAATAAAAGATTTAAAAAAATAAATAATAAGTACATTTTAAAAACAAATTACGTATGAAATCACTGAACTTGGGAACTTTTAGTTGTTATTGTAAGATTTAAGATTACAATGAAAGTATTAATACACGACAGTGACTGAAGTTTGAAAAATCCCAGTTGTCGATAGTACAAACTGTACTGCGTCATTACGAACTACCACTAATACGGGGAAAAATTAATTGTTGGTAGCACTATTTTACATACCTGTCATGGCAACTACACGCTGACGAACATTTTCAAATGGGATTAGAGGGGCTTTATTAGCCTTTTCCCTTTCACAAAAATCACGCACGGACAGTACAATTTCTCTACCGCTACTTTGAATCCTTTTTGGCATCTTTTAAGCTTAAATAATCACCGAAACAATAGAATAATAGAGAAGCTGCACGAAACGACCGATACACTTCATAGCAAGTACTGCCAACCTAACGGAAAATTAAAATGACATCTGTCAGAGGTAAAATAAATGTGAACGGACTGTAGTTAGCATCGAATCCCTCTGCAAGATGCCTCTGTCAATTTTTTTAATGATTAAATGTATTTTAAAAAAAATATTTTTATACAAGAATTTGAAGTCTCTATTAGATATTTTATTTAGAAAAACTATTAATTTAATTCATATTAAAAAGAAATACATGCCGGCCATACAAACGTATTATATAAATTTTGATCAAAAACAGATGAATGTAGAAATAGGCTGTGTCGTAAAAAATAAAGAATGGTAGGTAGACTGATGTGGGTTTTATTAATTCTCCGTCCGGGGTAGTACCACCACTTTCAGCACTTGAAAAGGACTTTGTCGTGTTTGAAAGTAGCCAGGTGTAACGAGAAGCGTGTGGTTACGCGAATGGTGCAGATTCGTTTTCTCAAACCGGCATAGCGGAGGCTATGGTAACAGTTGTCTCAACTTATGGACCGCACTCTAGCTTAACATCTGGCGGTGTTGTAACAATGGCGAACTACAATAAAATTTAAAAAATAAAAACAAGAAACCTTGAAAGATTTGGACTGGACCTTGGTTGAAAATGTTAAAGTAGCAAGGGGAACTAAAATTCGCTAGATAAGTATATAACAATAATCTTATTTAAATCATGCGTAAATAATATGTTTACCAGATAAATATTATACAGCATGTCCTGAAAAGGAGTAGTCAAGGCGAAGAGATAAGGCATCTAGTCTAGTTCACGTGAAACTACGACCTAGATCTATATATACCTTAGTTAATTTCTTGCTCTCTAATTTGCCTTATTCCATCTAGTTCTACATGTAGGGCTAGATGAAATAAGCCTCCAATATAAATTGGGATTCATAAGAATGATTTTGAAAAAGTTAAATTTACTTTGTGACTGGTATATTTAATATTTGGAATATTCACAAAAACGCAATTTTCAACCTAAAATTCAATATTGTGTAGTGGTGAATCTTCTATGTACCAAAATAACCATCTACGCAAGTTGACAAAGCAAAATGCCAGGCGTTCTTTTTGATTATACCAACTTTTTTTGTCATCCTCATATACAGTTAGGACTATCCGTCCACTGAGGGCGTCTCTCCCAAACTAAGTTGGTCAACTACTGTAGATTTTAATATTTGGACACAAACTTACAAACTGTCGTTTTATATAATTGTCTATATTATATAGAGTTATAGACAATCCAATACTAAGCCGCAAATTTCGCTAAACATGTACAGTTATTTTATGAACATCTCGGCCAGGGGCTGGTATACCTCAACTTCTATTTTCACTATAACCACCCTTTTCGGGACAACCTGTATTTCTGACATTTTATGATTATAAACCTTGAATTTGCGTCTAATGGGAATTTCCTCAAGATATCCTGAATTTATGGATTTGTCACGCGAAATGTACTTTGCGATCCGGTCAAACAGTTGACATTGGAAATAAAATGTTTGAAGCGATTGATCCTACTGCTAGGTGTTGTTGCTGGTAGACCGCCAGAGAAGAAGTTTGCATTCTTTCCATGTCCCCGCACGTCAGACCCGTCTGAGCATATGTTATGTAAAATATGCCTACGATGTTCATACGTGATGCGGTATCTCGTCGGCCGGACCGCAAAACGCATTGTGTGACAAATCTTTAAATGTTATAATTATTATTAGTCTTAGTAGGTACTCACCAGTTTTTTTTTCAGTTTACAATGTTTTAAAGTAGCTATGGTTAATTAGTACCTGCTAAAATACGAGCAGATAAGCAGTCGTATCAAAATTTAATAAGTAAATTGAAGTGAAGCAGTGAAGACCTTTCTTTATATTGTTTAAAAACAGTTTTTTTTTAAATCACCCCGATTTCCCCGTCGGACAATTGAGAAAAAAATATATTTGTCTAACAATCTATTATTAAATTTGTAATTTCTTTTTATTAAATGAAAACACATTATTGTTTTATATGCTTCATAAAGATTAAGAGGTTATAAAGATTACTATAATGTTATAAGGCGTGATTTCTAAGCTATCTTTATCAAAATGGAATCTCGTCATTTCGAAAATGGTCTCGATTTCGCGAAGAAACTCGACGAAAAAGATCCGTTGCGATCTTTTAGAAGCAGATTTTACTTAAAGGAAGGCACTATTTATATGTGTGGTAATTCCTTAGGACTCGCCAGCAAGGATTCCGAAGAGACGCTCAACAAAGCTGTAGAACAATGGAAGAACGACGGTATAAGATTCTGGAATTTCAACGATAATAAATATTTCCTCTACTCTAACGAATTAGCCGCAGCCATGGCTAAATATATCAGAGTGGATGACGACGAAGTCGTTGTCGCTGGCTGTACGACGACCATGATACATCAAGGCTTGAGCACATTTTACAAACCAACGAAGAACAGATACAAAATCTTAGTTGACGACCTCAATTTTGCGACTGACAGATATGCAGTAGATGGCCAAGTTCGTCTTAAGGGACTCGATCCTGATGATGCAGTGAAAGTAGTTCGCAGCACTGATGGAAAGTTTATAAGTGAGGACGCACTCATTGATGCGATGACGGAGGAGGTCGCATTGGTATTTCTGCCGACGGTCCTTTACAGAAGCGCCCAAGTGTTGGACATGAAGAAAGTTACCGACGCGGCTAAGAAACGAGGTATTCTTATCGGTTGGGACTTATGTCACGCTATGGGAGCTGTAGACATGAATATAAAGGAGCTGGACATGGATTTTGCTGTATGGTGCACTTACAAGTATTTAAACGGAGGACCGGGATCCGCCGCAGCTTTGTACATTAACAGAAAGCACTTCAATTTAATTCCGGGACTTTGCGGATGGTACGGCCACAAAACAGAAACACAATTTCAATTAAATCATAAATTCGACCATGAAAGAAATGCCAGTGGTTGGCAGATAGGTACTCCGTCCATATTCGGCATGGCTAGCTTGGAAGGCGCTTTGAGAATCGTAACAGAGGCCACCATACCTCGAATGAGAAAGAAATCTTTGCACATAACAGCATATTTAATGTATCTGTGTGAACAGAAACTGGGTCGTTACGGTTTTAAAATAGGTAACTTGAGAGAGGATCATAGGAGAGGTGGTCACGTGTGCTTGGAGCACGACGAGGCGTACAGAATCAGTATTGCAATGAAACAAAGGAACGTCGTGCCTGATTTTCGTGAACCAAACGTGATTAGAGTTACACCGGCAGCTCTTTACACGTCTTATGAAGAAGTGTATAAGGTAATCGACATTATACTTGATATAATTAAGAGTGAATCTTATAAATCTGTCGATAATAAGAGAACTAGAGTCACGTAAGCACCACGAATAAAGAACGCTGGCCTTGAGATGCCCAGGGGCTAGAGTAAAAAACCAATCGAGTTGCCACTTGATCAAACCAAAAACAAAATATATGGGATCTGACGTTTCGTTATCACCAGTGGAACGTCAAATCCCATATATTTCGATTCGATCAAGTGACATTTGTCGGTTTTTTTTTGTTGGTATGGGACGCGCGGCGGGCGCCAACTCCTTCCTTGTCATTCGTTAGCTGCTATATGTCTTTGTCTATCAAATACAGTCAACATCAAAAGTGTAAATAATATTTTTATATAAACTTGTTATATGAAATTCGTGCGCGATTGTACCAGTGTTTACGCCTCCCAGCGCTCTTTACTCGTGGCGTTAGTTATATATCTTTTAGAAACAGTAGCGGATATTTTTGGTAGAATGCAAAAAGCGTTAGTTTTTTTATTATAAAAAAATTCCGCTTGTCTAAAAGTTAATCCGGCGCTGTTTAAAAGTTGGTATTAATTAACAAAGGAAAAATAAAAAAATAAAAAATATCGATTTTTAGTTTTATTTCGAAAATAGGCTTAAACTATTTCGGCTTCAATGTGACAATATAATTCTAAAAATATTGCTTTTTTTTTTTTTTTTTAGATATAATTGCAAATTATTGTTTCCAAAATATAACCACAAAAGCAACATCCAAATAATTCATATTTTTTTATGCATTAAGAACGTACATAACCTAAAAAAAAATTTCTTTGCCGCACTTATCACTACAATAATTTGTTAATCTTAATAAATCTTCTATTTACAATAATTTACATCACATTGTCTCTAAACTTGGTATTTGATGTAATTATTAAAAAAAAAAACGTAAATGATTTTAAGTCTCAAATATTTAAATAAAAAAAAGGAACTAAATTAAGATCACTGCGCGCAGTCGTGTTATCTAAAAAATTATAAACAAACTTACAAATATAGTGAAAAAAAAAAAAAATTATTATCCACGAGTATTTTGACGCCTCCATGGACAGTGAGCTAATTTTTTAAAATAATGTTTCAAAGCTTAAAAAAACCGCTATAACCAAGAAAAAGTTAAGTAAAATCCCAAAAACATTTCCCTAATAATATTTACTTAGATGTTATTAAATATTAAAATACACTACTTAACAATGTTTATTTTGATTTTTTTCTAATAACTCGACATGTTATTAGGCTACAGACAGTCGCCTCCGTTATGCCGGCTTGAGAAGACGAATGTGCACCATCCAGATTGACAGTGAACACTCCTGTCGTTATACCTGGCTACTTTCAAACTGTTCCCGAAACGCGACAAGGTCACTTCACGGGTGTTACATTCGAAAGTGGTGGTACTACCCCAGGACGGCAGACTGAGTTAATAACCATCATCAGTCTGCCTACCACTCTTTATTTATTATTATTTTGAATAACACAATTTTTTAAACATTGTTATTGTAGCTCGGCAAACTCCGCCTGATGTAAAGCTAGAGTGCGGTCGATGAACGAAAACAACTGCTACTACAGATAAATCTTTACAAACAGCAGTCGCCTCCATTATGCCGGCCTGAGGAGACGAGTATGCACCACCTAGATTAACAGTGCACACTTATCTCTAAAATTAAAAGAAAAATGTACAAAAATCCCAGAGATACGTACATTGCTAAGAAGTATATTAAAAATTAATATTTCATTTATGCAGAGTTCGATAAAAGAAACGTTCTGAGACTTAAAAATCAATTCTATCACATAAAAAAAATTTTCAACAAAAAAAAAACGTTTTTTTCACAGACAATAATCAATTATACTATTTTATTTATATTATTATTATTTAACTATGTATAATCTAGATTTGTCAATATTGTCGGTTTGATAAACATCGTCTCGTTCAACTTTGACAGTGTTAGAGACCGTGAAGGTTGTCCTGAAACAGAAAAAAATAGATAAAGCCTAGCGGTCCAGAACTAAATGACCGCCCGATGTAAAGCTAGAGTGGAAACAACTGCTACTACAGTAAAATTTCTACGGGCAGCAGTCGCCTCCAGTATGCCGGCATGAGGAGACGTGCACACTCCTCTCGTTATACCTAGCTACTTTAGAATTGATCCCGAAAGGTCACTTCACGGGTGTTACATTCGAAAGTGGTGGTACTACCCCAGGACGGCAGACTGAGCTAATAACCATCATTAGTCTGCCTACAACTCTTAAATAGTGCCTATAAGTACTGAGGGACCAGAGTACATTTAACAAAGTTACATTGGTACCGGTCAGAATTAGCGAGGTTCAAACACGGGTCTCATTGATAGTGAGTTCACGCGTTACCGCCAGACCACGGTCGCGTTAAATACATAATTAATATTAAATACTCTTAACATTATCATTAAGCGATTAATTGTACATACGTCAATTGGTAGCTCGCACTTCAGGCCAGGTGTGACAATCGGTGTCGTGGGCGGAGTCATTGCCACTATCCTGACGCCGGGCCATCCTCGGGGACTCGCACCGAGAGACACAGCCCTCGTGTATGTGTACACCTGACACGTCACTGCCAGGGATCTCAAACATCACTTCCAGCAGCAAGTTCTCCTGGAAAATAGAAAACATCACACATCAAAAAAAGCATAACTAACGCGGTATTTTATAAACTACTTTTTTTTTGTGGGTAGTTTTAAAAATATTTTTTTTTCAGATCAATATTAGATGGTTTTTCCTACAACCTTTATTTCGGAACTTTAGCTCTATCCCGTTCCGTTTCGGAGATATCGCGTTCCGGAACCAGACGGAACCAATATTCGGAACATTTCGTATTTGATCTAAGACAGGGGTGAGCAACCTTTTTTAATCAACGGGCCAACTTAAATTTAAAATTTTTTTACATAAAATAACAGTTATTAATAATTTACAAAACTTATTTTTAATAAACATTAGAATAAAAAAAATAAGTAAAAAAGAAAAGTAAAGATTTCATATATTTTTTTTTTTATTGTAGCTCGGCATGTGACAACACTCCGCCTGATGTAAAGCTAGAGTGCGATCCATGAATGGAAACAACTGCTACTACAGAGAAACCTGTGCGGGCAGCAGTCGCCTCCACTATGCCGGCTTGAGGAGACGAGCATATACCATCTAGATTGACAGCCACACTCCTCTCTTATACCTGGCTACTTTCAAACTATTCCCGAAACGCGACGGGTGTTACATTCGAAAGTGGTGGTACTGCCCCAGGACGACAGACTGGACGAATAACCATCATCAGTCTGCCTACCACTCTTTAATAGTGCCTATAGGCACTGAGCGACCAAAGTACATATAACAAATTTACATTGGTACCGGTCTTTAGCGAGGTTCGAACACGGGTCTCATTGATCGTGAGTTCACGCGTCTTACCGCTAGACCACGGCCGCTCTAATATTAATGTAAAATAAAAACAAACAGGAAAAGAATAGAAAAACGAATTTACTTGAACGAGAAATTTGGCACCATTTCATTATAATTAATTTTATAACAATATATTGAATGGAGAAAGTTGACAAAATAAATTCAATTTTAGAAATGGGCCGCATAAACATGTTCAACGGGCCGCGTGTTGCTCATCCCTGATCTAAGATAATATAAGGGTCCGCAGTTCAGCTAGTGAGTGAGCCAGTGGTAATCGAGCTTTATATAATATGACTCGCCAAGATGAGTGGTCTTAATCGATAGAGTGCTCGGAAGAAGCTTTAATTTAGCACAATAAAATTTTATTATCAAAGCGAGGCGCTGGACGACCACTAGTATTTTTTTTTTATTTATTGTAGCACGGCATGTGACAACACTCCGCCTGATGTTAATGGAAGCAACTGCTACTACAGAGAAACCTGTGCGAGCAGCAGTCGCCTCCACTATGCCGGCTTGAGGAGACGAGCATGTATCATCTTAGATTGACAGTGCACACAAATGGTTTAATTATTATAAATAAATTACCATAATAGCTCTGAGACCTCTGGCACCGGTTTTCCTCTCCATAGCGAGCGCTGCAACAGCGTTGAGTGCATCGTCACTGAATGATAATTCGCATTTGTCCATTGCAAACAGCAGCTTGTATTGAGACACCTATAAGAACAAAAAAAACAATAAAACAATCCGCTCCGTCTTCAAGGATCCACCGCTGGATCTCTCAATACTAATAATTCCCCAAAGACCCAATATGTAAAATTGTCAATGGATTCAAATGGATTTTCTACCAAGTGAGTGCTTGTATCACAGCTCGTTTCGGGAACACTGTGTGCACTAAATCAATCTGGATGGTGCACATTCGCCTCCACGAGCCGGCATAGCGGAGGCGACTGCTGCCTGTAGTAGCAGTTGTTTCCGTTCATGGACCGTACTCTATCTTTCTACTAGGTACAATATATAAAAAAAAAGTTGAAAAATGTAACTTTTCAAAGCTTCTCCCTTGGTACTACAAAATTTCTTAATTTGGAACTTGTCTGTCACGAAAATAAATTTAAAAAAAACATACCATAGCATTCTTGGGCTCAGTCAATATCCTAACAAGTAAATCTTGATTTAAACTGTGGAAAGGCACCAACACAGGGAACCTACCGACGAATTCCTAAAAAAAAACCGTATTACTAAAGTTAAAAGTATTTAAAAACGAAACATTAATGCAGTAACGAAATAATGTTCGTCTCTTATAGAAATTAAAAAGATAAAAACAATTGTTAGGTTAGGTTAATTTTTAATTAAAAAAAAATTGGCTGTATAGGCTTTGTTCCCCTAGCTTTCCCAGACTGGGAGAAAAAAAAAATTACTGAACACTCATGTGTTATACTGACCGGTATCATTCCAAAGTCGATGAGGTCCCTCGCCTGGACCTTCCTGAGCCAGGCGTCTCTCTCGTCGTTCTCATCGCGCGCGGAGTCCAATGGGGAAGCATCAGCAGCCGCCGCTTGTATGGCGGCCCGACGACCTGATTTAGAGTCCCAGGCACCGAAACCTAAGTACTTCTCGTTGTTACGACGCTGCACTAGCCTGGAGACAAATAGTTTTTTTTAAATTGAAGCTCGACATATGACGACCCCTTCGCAGCAGTCGCCTCCACTATGCCGGCTTGAGGAGACAAATGTGCACCGTCCAGATTGACAGAGCACTTGATTAAGTCGCAACAAGAACGAATTTTTCCTATGGTAACTCCTACATGTGACCATACTCCGCCTGATGTGGAAGAATGCTATCCCACAAGGAAAAACAAGTGCTACAATAGATTAATGTCTGCAGACATCTCCGCTATACCACCATCCATTGGTATAGCGTTTTTTTTTTGTTTTATATGGCGATAACAATTTGTGTCAAACAGTGTCAAAGTAAATATTTTTTGCATCAAGTTAATAACATTGTGCATCATGAGTCATTCATTCATCACACTAAACAGTCAGGTTGAGTCTCAGTCAAGTCAAAAATTGTTCCAGTAAAGTGGTAGAATCCTTACTGAAACTCCCTAGAGAGTTTTGGGAGGAAAATGGAAACACAGGTACTCTTCTTTTGAATTGTTTGCCCACACTCACGCACGTTCATGAAAACATAATGGTTAATAATCCACCATTATTACACATTAACTCTCGAAGAAACCATTCTTCCTTTTAGTTAATTACCATTCCCTTTTAGTAACAATCTAGTGTGCGAACTCTTAAATGTGAAACAAACTGTTACTAGGTCCCACAGGACAGGCCAGACCTAGTGTGGGATCCACCAGTTACCAAAATTAATAGTAAACGTTATTATTTTAAATAAAGTTATTATTATTATATTATTAATTCAAAACAGACAACCTGACGTGTCAAGATGGCCGCCAAAACTCTCATTATACCTTCTCACATATGTTATATTGAAGGGACGGCAGACTGGAATGTTGACATATGCCGAACAAGATGACAAACAAGTCATTTTTTTTTATTGTAGCTCGACATGTGACATGATATAGTTTCTGTTGTATAATATTTAAAAAACAAACACTGACCTGTCAAGGCCATTATAAGCACCGCTGGCGACGAACAGTATGTTCGTTGTATCAACCTGCACGGCATCACCTCTCAATTTACGTGAATTGCGTTCCGGTACCGAGACAATGGCACCTTCCAGCATCTTAAGCATTCCTTGCTGGACACCTTCACCTATGTGACGATATACATATATTAAAATGATCTTTTTCAATTATTATTGTAGCATATGACCGCACTCCGCCTGATGATAAGCTAGAGTGCGGTCCATGAACGAAGGCAACTGCTACTACAGATAAATTTTTACAGGCAGCAGTCGTCTCCGCCATGTTGGCTTGAAGAGACATTCCACCATCCATACTGATAGTGCACACTCTTGCCGTTATACCTGGCTACTTTCAAACTGTTCCCGAAACGCGATAAGGACACTTCACCTACATTAACCACTAATACAGTAGGCACTGAGCGACCAAAATACAAAGAAGAAATGCAAAAATCGGAGAAATCTTGCTGAGGTGGGAATCGAACCCATACACTTCTCTTTGCGTAGTTCTTCTGACCACTACTTGCTCTTACATTTAGGTTTTTTTAAAATTATTAATTGTTCATCACTAGAAACCAAGGGTGTATTAAGATACACGATGGAGTGGAGAATATTACTCACCACCGACATCTCGTAGCTGATGTATACCGGGTACAGCGCCAATTTTATCAACTTCATCCAAAAACACTATACCGGTTTGTGCTCTCTCCACACTGAAAATAATAATCAAAGCGATAATTTTAGTAAATATTATAAAGAACTTAGCGACCGCTAAATACGTATTAAATTTCTACATAATAATAATAATTGTAATATATAAAAATTAATGTTTCATTGTTTGTCCCATTTGCGTTACAGAAGTATTAGCTTTATATGAAAAAAATATTTTTGCGTTACATAGCTCGTTTTTTGAGAAAGGTTTACGTTGTTTTCTTTTTAATGTAGATTAAATCCGCGGAACGACTATTTTACCTGTAGGACGTAGGTTCGATACCCGGCGTAGTCGAGGCGATTTTTTTCGTAAAATTTTGATCATAATTATATAAACCCAGCATTTGAATATGTAAAAATAATAATTTAGGCACTCGTCGCAATATGCAACGTCCAACAGGATTAGATGAGCCTTGGCCGGGAGGCATAGTTGGATCAAGAGTGAAGACCTAGCGACAAATGAAGACTCGTAGATGGACCGGCAATGGATCGGTACCAACTAAATTCCGGTGTCAAGGTGAGAAGTGGACGAATGGAGAGGAGGTCCATGTTCAGAGACGGGCGCGTAATGATAGATAGATATAAATAATAGTCAGTTTGTATTAAATATATAATAACTATTAATTATATAATAATAGAGCGGCCGTGGTCTAGCGGTAAGACGTGTGAACTCACGATCGATGAGTCCCGTGTTCGAACCTCGCTAAATTCTGACCGGTACCGATGTAACTTTGTTATATGTACTTTGGTCGCTCAGTGCCTATAGGCACTATTAAAGAGTGGTAGGCAAACTGATGATCCAGTCTGCCGTCCTGGGGCAGTACCACCACTTTCGAATGTAACACCCGTGAAGTGACCTTGTCGCGTTTCGGGAATAGTTTGAAAGTAGCCAGATAGAACGAGAGGAGTGTGCACTGTCAATCTGGATGGTGCATGCTCGTCTCTTCAAGCCGGCATAGTAGAGGTGACTGCTGCCTGTAGAGATTTCTCTGTAGTAGCAGTTGTTTCCATTCATGGACCGCACTCTAGCTTTACATCAGGCGGAGTGTTGTCACATGCCGAGCTACAATAAAAAATAAAAACTTAAAAACGGACATTGAACTTTGGCCTATTGCAAACTACGATAAGCATATCGTAAACAATCAAAATTATTCTTATCACTGTAGACAGAATTGACACGACAAGGATGCAATTCGCAATATTTGTTTAGTTAAAAACTATATTAATAAAGTTTAATATTGATAGAGGACAATTTTCTTTGTACATATGTGAAATAGGCCCGGCTCATCAATGTCCACCATACACGTTAATTCTAACATCTATTAATGAAACATATTTTTTGCAGACTATTTTCGAATTAACACCCGTGAAGTGACATGATCGCGTTTCAGGTATAATGGGAGAGTGTGCATTGTCAATCTGGATGGTGCACATTAGTCTCCTCAAGCAGACATACTTAATGGGGAAACTTGATCCTCTTGTAGTAGTACCAAATTTCCAAATTTAAGTGAACTAGTCACGTTTTGGGATCAGAGGGGAAGATTGGCAGTGTGCCCTGTTAATGGACAGTGCAACAAGCCGGGATAGTGGAGGCGACTGCTTGAGATAAAAAAGACTCTGGTTTAAAAAAAAATGTAGGTGAAAACATACTTGAAATTAGCATCCTGTAGTAATTTAGCAATAACACTTTCGATGTCTTCGCCGACGTAACCGGCCTGTGTTAGTGTTGTACAATCGCATATTGCGAATGGTACATCCAAACATTGAGCTATTGTTTGTGCTAATAGTGTTTTGCCTGAAATAAATTCATTTGTTAAATTATAATGAAAAAAAAAGAAATGCAAACAACTGGGATGCAATTGGCAAAAAAAGCGTTACTTCGCAATTAAGTATAGCTAATTGACTCATCTAGTGTAGTCAGGATTGACGAAAAATAATAATAAATATATAAATATATATTTTTTTAAATTTTAAAATATTGTTATGTTAACAAGCTATCAGATATCAAGTGGGCCCAAAAATTGGCATTCCCCTTTGAATTTAAAAGATCAGTTACCGCATCCAGTTGGTCCGAGTAATAGAACATTGCTCTTATCAAGTTTGAGATCATGATGTTGTCTGTCCAAGATATCAGCACCAGGTCCAGCGGCACCGCCACTACTTGTATGACTTAAATGGAGGAGATCTGGAGATAAATTAGATAAGAAAATATTACTTTTAATAAAATCCACCTAAAAAAATAAATTTCATATAAATCTACGAGTAAATTAGAAATATAAGTTGTAAATAAATAAATAAATTTTTTAATTTAAAGGACTTTTTGGCGACCATCTAGAGACATTAGGTACTTTAACAAACTTGTATTCTTCGAGTGTTAATGTGTAATAATGGTGGCTTATTAACCATTAAGTGTTCGTGAACGTGCGTGAGTGTGGGCAAGAAAACTTTTTTTTCATTTTCCCTCCAAACTGCGCTATTTTTGACAGGAACTCAACCTGACTATTTACAGCGAAAAAATTACCCGTGATGCCAGTAAAATGACAATACTATTAACTTGATGCAAATCTTTACTTTGATACTGGCATAATATTATAATGCCATAAAAAAAGTATACACTGATACAATGGCTTGCAAAAGTGCGAAGAAGCTAAACAGTTGTGTTATATATTTTTTTTTTTTTTCAAAGATTCGATCCAGAACTCAACGAAAGAAAAGTCCTAAGCCTCAATCACGTATTTCATGTTAAGATTTCAAAATGCTAATAGAGTAGGGAACCAGCTCTATCTTTCTGCCATATTTATAACCACTTTCTACTGCACAAACAATCTAGTTGCTTTAGGACGATTATACATAGATAAAACAAAATTATTTACGGAATTATTAAAATATAACAAAATATTTTCATTTGTTCATATCTTAAGGCTGGAATATATGTGAATTGAAAACTTTTTTCTCCATAACCCGTAACGAAACTATGTTTAAAAAATATATATTAATCTACACTATACAAAACATGTCCTCTTCATTAAAAAAAAAAAGTTTTAAGTATAATTAATATTCATGCAAAGTAATCGCTGTTATAGAAATATAAAACCATTTTTCTTCTAAACTATTAATAGCCAAGTTTTTTATTTTCATCATGATATTAGACAATACAATATCTAGGGAATCTTCGATTTATTTTTTCAAATAACTTTTCAATTTTTTTTTTACATAAATCTACACAATAGCGTGAGCAACCCCTCTGTCGCCCAATAAATCCGTACGGGATTGATTAAATATTAATCAATTTTAGAGCTATTAACCCTTAATTACTCGCATGGGGTATATTTTACCCCGCGCCACATTTGAAACGCCATTTCTTCGCTCAGTAGTACCTCTCCTCACCGTGGAACAGTCGCAGGCTCTGTACCGTATTGTTTCGTCAGGAGAGTGCGTATGGGGTGGGGTATATATTACCCCACGCGAGCGTTTATGTAACCTTTAGTATGCGAGTAATTAAGAGTTAAATCAATCTCAACTCATAAGACCACTTTAGTCAGGAAAGAAGGAAGCGGAGGCGACTGTTGTAGACGACAGAAAGCTGATTGCGGTCGCGTCCTTTATGCCAGTTTAAATGAGATTTCCACAGTGTACAACTAACCTAACAGTGTTTGAAAGTGAAACTTTGATAGGCTGTAAGCTCATTCCAGTAGTTGGTACAGGTCAAGCGTAAATCGAAAATTTGCAATTCGATACACTTTTACGGAAAGCGTTTGTTTTTTCACACGAATTGTTAAAAAGTATTCTATAAAAATGACAGAGAGAGAGAGAGAGAGAGAGAGACTTGTAACGCTATCTGAATAAGCAATAAGTTTATATTTATCAGTTGTTTTGTTTGAGTTTTGTTTTATTGCATAAAGCAAAGGTTGTTATGAATAACAATCGCGCGGAGTCATATTGTCCCCAATTATAATGACTTTTGCAAACCACAATAAATAAGGAATGAACATGCAACGAATAACCATCATTGCTCTGCCTACCACCGTTTAAAATCTTAGTTTGTACGCCAATGTAAATTCAAATAGTCCAGCGGTCGATCGTTCGATGAGACTTGTATTCAAATCTCGACCGGTACCAAATTACCACTGTAGCTATACATGTAACGAGACGAGTGTGCATTGTCAAATTGGATGGTCCACATTTGTCCCCTCAAGCCGGCGTAGCGGAGGCGACTGCTGCCTGTATAAATTTATTTGTAGAAGCAGTTGTTCTAGCTTAACATCAGTATACAAAATACAATAATACAGGCATTTTGAAGAAAAATGGACCCGGTTCAGAAAAATTGTAAATTCGGGACTTGAGCTATGAGATAAGACGACCTCAGTTCATCAGCCAAAATTGAGTTATCGGCCTTAAGTCTGCCTTCCTTATGTCATGGTCATGGGTGAGGTTAACCGGCTAAATTAAAAACGCTATTGCGTCAATATGAATCTCCGTAATGTTATGTATAAACAACATTTACATTTAAATTTGTTTATTAGTTAACACGAATGTGGCTTTATCGAACGATTCAATGTCAATTTATTAAGTAATTAAAAAAAAAAAAACAGCTGAATTTAGGTTATTATAATACGAGAGAAATTAGGTAGGTACTTATTATGAAAAAAATTTTTTTTTTAATAGATACATTGGTACCGGTAAGTATTTAGCGAGGTTTGAATACGGGTCTCATCGATCCCGAGGTCCGTTATTGCTAGACCACGACCGATCCAAAAAATATATATTTAACATAGGTAATTTAAGTTTTTTTTTTATTGTAGCTCGGCATGTGACAACACTCCGCCTGATGTAAAGCTAGAGTGCGGTCCATGAATAGAAACAACTGCTACTACAGAGAACACGGGCAGCAGTAGTCTCCACTATGCCGGCTCGAGGATACGAGCCTGTACCATCTAGATTGACAGTGCACAATCCTCTCATTTCATGTTTACTGTCGTTTAAGGTATGATGGGATGAATATGAAGGTACTCCATCCCCACTATTTGTGATTAGGCGAATAATCAGTTTGACTCTCGACGAGTCCCGCATGTCTAAGGGTCAAGTATGAGTTTACATTTACGGTGTCACGGCGTAAAGGGTTCACTTTATGCTGTGACAGCATATGACCCAAGGATCACAATAAGATTAATATAGAGTGTTTGGCGCGCTTTTGCCCGGGAAGGTTGAGGTGTCTTTTATCCGTTTCCTTAATTAGTTTAGTGGTTATTATTGTGTAAAATTGGTGTTATTTTGCGAAGCGGTTTTTCTTTGTGGTTATCCCACGCCGCGCCGTGAAAACGCTCATATTGTGACGTGACCGGGTGAATTGCCGCCAAATACTCCAAGAAAGCGTCAAATTGTAAAACACCATTGCAATTTGATGCAAAAACATAAAGAAAGTAATTTACTACTCGACATTGGCAGAATTGTTGTTATGACATCCGAGGCCATTTAACAAAAGAAGAAGAAGATTAATATAACAAAAAAGCCAATGAAAACTCACCTCTATGCGTATGGTGTAAAGGATGATGTGTATCGGAAGTGGGTGCACTGCTAGTGACATTGTTGTAAATCCGTTTATAATGATTGTATACAGCTACCGAAAGCACTTTTTTAGCATACTCCTGACCTACCACATGCTTGTTTAAATATTCAAAGATCTTCTTTGGTGGCGGAGGCGGCTTTCTGTAAAAAAAAAGTAATTATTTATCAATTATTGTAACTAAACACTCCGCCTGATGTAAAGCTATGGAAACAACTGCTACTACAGATACATTTCTACAAGCAGCAATCGGGGCTTGAGGAGACAAATGTGCACCATCCAGATTGACAGCGCGGGGAAATCCTTTAAGGATGCCCTGGCCCTTGGGGAAGGTTACCAGGGTTATGTTGGACTCTCCAGCCTAGCGCTGGCATACCGACTAAAACCCCACGGTCTTTCACTCGGCGCATAGTGGACGGAGTCTGTGCACACGTTAGCATTATACCTGGCTACTTACAAACTGTTTCCGAAACGCGACAATGTCACTTCAAGAGTGTTACATTCGAAGCCGAAAGCTAATAACCATCATTAGTCTGCCTACCACTCTTTAATAGTGCTTATAATTTGTTATTAAAGATGGAAATATAGAACAGGGCTCTGATTCTCGAATGAAAAAGGGTTAAAACGCTAATAAGCTCATAAGAAATCGTTGCTATTGGTTATCAGAAGTAGTAAAATGAAAAGTGACATTCAAGTATTGTTCCCCAATCAGAGGAATTTCGACACGATCATCTGTAGCCTAGTTGTCAGACCAATATCGACCTTAAGGGAAATACCAATAGCCCATTCTAACAGTCCTTGTATTAGTGAACACAAAAGGCATAATATGAATCACTAATTTATAAAAAAAACACCCACACTAATAAATAAAATAAACATTTAAAAAAAGGTCAATGGAATCAAGTAAATCCTGTTTCAATAATAAAAAAATAACCACTCGCGACTGTAATGAGGTATTATAGATAGGTAAGACAAGGCCGGTTATTTTTTAAAATGTAATCTGAAAACTAGATCAAAAAGGAGAGGCATATATCTATATTCTAATTGATATATCCTTCGTATAATAGATATATTAGAACAAGTTTAGTTCTAAAAATCAAGATTTTTGACATTAAAAAGTATACAGGTGTTTAAGTGGGCATGTGGAAGGCGATAAGCATAAAACCGTTTTCCACTGCGAGCGGAACGTGCTCCGTAAGCACTCCATTGAACTCATTCCGGATTACTCGCTGACAGTGGAATACAAAACTCAAAACAAAAGAAACTCTTTTACTAACTATTTTACTCAGTTCCGCTTAGCTACTTCCCGCTTGCTTGGTGGAAGGCTGGCATATACGATACGATAAGATCGTATAGGAAGGTGGAAAGTAATAATAACTTAGGTCTAGGAATTATAGAAATGAATAGAAAGGTTTATTTTTTATAATTATAATAATAGACATAACCTTTTTTTCATTCATATACTAAGTTAGCGCATATCATAGGCATGAAATGACCAAAGTTACATTAGTAGTGGTCAGCGAGATTTGAACACGGGTCACCTCGATCGTGAGCTCACACCTTCTACCGCTAGACCACAGCCGCATTTTCTCTCTCTCTCATTACTTTTAATATTTGAATTTGTTTTAATTTTGTTATTAAAACGTAGTTATGTTTTCACTTTCAAGATGAAGCTAACGGCGGCGGCCTCTCAAATAAAATTAAAAAATGTGATACGATCAATATGATGTAACATAAAAACAAAA
Organism: Tinea pellionella; assembly: GCA_948150575.1. Lineage (NCBI taxonomy): Eukaryota > Metazoa > Arthropoda > Insecta > Lepidoptera > Tineidae > Tinea > Tinea pellionella. Next base: position 2,881,393 of record OX411259.1, on the reverse strand, counting down.
AATGTAAAAGGCTGTATAACAACTGTTACATGAATTTAACGGAGCGTATTGATGTTGCAGTGAATGTCAAAAAATAACATACATTGTATATGAACACATAATTCACGCCTTCACTTCATACTGCAGTGAGCAATTGGACTAGAAACACAGATTAAAAGTTATATAAACTTCAAGCCTAAGTTCATACCTCCGACAGCAGACGAATTTTTCGACTAATTAAGACGCAGCTAGATTTGTCCGATAATTATATCGGACCGATTTTCTTTCAATAGAAAGCACGTCTAGATTTGTAAACGAAAGCCGATATAATATGTTTATTATTTCTAATTTATTATATTATGTATATGTTTTATTATTGTAGCTCGGCATGTGACAACACTCCGCCTGATGTAAAGCTAGAGTGCAATCCATGAATGCTACAGAGAAACATCTGCCTACTTTCAAACCATTCCCGAAACGCGACAAGGCCGCTTCACGGGTGTTACATTCGAAAGTGGTGGTACTACCACAGGACGACAGACTGGACAAATAACCATCATCAGTCTGCCTACCACTCTTTAATAGTGCCTATAGGCACTGAGCGAAAGTTACATTGGTACTGGTCAGAATTAGCGAAGTTCGAACACGGGTCTCATCAATCGGGAGTTCACGCGTTTTACCGCTAGACCACGGTCGCTCTTCGTCTCTTCGTTAATTTTTTATTTTTGTAGCATCGTCTATTCGATATCGGTCAATACATACAACCTTGACCTTAAATTGATTCAAAATGAATTTATGCTAAAAATAAAATGTTATTTGTTCTTTTTGAATGCGGAAGACTGACCGAATTGCAATGGCCGTGGTCACGGTCGTCGTCGAATTATATTGCGGATATTTAATAATAGGCATCTACTGGTTTAACAATAAAATATTTTGCAACCAAAAAAAAAAAATGCAAAAATTGTTTCTATTCTATTAATTTTTCATCTTCGCTTTTCTATCTCGTAGATTAAATTACGACTATGATTATGTAAGAAGGAAAGTAACGCAAAATCCTCAGCAACGAAGAGTACTAAAGTGACCATACGTCCTGTTTTGAACGGGATTGTCCTGTATTGGGTATTCCGTCAGTGTCCCATTGAGAATTGTCTCGTTATATCAAAAACGGGTGTTAGGGTACAATTTTAAAGTCACAATCGACCGTGTATTGTTTGTTGAACATTTTGAAAATTTAACGCTATTTGGAAAATGTAATGTTCTTAGATTATGAGATATAAAAAATATACTACAAAATCGAACTAATTCTTTTTATTTTTTTATTTTAGCTCGGCATGTGACAACACTCCGCCTGATGTAAAGCTAGAGCGCGGTCCATGAATGGAATTCTAATATAAAAAAGACACAATAGAACTACAAAAAGCTAGATAATGAAAAACAATTCGCACTATCAACGGAAACGTTTTGTGACAAATTGGTGAAAACGAGGTTCGTTGACCTCCAAAACAGTTATCACACGGATTTAATTCCCATTTACGAGTTCTTTGAACTATTATAGTCTATTATTTAATTTTTACAAGTATAATAGAAAAAACGTTGGCTCGAGGAGACGTGTGCACATCATACATTGACAGGGCACACTTCTCTTGTTATACCCGACTAATGTCAAGCTGATCCCGAAACAAGGCACTTCATGCGTGTTTTTTGTATACCTGGCTACTTCCCTGAAACGCGACAAGGTTACTTTACAGGTGTCACATTCGAAAGTGATGGGTACCACCCCAGGCTGGCATACTGGGCTAATAACCATCATCAGTCTGCCTACCACTCTTTAAACTTTATAGATTAATACTTTACACTTAATAAATAAATGTAAAATCCAATCTATTGTTATTAGCAACATAATGTAGAGGCGAAGGTAAACAATCAGGCATTTTGTTCCAAGTTCGGTGAAAAAAAAAACATAATTAGCAACGTAAAATTTGACCGTGACAAAACGTAAACATACAACGCCGACGACCAATATTATTCTTGATAACAGTGCACTTGCCAAAAATTATATTCGCTGAAAAAAATACACAAGTTTTATTCTTAGATTTAAAAAGATAAATTTGTTTGATGCATGTCTTATTTTAGTGGTAGCGAATGACATCGTCGGTGGCTCAGTGGTTAGCACACACGTAACGTCTCGGGTTTGATTTTCAATAAATATAGCACAGAGATTGGGATTAAAGCGTTATGTATTGTAAAAAAAAAAAAACAATAATACGCGTGTATGACGAGGCGCCTAAATATAATCAGAAAACGCACTTTCACGTGACAAAAATCACGAAAACCATCAAACAATAAAACTAGAAAGCGTTTGTATAGATAATAATAAAAGAACTATTTTCCATACAAAAGAAATGCATAGTAACTCAACTAACTGCGTCGGCAACAAAGAAAACACATTATTTTAATAGTGACACATATAAATAAATTCAATGAAATAAAAACTACACTTTAACTACCATCCAGGGGGCCTACCGCGATCTTGAACAGTTTCGTTATACGTTTAATCGAATTCGACGTCCATAAACGAAACATTGGATTACGCTTAGGGAGCTAACGCGCAAAAAGAAACCGTATCGTCCCAACTTTCTGTCTACTTCTATAGTTAGTAATATTTTTAGATAATTTAGAGCATTTTATATGATATATAGGCGGGAATAAAAAATGTCTGCCTAACCGCTTGATGTTTACTCGGAACGAACGTAGAAATTCGTGTCAAATCGAAATATGCGGTAGTTCGAAAATGCTTGGTACTTGTTCCTACATTGATGTATGGAAGTGTATGTTGGATATGGCAGAAGAAGCAAGAGAGTAGGATTAATGCTGTAGAGATGCGGTCATTAAGGAGTGTATGTGGAGTCACAATAGCGGATAGAATGAGGAATAGTGTTGTGCGCGATAGATGTGGTTTGAAAGATGATGTAGTGACGAGGATTGAGAAAGGAATGCTTCGATGGTTTGGGCACTTGGAAAGGATGAATGAAAGGAGATTGACGAAAGGAATATATAAATCTGATGTGAATGGATGCGTTAAACAAGACAGACCCAGAAGGGTGTTTTCCGATCTATTGGAGACATCCTCATGAAAGCTGGGCTGCCTAGTGCCCATAACCGTCGGACGTGCATGAAGAGAATTGTGCATGTGAAGGAAGCGACGGTGTTGTGTCAGGATCGTGGTAAGTGGCGTTCCGTTGTCTCTGCCTATCCCTGTGGGAAAAAGGCGTGACTATTGTATTGTATTCGAAAATGCAGTCCAAATAGGATCAACTTCAAACCACTATGTAGAAGATTTGGTTAGTGTCAAAACTTGGTAAGTAAATGTAAGTTTAAGAATCCGAAATATCGATTGACCGAAACGTTGTTTTCAGTTATTTGAAAGTAGCCCCCCGGTAGCAAATGGGCTATTAGCGTTTGGATAATGAGAGTTCATTAATCTGTAACATTGTTTTTTTTCGCAGTTCGAAAACGGTCAATAACACTAAACACGATAAACAAGTACCTACCTATATCATATCTATTATCCAACTATGTATTGTATAAGAAAGGTTTCATGAATGACATCGTCGAAGATGCTGAGCCTTCGGTTCAGTAAGGAATATTTATAGTACCTCGGCTACTTGATGTTAAGCTACATATAAATATCTGCAGGCAGAAGTCATCTCTACTATGCCGGCTTGAGAAGACGAATACACATATAATGAATGAGTTGTACCATTACTTTAGGGTAACAGCAGAGAAGTGGCCGAGAGGAAAGTGTGTGCCTTTTCAGTGGACGCTGTACATTCGTCCTATCATCAGAGGTGTCTACTGTCCGCAGATATTTCATTGTTGCAGCCTTCTCCAGCAATAACTTTTGGTGACTATGTTTTAAAAACCGTGTAAATATGCAATGCAAATTTTTTCCTTACGTAAATATAAAATAATTATGTAAGGTTTTATCCTCAACGGAATACATGTTTCGGCATATAAACGACTCTGTTAAACCGCAACAGTCATTTTACTTTCAATTCATTGAAGCTTCTCGACCGTGTGATGCCAGCGACGCCTATAAAATACCCAATGCATAATTTAAGTTATTAAATAGGTTTTTTATTGGTCAACAAATCAATCGCAATATCGAAAGTGATTTATTTTATTGGATGTATTGTATTATTTTTTATTTTAATGAATTATAGTCTTTGTTGAGACCAGAGTGGAAAGGGATATGCAGAGGTGGTTCGGGAAAGAATGGATGAGAGCACGAATAACTAAAAAGGTTTATTATGAAAAAGTGGATGAAGTACCGGCGCCCTATGAAGACTTTTCTCAGCCAGATTGGTCAACTGTTCGGAAAAAGTCAGGTGAGGAGTCAAAGCCAAAGTGGTATGTAGAGACTGGCGCTCCAATATGTCTGGCTACCCCGGTTGGGATGGGGCGCGAGCTAAGTAGCTTTTCTATAATATCTGTCCATTTCTGATAAATTGTTTGAAAATAAAGAAAATGCAGTTATGGCATATGACAACACTCCGCTGATGTAAAGCTAGAGTCCGGTCCATGAACGGAAACAACTGCTACTACAGATATTTTTTTACAGACAGCAGTCGCCTCTGCATGGTCTCCTCTCGTTATACCTAGCTGCTTCCAAACTGTTCCCGAAACGCGACAAGGTCACTTCACGGGTGTAACATTCGAAACGTACCTACTTTATTTTTCTTATTATTTGCGTAAACTTGATAATGATACAAAACAAACGAACGCTATCTTTTACGCAATTGAATATGTTTTATCTATTTATAAATTACGTTTATGGGCGCTGTTTTTTTTAAACAAAATTCTCAAATAATCATTAACTACTATAATTATTTTAGCAAAAAAAGCAAATTAAAGTTTATATAAGTATGAATAACATTTGCATGTGCCTAAATTAATAATTGATGGATCACGCGGAACTAAATTACAAATCACATCAGTCTATCCTTTTTTTATAGAAGCTTGCATACTCCGCGGTTGTTAAGAGTGGAATCCATGAACTATTACTACCACAGAAACAGGTCGCCGCTATGCCGGCCTGAGATGAATATAACAAAAACCTAAAATGCAATATTAATTGAATTAACAAAGCGGTTTTTATTTTAAAAAAACTGATTAAATAAAGTTTGCATGTAAAATAGATTTCGTGATTAAAATCGAACTGTAGAAACTTTTACGCATATCTACAAATCTTAGATAACCTGAGTTTGCTAGACAAAAGCACCGCTAATGTTTTATGTATATGTTGATTTTACACAGGACATGGGAGAGGATTTCTCCTCGTAAACTATAATCCTAGATTTGAGTTGAGTACAAGGTGTTTAATTATAATTTTTTTATTAAAGAAGTGCTCAACAAATTGTCTACCATAAAAGCACTAGCTTAGTTAAGAGATTTCAAAAACTCAGGGATCCACTCATCCACTGGCATAAATCAATCTATATAATAAAAATCAATTGCTGTTCGTTAGTCTCGCTAAAACTCGAGAACGGCTGGACTGATTTGGCTTATTTTGGTTTTAAATTATTTGTGTGAAGTCCAGGGAAGGTTTAAAAGGTAAGTAAATTAAGGTTTAAAATGCTTGGAATATAGTAAAAAAACAATTTCGCTTTCCCTTAGAAACTATTTCTTTGGATTTGAACGTCAAACATTTGATGTTCGCCCCGTGTCGTTTAGAAATCAATTAAATTTAAAATTCGTTCAGAAATCAAATTCTGAGGCGGTACGAAGTTTGCCGGGTCAGATAAAACAATATTATACATCTGACCGGTACCAATGTACCATCAGGTCTATCAAAATCTCATGGCAAATAGGGGTAATAAAATTCGTCGTGTTCAACAACAGAGAAATTGGATTGAAAGATCTTGATACTGATTATTTTTTTACATCTATTGAATATTTACCAATGAGTTCACATTACATCACATTAATCATTATTTTTTCAATGCCATGATACACCTATGTTATTATGTACTTTGGTTGCTCAGCGACAAATCATGTATTATAATTAATCGACTTCAATTAGAACGATAAACAAACTCGGGAGAGAAAGAGTGATTTATGCATATTATTTTGTTTATTACTGATAACATAACCACGCTTAACTTATATCATTATCAGTTAAAGGAGAGAGGCAAGAGTGTTTATAATAAAACTAGTAAAAGAAAGAGGAAACACGTCATCAACTTTTCTTAATTATTAGAGAAAAAAAAATCGTGAAGTGAGCTTTAAATAATTTTTTTAAGCAGATAAAGAATGCTCCAAAGAGCTCTTTAACCTTATTCCTACTTCTTTCTTCTATTCCCGTAACAACCGTACTGGGAGGGGGAATCGGTGGCCGAACGAAACGGTTCGGCGCGTCCTTTTTGTGACGGACAATTGACAAGTGGAATGCTTTGCCCTCTCATGTGTCCTTTCACCACGGATCCTTAAAGCGGAGCGTAAAAAAGCACCTTCTCAGGCCGGCATAGTAATGGCGACTGGAGCCGCCGTGTTAGCGGTTCTCCAGTCGTTAGTGCTTATGGACCTCCGCTGTTCGTGTCAAAATAAAAAAAAAGATATGTCCGGTGAAAAAACTCTACTCATTGAAAAAAAATATCTTTTGTATCATTATACTTATGAAATTATGATGTAGAGCTACTACTACTGTTCTATCTTACTACTTATCTCACTATTTCCCTATATTTCTATCCTGCACCCTCCAAATCACCACATAAGCTTTCTGGTTAGCTGGTAGAGAGGTAAGGTAAGCTCGCCTTTGTACATTTATTTTTTTGTGCAATAAAGAATTTTATTATTATTATTGTTAGAGCTTTTTTTTTAATGCAATAAGCGTAATGTGAAACGCTGTTAAAGCAATTGTAGGGTCAAAGTATTCGGGAGTAAAGCCCTTAAAATGTTTAAGAATTGACAAATAAAAATAAATGATTACGGAATATTAAAAAAGAAATACAATTGAAACGTTGTCTTCGTTTAGCGACCTCTCTGTAGGAAGGTTATCGCAAAGTTAATAATCATGACACATGGAGATTACACAATTATTGCAACAATTGGGGAGGCTTATTATGCATTCAAAAGAAATGCGTTCAAGATTCGACAAAAACAACGACACGAGTAACGCAACTTAGTAGACGGACATGTAACTTTTTTATAGTAGAACGCCGTGTAATGTTTAGCTAAACTGCGTTCCATTAGCAGTGACAATTGCTATAGAGAAATGTCTAACGCCGCACGGTTGGGGTGAATTATTTTTTTTAAATTGTAGCTCGGCATGTGACAACACTCCGCCTGATGTAAAGCTAGAGTGCCGTCCATGAATGGCAACAACTGTTACTACAGAGAAACCTGTGCGGGCAGCAGTCGCCTCCACTATGCCGGCTTGAGGAGACGAGCATGTACTACCTAGATTGACAGTACAATGAGTACACACGTCTCTCGTTATACCTGGCGTCTTTCAAACTATTCCCGAAAAGCAACAAGGTCACTTCACGGGTGTTCCATTTGAAAGTGGTGGTACTACCCCAGTACGACAGACTGGACAAACAACCATCATCAGTTTGCCGTGGTATCTTGATCGAGTTTCATCTATAACGGTCTTGTGTTGATTTCAACAAAGATAAACAATTTTATTTTATAAGAATGCTATGTCTGTGAAAACTAATTTTCTGCCACTTCCAAGCCGATGATTAAATATTGGATTGGATTGGAACCTGGATATAATGTTATAATAATTACGTATGTATGTTATGCTAGAGGTAGAACCTATACAGCATTAATTTAAATAATTCTAAAACAATGGAAATAAGGCTAATCTATTAATGAATATGTAATACTTTAAATACTATAAGAAATAGGTTAGTAGTTAAGATTTTTACTATTTTATTATTCGAAAGTTTATTGTATACCTATAATAATACTTATAGCCCAAATTATAAAAATTGATTATTTAGTGCCTTAATGTACTTTTAATAATAATAATAAAATGTTTTATTGCAAAATTTATAAAATATAAAACCTGCAAAAGGCGAACTGCCTTAAAGCATTTTCTATCAGTTAACCTTAGGGAGACGTGAAAAGTGTTTTCAGTGCAGAAACAAAAGTAAAAATAAATAAATCTGAAATGATTTTTTTTTAAATAAGAAAATATATCTGATGTTGTAGAAAATTAAACAGAAAAGAAGTTGCATCCCAACTCTGGGATTTATTATTTGTTGTATTTGTTATTTTTTGTGTTAAAACGAGTTTTTTTTTAAATACACAGAAATGCAAAAAATTCCGGGTCACACAAAATAATCTATGATACCTAATTTTATATATGCAAAATTGATTTGTGAAAAACTAGTATGATATAAATTAATGCATACAGGTTAAACTTTGGGAGAATCGCGGTTTTTATAGACGAACGGAATTTTTGCTTCTCAGTGTCGAGAATGTCTTCAATAAAGTCGACAATGGCATAAAATATAAAAAAGAAACTCACCTATAAAATCCAGACTTATTTTCCGAATTTTCTTTGATGCTCTTCTTAGTATCTACTTCGCTGAGGACGACGAAGAAATGATGACACTTATCGCACTTAACAAAGCGTGTGGAACTGACAAACGTCTCCACGTGCGTGCATGGATCACCACATTTTGGACATGTCAGTACTCCATTGCCGTTGCCTTTCTTGCCACCCGTTGTTGATCCTATAAATTCATTTGATTCATTGAATTCACGAATTTCAAGATTTTTAACCCCCTCCTCCGTTCCTTGTCACAGCTGGTTACATTTGTGAGCTGTACCACATCCCCCTTCCTAGTGTGGCGTCACATATTTAATAGAGTTGGAAATATTTTAGGTCCATTTGCACCAAAAGGCCCGTTATAGTTACTATTACTTTTTATCGTGACGTAACCGTTAAACGTTATTCACTCCACACGCGTTGCAATATCGTGTAAATTCATATTGTTATCGTTTAAAGGGCGGCTGATCCCGAAAAAATAATAGAAAAACATACTTGGCTTCTTTTCATATACTTGACGTTAGTGACATTGGTTTGACGATTACTTGAACTTTAACCAGCCAAGATTCTCTGGTTACGGTTAGCGTTAAAGTAAGCGTCAAAAATGACAAGCGCGACGATGGTGTAACGCGTGTGGAGTAAACGTTTAAAAAGTAAAAGTCGCCGTAAAAGTAATAGGTAAAGTAACTTTAACGGGCCTTTTGAAGCAAATAGACCTTAAAGTTTTTCGTTAATAGTTCTTTCTGTTTTAATATTAGATGTGTCACGAAATTTAGTAAAGCCGGCATGGCAAAGGCGACAACTACCTGCACAAATTTCTCTGTTGTTTCCGTTCATGGACCGCACTCAAGCTTAACATCAGACGGAGTATCGTCGTATATGTCGAGCTAACTTAACATTTGTGATGATTTGATAAGTAAATAACTTGTAAAAAAAAACTGTAAACACAAATTTTCAAATTGGAGAATAAGGTTAATTTGGGATCTTTTATTGATTTCTCCTCAGTGATCAATTTCCAACTCATTGGCTATCGGGTCGCAGTATTAATGTAGTACGATCATACCTCCACTAAGAGACTCTTTAGAAGGCGGTGGACCAGGCGGCTGTTCTGTTGAACTTTTATAAAGTATTGAGCAAGTATGGAAGGATCGGCCTGCACGTCGTAAGGCTCTGCATGACTGTACACCTGATAAAGAAAAAAAAAACCATTAATTAAATACAATTTTAGCTCGGCATGCGACAACACTCCGCCTGATGTAAAGCTAGAGTGCGGTCTATGAATAAAAACAACCGCTACTACAGAAACCTGTCCGGGCAGCAGTCGCCTCCACTATGCCGGCTTGAGGAGACGAGCATCTACCATCTACATTGACAGTGCACACGTCTCTCGTTATACCTGGCGTCTTTCAAATATTCCCGAAACGCGACAAGGCCACTTCACGGGTGTTACATTCGAAAGTGGTGGTACTACCACAGGACGACAGACTGGATAAATAACCATCATCAGTCTGCCTACCACTCTATAGGCACTGAGCGACCAAAATACATATAACAAAGTTACATTGGTACCGGTCTTCAGCGAGGTTCGAACACGGGTCTTATCGATCGTGAGTTCACGCGTCTCACCACTAGACCACGGCCGCTCAATTAATTAGAATTCTTGAATAGAAACCTGGTAGGCAGGTTGATGATTGTTATTAGTCTAGTCTGACCGTCCCGGTATAGTGCCGCCACTTTCAAGCGTAACTCGCCCGACCTAACGAGAGGTGTGTGCACTATAAATCTGTGCACATCAGTCTCCCCAAGCCGGCATAGCGGAGACGACAGTAATATGTAAAAAAATCTGTGGTATCAGTTGCTTCCGTTTATTGTCATATGCCGAACTACACTAAAAAAACAAATAGGTGATATTTTATTAAATATTTTTAATAACAGTAGAAAATTCCAAAGTCTGACCCAGCATCAATTATTTCTGTAAAGGATAAGCTGCCCACCCCTGTGCTAGACCGCGGCAGCTATAATTGTTATAGAAATAACATTACGTATACACGATTATTATTTGAACTAAAATAAAACCAGTCGAGTGATCTCGTTAAACGGTCTAAAAGAAATAATTTACAAACAATGCAACCGGTTTCAGTTTTTTGTAATTGTTTTACAATACAGCTGGCTAATATGGACGTTGTTGACAAGAGAGATTGTACGCTATCGGCCTAGATTATCCTTTGTTCATATACGTCTTCCTAAAGCTAGCATTGTAATGGGCAAGATCTTCAAAAATTAACCCATTTCGAGATATCACTTCAATTAGATGTAACTTATGATTCCCGTCTGAAAAAAACTTCGAAATCGCGGAGATATTTGAAAAACTGTACAGGTGGTGTATAGCTTAACAATTTTATAGATATTTTTATTGTCTATGGTTGTTACCTCACAAGTTTGATAATATCTTTTCTTTGTGTATTCTTACGATAACAGTATTTAATACAAATTGCAGCAATGTAATAGTATACTATATTATAAACACCATGTTTTAATTAAAATAAATCTTTTAAAATTGAAAGTTTGGTCGAATAATTTGACAAAGATTTAGTTTTTATGTTTCCTGGCAATGGTTTAGCTCCGTTCAGAACATTACGATTACTATATTAGAAGCGTAATTTTTAAAAATTAATTAAAAAATAACAAAGGAATCAGTTGGAAAACTTTTATATATTAAAGTTTTCCAAAAACAAGTGTCGGCTAAAATGATCTCTATCATGCAAAAAATATGTCAAAATATAGCTGTCACCATATACGCCTTGCCAATTGCAGAATATCGAACAATTTGATCCAATTGGGGTTTGGAAGCAAAAAGAATTTTTCTTCACGAAATATTAGCCGTCTGCCGTCCTGGGGTGGTACCACCACTTTCGAATGTAAAACCCGTGAAGTGACCTTATCGCATTTCGGGAACAGTTTGAAAGTAACCAGGTATAGCGGGAGGCGCCATACCTGTGTGCAGACAGTGCATCTAAATGGTGCATACTCGTCTCCTCAGGCTGGAGCGGAGGAGACTGCTGCCCGTAGAGATTTCTCGTACACTTAAAAAATATTGCAGACATTTTGACTTTTACTTTTTAAAATTAGACCCACTGTTACATTACAGTTGGCATAGAAAATAATAAGGAGCACACTCAATGGACAGTGGGTCTTAAAAATAAAAGTTGTAACATTATTTATTTAAACAAAAGTGCCACTTCTCTGAATGATCACTCAAAGAGAACTTTTCTAAAACCCATTGTTCATTGTTACCTAACAATAAACAGTATGAGTATCGTATTTTATTTTTGTTTCTTGCAAAAAATTGGAAAGTATGTAAGTTAACATTAATGTTTCAATGTTATATAAGTGGGCTATGGGACTTAATTATGCTTAGCTGTAATGACATTGTAAACACTTGGTTATACAACATTTATTATTATTATAGGTATCTTCTTTTTATATACAATAGGAATTATTAACTATACATATACCAACTACACAGAGTAGAAAGTTGAGATTGGGCAGCAGAGGCAGGTAGGTACAAAATATTTTGTGTTCTTAGGAAATCATCCTAAACTTTTGGATACTAGATACTACGAGTACAGTCAGCAAGAAATAGGGCAATTTTTTTATTGTAGCTCGGCATGTGACAACACTTCACCTGGTGTAAAGCTAGAGTGAGGTCCATGAATGGAAATAACTGCTACTACAGAGGAATCTTTACAGGCAGCAGTTGCCATACTCCACCCGTTATACCTGGCTACTTTTAAACTATTCCCAAAACGCGACAAGGTCACTTCACTGGTGTTACATTCAAAAGTGGTGGTACTACCCCAGGATGACAGACTGGACAAATAATAATCATCAGTCTGCCTATCACTCTTTGTAATTGTTTAAAAAAAAATTATGATGCAAATCGATCCTGTTCTTTATGAAGATTTAAACACTATGGGACCAATTTAGGTAACTAGAGGTACTGAGGACTGTAAATCTGGTTTATTTCTTTAATCTGGCATAGTGGAGATGACTGCTACAGGTCTCTATGGAAGCAATTGACTTTGCTCATGAACTGTAGTCTCGAGGCTGATTTGGATGAAAACTAATACTGCATTATAAGATTTTTGAAAAATCTTTTTTCCAGCCAGGAATCAAACCCATTGATTTTTTAAAAATAAAACAGACCATATTATTGCACCATCCGATAGTGTCTGGAAAGTAATGATACACAGCAAGTGTTGATCTTTAGTTAAATAGATAGGGAAATAAAATTTAATATCTGAAGCATTAATATTGTAGGTACATTGACATGCCCCAAAGTCATGCCACAATTGGAAGTTACACAATTTATGATCATGACCTTGCAAACTTGATTTTTACATCCAACACTACAGGAAAATGCCTAGGGTTAAGGATAACTTCATAAATTGTGTCAAGATCGTCGTCCACATGGATTATTTTCATAAAAAAGTATCAACAAAGAAAACTTATTTCATCAACCGATGTCACGTAATGTTATCAAACAAATATTATGCGTAAATTCATTACAATGTATGGTTAGTATTCATTACGCCAAGGCATTGGCATTTCTCCAAAATAACATTCTAATGACATAAAAACAAATAACCATATTATTTTATAACCACATTGGCCACTTACCTGAGACTAGGCTACAATTTCTCCCGATCGCTATCTTCCCTATAGACACTAAACTCAATCTAACACTACTCATTTTTATATAATTTTATTAATTCACTATACATATGAGATATCAAATCAGCGTCCACTAAACCGAAAAGCGAACTGAAATAAAGCGAGTAACAGTTGCAGAGAAACTGCCGTATGTAATTGATAATCCGAGTTTTATTGTATATTTTGTTTGTCAGCGAGAGAAGGTCTATTCTGTCATGACGCAACACTTTTCATCAACACTAACACTCGTAAAGATAAAATTAATTTAAAAAATGTTATAATTAGTATATTTATTTTAGCGAAACACGACCAAAAGTAATTTTATTTTGCAGTTATATGAGCGGCCATACTGATGTTCACAGCTGATTTTGATGTGCGAGGGAAATGAATTTTTTTTTCCACCACCACGTTGTTTCGATTCTATCGCCATCTATTTACTATTTACATAATGAAATAAGTTACTGTTTTACCGAAAGAGGGGTAAATGTTCGTATAGTCTACGTTAGGTGGCAGCACACAAACAAAAATTGTGTTTTGATTTTGCTAATTGAAATAAACACACCAATATTTTATATTTCTATTTATAACAATTTAATATTTTTCTTAAAAAACTTAACGTTATATATAATAAAGTAAAGAAATATCGTTATTAAATTGTATAAAAACCCCATTATGTGGTTTAAAGAATATAATTTAATATGCATTAACAATACGTCGTTTTATAAAAAAAATCAAAAAGTCTTCTATGAATGATTATTTTCTATATGCATTAATCACTATATATTTATTTAATAAAAAATATACCTAATTATTACAATTAAATTAAAAACTCAAAAAAGTCAATGTTGCCAATTATTTGAAGTTTGAAATAAATGTCAAAATATGTTCGAAAAATAAGATGGCTGACACTGAAACCGATAAAAACAGTATTATTAGACCTGGGAACAATAGCAAAATCGTGATGCCTAGTAATGGCCCTCGCCGTGTTACAATATATAAATCAGATACAGGATTCGGTTTTAATGTGCGTGGTCAAGTGTCTGAAGGTGGTCAACTCAGATCAATAAACGGAGAACTTTATGCTCCTCTGCAGCACGTAAGCGCTGTTTTGGAGCAGGGAGCAGCTGAACAAGCTGGAATCTTAAAGGGAGATCGCATACTTGAAGTGTGAGTACATTCTTTCATTATGTTAAATTCTAAGTAAGGTAGAGTTCAATGGCTTTTCTGTTTTAATGATGACAACTTTCCATGGGAACCGGTAGCTGCATAATTGGACGTATAATGTGTTTATGGGATATATTATATGAGTCACAACTGGTATGTCTTATTGACTTTGAAATTACACAAATTCAATTATGTTTAAATCCTTTTACTAAGCAGTAAGATAGCTATAAAAATACTTTAATTGAAGTATGTCGCTGTAAACTTTGTTTTGAATATCTTTTATTAGTTTTAAAAACATATTTTTAAAGTGTGTTGTTGACCTTTAAAACCATATTTGTTAACTGTTACAAATGCTTTTGTAAAGAAACCTTTTGTCTTTAAAACAGCTCTTATGCATAAATATGAGTTACATTCTTTTTTTACTTTGGTAGTTTTAATTATATTGTAATCTATCGGACCTTATATTATAGAGAATTATTTCCAAAAAAAATAATAATACATAATTTTATAAATACAAGTTAAAAGTTTATTAGCAACTAAGAATATAATAATGTAAATATAGCAGGCTAGTTTTTATTTACTTTTTTTCTTGATTAAAATTCAGTTTTTTTTGCTAATTTATGCGCTGGCTATTTCGAGACCAGTTTCTTGTGGTATTCTTAGTGTAGCCATAGAGCCTATGCCTACACTAATAAAAGTATTTTCAGATACATACTAGAGGTTTAAACTTCACACATCTGACATGAAAAAAGCGTAGGCCTAAAGGTGACTGCAGTCATCTTTTCTGTCGCGTCACATTAGGAGCGTTATTGCACATCTAGTTGTATATATCAATGATCACAATTAACAAAAAATTAATTTCTTAGCATCTAGTAAATTCATTTGAGGGTTAGATCCGAGTTTACATTTACGCCGTGAAAACGTAACGCAAGATCGCTCCACCAATTGGATTGCTTCATTTGATTTTTTATTACCTCAACGGTCAACGTAACGGCGCCCTAGATGTAAACTCATAGTCATCCCTCTGGATGTTCAATCAACTTCGCCAACTTGGAAAGAATTTTAAAACCTATAATAAATGTTTATTGCCCCCCAATATTTGGGTATAAGGCAAACCAACCAAAGTTAAATAATTTCTTAAATTTAAGAGATTTTTCATATAATAGGAGTTTGTTATATGAAGTTCATATTATATATTATTTATATATTATATATTTCTAGTTAGATTATGAAATTCGTTTGCTTTTATTCAATAATTTTAGATTTATTTATTTTTGTTTCTGCGTTGAAAACACCACACATCTCCCAAAGGTCAACAGCTAGAAAATGCTTTAAGGCATTAAGCTCGCCTTTTGCAATTTTTATATTTTGCGTTATTATAAACATTATTATATGATATTTTATTGTTAACAGACATTCCAACAAGATTTATCGAATGACAAATAGTGAAAAAATCTATTGATTTTATTTTGTTTATATTGCATTTTTATTTGTTTATTAACACATCAACGTTTCCTACATTATAAATGAACACTTTTACCAATGAGACAGGCAGTTAGATAGTCTGCCATCCTGGGAACACTTTCGAATGTAACACCCGTGAGGTGACCTCGTCGCGTTTCAGGATCAGTTTGAAAGCAACTAGGTATAGCGAGAGAAGTGTGCACTGTCAATCTGGATAGTGCACTTTCGTCTTCTCAAGCGGAAGCGACTGTAGACAATTTCTCTGTGGTAAGAGTTGTTTCTGATCATGTACTCTAGCTTTACATAGGGCTAAGTGTTGTCATAATAGATAGATACACTAAGAAAAAAAACACTAAAAACAAAATAAAAAATAGCAATAATCATATTATGAGATAAAATACGTAATAGTTAATATCATAATAAAATTTCGCAATATATTGTGCAGTCGTGCAATTATTGCATAAACTAGCCAATAAACTCAATTTTAACTTTCATTTTGTCGCGGCGCGTCGCCGGAACAGACTGGTTATGTATATTTTGTCGTGAAACTCGTACCTGTTTGTTTTTGTTTTCAATAGATAATACTTGTTTCGTTTTGCAGTGTTAATAGTGTGTTTTGTTGTATATCGATTATAATCGATTGCCATTGTTTTGTTATCTGTAATTATTATGATGAAGTTATATAAAAATTGAATACTCTGTAATCTTTACTTACTTACTTGGTCGAATAAAATTCTTCTTCTTCTTTTGTTAACTGGCCTCGGATGTCATAACAACAATACTGCCAATGTCGAGTAATCGTGCAATAGCTGGAGCAGATAGGTCCAAAAATTATCCCACATTTAATAGACGAAAAATATTATGGTTAACCTACAATGTGGGAAAATGGGATTGCAAAAAGCGCGCTGCAGCTGAACTGTCAATGTGGTTTTTTTTATTGCTATGCTAGGCATTTAAAAAAAAAATTATAAATATATAAACGCGGACATATTTCAACTGAATAAAATCTTTTATTTAAGATAATGATTATTGTTAAATAATTTAGTTTTGCCGCCAATATCCGTAAACATTCTTTTATAGACCAAATAGTACAATGTTAACAAATAAATTAATTCCTTATTTTATTTATTTTTAATTAAAAACTATACAGAATGTTTTGAATATTTTTATCGTGAGTTTGATGATACAAAATTGAAAACAATATTTGTCTTTACTACTGTTGCTTTTACTGTGATAGTACCTATCGTGTTTTTTTAAAAAAATGTTTAATCAAATGTATTGTCTGTATGAACCGTCCGCTTTGGTGTCTCGTACAAAGAATGTTAGAAAACGAAATTCTACTTTAAATTATGGGTAAGAAGAACTCTATTTGCTTGTTTTGCATTCCTAACTAAATGTTTTCATTGGAACTTTGTGCTAGCTAATTTAAACCCATGAAATTTTCTTTCTCGAGATTGTCGATAATTTTTAGTTCGTTTTGTAGGGATATAAGTTCATATTCATTATTACGAATCAGTTTTAATTTTTTTTTGTTTGGATTTTTGACTAATTTTTCTTTTTCTGATGCAATTTTTGAGGTTCTTTTGATAATTAGCGTTCTAATAATGTTGCAGATTCTATTAAGTTAATTTAGTTTTCTGAACTAACGTAAACAAACAACATATTCTGGTCTAAAACCGTATCTCGGTTGAAAGAAAAACAATGAGAAGTTGAACCCACGACTTCTCTTTTGTTCTTTGTAAATGTTAAATACCTACCTACCTACATAATTCACGCCTCTATTATCCATGAGCTTAGTCAAGCACCCACTTCTACATAGAAATGCATTTTCGCGCAGGATTCGCTTCCGCTATGCTTGCTTGACCTTGTTACTGCCGGTTTCTTTCAAGCGAATATCTAAACACGTTGTTTTTTTTTTATAATAATATCTCGGCATGTGATCACATTCAACCCGATGTTAAGCTAGTATGTCAAAACTAATTTATGCAGGTCCATGTTGAGAGGGCAAATTCCGCGCTATCTATTTGGCCGGCACTTCCTAGTCACTTCACGGGTGTTACACTTGAGAGTGGTAGTACTACTCTAGGACAGCAGACCGGGCTAATAACAATCACAAGTCTGCCTACCACTTTTTAAATATATCGATGTCTATAGATAATACGTAGGAATATAAATATGCAAGTTACATAACTATCAATTTTAAAAACAATTAATATTAACCAAAATAGCGGCCGTGGTCTAGCGATAAGACCGATGGGACCCGTATTCGAATCTCGCTAAAATATGTACGCCGTCCTGGGGTAGTATCATCACTTTCGGATGTAATACCCGTGAAGTGACACTGTCTTGTTTCGGGTACAGTTTGAGGGTAGACAGATATAGCGAGTGGAGTGTGAACTGTCAATCTAGATGGTGCATACTCCTCTCCAGTCGGCATAGCGGAGGCGACTGCTGCCTGTAGAGATTTCTCTGTGGTAGCAGTTGTTTCCGTTCATAGACCCCTTTACATCAGGCAGAGTTGTCGTATGCCGAGCTACAATAAAATAATAAAACGTAATCACGCTCAAAAGATTGCATACGTATGTGGGTACATTGATTTTGTTGGGTCACGGGCCACGGCTCTTATGAATGATAAAACTTTGATTTGGCTAATTGTACTCATTAAAGTATTTACTTAAACCTAAGGCCTTGATATATGATAGACGTCATTAATTGAATTACGTCTGAGGGGCTAAGAAGCTACTAGAAAAGGGCAATGCCCATTTTGTGCCCACTTGATATCTAATAGATTGTTAACAAAACAATAATAAAAAAAATTATTTCAATTATACCAACACATCGTTTACCAATGACTATACAATATTTAATTACATAAAAAAACTTATCATCAATTATTAAATAACCTCAAATATTGCATCAGAAAAAGTCTATCTACTCAATAACCCGGGTAAAAAAAAATAAACTGAGTGGTGATAAGAAATGTAGATTTATTCTTCTACAAAATGAACTAAAAATCATTGACTAATTCAGGGAAAAAATTGTGAGTCCATTTCGCTTAGGCGAATGGGTGGGTATTCTTTATTTATTTGCTATATTATTATCAATTGATTGATAATTGAGAGAGACATTACAAAAATAAAAAATAGAAAAAAAAAAATCAACATCTCAACCCCGCTTTGAGCACGGATGTTATTACCGCCAAGTTCGGCGGCCCTTCCAAGGAGCAATGGCTGGGTTATATACTGCTTTTTTGCATCGTTACTAATTAACGCAACTCGCATATCAAAAAACGTTTATTTTAGTATATTATAATAATAGTTATTTTTTTAATTTAATGCGATAATTTTTTAAATTATCTACGATGAAAATTGAACGGAAAAAAATCATTTATTGACTGGCTGGCATCAATGAAAATTAGAAGCTGTCGAAAAGCCTTAATATTTTATTTTAAATACAAATATGTTACATTAATTTATATGTTAAGTAATTAATCATATACTAACGCTACTCCTTATAGTATAGCCTATATCATTATATATGAATTTTACTTTTATGTGGGTGGTAGATCTAAATCTGATATAAACTTGTATGTTATAAACATAAAAAAAGAGAAAACTCCGTATTTATTATAATTCGCAACTTAGTTATATAGTTAACCTTGTTTTTTATTTATGTTGCATTATTAAAGGCATAGAATAACTATCCGTGCAGCCTGACCTTCAGTTTTCTTTTTCAATTGTTTTTAGCAAATTTTCAGGAGTGTTTTAGGGAAGAAAGTACGCAGTAAGCAAATTTTTCTATCGCGATTCCTCGCATTAATGAACACTTGCAGAAAGCAGTCGCCTCAAACGCTACTAGGTCACTTCACGGGTGTTACACTTGAAAGTGGATTTAGGGACTGCACACTGGGTTAATAATCATTAGCAGTAACTGAGTGGCTCAAAAAAACCTTTATTAACTCGAGACACTGACTAGCTTTGTCACTAGCTTACTGGACATGAAGCTAATTCTCTACATTTTTTTTTTTAAATTTTAGTTCAGCATGTGACAACACTCCGCCTGATGTAAAGCTAGAGTGCGGTCCTACGGATAAACCTGTGCGGGCAGCAGTCGTCTCCACTATGCGAGCTCGAGGAGACGAGCATGTACCATCTGGATTGACAGTGCACACTCGTCTCGTTATACCTACTGGCTACTTTCAAACTATTCCTGAAACGCGACAAGGTCACTTCACGAGTGTTTCATTCGAACGTGGTGGCACTACCCCAGGACGGCAGACTGGATAAATAACCATCAATAGCCTGCCTACCACTCTTTAATACTTTGCCAGAAATTACTCGCTTATGATCGATAATTTAGGGTGGTTTGGTTTACGGCGACGACGACCGTTAAACGTTTACATTTACTCCACACGTGTTGCAATATCGTGTAAATTCATATTGCTATCGTTAAAATCTAGAAAAAATAATAGAAAAACATATTTGGCTTCTTTCATACATTTGACGTTAGGAACATTGGTTTGACGATTACTTTAACTTTAACCAGCAAAGATTCGCTGGTTATGGTTAAGGTTAAAGTAACCTTCAAAAATGACAGGCGTGACGATGCACGGTGCAACTCGTGTGTACACCATAATGTAAACGTGACGGTTAAAGTAAACGTAAAAGTAATAGTTAAAGTTACTTTAACCGGCCTTCTGGTGCAAACGACCCTTATAATTATTAGTTATGGGCTTCTAAAACAGACCTCGTGTATCCCGAGCGTTGTGTACTGGCAATGAATTTTAGTTATCTATTTCGTCTATTTCTTTGTCATAGTTCGTTTGGTAATTAAAATAATTGACCTTTGCCCCCGCGACATTCACACTGTTCGAAGAATGACAATAATTATCTAATATTCTACTAACCTATTTGGTATGTTATCGTCTGAGTAAACCAGTTTATTTCGGATAAATTGGCTCATGTCCCGATTTTATTTGACTAGGGATGACTATTGACTAAGCTTTAGAATTTTATTTACTACCTATCGCTCGCAATTATACGTTTACAAATATACCACGTACAGACTTTCATCCCCTAATTCACCTCCTTTTGTTTTATAAGGTAAAAGGTAGCTTATGTTCTTCGGGATTCAATCTGTCTCTTCACCTAATTTTATCAAGGTCTGTTCAGTGGTTTAGGCGTGACAGACTTTCATATTTATAATATAGTTTAGAGTACAGATTTGCACTATTTGTATTATTTCCCTCCCCTGGTTGGATTTCGACAATTTCTTATTGTTTGTACATATGTGGGCAGTTAGCGATTTAAAATTACTGTAGTTACAGTATTAACACGAATTTTGCGCGTTACGCTTACTGTATTGTTTGCCAAATAATAGTTGTGTAATTTTACAGGATGACTGAATATTTTTTATTGTAATGTTTTTAATACTAATATAAAATAAAATAATATAATAAATCTAATGACAACCAACCGGTTTGTTTGCTTTTTCGTTGATAAGTTCGGCCTCGGTACCTACATCTTATACGCAGATCCTATCGGCTTGCAGTCGTCTGGGAATCATTGTCGCGACGTTGTGTTCCCTTTTGGTGCGTGAATTTGTATTTTTGAATAAATTTCGGTGTCAATGGTCAGTGAGATTTATTCCAAATTGTTAACGATATGTCTATACAAGTGGGACGTTCGGGGAATTTTTATTATAGTTTTTATTATTGTACCAGTACTGGTTTCGAGATTTATGACCTGGAAACGGAGGAAGTGGCCCGCGCTAGGTATAGTTTTAATTGTAAAGTATTGATTAAAATTTAAAAAAAAAGGTAAATAGTTAAATCAAAATATTTTAGTTATGTCGCGTTTTTAATCACAAATACGTGATGGTATGTTGTACTTTATTTTATTATTTATCTAACTGGTGGCGCAGTGTTTAGCATTAAATTATGTATGTACTAATTAGGTAATAATTAAGTTTTTTTGTAGTACTAAATTATTGTTTGAAAAATTAAATTGTTAAGTCTTAATTTTTAGTCTAATTTATTTGTACATTTCAACACGTAATTTTTAAAAAATATAAAGTTATATTTTATTTATTGATTTTTCTATTTTTACTAAATTATTTATAGACCTTTTATAACAGTTTTTGAAGATGATTTTAGTTTATAATTAAACGTAAAAATGTAGTAGGTAATCTGTTTGAGTTCAGATTTCTATAATTGTTCTTTTACTGATTAGTGATTTTAGTAATAATTACCTGCCGTTTGTTGGCTTCCTCCATGGCATGGCATTCATTCCAATTTTCACCTTTCCGCAACCACTGCCTGCGATTTTAACGACCCTCATCGTTTTACCTGGCCGGTCGTCTAATGTTGTTAATAATCTAATAATAATTACCTAAATCATTACCGAATTTAGGGCAGTACTGATTGCAGTACTATCTATTCTCATTTTTTTATAGCAGGCAATATTTTCGAGTGCCTAATTATAAACTAATTAAATCGTACAACTTTACGCATGTAACAAAATCATATACTTATAAGAATTAAAACGCAGTTTATTTTATTAGAAATGTATATAATTACTTGGTAATTGCGGTCGTTGGGTTATCTTAGGCACATGAGATGATTTAGTTGATGGTCAGTAGCATCTCCTACGCATAATTTTATATACGAGTAAATGGATACACGTTGGCAGAATTATAACAAGCAATTTTGAACTTTATTCATTTAGGCTTTGAGTCGATGTAAACAATGTAGTAATTTAATTGTTATAATTAATATATGATTTGTATAGTTTGAAAAAAAAAAAAAAACTATTTTAGATTTATATACTATTATACCCTGAAATGGAATTCGGGATAAAAAAATGTGAACAAATATGTTGTCAATTCAAAACAATAAACTCATTTTTGTCGTTTGTCGAAGGTACTAAAACGTCGTACGGAATACTGCTTGCAGTTTTAAGCTTCGAAAATGCCATAAAATACGACACAAAAATTAAATATTACTGTTTTAAATAAAATCGTTAAATTAGCAAAAAGGTCTAAACAGTAGTAGGCAGACTGATGATGGTTATCAGTCTGTCGTCCTGTGGCAGTACCACTACTTTCGAATGTAACACCCGTGAAGCGACCTTGTCGCGTTTCGGGAATAGTTTGAAAGTAGCCAGGTATAAGAGAGGAGTGTGCACTGTCAATCTAGATGGTACATGCTCGTCTCCTCAAGCCGGCATAGTGGAGGCGACTGCGTAGAGATTTCTCTGTGGTAGCAGTTGTTTCCATTCATGGACCGCACTCTAGCTTTACATCAGGCGGAGTGTTGTCACATGTCGAGCTACAATAAAAAAAAACAACATTTGAATTGTTGATTAGATCTAATTAATTGCGACGACTGTCCGAGGAAAATGTTTTCTACCCCTGAAATGTCACTTTGACTGTGACATTTTGTTGTTTACGTTTTCGATCTCGAATTCCATTCCAGATTACAAGAGGATGATGTAAGAGCGATTTACGACTTTATTTGGGCTAGACAAAGACTGACTCATTGTTTTTGTTTTTCAGAAATGGCGTAAATGTCGAGGGTGCGACACACCGACAGGTTGTTGATCTTATTAAGTCTGGTGGCGATTGTTTGACATTAACTGTCATTTCTGTCACGGCAAAGGTAAGGAAAAATCTACCTTATTATCAATGACGTAGGCGAGTGGCCGTGGTCTAGCGGTAGAAGGTGTGAGCTCACGATCAATGAGACTCGTACTCGACAGTACCAAAGTGACTATGTCACGTGTACTTTGGTCGCTTATTGTCTATGACAGATATGGGCAACCTTTGACATGTTGAGGGCCGAACTTTAGCGTGCAAATAGCTTCGCGGGCCGCGTTTAAAAGTACTTAGGGTGGTTTGCACCAGAGATGGCCGGTTAAAGTAACTTTGACTGTTACTTTAACTTTAACTTTGACAGTTACCTTTACTTTTACTCCATCAAAGGATGTGATGTTTGCCGCCTCACTGTCACTCCCGTGAGTATAAGTACCTAATGTAACATTTTTTAAATTAGGTTTTTTCAAAATGTCTCGCGGGCCGGATCATATCTTACAGCGGGCCGGCTGTTGCCCATATGTGGTCTATGATATAAGCACTAGACTAGCTAGGAATGTATGAAAAGAAATGGTGTCTCTTTCGTGCCGGTATAGCGGAGGCGACTGCTATATGCAGAGACATTTCTCTTATATCTAGGTTGACTTATAAGAATAATGAACTTTTTTTTAAAGGAAGCAGAAAGACTAGAACCATGCGACGATGGCTCAGCACCAATCGGCGTAATAGGTGGTGCTGCGAACTCCCGCGCAACAGTATATCAAAGATACGATTATACAGACAAGCGATCACTCCCAGTTTCCATACCAGATTATCGTCTAGTAATGGAGCGGAATACTGGACGCTCATACGTGGCTTTCAATGTACACATGGCTGGGCGACATTTATGTAGTCGAAGGTACAGGGAATTTGCCGCGCTACATCAACAGTTAAGAAAGGATTTTCTTGGTAATTATTTTATTATTATTATTTTAAAATTAAAAAAAACATTATCGAGATTTTGGTACTGGTATTAGATCTAGAATGAAACTTCATTCTGTATGATGTTAAGCTAGAATAGATAGAATAGGCAGCAGTCGCCTCCACTATGACTAGTTACATAGATATAAACCTTGAGCCTACTCCTTTATTTGGTAGAGAGAGTCGATGCGGTGACTTTTCGGTCCTAACCTTCCTATGAGAGTCAACTGAGTCAAGTCAAGTTAAGACTGTCAATTTTGTTCCGCAATTCGCACGTTCTTCCCACTAGTATTGTGTATGGTGGACAAAAAAAACACCAAACATAATAAGACACATTAAATAAGCTAAGACCTTCAATGTGTAACCATCCATAGGGATAAATTCCTTTTTTTTTTGCTGATTGTACTTATTTGAAGTTATTTAAATTCTGTCAAGTGATGTTAGCTGCAAGTCCAGTCGTTTACTAAGTTGGCTCGTATAGTAGTAGTCTTTATCCTGGACGCGACTGTGTATTTGTGAT
The DNA here is from genome assembly GCA_948150575.1 of Tinea pellionella. NCBI lineage: Eukaryota > Metazoa > Arthropoda > Insecta > Lepidoptera > Tineidae > Tinea > Tinea pellionella. The sequence continues at coordinate 2,856,443 of OX411259.1, read as the reverse complement.
TGTGACAAAGCTTTCTATTGAATTTCAGGATTCAATTTTCCTAAACTACCTGGAAAATGGCCTTTCACACTGAGCGAGCAACAGTTAGATTCTAGAAGAAGAGGCCTGGAGCAGTATATTGAAAAGGTATTTATGGTATATGTAAAATATTGTATACACTATTGAATGTAACACCCGTGTGAAGTGACCTTGTTATTCGGGATCAACTTGGAAGTAGCCAGTTAAACGAGAGAGGGAATGGATTGTGCACATACGTCTCCTCAAGCCGGCATAGCAGAGGCGACTGTTTAAAAGTGGCAGGCAGGCAGATTGATGAATAGCCACTATTTTCAAATGTAACACTCGTGAAGAGATCTAGTAAATCATAGAGGACTATGCACGATCGTCTTCTCAAGTCGGTATAGCGGAGGCGACTGCCTGCAAAAATTTCTCCGTGGTAGCAGTTGTTTCCATTCATGGACCGCACTCTAGTTTAACAGCAAATATAAAATTTTGTCATCACTCAGGTTTGCGCGGTGCGTGTAATAGCCGAGTCGGACGCTGTGCAAGAGTTCCTAACAGATTCGGACGACTCATCGAACCCTACACCAGTGGATCTCAAAGTGTTGCTGCCGGACAAGGAAGTCGTGACGGTATCTGTACTTAAATCAACGAATGCCGATGACGTTTACAAGGCTGTTTGCGAGAAAATCGGTCTCACTAAATCCGTGCAGAAGTATTTCTATTTGTTTGAGATTGTTGAATATAATTTTGGTGAGTACTTCCATTTTTTTTTAGATTGCAGCTCTCCCAGCATTTGCCTCTGCTATTCTTAGGCTCGAGGAGACGAAAGTGTACACCTGGCTACTTCCAATCTGTTTTAGAAACCCGACAGGGTCACTTCACGGGTGTTACATTCGAAAGTGGTGGAAGGCAGATTGGGCTAGTAACAATCATTGGTCTACCTACCACTCTTCTAGTTTCACATATGAGCTATTTTTCCTAATTAAGGCACTAGCTGTTCCAGGCGACGTTTAATTTATTTGAGTTTATTTTTTTTTAGACAAAAGTTAGCCTATGACCTTCTCATGCATGCAATCTATGTCGGCTCAGGCCGTTGTATAATTGAATATTAAAAATTAATAAAGAATATAATGAGGCTTCGATCCTTTTGCATTAAACGGGAGAATAGATACAATACAATACAATTGTCACGCCTTTTTCCCACAGGGATAGGCAGAGACAATGGAACGCCACTTACCACGATCCTGACACAACACCCTCGTTTCTTTCACATCCGCAATTCTCTTCATGCACGCCCGACGGTTATGGGCACTAGGCAGCCCTGCTTTCATGAAGAAGAATACAAACACAGAAGTACAAATAAACTTATATTTCAGAGCGTAAACTGCAACCTAACGAATGCCCTCACTCACTCTACATCCAGAACTATTCTACTGCGTCGAGCAGCTGTTTGGCAGTTCGTAAATGGTTGTTCAATCCAGATAGAGAGATCTCCATTGTTAAGGAAGATAGTAAAGCTGCGGCCTTTATATTCTGGCAGGTATGTATACTTCGCTTATAACCAGAGAGGTGGTTATCTGTCTGTCATCCTGGCTTAGCACCTGCTAACTGACCCAGTCGCGTTATGGGATCAACTTCGAAGTAGCCGGGTATAACGAAAGGAGTATCTCCTGTCAAATGGATGGTATAGTAAAGCCGGTATAGTGGAGGTGACTACTGTTTGTCATATTTCTCTGTTGATTCGGCTCAATGACGGTAAAGAGAGGAAGAGAGTTGAGTCGGCTGCGTGCAGTGAGTACTTATAGGTATGCTTGTTTTCAGTCCGTGGAAGACGTGAACCGCGGTATATGTCAGGCTGGTTCACGACTCTATCAGCTAAAAGGCCTGCAGGACGTGTCTCGCGCCACCGAGTATCTCAATCTGGCACGATCTCTTCCTGGCTACGGCGGAGTCGCATTCCCGCCTGCCAGAACCGATTCCAGGGCACATCCCGCCGTACAACTTACACTTAGTGAGTTTTTTTTGCGTATTTATGGATTCGACATTTAACAGTGGCCGTGGTTTAGCGGAGCCGTGTTCAAATCTCCCTAAATTCTGACCAGTACCAATGTAACTATGTTTTATGCACTTTGGTATTAGTGCGCCAACGTGGTCGATACAGCTGAACAAATATACATGCCGCGTGGTGTATTTTCAAAGACTCTGTCAAAACTGAATCGCGCTTTTTGTTTTGTTCGTTATGTTCAATTTAGTTTCCGTAATCATGACCGTTCAAATTAGGGTCCGTATTCATGACCGTTACGACATATAATTTTATAATCTATTACAGGTTGGCTAGGCCTAAAATTATCAGCGTGTAACGAGAGCGGTTCCCCATCAGGTCAATGCGTAGAAGTGGGGTGGGATATGGTGAGAGAATGGACGCCTGATGATGATGCGGCCGCATTGAGTCTGGTGTACGCGAGACCTGATGATTCTAAACGTACACTCGCGCTCTTCACTCCTTATGTAAGTACAGACTTATGATGGTTATTAGCCTAGTCTGCTGCCTGGGGTAGTACCACCATTTTCAAGTGTTAACATCCGTGAAGTGACCTAGTCAGCATGGAGGTAACCGGGTATAACGAAAGAATTGTGCAATGCAATATATTAAATGCTTTAATTGATGATATCTGTTTTTTTTTTTATGTAATTAAACATTGTATATAGATTGGTAAACGATGTGTTGATATAATTGAAATAAATCAATGAAAAAATAAGTTATTATTTTAGAATATCAAATGGGACCAAAAATGGACATTGTCCTTTGAGATTTTAAGTTAATTTAAGATTGTATTTTTCCTTCTTTTCAGTATCAATTCCTCTGTAACTGTCTTGATAGAATAGCAGAGGAAGCAAACTGGGTCGATACAGGCGAATAAATTTACTTATTAAAAAAATTGTTTATGTACACAAGTGTACAAAAAAATCAACTAAGTATATATATACAACGTGTTCGCATATTATGAGCCCGCAAGACGGTAAGCGAGGATTCTCGCTTATTCCTCTTTAGACTACTTGAATTAATCGACTAATTATAAGAATTGCCATTTAAATTTACAGCTTAATGTATATTTTAGCTCATAGTAAAATTCGGAACGCGTTTCAAAGCGTTGATGATTAACCAACCGAATTCGTTTTAAAGCGAATTACGACCACCAATAAATGGACGAATCATGATAAATGCGAACTAAGTATATGCTAAACCTAATTTTAAGCATATGTTAATAAAAATTTCTTCATGTAGAAAAAAAATGTTCTCAAATTCGCGTAGTCAAATTTTGAATGTTTCATATTTAGGAAAATATATTTTTCTAGTATCGTGTCGTGTAATAAAGATCACTATTAGTTGTGTTTATCTATGACATTAATTTATTGGATGGTATTATGCAATAAACGACCATCTTTAAATTTAATTTTTTGCAAATTAATTTTGCAGTTTTTTTTAAGGAAAACAATTTAACGAAATAAGCGAATAAGTGATATTATAATCGGATGTTAGCAGCAATTATTTTTGTATGGTAATTCAATTTTTTTTGAAACTACCCTACCTCTTCTAGACTGGTTGTTTTTAGCAAATATTCATGTATGAATAAGTCTCTAAGTATTGTTATTTGTAATTGTTAAATTTAAAATATAGTAATTTAAAAAAAAAAAGAAAAAAATTTGGCGTGTTTTGTATAACTTTAAAATAAGAAGTCTAATTTTTTTAAAGTTGCCTATTCCGTATTAAAAAAAAAATTAGCTTAATTCTTTAATAATAATTATATTCAATTGAACTATAAAATCGAATAAATATTTCTATACTTCATATTCTAAAATTAGCAAATAAACTTCGAGTTTAGCCATTTATATTTAAAAAAAAAATTAAGCAAAATATTATTAATAAGTAAATTAAATTTACATATTTAAGATATAGTGTTATATTTAGTACAATACATACAGTAGGGCGTCGCTAATCCTGACCGGTCTGGAAGTCTGCCGTCTCGGAATGGTACCACTACAACCCCACCACCAGTGTATCACCCGTCAATCGAAAGTTGTCACTGATCAAAGCGAAAAAAAATTGTATGGGATTTGGCGTTTTGTTATCACTTGGGTGACAACTATCGATTTCCTTTTGACTTTAGCCCCTAGTCTTGTTCGTACTTAGACGGTGCACATTCGTCTCCTCAAGCCGGCATAGCGGAGGTGAATGTTGCTTTCTCTGTGGTACGAGTTTTTTCAGATTGTGTTTCAGAAACGTAATTTGGTAGCTTTCTACTGTGGCCGGAATAGCGAGGGCCTACTCTTAATTCGTACGCGATGGGGTAAATTTACGCACAGAGGCCCGAGTACGAGTATACATTTACGCCGTGACAGTGTAACGTGAGTTCTTTCCACCAATAGGATCGCTACTTTTTTTCTTTTCTTTTTTTTCTTTTTTTTTATTATCTCGGTCAAAATAACACCGTCTGATTGGTGGAGAGTAATCGCGTTACGTTGTCACGGCGTAAACGTAAAGTCGTTCTCGGGTCTCAGCACCTTAGTTAGTTTCTAAAATGGTTAAACAATGACTGTTTCTAAAAGCCCTGCCTTTTTATTAATGAAAAATCTCGATATATGCTCTCAACTATTTTTATTATATTAAAATTTAATTATAAATAATTAAAAAATTATTCTAGTTAAAAAAAAAACATACAGTTTATTGTTGTATGTAAAATGAATTTAACTTAAGAATTTTTGGATGTTTGTCTCGCTTGAACCGTTTTTACTACGTTAAATATTTATTAAGAATTATTTAAAAAAATGTTTCTGAAATAACACACGGAAAATACGTATTATAATACAATATATTATACCATTATATCTAAAAAAAATATAAAATAACAGGTTATAGGTGCAGGGTATAGGCCAAATGGTGCACATTCGTCTCCTTGAGCCGGCATAGCGGTGGCGACTGCAGCCTGTAGAAATTTATCCGTAGTAGCAGTTGTTTCCATTCATGTGCCGCACTCTAGCTTTCTTTACATCAGGCGGAGTGTTGTCATATGCCGAGCTACAATAAAAAAATTGCATTACTTTGCATAAGTTATTTGTAGTGTACGAATTTGAATTAGGGATAAAAAAAATGCGATTTTTGTGTTGTAACAGTTTTGATCTAGGGTTGTTACATACCTTAGACATCATTTGTGAAATTTCTTCTGCTGTCCATATGGAATTTTTGACAAAGTAATATGTGTAAACGTACAAAATAATTACCTCATTGGCGTAATAAATAATTAATGTAGTAAATTTGGTAATTTTATTTGCTTAGGCATTCTTAGAGATTTAGTAGCAATATTATTAAATATATGTTGTAGTATTGGGATGTAAGAGTTGAAGTTTGTAAAGTTTTTAATACTGTTAAAATTACTAAGCGAAAGTCCATATATCTTTCTTTCTCTAATTGCGTGTGTAAAATAAGGATAGAATGAGTTTTGTTGTTGCGCCTATAACCGGATATATCAAACGGCTGCCCCATGAAGCCCATGCCGCGTTTCGGGAACAGTTTGGAAGTAGGTATAACGAGAGGAGTGTGCACTGTCAATCTGGATGGCGCACATTCGTCTCTTGAAGCCGGCGTAGCAGAGGCGACTGCTGTTTGTAAAGATTACTCTGTAGTAGCAGTTGTCTCCGTTCATGGACCGCACTCTAGCTTTACATTAGGCGAAGTGTTGTCATACGATTAAAAAAGAAATATCGATATTTTGTGCTAAATTTTCCTCCTAATTTTTAAAAGCTTTTCACTGTTTGTACTTAAAAAAAAAGTTAATATTTATTTGTGTTTGAAGAGCAATTCAAATTTTTGCCTGTTCCCTATAAAATTAATTTACATATCGTTTTTTATTGTTAAATTAAATTGTATATAAGACAAGCTTTAATTCGTTTATTTGAACGTAAAAATTTTATAAGCCGGCATAATGAGGCTGCTTTACTTTACACGTTTTCATTTTAACATATCAATGGAGTTTTGATAGTTGTTTTTAGTTTGTCCTAATTTTGAACGCTTTTATGGATTTAGTAGTAATTTAAGTTGCGTCGTAACTACTGCGCGAAGTCAACTCGTGCGCATTATGTTGTGCGCCTATATTGAAATATTTTTAGTGTGTGTAGTAGCAATAACACCCAGAAAACAAATACCCACATTTTTTTAATAAAACAAATACAGTGGAAACTCGTTTTAACGACAAACTCCTTAAAAGGTCGAAATTCCCTGACTATGGTTGGTTTACATTGTTGTCCATACTAAATGATACACTCTATGTAGCATCACACCAACTCTAAATAACGACCACAATATGTCCTTATTAAACAATAAACAGTACTTTCTAGTTGCCAAAATTAATAAGAACTTCAGCTGTGTACGTTCTTTTGTTGCTTTATTGTCTAGCCCGTATTTACCTTGACTGTCGGCATCATACGGATCGAAGATTCTGTCGTTAGGTTGTTATGCATAATGTTATATATATTTTATTGGTAAATAATATTATATTAGTAAAATAGTATTGATTTTTCTTCTCTTCGTTTAACGACAACTCTATAACGCTATAAAATGCGCAGTCCCTTCAGTGTCGCTATATAGAGTTTACACTGTATTTGTTTTGACCTTTGTAGGCTTTATAATATTTTCTTGGGTTAGGAAGCATTGAAATTACATGCTAAACTCTCGGTAAAACCCCAGTAGTCAAAAATAAAATTAAAATCCGTTTGAAATAGCCAGTTATAGCGAGTTTGTCTTGATGATGCACATTCGTTTCCTCAAGACGGTATAGCGGAGGCGATTGCTTGTTGCAAAAAATTATTTATGGCTGTAGTTGTTTCCAGTTCATAGACAGCACTCTAGCTTAACATCTGGCGGATTGTTATCATATACCGAGCTACAATAAAAAAACTATCGATATTAGAAGTTAACGTTTGAGGTGACAGACAATAGTCGTAAGAAACAATAGCTAGCGTTATTAAAATTTAACGGTATTTTTACCGGTATATTTTTGTAACGTTACTTTACGACGGTATTTACTAAAATACCGACATTTCAGTCTATTTGTTATTTTCACCTGTTACATATATGTATGTGTTTAATTTCTTTTAAATATATAATAATTATAGTCACCGTTATAGTAGGTTAGCAAAGAAAGCGGTCTAAGTGCGGCATTGTTTGTTATACTTAAAAATTATAGTACAAAAATGGAAAATTGTATGTGATATAGATTGTTGCTATGGGATGATATATTAAAAGTAGATTTTTAAATATATAATGTATAACGGTCCCTGGTAGGTAGATTGAAAAGTTCTAAGTTTTGCGGAAATCATTAACAAAAAAATTCTTTTTTTTTATTCAAAGCTGCCTCGTTTATGATTCCTTTCAAATAATGTTAGTGAGGGTAGGTACACAAATATTGCATCATTACACCAACCTACCCTCACTAAATATCAACCAGGCGGAGTGTGTTTATGTGGAATAAAACTCTATGTAAAGTATTGTTTTGTTTTATGGTTCTGCTTTTTCTAATTATTTACACTATCAATAGAATCTTCCAGTATGATTTCTATTTTAAATAACTTAAAATATATTTTAGTTAAACCAAAAAACACACGGGGTGGGTCCGGGTCGGATGCGGATCGGGATGAGGGTACGGCACATTTGATTCCTTGTATTTATATATTGTATTCACACGGAAAGTGCACGCAGGTCTCTGTGCTGTCGTTGGTATAAATACAAGGAGCCCTCCGTTCTCCCGTGACGACCCACACCCGCCCTATCTGTATTTTTAAAAGTTCATACAGTTGACAAGCGACCCCTTGCTAACAATTTTATACAAATATACAAATTAATATAAAACTCGACCGAGATTAAATAATGTAATAAAAATTAAGGATATATATATTTTTTTATTATCTAGCATAGTTTCTTATATACTTTTTTCAATTTGCTGTCAACTTGTATGAACGAACGTTATTGTGATCGTGTGATTGGTTTTTTCTTTTGTAGCTATACGGGATACTAATGTTAGCGAGGGTAGGTACAAAGTCACGTCAGCTGTCGACTGTCAGTCGTCGGAGCGAAGTCGAAGCGACCACACGTCTCCTGAGGATGCCATGTGGAGTGGCGAAACGCGTCGAGAGGTATTGGTGAAGGGTCTAACATTTACAGCTGATGTACCTTTGTACCTAACATTAATTAGCGGAAATTAGTTGCAAAGTAGTGTTTAAAAAGATTTTTTATTATTTTTGTACTTATAATTAAAAAAATGTCTTTTAAAAATGCTTGGCATGTTTTTATGAAGCAGATAATGTTCTTGTCTTTTTCTTGTTAATTGTAGCAATCTCATAAAAATGTTTTAGTTTATCAATTAAATTGTGTGAGTAATCGTAAGTTAAGATGTTAACTTAATGTATTACTTACTCAACTAATTGGACGACTGGTTGGCCGTTTGTTTGATTTTTTCTGAAGTTGTACGATTAGTTAGAATAATCATGTAACAGATCTTTTGTAATGTTGTGTATACGAACCAAACTTTATGGCGTCTCGGAAGTTAGCTGCAGTTGCTATATCGCGCAGGTACACTTAAGTTTACAATAATAAAATTAAAAGTTAATCTTAAATATGAATAGAACATATAAAAATAACCCTCTCACGTTCATCGTGCCCAGCTGTAAACTCAATTTGTGTACTTGTGCCTAACTTCGGACCCGCCATAATGTTTGAATCTACCTATACTTTTGTTGGTATCTGGTGGTCGTCCGACTAGTTGTGCAATTAATTTAGTTATGTATTTTATATTGTAATGTACTTATTAATTAACTGTACTTACTGTTTGGAGTCGAAGCAGATTTTTATTAAAAATTAAATTTTAATTAATTATGTCTCTTAAATTATTTTTTAAATATCAAATAAATTAGGCTTATTAATTGTAATAAAAGTGCAATAATGATTATTTATTTGCTATCGAAACTATTATTCCACTAGAACTGGTTAATTTTAAGTAAGTAAAGTTTTTTTTTTTGGTGTTTAAGTAACTTTTAAGTGCCATTGCACTTTGCTTGTCTTTTTTTAAACATAACATAGTTTTTTTTAAACGCTAGTATGTCATATGTAATTTGAAATGTATTAATTTTAATAAATCAATCTTAATTAGATCATTGAGTTAATTCATTGGATTTTCTTTTTCAAAAAAATAGCTCCCATTATCCCTACTTCATGGTTACTTTAGTATCACTATTACTCTTCTTGGACGATCGTTATAATAGTTACGGAATTAAAAAATTTGAAAAGGTTCTGAGATTAAAAAATACATATCTTAACATTCTTACCGCCAAACCTTTACCCTTAAATGCTTATTGTTGCCAAAAGTATACATACCATCTTTTTCAAAATACAGTGAAAACTCGATTTACCGACAAACTCCTTAAAAGGTCGAAATTACCTGACTATGGTTGGTTTACATTGTTGTCCATACAAAATGATACACTCTATGTAGCATCACACCAACTCTAAATAACGACCACAATATGTCCTTATTAAACAATAAACAGTACTTTCCAGTTGCTAAAATTAATAAGAACTGCAGCTGTGTACGTTCTTTTGTTTGTTATTTTGTTGCTTTATTGTCTAGCCCATATTTACCTTGCCTGTCTGCATCATACGGACCGAAGATTCTGTCGTTAGGTTGTTATGCATAATGTTATATATACTTTATTGGTAAATAATATTATATTAGTAAAATAGTATTGATTTTTCTTCTCTCCGTTTAACGACAACTCTGTATAACGCTATAAAATGCGCAGTCCCTTCAGTGTCGCTATATAGAGTTTACACTGTATATATTCTTTATTAGTACCTAAATTTCCTATAATATCCGACTTTATTAATTCAAAATAAAAAATCATGCGATTAAGGGATGGAACGTGCTTATATTTTTTTATGACAAACTCAAGTTAAATACGAAAAAACAGCGGGATTTGAAATTTTTTGCTAGCGGTACTTATTTGAAGATGTTAACTTCTGTCAAGTGAAGTTAGCTGCAGGTCCAGTCCTATTCTTGGCTTAGTTCAGCTGTGGCAACAATGCACTCATTTGCTCCTATGATCATGTTAATTTGGATTTATTATTTAAAAAAAAACTCATGTCTCTATTTTTGCCTATTTGTTAATAAAATCTTACATTCCACAGTAGACACAAATGTAATATTTCAGGCAAAAATATATTGTCTAGTGATTTGTGTGAAATAATAACTTTAATTTTATTATTATAGAAATTTTTGGCTTATAAAATAAATATAAAATATTCTCAAAGTATTTTGTTTTATTTAAGACCTAATTAAAGAGTGGTAGGCATAGTGATGCTGGTTATTAGACGATCTGTCGCCCAGGGGTTTACCGCACTACCATTTCCAAATGTAACACCCGTGAAGTGACTCCCGTTTCGCAATCAGTATAACGAAGTGTGTACTGTCAACCTGGATAGTGCACATTCGTCTCCTCAAGCCGGCATAGTGGAGGCAACTGTTTGCAGAAATTTCTCTGTGATAGTGCGGTCTCTAGCTTAGCAGTGTTGTCATGCCGTTTTTTTTTTTATTGTAGCTCGGCATGTGACAACACTCCGCCTGATGTAAAGCTAGAGTGCGGTCCGTGAATGGAAACAACTGCTACTACAGAGAAACCTGTGCGGGTAGCAGTCGCCTCCACTATGCCGGCTTGAGGAGACGAGCATGTACCATCTTAGATTGACAGTGCACACTCCTCTCTTATACCTGGCTACTTTCAAACTATTCCTGAAACGCGCCAAGGTCGCTTCACGGGTGTTACATTCGAAAGTAGTGGTGGTAGTGGTAAAAAAGTTGTTTTTAAATTCTTAAGTCAGCGTGCAGCAATGCTGGCTGGTGGGCGTAGTTAAAAAGTATCTATGGTGCAAAGAATTTTTTTGATCGGAACTCCGCTCGCATGTTGCGTTCGACGCGTGTCGATTGTCCTCTGACTAAGCCTTAACGCAATGCAGAATGATTATTTGAAATCATCTGCTAGTTTAGCATCGATAAGTGATATTCGTGAACAACGAATTAACAGTATCTTACTCATCGCGATTTGGCAATAACTCAGACGACTTGCACGTGACTTGTTAACATAAGGTCATCTACTCATTTCCAAGAGAATTCTTAAAGGACAGTAAAACCAGGCAGTGCTATAGTAAACCCAGTGCCGGATTAGCCACGTAGCAAGAGTAGCAAATGCTACGGGCCCCCCGAATTTGGGGGCCCCGCGCTCCAACGCCTGTCTGACCGTAATATAAAAATATTAATTTAAATAGGAGCGTTAAATGCCTTAAACGCGAAGCGCCTTAAGCTATGCTTCACTTCCACTTATTTAATACCCTAAACTTGAGAACCTAAAGCAAACCAAGGGCCCCTTGACAGAATTAGCTACAGGCCCCGCGCTGGCTTAATCCGGCACTGAGTAAACCCCTTCGTGTAACACCCGTGAAGTGATCTTGTCGCGTTTCGGGAACAAAATGGAAGTAATCTGCAATAACAGGAGGGGTGTGCACTATCAATCCAGATGGTGCACTTCATCTCATTGAGCCTGCCATCTGCCTGTAGAAATTTATCTGTAGTAGCAGTTGTTTTCGTTCATGGACCGCACTCTAGATTTACATCAAGCGTAGTGTTATCATATGCTGAGTTACAATAAAAAAACTCAAATGTAACAACAAAATAATTAACATAGCAAGTAGAGTCTGCTCTGTCAACCCAGGGGTTAAAGTCAAAGCCAATCGACAAAACAAAATACTCGTATATGGGATTTGACGTTTTACTGTCACCTAAGTGATAATCAAACGTCAAGTCCCAACTCAAGTGACAACTATCGATTAGCTTTTAGCCCCAAATGAGATTCCAGATGACAAGTTACTTCAAGCCGACATCAGTGGCCGTCATAGCAGATGTTATTATTTCAAGTAGTAGGTGATATTTATTTTCTGCCGTTTTGATTCTGTACATATATTCCGCAGTTTGATTTCGCAAATGATCTTGAGTCGGAGATAATGTCCAAAAAACCACTATTTCGGATTTTCGTTTATTTTTTAATCATAAATTAGTAATTACCATATTCAACAATAACAATTGTCACGCCTTTTTCCCACAGGGATGGGCAGAGACAACGGAACTCCACTAATAAACAAATTCAGTTTTTTTTAAATCACTTTTTTTTTCATATTTTGAAAGTAATTTTTTAACTATATAGACTAGATGCAAAGATATAAATGATATATGCCTACACAGACCTTGGTAGAGATATCAGGTAAAGAGTTAAACTAAGTAAACTGATAATAATTATGAGCCGTCTGGGAAGGAAATATTAATAAGAAGTAACGTGTCAGGAGATTCCTACGTCTCTACATACATACATACGTTCATAATATACACTTATTTTTTTAAATTTATATTTATATATACTTTATTGAAATTTTACAAAAGGTGGACTTAAAGCCGTAAGTCTTTATCTACCAGTCGACCTTTGGGTAAGTGAGAAGCGGTAAAGGGGGATTATATAAATATAATAAATACATAAATAAAATATACAATATATACATACACAATAAACAAATACCACAATAAAATATAATAAATATAGTATGTTATATAAATAATAATACGAGAAGTTTCCTAATAGGCAAGGAGACGACTTGAGCGTCTAGGAGAATAGGGTGTTGCAGCTTTATATGTTAGGTTAACTATTCACTAAGGCATATATAAAGCATGGAACCTTAGCAACAGAGGGTATAACGGACGGTGCACATTCGTCTCCTTAAGCCGGCATAGCGGAGGCGACTTGCCTGTAGAAATTCTTCTCAGGTAGCAATTGTTTCCGTTCGTGGGCCGCTTTCTAACTTTAATTAAAATTTTCATTTCGGCTTGAATATTAAGTCTAAGCAATAAAGCCTAAAATCGCGAAACATTTTTCTTTAGGGTAAATCGGAAATGATATAATCCGTCTATCGTGCACGCAATTACAAAACTACAAAGCGGTTAAATGCACGTAAACGAGAAGACATCCCTCTTAACACAGCAACTAAAGGTATTAAAGTTACCGCATCCACTAAGGACGGGTTGTGCGAACTGTTTTTACAAAAATGTTTATTTTGTGATTCAGTGAATTTTCATTTTATTTTTATTTATTATATTTAATTTTACGTTTAGTTTGTATTTAATTTTTTTTTTGTGGTAAGTTTAATTATTTTTTTTACAAAATCATCGGTTCTTTTTTTATTAAATCGTGGCTAAATGCTAGATTGGTTTATTATTAAATTATGATGTAAATTTAATATTTATAATTCTTCTTTTTAATTTTCACCATAATTAAATAATTTTATAATATTGAAATAAATTTTAATTTTAATGATCATCATCAATTGTCACGCTTTTTCCTACAAGGATAGGCAGAACAGAAGCCTTATTATTAAATTACAATAAAAATTTATTAGAAAAATGTAGAGCAAAAATAAAAATTAATAAAAGTAACTATTAATTTTTATTTATATTAAATTATACGCGTAATTAACTTCAGTCAGGTTTTGTTTTTGGCAAATTTTTATTACAAAATAATGTTTATTTATTATTATTTTATTTATAAACTTTACTATCGTAATTTTACTCGTAACCTTCTAATTAACCGCTGTAGATAGCCTCAATGACAAAATTACAATTTTGACATATACGAATGAGATAAGTCAGTCGTAAATGTAAAATTTAACAGAACTTTACATTTTTTTAAATTTTATTAAAAACAAAACGTCGAAAATGGAAATTGATTTCTTTTATGTTATTAAATGAATTAAGTGGAGGGTTTGATTTAAAATGTGACGTGTATAAAGAAAAAATTAAGTAAGTTATTTATTAAAAATGAGTTCAAATGTGTTCGGTTTTTCTCTAAGAAAGAAAAATACTTCATGTAAAAATCACAGGTTTGAAGGAGAACATTTTTGGGCCCACTTGATACCTAATTGTTTGGTAACAAAACAATATTCTAAAATAATATCTTTTTTTAATTATATCAACACATAATTTACCAATCAATAGACGATGTTTAATTACATCAAAATATATCATCAATAATTATTAAAGCATTTAATATAATAATAACCTCAAAAACCTCAGAAAACATCTAATTACTCACTAATTTGAGTGAAAAAAATTAAAACTGACTGGTAACAAGGAATATAGATTGATTTTCTACAAAATCATCGACAAACTCAAGAAAAAAATTGTGGGCCCATTTCTCTTAGGCGAATGGGCATTCTCCTTTGTTCCCGGTGTTTTATAATAAATATATATATATCAAGAAATAAGCATACACATTACACATATTATTTTTTTCTTACCTTCCAGGCGTCTTTTTTAGACTCATAAACGTAAAACTGAAAACACTGAAAAAACTGAACTGTCTTAAATGTGCGGTATAGGTAGTATGTAATTTATCTATCTATGCGTTTCATAGAAACGGTGAATCGCTTTGCTCATAAACAAGATTTATTATCAACTTATTAAAACAAACGATACGTCTAATATACAATAACTGTCAAGTAAATTTTGTTTCAGTTATTAAAGTAAGATAAGTTTTCAATTTATGCGATATTTTATTATATTCATTCGTTAATAATCGTTTAAACTATGATTAATTATTTATTTCTTTGAATAATTTTATTGTAGCTCAGTATATGACAACACTCTGTCTGATGTTAAGGTAGAGTACGGTCTAGGGACAGAAACAACTGCTAAATTGAAATTCCTACATGCAGCAGTCGCCTCCTCTACGCCGGCTTGAGAAGACGAATGTGGACGATCCAGGTTGAAAGTTGCTGTCCTGGGCTAGTAGTCGGTAGTACTACCACCACTTTCGAATGTAACACCCGGGAAGTGACTTAATTGCATTTCGGGAGCAGTTTGAAAGTAGCTAGGTATAGCGAAAGGAGTATGCATTGTCAATCTAGATGGTACACACCGGCATAGCGGAGGCGACTGCTGCTTTTTTTTTATGCTTAATAGGCAAGCGTTTGACCACACCCTGCCTGGTGTTAAGCAGTGATGTGGTCTATGGTGGAGCACGCCTGCCTATGAGGTACCTGTTCACCTTCGATTTGAAGAGACCTATGTTGTACGTGTCGGGAAACACAGACACCGGGAGGGAGTTCCATGCTTGTAGAAGTTTCTTTGTAGTAGCATTTGTTTCCGTTCATGGACCGCAGTCTAGCTTTAAAATTTAAATCAGGCGAAATGTTGTCATATGTCGAGCTAGAATAAAAAAAAAACAGTGCACACTGCTCTCGTTACCAGGCCCGTAGGAGAAGTGCTGCCACTAGATTGACCCTTTAGTTAATTTGCAATGTCAACTTTAAAATATTATTTGTGTAGAGATATTTTAAACTAGACGTTCAAGTTTATTACAAACGAGTAAACATAACGTTCCGTTGGGAATTAAATTGTTTTATAGTAGACATGAGTGTATAAGTAACATTGTTTTGCAAGGTTGCTTTATTTACATTTGAATGAAGTCTATATAAATTGCTTATTGTAACGTGTTATGTGCATTTAATTATTATTACATCAGTGCGTTTGTATTATTATGTTTATTATACATACGTATACAACGCAGTGGCATCCCGTGTGGCATGCTTCTCTCCTTACTGCTCGGCTGCATAGTTTTTCATTTTCAATTTTTTTTTCCATTGAACGTATGTGTGTTGGTACCTTTGTGGTTGAAACGTGGGTTGCAATGATATTAATATATAATTTTCTTAATTTTGGTGCCCCATATTGTGGTTTAGTTATGTTTGTTAAATTAGTTACGACTATTATTATTATTTTTTTCTGAATTTATAATTCAGTTTTTTTTGTTAAGCTATAATTGACGAGTTTTTTTATGGCTGTCTTCTCGTCATATGCCTTCCCGAAGCCAAAAGCAGATTCTGATGATGAACAAGTGCATGCCAAGTCCATGCCTACGTTAATAAAGGATTTTCATTACATTTCATTCATTTCACGCTCTGTGGGACAAGTCTCAAGTATTTTGTATTTATTTTACCTGTTGCTTAGGATAAATGGGATTCATGCGTGGAAACAACTGAAGGCGATTGCAGCCTGCAAATTTTCTAATAGCAATTTTTTTAAAGATTTTCATGTAGTTGTTTTTTGAAGCCGTAACGGACGCATAACATCATTAACGAAAGCGCGCCCGTCCGTTTATCAGCTGCGAGTTGAATGATCTAGAACGTGATACGAAGCCGTCGCGATACCTACATTGCTTGTTTTTTGATATATATATTTTTTATATTATAGCTCGGCATGTGACAACACTCCGCCTGATGTAAAGCTAGAGTGCGGTTCATGAATAGAAACAACTGCTACTACAGAGAGACCTTTCCGGGCAGCAGTCACCTCCACTATGCCGGCTTGAGGAGACGAGCATGTACCATCCAGATTGACAGTGCACACTCTCTCGTTATACCTGGCTACTTTCAAACTATTCCCGAAACGCGACAAGGTCACTTCACGGGTGTTACATTCGAAAGTGGATGGATGATGATGGACCCCAGGATGGCAGACTGGACAAATTACCATCATCAGTCTGCCTACCACTCTTTAATAGTGCTTATAGGCACTGAGCGACCAAAGTACATATAACAAAGTTACATTGGTACCGGTCTTTAGCGAGGTTCGAACACAGGTCTCATTGATCGTGAGCTCACGCGTCTCACCGCTAGACCACGGCCGCTCTAAATGTTTTTAACACATAAGGTTATGTAGTTGATATTGGATCAATAGAAGTAAAAAAAACGACGCAAAAATCTAATCTCAAAATCACAAAAATAAAAAAAAATACTTTTGCACCGGGATTGATTCGTCTTTTTACAACGTGTATAGAAAATTGTAAGTAGGTATGTAGGAACAAAATACTTATAGGTACAAGTTATAACCTTCACAAAAAAGATTATTCTAATAGAGGCAGATTATTTGAATTATGCTACAAATGTTAGCAAATTAGTACATTTTACTAGAGTTAAGTTATACATGATGATTTAAGTTGTTTCAGCATGATACAATAGCCATAATATTAAGTACACTAAAGAAAGTGTAACAACGATGTTACTAAGCAATTTATTTGAAAAATATTTTGACTTTTATTTGTAAATGAAATAATTTTTACACTGCGAAAACGAAGCTCTAGCAAATTACCAATTTGACTTGGTAGTTTTTTGGCAACATACAACCAAGACTTATTCAAAACGTGTAAAAAGCTTTGTCAATATTAAACAAGCAATGTATGTTAACAAAGTAGACTTGTTTAATTTTAACAACTAACTTTGGTTGTGAATAGCAAATACATTTTCTCAGTGTAATAAGAGGTTGATTTTTATCTTATACAAAAATTTATGCGCTCGCTGTAGAAAACTGTTCAAAACGCCATTAAAAAGTATTTCTGTTAATTACAAAACAATGCAAATGTTGATGACTAACAAATCGTACGTAAGATTCTAGACATTTTAGGTATTATAAACCACATCCAGTTACAGCGAAAAAGTCGGCTCACGCGCATCATTACAAAATGATTACCATTGATTACCTATTTCTCATTACCATTCAATATCATTGCCTTCTAAAATAATTTACGTTATTTAACGCAATTTGGGGTGATAATTTTTGACTGCGTTTATTTCTCCTTTAGTTAAATTCAAGTATGGTTAATTGTTCACGCTGTAAAGACTGCGGTGTTAAAATATATACATATCATTTAGATTATTGGTTATATGGTATATTTATTGTGTCTTTTGTTATAATGTTTTTTTATTTTATGTTTTTTAAAAGTGGATGACAGTTACTACGTCACTATTATTAACCTCGTTTGAATTTATCTATGAAGGTATTTATGCAGTTTTCATATTATTAATGTCTGAGATTTTTGAAGAAAGTTATTTTATTATTTATCATAACATAAGAAGAGTTTTAGTTTGTTTATTTGTAAAGAGTGTAAGCTGAAAAACAATTTACAATCTTTATTTAATGTAAATTTTAAATTGGTGAGTCAATTAAAAAAAATTAAACAAAGTTTTAAATATTAGGAAAATAAAATGAATTTTGAAACTTTAGCATGTAAAACTTTTTTTTTATGTTTGTTATAAATATGCTATAAAATAGTAGTATAGCTATTAACTAATAAGCTTCTAATTTTGTGTTGTTTATTTTTTAAAATTATTATTTTTATTTCTCTCGTGCATTCGTTCATACAGGAAAGAAAATGAAAAAAGGAAATTATCTTAAATATTTTCTTAACTTATTATACTATAATATTCTAACCAAATAAATATATTTATTATATTATTATTTATCACTATTTTAATACCACCAAAATTTTGTATTCCAATTTTTAATGTAACACGTATTTAGAGCGGCCGTGGCCTAGTGATAATGAACCTGTATTTACAATCCTATGACTGCTCAGTTAAAATCTAGTTAACACATACTTTTCCTTCAAATTCGTAAATTCGTTCAGTCAGTATATAAAAAAAAATACTCAGTAACCTATCATTAACATTAGACGACAATAACAACTATGATATTATAATCTTTTCCATCTCGATGACGTCACTGCAAGCAAACTTGAGAAAATGGTGAACACAGCCTAATCGCAATGTAACTATGGTAGTCGCGTTAATCTCTCTGTACACAGGTTCTTGTGTACACGGCCTTGCAATATCGGTGTTAAACAGTGTTTAGCCAACAGTCTCAAAATTTAAAACAACCTGATACCATGTTTCTTTGAGATATTAGGTACTTTGTAAATTAAAAGAAATTAGTGGAAATTAATGCACGATAACGGATTAGATTAAGGAAAGAAGTAAACTGAAAACATCTAATGAATCTCTATTTCAGAACCATGAAATGAATTGACCCCAAGAGAGATGGCTGATGATAAGACAGACGACCCGAGCCCTGCGGATGTAGCCAAAGGTCTGAATTCACTAGAAATCAGAAGAAACAATGACATACCGTACGCCGACGAAACAGTTGAACTTGAATATATTCCTCCTGAAGAACCGACACGACCTGCCAGACAGAGAGATGTAGAGGCTGAAGGAAATGGTGATGTTCAATCGAGCCCTAAAACTGAACCAAAGAGAAAAATACATGCTTCGGATATTGGAGAAATACATAGTGTACCCGGTAGTGATACAATTGTAGTAGATACACCTGAAGGCAAACTTTACATTACATTAACAGATAGCGATGGTAAATCTAGTCAAAACAATTCTCCAAGCACTGATGAACCGAGCACGTCTAGAGCTGCTGATGAATTAGAATCTAAAGTGATGATAGAAAATGAAATAGATGAAGAATTACGTTTAAGAAGAACAAATTTAACTAGAAGAAATTCTATTTCGATGCCAGCTTTACCGAATTTGGGACAAGAAGTTTTAAAGAAACAGAATATGAATCAACATC
Source organism: Tinea pellionella (assembly GCA_948150575.1). Classification (NCBI taxonomy): domain Eukaryota; kingdom Metazoa; phylum Arthropoda; class Insecta; order Lepidoptera; family Tineidae; genus Tinea; species Tinea pellionella. Next base: position 2,836,887 of record OX411259.1, on the reverse strand, counting down.
AAAATGTAAGTTTATTCAACTTTTTCTTTATTTTCGACCTTTTTGGCGAAGTGGTTAGCATGTCAGCGGTGGTCTTGGGTTCGATTTCTACAATAAATAAATATGTACTACGCTCAAATGTCTAAAATTAGGCATATAGTTTACTAATATGAATACGAAGTTGTGGACAACAGCTAGTACTTTTATTATTCTTTTAAAAATTGTTTCATGCCTGGGATGTTTGTATTGTTCTTGTTCTGATACCCATAAGTAGTACAGGAGGAATATTTTTATATTAATATTATTTCTATCTGTTTACCCCTTTAATGGAATTGTGAGATATGTGATAAAGCGGTCATTGTCTAGGTCGTGGTCACGGGTTCTGTACTAATGTATATTTTTAAATTCTTGTACTTCAGTTGTCATTCAAAATATAATAAATGGCGTCAGTAAGAAAGGCGGAAGTGTTTGTTTTCTCGGTCTTGGCAGAAAATTTTAACTCATAAATAAATATTTATTGTTTATGTAACTTTTGATAGGCTTAATCTGTTAACTAATGACCTTTTAAATCTAGATAGTAGGTTTTAAAAAATGTCTAAGTATTTTGAGATCTGATTAACTGTCGATTTGATAATGTTATCAAGTCTCGTGTTTTTTATGATAGTGTCATAAAGAAAGAAAATCCCTCAGTGTTTTTGTGCCAATCTTATCGAAAGTGTGTGACTTCATAATTTAATTAATTTAATTAAAAAAATAATTAATAATTTTATAGTGAGTGAAGACTAATTTAATTTTTAATTTTTAAAATCGAATATAGTGATAAAATGATAAATTAAGAGTGTATCTTAAGTAACTTGGACCATCTATTTTAGTTAATTAAAATATTGTTCAACTCGTTTATCATGATAAGCAATTTGAGATGTCTCTCTTTTAGATTTTTTGGTTATCAATTATCACGAGCCATTACTACCAAATACGTTTGAATAGATAATATTCGTGAAGATTACAAAATAATATTTAAAAGACAACTGTGAAAATTTAAACAAAAAAAAATGGGTCTAAAAAAGAAACCAAATTTAAAAGTAAACATACCATCGTATTCCGATGACTATGTGGCGATGCCGTTAAGCACAAAACGACTCATACTAGAAGCTAATCGTATGAACAATGATATTAAATTCGCTGATGACGAGGTAGATGAAGCTAACCGCCCAAGTACAAGCCAAACGCCAGGAGCAGCATCTGCTGAACCATTCTTAACTCCGGGAACTTGCGAAATACCAAAAACACCAACCGGGATTGTTTTCAAAACGGAACACGAAAGATCTGTAACTCCTGAAGTGAAAATTACTGAGCCCCAAGAGGAAAAATTAAATAGTGAAAAGGATATCATCAAGAATGGTGACGTCGAGAGTCCGGTGATGTTGAGAAGAACGATGAAGAGAAATTCTGTTTCTGCACCTGCTCATTTGACTGAAAATGATATTGAAGCTTTGAGAAGACTTTATAATATTAATTCTAATAAATCTGTGAGTATAATAACTATAAAATTTATAATAATTAATGCCTGGCTTAACTATATCAAATAAGGGCTCAAATAAGCCCAAACAAGATTTATTCTATAGTAAAAATATAAAGAAAATATTAAAAAGAAAAATAGATAATAATTATAGTTCTAAGTAATTTTAATTTATATAATAAAAATTATAATTTACTATATTTATTTAAAAAATTATTGTATTTGCGCATACTTTAATAATTTATTTACTCTTGCAAACTAGCTTGCAACCCACCCGTACCTTTGTATGCCTACGTGTTGTACGTTTCGTTTTATCCCCAGGAATCTTTTAAAGAGATGAAAATATCGCAGTACCGCACGTTAACGCAAAAAAAATCTAAATCTTCTTCAAAAAACGGGCTATTTGACGAAAAAATAATTTTTCAAATTCCTTGCTACAAGACTGATATTTCGTTTTTTGTTCGATCGGTACAGTTACATGCATCGTTCGATTAATACGTTAGAATTACTCGTACATTAATAATGTACGATGTACGAGGTTTGATCGCTAACGAGGTTCTTGAAGCTTACTGAAACTTTATTTTACGTCATCTTAAAGTAGATATGGAACAAGGAAACGTTATGTTTTAGACATAGAATAAAAGACTCTTTTTGTTTAAATCTAGTAGACTAAATACTTAGATCTAATTAATTATTTAATGTGTTATTTTGCCTACGGATGATAAGTCGTTCATGAATGTGTAATAAGATATCATTATTTAAATATTCTACCATACATAAATAACTAGATAGATTTCAGTAATTAAGTTAACAAAAAACCAACCTCAAAACGAAAAAATACACATATAAAATAGCATACTGCTTACACATAAAGCACAAAGGATTTCTTTAATATCTCGACACACCTTGAAAACTAATTCAATTCAGCTTCTGTGAGTCCCCCTCCAAGTAAGTGGACTAAATTATATCATCTCATAACAACTAGTCTAGAGTTATCTTTGTGTAGTCGAAAAATGAATGACGAATTAAAATTCAGTGCTTTAGCTAATAAGTTTAAATACCGATCGCCTTTATGGAGAGATTCGGACTCGGAAACTCAAAGTAGTGGCAGCAGCGCAAATAGAAATGGTTTAATTGGGAGTAACGATAGCATCGGCATTCATAGTGGTTCCAGCAGTTCGGATAGTATTAATAACTTCTTGGATTCGAAGGTATTGTGCACTTTACTTGTATACAGATAAGGTGCAAATTGATTTAACAATTACATTTATTATCCTTAGAGTTATTCTTTGCATTTAGGTTATGTTGAAAAAGATTAATCATTTGTAAATTCTGTATTATGATCTACGTAAAGTCTATGGAATGTATACAGATACCTAAGTAGGAAAAAACGTCTTTAATAACATACGAGTATGTTTTATATAGTAACGCGGCATGTGTGGTATTAATTCCGCCTGATGTTAGACGAAGGTAGAGCGCGGTCCATTATAGATACAACTACCATCGCACAAGAATTTCTGCAGGCGTCTCTACTATGCCGGCTAGAAACGGGACTAAGTCGCTTCAGGAGTGTTAAACCTGAAAATTGTGGTACTACCCGATGATAGCAGAGCTAATAATAATAATCATTTGTCGTCCTTTTTATATTGCTCTATTCAGTACCTAAATATAAATGATGTAAACATCCGATAGATGGCGCTACTACTTAAATAAAAAATAAATAGTAACTGTAGCGTAATGGTTAGTCTTTTATTCGGAGGTCCAGGGTTCGTTCCCGGTCGATACAAATATTTATTTAATTTATTATTTCTGTTGTTTTTGTCCTGCTATCCCTATATTGAATAATATCTATTATTTCGAAAATATAGATTAAATATGTTTTTATATTGTATGAATAGATAAGGGGGTCTATTATTGCCGTAACTTGATATACTATTTAAAAAAAATGTTCACGTTAGGTATAACCTAATAAAAAACGACACCTCCTCAGATATAAAGTTAATAAGTGTTGAATTGATTAATTAATCACGAGTGCATTATAATTATGCAGTCACTGTAAAGATGCGCGGGAGTGCAAGTGTTCTGACATATTATGGAATAAAATATGGTGATAACATTCCTTTAACTAAGGTAATTCTGGATGAATAAAAATAATATTATGTTATACTTATTTTTTTATTTCAAAAAACAAGTTTTTGTGCTCTTATTTTGCTTATAGACAGACACGTTATAAATCACATTGCGAAAGTAGTTTGCCTTATATATTGCATATACGTCTGGCATAACGGAGGCGACTGCTGCCTGTAGACATCTCTCTGTGGTAGCAGTTGCTTCTGCTCATGGACCGCACTCTAGCTTGACATCAGATGGAATGTGGTCAGATACCGAGATACTGTAAAAAATAGGTTTCTGTTTAATTTTCACCATAAAGGACAATGTCCATTTCTGGGTCCACTAGATATCTAATAGTTTCTTAAACTAAACAATATAATATAATATCTTATTTTTTCATTATATCAACACATCAATTTACCAATCAATAGACAATGTTTAATTACATAAAAATACATATCATCAATTTATTAAAGCATTTAATATAATAATAACCTCAAATATTGCACCAGAAAATTTACTCAATAACCCAATAGATAAAAAAATTAAAACTGATTAGTGATAAAAAATATAGATCTATTTTTCTACAAAATGTGGGCCCATTTTTCTTATGCGAATGGGCAATTTTTTAAAGTAATAATAAAAAGATATTCACAACTTCAAGATTCCCTATAAGATTCGCTTTAGTAAGTAACATAACAAAATACGTAGATGATTCAATATCACGAGTTAAATCCTTTAATTAGCACTACGAAGAGTTAGTTCCCAAAACGTATATTCCACGCCTTTATAAGAAAAAAAATCGTCACCAAATAAAATAATATAGTTTATTGTTTCTTAGAGTTAAATATTAACACTTTCGTAGAAGGATTAATCACGCGTTACTAAAGTTTACGTGTTAAAGAAATTTAATTTTTTTATTACATGTTTTTTAACAGTGTGTGTATGTAAGCAGAGGAGTCATAGTGTATGGTGTATGATCAATCCGGTATAGCGAAGGCGACTGTTTTATTGTTGTCGCCGCTCCATACTCATTCGAGCGGTTCATCAAGCGGTGTAGAGTCTAATTATTTATTGGGTTTTTAATATAGTCTGAAATTTTTTTTTAAAGTAAGTTTGAAAAATACTTATTTAAATTAAATTTTACGTTAAACACCCATCAGGAGAAGGTGATCAAAAGCATAAGGACCAATTAATTATAACGGCTCGTAGGAAATAATTCACTGAAAGTTTTTTTTTGTTAAAATCCGTTGGTTTTGTTTATTCATTAACGCGTCTTCAATAACTACGAGTATATAGCCAAATTTATGGAATGATGGAATCACGTAATCATACAAAGCCGAAGTAATCATTTCAATGTTGTGGTAATAAAATAACAACGAAAACTAGACCGCCTTCATTTACTTGGCTCGAATAGTGTTTCTTCTCGATGACCGCCCGGTGTAACGCTAGAGTGCGGTCCATGAACGGAAACAACTACAGAGAAATCTAGTTTCATCAGAGAAAATAGCAGTCGCCTCTGCTATGCCGCCCTGAAGAGACGAGTATAAGCAATTATGTAAATTAATTTTAATACGATATAATTTATGTAATAAATTCTTAGGCCCCAGTTAAACAAGTAAACCTGATTTAAACACTGATTACATTTTTATTAGCAATTTATGGCGCCAAATATTTGTATATTTAAGATAACTTAAGTGAAGTAGATAAAGTGGTATTATAATGTTATATTTTTCATACTTGTATGTGTATGTATGTAATTAGGATTTACATTGTGTGACGTATTTATTACGTGTCTACAATCGTAATACATAATAAATAAATATATAAAATTTTAATTTATTTATTTTCTTGTTTATTTATAACAGCCTGCTAAGACTGGTTATTTAAAACAGATCTGCTTTCGTAAATCTGTATTAGCAACCTTTAATAGAAAATTGTAAATATATTTTTACAGTAGCCCGGCACTCCGCTTGCAAATTAAAGCAGTGCCGGATTTAAGCATAGGCAACATAGGCAGTTGCTATGGGCCGCCACCACACCACAAAACAACATTAAAATTAAATCGATAAAGGCTCAGTAGAAACAAAAAATACTGAGTTTTGTTTTAAATTTTGTGTTAGCCAACTTATTTAGCTGCTCTCTTCTTTATCTTGACCTTAATAGAAACTTTCAACAGTTAACCACAAACGATTTGAGGGCCTCCACAACATGCTCTGCCTATGGGCCGTCCAAGTCTAAATCCGACGCTGAATTAAAGTGCGATCTTATTGCTACCACTGAGCCTCTAAAGTCAGTCGCCTCCTATATGCAATACAATACAATTGTCACGCCTTTTTCCCACAGGGATAGGCAGAGACAACGGAACGCCACTTACCACGATCCTGACACAACACCCTCGCTTCCTTCACAAATCACATCCACAATTCTCTTCATGCACGCCCGACGGTTATGGGCACTAGGCAGCCCAGTTTTCATGAGGATGTCTCCTATTTGATCGGAAAACACCTTTCTGGGTCTGCCTTGTTTAACGCATCCATTCACATCAGATTTATATATTCCTTTCGTCAATCTCCTTTCACTCATCCTTTCCATGTGCCCAAACCATCGAAGCATCCTTTCTCAATCCTCGTCACTACATCATCTTTCAAACCACATCTATCGCGCACAACACTATTCCTCATTCTATCCGCTATCGTGACTCCACATACACTCCTTAATTACCGCATTTCTACAGCATTAACTGTCTTGCTTCTTCTGACATACCCAACATTCACTTCCATACATTAATGTAGGAACAAGTCCTATATGCTGGTTTAATAAAGCGAAATCTAGTGTACATCGTCCATCCAGATTGACCGGATAAACTCTTTTTATTATACCCGGCTTGTAAGCATTCTAGGCTAATGTCAAATCGTGACCAGAGGTAAAGTGCCGTAAAGTGCGATTTCTCCACCAATAGGATGGGTTCATTTAAATTTTTTAACCTTAATTTGTTTTGATTGGTACTTTACGCTCTGACAGCGAAACGTACTCATACTTGGCCCTCTGATCATTTGAAAGTGGTGGTGCATACTATACCCCGAGACTGCCTATTCTAATAACCGTCATTAGTCTGCCTACCGCCTTTTATAAAAAATGTAACTTTCAGATTCCTGAACATCACCAGAGTACTGCATCTGCTTTCAGTGATGGGGACAATACGGCGGATGAACACAACGAGATACTCTCAGATGATGATAGACCCAAGTACGTAGATTTTTGAAATAATATTCTGACAAGTGACCGCATTTCGTCTGACATTCAGCTAGAGTGCGGTCTGAAAACGGAGATAACTGCCAAGGAGAAATATTTACAGGCAGCAATCGTCTCTACTATGCCCGGCTACTTTCGATCTTTTACGCGACTTTAAATTAATGGTTACTCAAAATTACAGGACAGCAGGCCACTGCTAATACTCACTCTGCCTACGTTTTGCACCTCTTAGTGCGGTTTTGCTTAATAAATAGTTTTTAAAACTAAATCCTAGCTTTAGAACTCTTTATATTCTCTATCTCAATAGTTCAATTGCAGATTGTAACACCTACATATTAAAGTTCAAATTTCTAAAAATACTAAAGATGCATTGTGCAATGTCAAAGCCCTAAATCGTTCCTTTAATAAGGAAGTCCCGTTCGTCCGATGACCCACAGTCAGATTCAATCAGTCCCGTTCAGAATAAGCCAAATTGCTGTTACTACGTGTCTTACTTACCATAATTTGAAACGACTTTGAGACTGTATTACTTAAGCCATAAAGGCGATTTTAGTATAACCCGTTTTGCAAATTTGTCATTATTACTAATGGTTATCGAAGTAACTATTGTAGTTGTAACGAGTATCCTTTGTTTGAATTTTATTAAGAAGCTAAGAGTTGAGATTGAGCATTTATTTTGCGTAATCTGAATTTAATTTATTTCTTATTTTATTGCATTTTTCCCGATCCCAAATCACGACTAGGTCACTTGTATCCTACATTGTTAAAACCTACAACTTTTAAAAAATTTTAAAAAAAAGAAGTAGTTTTTTGTTTGTTTACTTTTTTCGTATTGATTTTTGATAACATAAGTGGTGAACAAAAACCAGCAGTTGGAAGGGTTGCTGACGGAAAAATAGAATTGTATATAAACAGAATGGCGGAGTAGTTTAGTAGTCAGAACATCCGTACTCATAACGGAAGGCGAGGGCTCGAATCCCATATCAGCTCAAGCTGTGTGCATGTAAATAAAGAGTAGTAGGCCCAGTCTGCCGTGTTGGGGTAGCACCACCACCCCAGCCAGTTTTAGCGAGAGGCAATCTAGAGATTCTAAAAAAGTTGTCAAATGTAAATTTATTTATTGTACAGTCAAGAGCTCGTGTAGCTTTACACGTTGGACTCTGTACCGTTATTATTACAATCGCCGTAGATGTAAGGCTCGTACTACAAGTGAAAAGCTTCATGTGCTCTCGACTTCACCTACAATTCATACTTTTCTCATCCTCCATATAAGAGAGTGTGTACTGTCAACCTGAGTTGTGTACATTCGTCTCCTTGAAGCTAGCACAGCGGAGGACCACATAAAAAACATAAGTAGAGCCAAATTATTAAAGTAGTTTTCATACGATGAAGATGGATTGAAGTACGTATCTTATAATGGACAATTGACACAGATATTCACTCTTACAATATTTATCTGCATTAATATAACTGACTTTATCACTAACGGTAGGTAAACACGACACATACCTACATTGAATTCAAGCCAAAACAAAATATATTTTTTACTACCTACTTTTTTTATGATATACGTTCAACCTAACCTACCAGTGGAAACTGTTAAGTGACGGTCGGTTATATATGTTATTATTTATTTGAATTTTAAGTTGTTTGTTTCCCGAAAATAAATAAATAAATAAATTTTGTACAATAAATAGTTAACAAACATCTCCCAAAGGTTAACTGGTAGAAAATGCCTTAACGCGTTAAGTTCGCCTTTTGCAATTTTTATATTGTATTTTGTGCAATAAAGTATTTTATTAGTATTATTATTAACAATCATTAGACAAGTAAATGGGGTTGTAAGTACCAACACTATCAAGATTTAGAGATCAGCTTGGAAAAAGCTGGGTATAACATTAGGCTGTAGTAAGTGTGGTTACTTGCCGAGTTATATAAAAAAGTTTGAATTCGAAAAAAAAAGAAAAGGTTTAACTTCTTGTCAACATATATCCGCATTTAAATTGTTTAAAGTGTTTATTATTCGCTATGAAACGGAAGAAAGTTATACAACACATGCAATAAATAAGAGTGTAATATTAAATAAATCATTATTTGAATATCTATCTACAATAAATGTTTAAACAACACTTTTCGAGTGTGTTTAAGTCCCCTCCGCTATGCCGCCTCGAGGAGATAAATGAAGTACATTCAGTGCACATTGCTCGCGTTATTGCCGGCTGCTTCCAAGCTTCCGAAGCTCGATTAAGTAACTTTACGGATGGTACACTTGAAAGACCCCAAGACAGCAGACTGGATACTAGCCATCATCTTCAGTCTGCCTTTTTTTTTCGTATATAAATATAAATAATGACAGAAGTTATGTGTAGTGCATAGGTACGACGAAGGAGCTTTCCAATAACAAGACGAAGGATCAGACGATACTGGTTTATTTCTTATATATGGCTTATATATGGACAAAATCAATAACTTATAAAACTATCTTTTGGGGTTGCATGGTTATCATGAAACTGAATTCAATTTATTGCTAACGATAAAGATTAAAGTTAAAATTAGTTTGTATTATGAAAAAATTACAGATAAACTAGCATCCCTTATTTCTAAGGAAAGAACGGTTATCGTGTAATAAACTACTTTATTGATTTTCTTATGACTGTCGATAAATATAATGGTTTTCTTAAATGGTGTTTTTACACTGACATAAACAGGTTTAAACGTTTTTTTTTTGTTTTAAATAATCATAGAATGAATTACATGTACGTTTAGTAATCGTAGTATAATGGTAGTTATTGAATCAGTGTAGTTAATGCACATATCGCCGAAGATAGAGAGAATACCATTCTGACTCAGCATGTGCTTGCAATTCACTCCCAATCGTACCGGGAATGGTCGTTTCGATTTCATTGCTCTTTGTGTCACGAGTTAAAATTTCAACCAATTTTATTGTTCAGTATTTAAAAACCGTCGTTTAAGAGTCGATTTTTACGTTTAAAATTAGTTTCTTTTTTATGGTAAGTAATTTATTTAATGGTTTTAATTTATTTTTTGTTTGGGTTTATTTTTTAAAAACATTTTATAAGTCAGTTAATGTTATATAGGTAGATAAAAATTTATAGGTAAAAAGATATGAGGTAGGTGAAAACGCTTAATATTACTGCGTTTTTTATACAATTTATAAATTATAATTTTTGTTATATTAAGGTCGGATGAAGCTATAAAATATGTATTAATATGTAGGTGATAACCTTTTCTAAATGTTCATGGTTAATAAATATTATTATTATAATTTATTATTATTTTATTTTGTTATTTACATCTAGAACGTACCCGTTAAAAAATTAATACAAAAATAAATTAAAAATAAAAACAATAAATATTGTTTAATAAAATTGTTAATTTAACATAATAAACATAATAAAAACAACAAAATCAAAAGAAAATTAAAGAAGCCCAGTTCAATATAATCCCGTTTTAGATTAGCTTTTACGTAGCTAGATACAGTAGTAGAGATCGTCCTGGAACACATTAGTCTCATCAGGCCGGCATAGCGGAGGCCGCTGCTTCCTGTAAATATTTATTTCTACGTATTTGAACGAAGAAGGAAAACTTTATATTTAAATAATTTAATAAAGTAATATCTCTGTATACCCCGTTTGACAATAAACTTATTTTTATTATTATATTTATTATTGGTTTCTTGTAGCCGTCTTCTCGCTAAACCTGCCGAAGTAATGGTAGAGTCTGACTATAAGCAAGTGCATGCTAAGAGCATGCCTATGCTAATAAAATATTTCCATAAGAAATTATATTATTTTGTGTTTCTAGAGTACCTCTACGTAATTCACGCCGGAAACCCGGTGCACCAAGAAGATTAGGTCGCAGTGAATTCAGAATGGATGACGAGGAATATTCTCCAAGCAATTCTGTCACATCAATTAATTCTATAGCCAGTTTATTGCGAGAAAAATTACAGGTAAACTTTTCACTTATAGGCCCAAACACAAACGATTCTCCTACCCTAAACTAGGGAGCCGTCGCCTAGCCGGTACCGATGTAACTTTCTGCGGTTGCTGTCTGCAGAAATTTCAATTGGTAGCATCATGGGCGGACTAAGGCCTAAGCAACCTAGGCACGTGCCTAGGGCCTGTAATTTTAATTATGTTTATTTAATTTTCGTATTCCTTGGATTCCGATAATTAAATAGAATTACATGCTTTAAAACCAACGAAAAGTATGTAGCATGCCTGAAAAATAGGCCCAGAATTACAATGTTGCCTAGGGCAATTGTTTCCGTTCATGGACAACACTAGCTTAACATCAGGCGTCATATGCCGAGCTACAATAAAAAATAGAAATAATTTTGATCGCTCAGTGGTAGCTTTAATTAAAAGAGCGATAGTCAAACTGATGATTTTTATGCCCAGGCTGTCGTCTCTGTTGTAACGAAGAGTATGCCCTGTTAACTGTCAACTCATGTCTCGAAGCCGGCATAGTAAAACTGTAAAATAATTTAATGTAATTTTATTTCTCTTCCAGTTTATCCCACAAAAGATAAGAAATCAAAAACCCTACGACTACAGATTACGAGCATTCGTGTTGTTAGTATTTTTAGGACTTTCGTTTTTTATTGGTTTCGCTTACACTTTATATTATCGAAAGGCGGAAAGTAAAGAATATTTTGAAAATGTTAGGATCGTAGAAGCTAAAAGAATTCTACGAATTTATAATGTTGATGAAGTGGAGATATTGAAGGCTAATTTAGGTTGGTAATAAAGATTTTAAAATTACTTTCGATATATGACGTATCGTATAACGAGAGGAGTGTGCACTGTTAATCTAGACGGTGCATACTCGTCTCCTTAGGCCGGCATAGCCAGGAAGCCACTGCTGTTCGTAGACATTTGTAGTAGTAGTTGTCATCAGGCGGAGAATTGTCATATGCCAATAAAAAAAATCAAGCCGCAATGTCGTAAAACATCGCCAAGGCAAGCGCGCTCGATCTTCAATCAGCTGTGAGTTAAATGATCTCGCGCGTGCTACGAGGCCGCCCCGACATCAGTTACATACGAGTATCAATCCTTGCACGTTGCTTGTTTTTGATATTTCGATGATGTTTTAAAAAATGTTTTAATGACCTTAAATATAAAAAGAATTGCATATACCACCTCATTAGAATGATATGTACTTTACATGGTTGAATACTTTTGTTTACCGAGGATTACCCTTTTGCACCCTTTATACTGACTTACATTTCCTTTGAATATTTTCAGCGGTGGATCTAAACGGAAAAATCAAAGCGTTCCCTTGTTTACCAGAACATATAAAATCTGACGGGTCGAAGTGCTTGGAATATCTACAAACAATACGTTTCTATATAAATAAATTTCCACAAGATGATATTGATAATACTACTTGTTATTCTATACATTGGAAAGCATTAAAACCTGGTAAGATCTTAATGAGAGGAGCACTGCCAACCTGGATGATGCACATCTAGTCTCCTCGAGCCGATATAGCGGAGTCGAATATTGCCTGCGGACATTTCTCTGTGGTAGCTGTTGTTTCCGTTCATGATCGCTATTTGGCTGAGAACAAGAAAATGAATGTGCCATGGGTATCAGGATAGGGACTTAAATCGTCCTAAATCCTGCATATTTACTTATTTTGCTTCTTTTGGTTTTGAGCGAGGGTCAAACTGCTTAATAAACTAATGCTCATGGACTTGTGCTTACCATCAGGCCAGTCGAGGTCACATGTCGTTTCAAAATAAAAAAAAAATAATAAAAAAAATATAATGTGCTGACCGGAAAAATCTCATTTATAGTTACTTTATCATAGACTAAGATCAAATCCATAACTTTTGGGATATTTCACATTGTAGTAAAGTATTTTAATTATTATTTTTTTACAGATGTAACACCAAATGACTGTTTCGATTGGGGTGATACAAAAGTTCATTGGTACGGCGGAGGACAATCTTTAAACTTAACCTGGCCTTTAGACGCAGGCTATTTAGATTACACGCCATTTATAACCGGTGATATTGTAAAAACCGAGTGGAGTAATGTACTTAGAAGATATTTTATTAATTCTAAGGGCGTAGCTATAATAGTAGACGACGAAACCCCTCTTCATGTAGCTGTTAATGAAGAAAATAAAGATATTTGTTTAAGAGCTAAGTATGATGACTTTGCATATGTCAATAAGGTTACTGATTTAACGGAAATGAAGTATAACATTTGTACGTCACAAGATATGAGAGCTCTGCATTTCTCTGTACATAATCATCAAGGAGCACCCCTTTGGGATGGACTCAAGCCCACTGATATAGAAACGCTAGAATCGCTTATTTCAGAACCTGTATGGCAAATAGCACCAAGATTTAAGGACGAATTGCAAACAGAAACAATATCCAACTACACAGAAGATGTAATCAACCTTGGATTTTTAAAACAGGGTCATGTTCTTATTAACGAATTTTGGCAAAACGAAATTGGTGATTTCGATGTGGACACAAATAGATTCGAAGCCCTGAACGATACGATAGATAAGTTACATAGACGCGGTTTTAAAGTCGTATTTACTGTTCAACCATATATTAGTACAGAGAGCAAAAGTTTTGCCGAGTGTGTTCAGAAAAGATTGCTGATAACCGAGAGGAATGCTGATAGAAGAATACCATCTTTAACCAGGTTTAAAAGTTCAGCAAGTGCTGGAATGTTAGATATAACAAACAATGGAACTGTACCTTGGATTTTAGAAAAACTTGAGTCTGTTATAGATTTATATGACATTGATGCATTTTATTTCGATTTGGGTACAGCGTACGACATGCCTTATTACTATCAAACTGAAAAACTATTAATTAATCCTGATCAGTATAAAGAAATATTTATTAAAACGTTTGAGATGCTTCTGAACGTAATAGGCGTGTCGTCAGCAGTATCACTACCGAGACCGCCAATATTTGTTTCATTACCACCTTTTGAATCATCTTGGGAGGCAATAAAACTTGTAATACCGACGATCTTAACTTATGGTATCAATGGATATCCTTTCATAATGCCTGGAGCGGTAGGTGGTGATATTTATTGGCCTGGTAGTGAACAATTTGTTCCGTCAGCCAGAGGATCTTTTGATTATTACAATTTTAATATAACTAATTCAACGCAAGAAAATGGAATAGATTTACCTGAGCCCGAATTATACATGAGGTGGTTACAAATGGCAACTTTCTTACCTGTTATGAAATTCACTCATCTTCCGAGCAAATACAATGATGAACGTGTTTTGGAAATGGCTAAGAATTTAACAGTATTACGGCAAAAAGTGGTAAGTAATATTTTTAATAGTAGTCCGTCATGTGACCACACTCTGCCTGATGTTAAGAGCGATTCGTCACAAGTACCACCTAAGTAATTTTTTTCTTTCACAGCTACTTTTGCCATGCTAACTTCAGAGAGGTACAAGTACCTAGTGGTACCATTTCTGGAATGTAGACATTGGTCACAGTAAACTATTATATATTATATTTTGTAGGTGACGCCGTTACTTTTAAAATATAAACGAGAGGCATTAGAAGAAGGGCTGCCATTAATAAGGCCTCTTTGGCTCGTTGCTAGTGGAGACCCTGCGCTTATAGTTAAAGATGAATTCGTTTTGGGAGATGAAATTGTTGTTGCTCCTGTATTGGAACCTGGCGAAACAAGTAGAGAAGGTAAGATTTTATACTAAATTTTGTAGATTGAGCAGAAAAAAATCGACGCGGTACGTAAAGCACCAATGGCGGAGTGGTTTACCGGAAGACGTGTTCAAATCCCACCTTACCTCAGGCTGTTGTGTGCGTGTTGATTTTTGTCTATTCAATTTTCGTCATAATTTAATTATACATATACAATAGTGACTTCCCTATTTTCATCATTCGCTTTCTCATAAAGTTTCCTCCATGATGATTGGTTGTCTGGAAGAAATGATTTCATTTAGTAAGATTTCTTCCAATTTACATAAATTTTTCGTATTAATATTTTGTACCTACTGATGGTATTTTTTAAACTTATACGTAATAAAAGATTTATTATTATTAATAGCTTTTTTTTCTTTTTTTTTAATTGTAGCTCGGCATGTGACAACTGGTGTAAAGCTAGAGTGCGGTCCATGAATGGAAACAACTGCTACTACAGAGAAACCTGAGGGGAGGCATTCAACTCCACTATGCCGGCTTGAGGAGACGAGCATGTACCATCTAAATTGACAATTTTTATTAAATTTCAGTTTATCTACCAGCTGGTTTATGGCAAGACGGCATTGATGGATCACTTAGAAAGGGTAACAGATGGATGCACGATTACAAAGTACCGTTAGAACGTGTCGCTTATTTCGTTAAAAAACCAGATGATATGCGATTTAAATGAAAAACCTATTTATAAGAATTTGATCTGAGTTCAAAATAAGCCCAGTTAGGATCAGTTTTGCGGAGCTGACTTGCCTTAGTGACTTTTGTTTATTTTATTTAGTTTATATGTCACGTGATTGTAGACCATGAAACTGTAGGTGATAACTGCAAAACTCGTCTTAGGTGGTATTCGATTTTGACCGCAAACTGCAGAAAACAATTGAACAGTTTCCAGTCATTAAGCAAGATTGCAGATTGCTTTTCTGGGATAGCAGTCGCCGTAGATCACGAAACGCATTTCATCCGCTCATCATGCCAGTATTTTTTATATGAATTAAACAATTGAGTAGGTAACTGCGGTCGATATCGGATTACGTATTAGTTGATGAAAAATCTTTTTCAGAGTATGTACAATGAAGTATTACATTATATAATAATCTGAAATTCAAGAATTCAAGTTCAAAAATGTAAACTATGATGTTGCCAATTCAAAAAATCGTGAAATTTCTTTTTTTCAGTACTGGCAATAAGACAGAAAGCCTGAACATTTGAATTTGTTAAATTTTCAAGTCAGATTTAATTCCACAGAATGTCTAAGAAAATGTTGACTACCCCTGAATGCCACTTTGGTTGTGACATTTCTTTGTTTACATTTTTAATCTCGAATTCCATTTCAGATTAAAGCTATGTTCCTGTTTATTGGATGTATACCTAAGTTTGAATATAACATAAATATTAAATGTATATTTTTAGTCGTTAGTTATATTAAGTATATAATTTTTGTAAGTTAAAATCAGCCAGTACGATAAAAATGCCAAAATATTGTGAGTTTTAAATATTAAGAGGCTATTATTATAAAGAATACCTACAGTAATTATTTTTTTTATTTAGCATCTATGTATGTAGTAGGTACTACTTTTTTATATCCGACAAAAATTCCGTCCATTTGTTGGATATTTTATATTAAGTATATTTATATTTTGACGAACTTAATTATAAGATTTATCCCTATATTTCATATTTAAATAATTATAATTATTCCAAAGTAACATGTCTTCAGAAAAGCTCCGTAGAGTAACTCGACAAGAAACTTATCATCATTTTCCTATGTAATAAGCGTATTTATTCGTAATATTTTTATCAAACATATGCTTTATAGAGCGTAAATATAATGTTACATTATTGTGATGAATATGCCAATTGATAATAGTATAATTGTGATATTTATTGTTTGTTTTATTTTCCTATCCTAAAATAGCAGCAATTTCCATCGAATTCCACGTTAATTCAAAATTTAAACACAGGACAAAACGCATGCGCGACAAACAACAAACAAAGAAACAGTAATTTTTATATACTGTTTAAAATAATTCAATTTTTTTTATATTTTGCTTATGACAGATTATTTTTTCTTTTTCAGGCATCATCCATTGGTTTTATAATATTTAAAAGTTAAAAAAAGTTTTTTTTTAAAAAGGAATACCTAATATTAATTTATATACATAAATTCGAATAATATTTTATCAGTATTGGGTATATAATAAGTGTGTTTAGAAATAAAACAAGAATTATTTTTCAATTACTTTTAATGACTCGTACACTTCATCAAACACGCTGAATGGAAAATTTTGCGACATGACTGATATAATTAATTAATTTTACATTAAATTGATTACAAATATCTAATTTTTGATAATAATTATATGATCATTATTTAAATTATTAAATATCAAATCAATTATTATTGAAAATGCCATAAGAGATATGAAGCTTTTAAAAACTCTTGGAAATAAGTTTGTAATGATTTTATTCGCACTTTATACAACAGCTTTTAACTAATAAGATATTAAATATAACATTACAATGAAAAATAATGGAATTTTTATAATTGATGTTAAAACTGTTATAAAATATATATTCTGTGGCAAAAGTTTTTCAGTAAAGCATTTTTGATATCTCTATCGCATTTACATTTTAGCCCTTTTTCTTCCTTTGCAAACCCGTCAGTCTTGCCCATTAAGCGTGTTAAATTCTTATTTCATCGATATTTTCTTAAAATAAATATTAATTATGTTTGTTTATGCACGTGTGAATGGAGACTAGGTGTTTATAACTTTATAATAGATATAAAATACTAGCTGACGGTGCCCGGCGCTACCCGGGTTTTTTAAGTTCTTGTTACATATAAGATAAAGATAATAGACATAATTTTACAAATTAGGAAGACTAGATTATAGTTTAATTCACATATTTTTTGGACAATTATTTGCTACATAAGATAGAGATAAGTACGTAGAGTTTATTAAGTTTTTATAACGATATCGAAAAAGTCAGGAAAACGTAAAATAGTTTTAAAAAAACCAAACCTCGCTATCCTACCTATTCAAAAGTACTCACCGAAATACTCATAAGTGAAGAAACAATAAGTACCCAAATAGATATCTACGTAAGTACGTTCAAAAGATATTATAATTAAAAACATCGATGAAATAAAGAAGTCATTGTAACATTTCGCCTAGCACATCAGTTGTTAGCACCATGTAAGCTTAATTTACGTACAGGCTATCCCTATCTATCCACAAGATTGTTCTTTAAGGAAAACAAAATCCTGACTAATTGAAACTCATTGTCCAATGAAGCGTATTAACCGAGAGAATACCTCAGTATATTATGTCGGTACATACATGTTTTGCGATCGTTTTTAAGGACTTTTGCAGCTCCACGATTTTGTTTAATTTGGAACGGTGTAAGCGACTTGAAAACGTTTGCAAAACACTGTGTGTAAATAAATTTAAATGGATTACAGATTGAAACACGATTTGAATTTCGAACATCCCAACTTATTCATATTCGTAAGTTCAATTAGACCAATCCCACCCGCTGTGTGTTATTTTATTAATAATTAAAAAATATATATGTGTTTGTAAGGAATTTAAACCTATTATGTCATACAAATAAGGTTCATAATAAATAATTTAAAATATATATATTTTTGTGTCGCTAAAATTAGTTTTTTTTTGTATGTGAAATAACTTAGCAGCGGACGCAGAATTCCGCCTTTGTTAATCCTTCTCAGTAGGTCTTAGATGGATTTTTCACTATAATTTATTCGAGACAATTAAAATAAAAACTATAGATTATTACCTTGTGTCAATCTTTATTTAGACGCTGTTAAAACAAGACAATTTTGGGGCCGGTAATTCAAACATTTTTTAATTTTAGGTTTCTTGAAATCGTCGTCTAGATTTCACACCGCCCTACTACAGTGATAGCTGTAGTTCATACTACATATATTTATATATCACGTGTTTCAGTTTTCTTTGTTTTACGTATGAACAGCGTCCAAAAAAATTGTCCAAAATGTCCAGCGTCACATTCCCATACCAACCTTAAGGAAGAATTAGAACATTTAATAATTTCAATAATGATTTTATTCGAGCTATTGATGTTCACTAAGCTGATACAATTCTTAACATTTTAATAATCCTAATAGTATGTATTAATTAGAATTCTAGCTATAAAGTATATAAAAGGCTATGGAGCCAGCGATTATAATAGCAGCTGGAACTCATGAAAGCCTTAGAGCCTCTGTACACGATTCCTTTTGCCATAGAGTTGTTAAGCTAGGGCCACACCGCAAACGACTCATTTAGTGGCATTTTAGTGAACCACAATGCACGCTTAATGGATAGGGTTTAAAATCTAAGCGATCGACCTCTTGCCACCAAGCACTCCACTTGTAGTGTGGCATTGGCTTTATATTTTATGCGAATGAGTTGCATTCGTAAGTCAGTTACATAATCTATAGCAAGACGAGCCGAGCCGAGGCCTAAATAAATATAACGAAAGCTTTCTTAAGTGATTCCTAAATCATCTACATACTAGGAGACATCGCTTGTATGTTTTTATTGTGAAATACTGAAAATCCCTTCAGGTGAGCACCTTACCCTCTGGTATGTACCAGATTCATTCCAATCGCGTCATCCCTGTTTCGTCCTACACGACGATCTATAAAAGTATAGATTGTAAACATTTTATACAACTACTAACAGTATCAACCATTATTCAGAGACAGGGCACACGCCTTTCGTTATACCTGACTACGGGTATTACACTTGAAAGTGGTGATACTATTCCAGGCGGGCCAGACGGCAGACTTGGCTAATATCTAGTCTGCTTACCATTCAAAGTTTAAACCACATATTGGTAATAAGGTTTTAACCGCTACATTGCGTAGCTAGAATGTTTTTGCATACGCAGTAACAATTTGTTTAATCGAGCTGCTTGGATACAATATCTATACTTTTACAAATGCATTGTCACTACTTATCTAAAGCATTTCACAATAATTGTAACATAAGTTGTGCATACAACACACATATAACTATAAACTAAAATACATAAAGCACATAAAATATATGAAGAAATAACAGCTATGTATGTAGTTACATTTACTTTTTTATTATAAGGTTTTAGGGCTATTTATAAATCACTTTCAGGTGCCGCGACCACAAAACTTGGAAGCCATACAATGATGTCAATTGAATGATTAGCAGCTTATTCTCGAATGTAATAGATTCAAAACATTCATGTCTATAACTTTTCATTTCTACGATTTTTTTTATCCAATAGGAAATCGGTTTCTCAAAAACATTAGTAGGTTATAGTATTGTTTTATTTTTTAAAATTTATAATTATTTAAAACAAATATATTGGTTGAATCATCATTAGTTGTCACGTTTTTGCCCCAAAATTGGCTAAATTTAATGTGTTATAATTATATCTACCAACTAAAACTAACCAATACATTTATTTTATAATTTCAAAAGTTTGAAAAAAAAAAACGATTTCGTAATCGCTAAAAAATCGTCGAAATGGAAAGAGATAGATTTGAATCTATACTTTTTAAAACTATTCAAGAATGCCTTCCCTGGATAGTGATTTATAAGGAACTTTATAATTACATAAGGAACTCGCCGTGGAGCTGATTTACTTCCAACAGTTTGTTGGTGACCACAGTGGGATTGTCAGAAGTACTTCAGTGGTGTAACACAATTTGCGGTGATGTTGTCAAGAAAATATGCTGAAAGAAATTCAGCTGATAACCATGACCTACGGTGAGTACCTTTTGTTATTACTCCATTGCTCTTAATATCATTGTGCTCAATGTATCGCTTAACTACATTTACGTAGAATTGGCAAAAGCTATGGCGGATACGCCGATAGGCTTAGATTTTTAAAAAGATTTAAGAACTATTTGGATGACTTAAAATTAATTGACTCGTGGCTGAAGTTCATTCTTTTTTTTTGGCAAACGTTTAAGGCGTCATCCTACGTGATCAAACCTGTCAAAAATGCGGCGAAAATGGTGATGCATTACATACAGCTCTGGCGAACAGTTGGCAACATACGGCTCGAGTTAAATGTCAATTTGTGTAATTATCCCGTTAGAGGGCGCTGTATAATTTGTAAATGGGAACTGTTAAGAGTTGTCTTTTTTAATAATATTTGGTGGTGGCGTTAAAGTTCGCCCACGTAGGATGACATTTAACAGAAATCGGAATAAGCGACATAATAGCTTAGATACTAGATGGTTTAAGTAAATTCATTACATGATTTATCACATTCGCTCACTTCACCCAAACATTATAATATTATTATAGTAAATCGTAAAGACAAATGGAGTCACATCAACATCTACTTAAATGGAATTATATTTAATTTGTTTTTAGTTAATATAGGTCTTGTTCGTAGGAATTTAGTTTTTAATATACTTAGTATTAAGATTATTTTTCTGTAGCACAAGTTTTCAATCAAGAAGTTTGGACTCTATAATAAGTTTGATTTTGATGACTTATGCAGACTATGTAGGATATAGGATTTATCTTAATAGTAAGTAAATACATAATAAATACAATAAACAAGACCTATATTATAATAGAAATAGTTTAGTAAATATAATAAAGTCAATCACTTTCAATATTTGGGTGAATAAGACTAGAAATTTAATAATGAAACTCAAAATACTTTTATAAGGAAACCATAAAGTTATCAAAGAGATTCCTTTCTCACTACACCAGTCAAATTTTAAAACTTTGAAACGTACAATAAATGTATTTTTTATAAATTACATATTCCAAATAACAAGCGATTTAAATTCAAAACAAAGGTAAATATGTTTTTTTAACTAGTTTTACTAAAACATTTATTTTAATATTGTTAAGCTCTCTATAGTTTTTAGGCTTATTGTTAGATCTAGAATAACAGAGATCACACGTTTGTTGCGTTAGCTAACAATATCGCCAATTATTTATAATATTATTAATTGTTCGATTTTGTGCTTAGCGTTTTAATAATCAGGTAACGCAATACACGCAGTTATCATTCTCGTTTATGGAAATAAGCTCAAAATATAATATTGGAAAGGTCATGTTTAACAGGATTCTTAAAGCTAATGTGGTATTCGACCACAGTGACTTGACGATTTCATGTAGGTAGAACATGAGATGGAAGTCAACTACACAGTTCCAGAATTCTGTAACAATTCATTATGTAACTTTTGTCACGTCATACATTTAAATTTCCAATATATGAAATTAGTATCTTATTTATTAAGCTGGAATTAATAAATCGAGTAACCTTCAAAAGGTTCCAGCTAGTTGTTACAATTTGATAATACCTATTTAACAATGTTTTCTATATTTTTTGATAATACACTATTATTATGGTAACGCCCATTATAGCGGTTGATGAAATGATCGCCTACACTACAATTTATAAAGGTATTTTGCTTTAGCAAAAATAATTTATAAAAATTTTGATAATAGCATGTAAACGGTATTTGGCTAAACAAAATGGACTGGCTCTGGTTACACTAAAAATCTTATATAAAAGCGCTACATTTGTATAACACCAAATTCAAAAATATTCTCTGAAATATATACTTTTAAATGGCATGGTTCTATTTCGACGAAGCTACTAGAAAAAAATGGACGTTTCAGTTCTTAGGTCGAGAGTTTGGCTATTGATTCTGGATACGGCTTTAGGACAGTCAAAATAGGTAATGTGTCGACATCGACACGGTCATAGTCGGTATTGTGCGATTATCGCAAGTTTACAAATCGGGATACTTAAATACTACGTCACATAATTTGTATTCCACTTCCACTTATATTTTGTTTCAATAATATTCTTAAACAGCAGTCTCTCAATTACTTTATCACATTGTCCTTTCATATCGTGACTATTTGTGAGCCATCTCACCAGAATAGCGAACCATTAGCAGGTGCGTTTGAATTTATTTATCACTTTTCTCTATCACAGTCTATTTTTTGTTTCATTCAACTCAATCACATTGAAATTCAAACGCATCTATGTTTGCATGGTTCACTTTCCCGATGAGAAGGCTACAAATAGACCCGACACCTAGAACTCGAGTCTGTAGGCCGCACACGAAGTCTCGTGGTCCTGAAGGTTGATGGTACAACGAGAGGCCGAAGGTGACAAATCGATCTTGTATTTCTCCAGAGCCTCCTCGTTCTCTGTCACCCAATAACCCAGAACATCCGTGTCATATGTTGGTATGATTGTCACCTCTGGAAGATTAAAATATTATATGTAGTGAAAATTGATCAGAATTTATACATTTTGCAAGTAATTATACATTTACCTAAATCTTTATCTTCCCAAGTTTTCTTAGCATCCAGCAATGCATTATAGATCTCCTTTGAAGGTTCAGTTCCAGAAAATACATAATAACGCGCACGTACACGCTTGAAGAATTCCATTGCTGAATAATATGAGTTACCATGATGCGGTACATATGTAAGTTCTAAATATACCGGCGATGGGGTTTTCTTTTTCTTCGGAGACTCGGAAGCTCGATTCCTAGCTTCCTTTGTTTTTTCTTGATTTATCTTATTTTTATTTAGAACCGTATTTTGTTTCTTAGGCGTTCGATTTCCATCAATCTGTGGTACGAGTGGGCTCGGTAGGCCTAGTGGTTTACCCCAGGATTCAATAGGATCCTTGTCTTTCACCTCGCGCGATTGCACACTACTTTTTGTTACGGTGCTTTCCGTCTTCGATTCACTCTTAATGGATGAGGTAGATTTTATATCTTTTAAAGTAATGCTCTCTTCTTTAGTGCTGGACGTGGACGCACTATCCGATTGACGTAATTCATATTTAGCAGTTATATTGGAAATTACTTCGGAACCGCTCACTTTTTTGTGTTCCTCGATAGCTTTTTCAAACTGCTCGTCGGCTTCCTTTAAAAATGTTGCATCCGAAGTTTTTGTCTGAATGAGCATGTCAGCGATTCGTTTTTCCTGGATAAGAAATTCTTTAGTAATGTTCGATATTGGTTTTTCCTCGACACTTTTAACCTCAGAGTGAGAAGAAGACGTGCAAGAGTCATCTTCTGGTAGTTGTCCATAAATAGATGTCGACATAGGATCTCTTTGTTGTGAGAATAGACCGTCAGAATCAGGTTTAAAATCGTCATCTCGTTTTGTCGTGTCTAATTCAAAACTTAAATTAGATCTCGGGGAATGAGCGATTTGTGATTTTGTGCTGCTCGGACTACCTGCACCGTCATCATCACTATAGTACACTCCGCTGCTTTCAGTGCCCCAAACATTTGTTGCAGCTCTAGAGCCGTGGCCAGAACTAATGTCCGATGGAGGTGATGCTATACCATGATGATCTAAATCGTCGCTAGCCGCCGAGGAACTGTGGAATTCTCCAGTTTTCGACGAATGTTTTGAGAAGGACTTTTCACTTTCACCAGTGTCGATAGTCTCTTCGTATTCTTCTTTAAATTCAGATATGGTTGTTTTAGTCGATTTGGTTGTTTTAGTTACTCCGTCACTCCCTTTACTGATCGTTGTTGTCTCAACGGTAATTTTTACCTTCTCAGGACTAATGACTTCCTTTGTCGTCAGAACTGTAATAGTTTGTGTTATTTCGTTATCACCTTCTTTTATTACTTTAGTGTAAGTATCAGTATCCGTCGTTATTTCACCCACGGGAGAGCGTTGTTTAAGTTTTGGTTTTGAAACATCTTTCGGGGGAATGACTTCATCTAAAGGCAAACTTTCAACTACCGGCTTTTGATCGAGAACGACGGATTGACTTTGTATTTCATCCAGTTGTTCAGGTGACCAATCTTCTAAAGATGTGCCAGCGGGCAAATATGTTATTTGAGTTCTAATATCTTTGGCAGTTTCAACCGATCCATCACGTTTCTTATTCTCTGTTATGGTTTCGGTGACTGTTTTCACAGCTACTTCACTAGAATCACTGCTTACGAATTCTTCTTTTGTTACATGTGTAGTAATCGTCTGAACTATTTCTTCATCGTTTTCCATAAATGTATTTGTTTGTTGATCAACAGATTTTCTTATTTTTCCGGTAGAGTTTAAACCTTGTAAAGCTGCTTGTAAATCATTGTCGGAGGACTTTTGAAATTCCGAAATTGTAATTTTCACGTCTTTAGTTGTTTCTGTTGAACCGTCTGGATACTCGTCTAATGTAGTAGTTTCAACTGTTGTTCTTACACGCTTAATATTTTTGTTTGAACTGGCTAATGTGTCTCGCTTACTTTTAGTTGTGATAGTGCGTTTGATTATAATGTTACCCTGTTTAACATCTTCTCTCTTTACGTCCGTATCTGTAAATGTATCTTCGATTACTTCACTTTCATCATGCTGAAACTCCTCCTCAATTTCCAAGTCTTCCACAATAGAAGGCGAGGGAGTTTTCGGGAACACATCCGCAATTGAAACTCTTTCATTCGTTTTTGTTATAACGGTTCCATCTGGAAGCTCATCTTCAATTACTGTTTTTATTATTGTTTTTATTTTTCTGATTTTAGATGTCTTGTTCTGCAATTCTTGTCTAGTCGTGGTAACAGTTGTTTGTCGAACTATTAAAATATCGTTTTCTGTTATAGTTTCGGTTTCACGTGTAGTAGCTTCATCTATTTCACCAATAGGCTCGTATCCATCTAAATCATCATGTATCTCTGGTTTATAATCAGATACAGAAACTTTAACGTTTCTGGCAATTTCTGTAACTCCATCTGGTAACTCGGTTTCAGTTACTGTTTCAGTCGTAGTTTTCAATTTTTTCTTAGAACCATCGAGCGCTATTAGTATTTCTTTGGTTGTGGTAATAACAATAATTTGTTTCAACTTTAAGTTATCTCTGTAAATATATTTTTCTTGCGTGTCAACTGATACAGACCTATCTTCTAATTTAAAGTCATTTAATTCATAGTTATCTAGTAAATCATCACTTTCGATATCACTGATTGAAATATTCGTTTCTACTTTAGAACGGGATGAACCATCAGGATAACAATCCGTTGTAGTAATTGTAGTAATAGTTTTCACTTTCTTCAGAACTCCTTGATCATCTGAGTATTTAGTTTTTTCCACCCTAGTTAATATAATTCGTTTAATCGTCATTTTATCTTTATAGAAGACTGTCGTGTCAGTTGTTTCAGATACATCGGGGTCACCAGATGTCTTTAAATCTTTCAAAAGATTTTCTAAATTGCTGCTGGAATCCAAAACAAGTTCTTCCGTTTTAATTTCAACATTTTTTTGTGAATCTTTCGAACCATCTGGTCTTTCTTTAGTAACATTTGTTTCTACGGTCGTTTTGATTATTTTTTTCGTTTCATTTACTTTTAAAGTTTCCTTCTTAGTGATAGTTGTAATAGTTTCAATAATATCGACATTATTTTCTTTAATGATTCGCTTGCTTACATCTGTATCTATTGTGGTATCCTCGATATTATTTTCTATTTCATCTTGTTCATCTGATATTAGTATATATTGGTTTTCAAATGGAGCTAATTTATCGTCATAAATAATATTTTCCGTACTCGAACTTTGTCTAACATTATCATCAGAATCTGTAATAGAAATTGTATCTTGAAGAGTGCCGTCAACACTTTCATTATCCTTTACGATTTTGGGTTCGATAGAATATAAATCCATTTGTGACATAGATTTTAGGGATGATGAACACTCAGAGAGAATTGTTTTGGTGTCTGTTGAAGTAGTCGTAGACCCGTCAGAACCCTTGCTTAAAGTTGTTGTCTCGATCGTTGTTTTAATGTTCTGCGGTGTACCATCTTCTCTAGAAATGATTTCTCTAGTTGTTACGGTCGTAATAGTTTGAGTTACAACATTTTCACCTTCTTTAATAACTTTCGTCACGGTATCAGTTTCCGTTTTAAGCTTTCCCACATTTTGCATTAATATATTAATATCCGATTCACTATCGGGTTCATCGGTTTTATCTATTTTTGGTAATTTTTCCGTAAATGTTGATATTTTTTGCGTAAGGACATCGTCACCGACATGAACCACTTTTGTTATAGTATCCTCGGCACCATCTACTTTTTCATGCGTAATTGCACTTTGGATATCACCGATCTTGACATCCTGCGCACTGCTTGGTGTTTTAGGTAAAGGACTAACCGGCACGGTTGGTGGAGTTGACATACGCTCCAGGTCTGACAAAACTGTTGTAATGTCTACTGTATCTGATTTTATACCCTGTTGAATACTTTCATCTTCAATAAGAGCCTTTGAAATTGTTTCAAGAAAAACTCGATCCTTATCTTTGAGAGAAGATCGCGATTTTTTATCATCTTCAATTTCGTATGTTTGATCGGAATCTAAAGCGATGCTGTGCACCCCGGAATCAGATGTTTCTGACAACGCGAAATCTTCTTTAAAATCCTTCTCAGTTCCTGAAGACTTTCTTTTAATGGAGTCCTTTTGAAAAACCGTTTCAGTTTTGGTGATTCTATGAAATATATCAGAATCAAAAGTAGTTTGCTGAATTTCGGAATCTTTACTAATTGTAAGTTCCTTTAACTTGATAGATTTTAAATCTTTCTCGGAACTTTCAAAACTATATTTTTCTTCTAAGTTAAATTCTTTTGAAATATCTTCAGAACTACTTTCGTGAGCAACTGTACGAACTATGGAGTCTTTCGCATTAGAGCTTTCTTTAGACACGTTTGACACGAAGGGCTTTAAAACATCATCAGATTCTATTAGTGGTGGTGATCGATCGTGACCATCATCTGTGATATGTTTTATATTACCATTTGGTAAACATTTAGTTAATTCTAGCTCTTTAGCAAAGGAGTTATATATTTTATCAGTTGATGTTTCCGAAATTTCTTTGTTAATTTCCGATGTGACTGTATCTTTTACATTCTTGGAAAATAATTTCTGTTCTTTAAATTCCTCTTGAAGGAGTGATGCCGTCTTATCGATTGAGTCTTTGATAAAAGTAGGTTCTTGTGATCTTTCTATCTCAACTACTTCCTTCACAAATTCGATGTTTTTGCCTGGTGAAATGACTTTGTCATATGATTTAAGAAGGTAGGTTTCATTGCCAGGGATTTTTTTGACACTCGTTTCTTCGACAGTGTGAATTGTTTCTTTGACCGGGGCCACGTCCATGTCTAATGATTTTTTGATGGGTGAAAGGTCTTTAGTCGAAGTTTCTGTGATAGATGAAACATTTTTTTTACTTTTTTCATTGTCAGGTAAAGTTACTTTTACAGATGCATTCGCCTCTTCTAATGCTTCTTTGACCGGTAATGTATTCTTTTCAAATGATTCTATGAAAGGTGAAGATTCCGTAGCAAGTGAAGTTTCTAGGACAGATGGCGACTCCTTTTTAACTTTTTCTGTAACTGGAGACTCTACCTCATCAACAGTTTCTTTTTTGACCTTCGATGTATCTATGTCCGCAGTTTCTTTAATTGATATATCATCTTTGCTAATTTGTTCTTTGACTAGTGAAGTTTTTAAGGTCGACGGTGTCTCTTTTTCAATTATTTCTTTGGCAGGTGATGCTATTTTGACCGGTAACTCAATTTTGTCAATTGGTTTTTTGACCAGTGGTGCATCTTTAGCCTGTGAAGATTCAATAATAGGTGACGTCTCCCTCTCAACTGTTTCATTAGCAGGTAATAATTCTTTGGCTGGGTATGCCTTGTCGACAATAACATTGACAGATGTCTCATCTTTGTCTGTTGGTTCTTTCACTGGTGAAGCATCTTTAGCCGACGAAGTTTCTATGATCGATGGAGTCTTCTTTTCAACGGGTTCTTTAACAGGTAATGCTTCTTTGACCGGCGACGCATCCTTGTTGATGGTTTCTTCCAATGTCTCTTCTTTGTCAATTGGTTCCTTTACAGGTGAACCATCTTTGGCCGGTGAAATCGCAATGATAGATGGTGTTTCCTTTTCAACTGCTTCTTTGACAGTAGATGAATCTATAACCGGTGACGCACTCTCGTCGACAGTTTTTCTGACAGGTATCTCATCTTTGTCAACTAGTTCCTTGACGGGTGAACCATCTTTAGCTGTTGAAGATTTTATGGTATTATATGGTATTTCCTTTACAATTGCTTGTTTGACAGATGACGCATCCTGATCGACAGTATCCTTGATCGTTAAATTATCTTTAGCCCGCGAAATTTCTATAATTGATGGAGGTTCCAACACAGCACTTTCTTCAACACTTTCTTTGGCAGATGATGCTTCATTAACTGGTGACACATCTTTGATTGATACATCATCTTTATCAATTGGTTCTTTGATTCGTGAAGCATCTTTTTGCGTTGAAGTTTCTATGATAGGTAAAGCTTTCTTTTCAACTGATTCTTTGACAGGCCGTGTATCCATGTCTATAGTTTCTTTAACTAATGTCTCATCATTGTCAGCTGGTTGTTTGACTGGTGAAGCACCTTTAGCCAATAAAGTTTCTATAATAGGTGACGCCTTCTTTTCAACTGCTTCTTTGACAGGTGATGCTTCTTTGACCGGCTGCGCATCCTTGTCCATAGTTTCTTGGATCAATGTCTCATCTTTGTCAGCTGGTTCTCTGACTGGTGAAGCATCTTTAACCGATAAAGTTTCTATAATAGGTGACGCCTTCTTTTCAAGTGCATCTATGACAGGCGATACATCTGTAAACGGTAACGCTGTCTTTTCAGTTGGTTCTTTTAGGGGTGAATAATCTTTTGGTGATGAACTCTCATGCTTGTACGGTGTCTCATCTTTGTCAATTAGTTCTTTTATCGATGAAGCTTGTTTAACCGATGATTTATCCTTTTCAACTATTTCTTGGACAAGCGATGCATCATTAAACATTGAAGTTTCTATATCAGATGGCGTCTTCTTTTCAATCGCCTCTTTAATCGATGATACTTCTTCGATCGGCGACGTGTCCTTAACGATAATTTCTTTGATTGGTGTCTCAGTTTTATCAATAAAATCTTTTACTGGTGACGCATCTTTAGATGTCGAAGATTTCATGATAGATGGCGTCTCTTTTGGAACATTTTCTAGCTCGGCAAATGTCACGTCTTTATCAATTGGTTCTTTAACAGGTAACGCATCACAGTCAAAAGGCTTTTCTGCGGTAGGTGTTGCTTCATCCTTTTCGGTGGTTTCTTTACTATATACCACATCTTTGTCGGTTGGTTCTTTGATAGGAGATTCTTCTTTGATAGCCCTATTAATAGATTCCTCTGTGATTCTTGTTGTTTCCGCCACATTTTTGTCACTTAATTTTTTGGTAGGTGGTGATACTTCTTTGGCAGGAGACGCTTCTTTGATAGGTGACGCTTCTTTAAGAGGTGACGCTTCTTTGATAGATGACGCTTCTTTGATAGGTACCGTTTCCTTAATAGGTTGGGCTTCCTTGTCATGTATCGCAATACTCCCAACTAGTTTTTCTGTGATAGTTCTTTCTTTAGCCGGTAAATCATCCTTGTCGGCGGTTTCTTTTATAGATACAACATCTTTGTCAATTACTTCTTTGACAGGTGATGATACTTCTTTGGTAGATGATAACACTTCTTTCACAGATGACACTTCTTTGATTGGTGATGCTTCCTTAATTAGGGCCGTGTCCTTTTCTTCGACAGATGTTACATCTTTGTCAATTGATTCATCGACAGGTGAAGTATCTTTGCCACGTGTTCCACCACTATCAACAACTTTTTCTGTGATAGGTGTTTCTTTAACCGGTAACTCACCCTTGTCGGTGGTTTCTTTAGATACAACATCTTCGTCAACTGGTTCTTTGACAGGTAATGATATTTCTTTGGCAGGAGACGCTTCTTTGATAGGTGACGCTTCTTTGATAGGTACCGTTTCCTTAAAAGGTTGGGCTTCTTTGTCATGTATCACAATACTCCCAACTAGTTTTTCTGTGATAGTTGTTTCTTTAGCCGGTAACTTATCCTTGTCGGCGGTTTCTTTTATAGAACCAACATCTGTGTCAATTACTTCTTTGACAGGTGATGATACTTCTTTGGTAGATGATAACACTTCTTTCACAGATGACACTTCTTTGATTGGTGATGCTTCCTTAATTAGGGCCGTGTCCTTTTCTTCGACAGATGTTACATCTTTGTCAATTGATTCATCGACAGGTGAAGTATCTTTGCCACGTGTTCCACCACTATCAACAACTTTTTCTGTGATAGGTGTTTCTTTAACCGGTAACTCACCCTTGTCGGTGATTTCTTTAGATACAACATCTTCGTCAACTGGTTCTTTGACAGGTGTTGATACTTCTTTGGCAGGTGACATTGCTTTGACAGGTGATGCTTCTTTGACAGATGATGATACTTCTTTGGCAGGAGAGGCTTGTTTGATAGGTGACGCTTCTTTGATAGGTGATGCTTCTTTGATCAGCGCCGCGTCCTTGTCCATGGTCTCTACGACAGATGTCACATCTTTGCCAATTGGTTCTGTGACGGGCGAGGCTTCTTTACTAGGAGTCGCACTACCGTCAACAACTTTTTCTGTGATAGGTGTTTCTTGAGCCGATAATTCATCCTTGTCGATGATTTCTTTTGTAGATATAACATCTTTGTCAACTGGTTCTTTGACAGGTGTTGATACTTCTTTGGCAGGTGACATTGCTTTGACAGGTGATGCTTCTTTGACAGGTGATGCTTCTTTGACTGGTGATGATACTTCTTTGGCAGGAGACGCTTGTTTGATTGGCGACGCTTCTTTGATAGGTAAAGTTTCTTTAATTGGTGATGCTTCTTTGATCAGCGCCGCGTCCTTGTCCATGGTCTCTACGACAGATGTCACATCTTTGCCAATTGGTTCTGTGACAGGCGAGGCTTCTTTACTAGGAGTCGCACTACCGTCAACAACTTTTTCTGTGATAGGTGTTTCTTGAACCGGTAATTCATCCTTGTCGATGATTTCTTTTGTAGATATAACATCTTTGTCAACTGGTTCTTTGACTGGTGATGATACTTCTTTGGCAGGAGACGCTTGTTTTATAGGTGACACTTCTTTGATAGGTAACGTTTCTTTAATAGGTGATGCTTCTTTGATCAGCGCCGCGTCCTTGTCCATGGTCTCTACGACAGATGTCACATCTTTGCCAATTGATTCTGTGACAGGCGAGGCTTCTTTACTAGGAGTCGCACTACCGTCAACAACTTTTTCTGTGACAGGTGTTTCTTGAGCCGATAATTCATCCCTGTCGATGGTTTCTTTTGTAGATATAACATCTTTGTCAACTGGTTCTTTGACAGGTGTTGATACTTCTTTGGCAGGTGACATTGCTCTGACAGGTGATGCTTCTTTTACAGGTGATGCTTCTTTGACTGGTGATGATACTTCTTTGGCAGGAGACGCTTGTTTGATAGGTGACGCTTCTTTGATAGGTAACGTTTCTTTAATAGGTGATGCTTCTTTGATCAGCGCCGCGTCCTTGTCCATGGTCTCTACGACAGATGTCACATCTTTGCCAATTGATTCTGTGACAGGCGAGGCTTCTTTACTAGGAGTCGCACTACCGTCAACAACTTTTTCTGTGACAGGTGTTTCTTGAGCCGGTAATTCATCCTTGTCGATGGTTTCTTTAGTAGATACAACATCTTCGTCAACAGGTTCTTTAACAGGTGTTGATACTTCTTTGGCAGGTGACACTGCATTGACAGGTGATGCTTCTTTGACAAGTGATTTTTCTTTGAGCGGTGCCTCATCCTTGTCCATAGTCTCTACGACAGATATCACATCTTTGCTAATTGGTTCTTTGACAGGTGATGATACTTCTTCGGCAGGAGACGCTTGTTTGATAGGTGACGCTTCTTTTATAGATGACACTTCTTTGATAGGTAACGTTTCTTTAATAGGTGATGCTTCTTTGATCAGCGCCGCGTCCTTGTCCATGGTCTCTACGACAGATGTCACATCTTTGCCAATTGGTTCTGTGACAGGTGAGGCTTCTTTACTAAGAGTCGCACTACCGTCAACAACTTTTTGTGTGATAGGTGTTTCTTGAGCCGGTAATTCATCCCTGTCGATGGTTTCTTTTGTAAATACAACATCTTCGTCAACTGGTTCTTTGTCAGGTGTTGATGCTTCTTTGACAGGTGATGCTTCATTGACAAGTGATGCTTCTTTGAGCGGTGCCGCATCCTTGTCCATAGTCTCTACGACAGAGGACACATCTTTGTCAATTGGTTCTGTGACAGGTGAGGTTTCTTTACTAGGAATCGCACTACCGTCAACAACTTTTTCTGTGATAGGTGTTTCTTGAGCCGGAAATTCATCCTTGTCGATAGTTTCTTTAGTAGATATAACATGTTCGTCAACTGGTTCTTTGACAGGTGTTGATACTTCTTTGGCAGGTGACACTGCATTGTCAGGTGATGCTTCTTTGACAAGTGATTTTTCTTCGAGCGGTGCCTCATCCTTGTCCATAGTCTCTACGACAGATATCACATCTTTGCCAATTGGTTCTTTGACAGGCGAGGCTTCTTTACTGGGAATCGCACTACCGTCAACAACTTTTTCTGTAATAGGTGTTTCTTGAGCCGGTAATTCATCCTTGTCGATGATTTCTTTTGTAGATACATCATCTTCGTCAACTTGTTTTTTGACGAGTGTTGATACTTCTTTGGCAGGTGACACTTCTTTGATTGGTGATGCTTCCTTGACCAGTGCCGCGTCCTTTTCTTTGACAGATGTTACACCTTTGTCAAATGATTCATTGACAGGTGAAGTATCTTTGCCAGGTGTCACACCACTGTCAACAATTTTTTCTGTGATAGGTGTTTCTTGAGTTGGTAATTCATGCTTGTCGGTGGTTTCTTTAGTAGATACAACATCTTCGTCAACTGGTTCTTTGACAGGTGTTGATACTTCATTGGCTGGTGACACTGCTTTAACAGGTGATGCTGCTTTGACAAGTGATGCTTCTTTTAGCGGTTCCGCGTCCTTGTCCATAGTCTCTACGACAGATGTCACATCTTTGTCAATTGTTTCTGTGACAGGTGAGGTTTCTTTACTAGGAGTCGCACTACCGTCAACAACTTTTTCTGTGATAGGTGTTTCTTGAGCCGGTAATTCATCCTTGTCGATGGTTTCTTTTGTAGATACAACATCTTTGTCAACTGGTTCATTGACAGGCGATGCTTTATTGATCAATGCAACGTCCTTTTCTTTGACAGGTGTTACATCTTTGTCAATTGATTCTTTAACATGTGTTACAATACTGTCAAGAACTTTTTCCGTAATAGGTGTTCCTTTAGCCGGTGACTCATCCTTTTCGGTGATAGCTTTAGCAGATACAAAATCTTTGTCAACTGGTTCTCTGATTGGTGATGCTTCATTGATCATTGCTGAATCTGATTCTTTGACAGATGAATCTCCTTTGCCAGGTGTCACACCAGATGTTTCTTTAGCCGGTAACTCATCTTTGTGGGTGGTTTCTTTTATAGACACCACATCTTTGTCAACTGGTTCTTTGACAGGCAATGATATTTCTTTAGCAGGTGATACTTCTTTGATAGGTGATGCTTCTTTGACCGGTGTCGTGTCCTCGTTCTTAGTGTCTATGACAGATGTCACATCTTTGCCAATTGGTTCTTTGACAGGTGAAGCTTTTTTGTCAAATGTCGCACCACTGCCAAGAACTTTTTCCGTGATAGATGTTTCTTTAGTCGGTAACTCATCTTTGTCGGTGGTTTCTTTGGCAGGTGATGTTTCTTTGAGAGGTGGTGATGTTTCTTGGACAGGTGATGATACTTCTTTGGCAGGTGATACTTCTTTGACATGTGAAGCTTCTTTGACCGGTGTCGCGTCCTTGTTCTTAGTGTCTATGACAGATGTCACATCTTTGCCAATTGGTTCTTTAACAGGTGACGAAATTTCTTTGGCAGGCGATACTTCTATGGCCGGTGTCGCCTCCTTGTCTATAGTCTCCACGACGGATGTTATATCTTTGTCAATTGGTTCTTTGACTGGTGAAGCTTTTTTGTCAAATGTCGCACCACTGCCAAGAACTTTTTCCGTAATAGATGTTTCTTTAGTCGGTAACTCATCTTTGTCGGTGGTTTCTTTGGCAGGTGGCATTTCTTTGACAGGTGATGTTTCTTTGACAGGTGATGTTTCTTGAACAGGTGATGATACTTCTTTGGCAGGTGACACTTCTTTGACAGGTGAAGCTTCTTTGACCGGTGTCGCGTCCTTGTTCTTAGTGTCTATGACAGATGTCACATCTTTGCCAATTGGTTCTTTAACAGGTGACGATATTTCTTTGGCAGGCGATACTTCTATGGCCGGTGTCGCCTCCTTGTCTATAGTCTCCACGACGGATGTTATATCTTTGTCAATTGGTACTTTGACAGGTGATGTTTCTTGGACAGGTGGTGATGTTTCTTGGACAGGTGATGATACTTCTTTGGCAGGTGACACTTCTTTGACAGGTGAAGCTTCTTTGACCGGTGTCGCGTCCTTGTTCCTAGTGTCTATGACAGATGTCACATCTTTGCCAATTGGTTCTTTAACAGGTGACGATATTTCTTTGGCAGGCGATACTTCTATGGCCGGTGTCGCCTCCTTGTCTATAGTCTCCACGACGGATGTTATATCTTTGTCAATTGGTTCTTTGACTGGTGAAGCTTTTTTGTCAAATGTCGCACCACTGCCAATAACTTTTTCCGTGATAGATGTTTCTTTAGTCGGTAACTCATCTTTGTCGGTGGTTTCTTTGGCAGGTGGCATTTCTTTGACAGGTGATGTTTCTTTGACAGGTGATGTTTCTTGGACAGGTGATGATACTTCTTTGGCAGGTGACACTTCTTTGACAGGTGAAGCTTCTTTGACCGGTGTCGCGTCCTTGTTCTTAGTGTCTATGACAGATGTCACATCTTTGCCAATTGGTTCTTTAACAGGTGACGATATTTCTTTGGCAGGCGACACTTCTGTGGCCGGTGTCGCCGCCTTAACTATAGTCTCCACGACGGATGTTATATCTTTGTCAATTGGTTCTTTGACAGGTGAAGCTTTTTTGTCAAATGTCGCACCACTGCCAAGAACTTTTTCCGTGATAGATGTTTCTTTAGTCGGTAACTCGTCTTTGTCGGTGGTTTCTTTGGCAGGTGGCATTTCTTTGACAGGTGACACTTCTTTGACCGGTGTCCCTTCCTTGTTCTTAATGTCTATGACAGATGTCACATCTTTGCCAATTGGTTCTTTAACAGGTGACGATATTTCTTTGGCAGGTGACACTTCTATGGCCGGTGTCGCCTCCTTGTCTATAGTCTCTACGACGGATGTTATATCTTTTTCAATTGGTTCTTTGACCGGTGAAGCTTTTTTGTCAAATGTCGCACCACTGCCAAGAACTTTTTCCGTGACAGATGTTTCTTTAGTCGGTAACTCATCTTTGTCGGTGGTGTCTTTGGCAGGTGGCATTTCTTTGACAGGTGATATTTCTTTGACAGGTGAAGTTTCTTTGACAGGTGAAGCTTCTTTGACCGGTGTCGCGTCCTTGTTCTTAGTGTCTGTGACAGATGTCACATCTTTGCCAATTGGTTCTTTAACGGGTGACGATATTTCTTTGGCAGGTGACACTTCTATGGCCGGTGTCGCCTCCTTGTCTATAGTCTCTACGACGGATGTTATATCTTTGTCAATTGGTTCTTTGACTTGTAAAGCTTTTTTGTCAAATGTCGCACCACTGCCAAGAACTTTTTCCGTGATAGATGTTTCTTTAGTCGGTAACTCATCTTTGTCGGTGGTTTCTTTGGCAGGTGGCATTTCTTTGACAGGTGATGTTTCTTTGAGAGGTGGTGATGTTTCTTGGACAGGTGATGATACTTTTTTGGCAGGTGACACTTCTTGGACAGGTGAAGCTTCTATGGCCGGTGTCGCCTCCTTGTCTATAGTCTCTACGACGGATGTTATATCTTTTTCAATTGGTTCTTTGACTGGTGAAGCTTTTTTGTCAAATGTCACACCACTGCCAAGAACTTTTTCTGTGACAGATGTTTCTTTAGTCGGTAACTCATCTTTGTCGGTGGTTTCTTTGGCAGGTGGCATTTCTTTGACAGGTGATGTTTCTTTGACAGGTGAAGTTTCTTTGACAGGTGAAGCTTCTTTGACCGGTGTCGCGTCCTTGTTCTTAGTGTCTATGACAGATGTCACATCTTTGCCAATTGGTTCTTTAACGGGTGACGATATTTCTTTGGCAGGTGACACTTCTATGGCCGGTGTCGCCTCCTTGTCTATAGTCTCTACGACGGATGTTATATCTTTGTCAATTGGTTCTTTGACTGGTAAAGCTTTTTTGTCAAATGTCGCACCACTGCCAAGAACTTTTTCCGTGATAGATGTTTCTTTAGTCGGTAACTCATCTTTGTCGGTGGTTTCTTTGGCAGGTGGCATTTCTTTGACAGGTGATGTTTCTTTGAGAGGTGGTGATGTTTCTTGGACAGGTGATGATACTTTTTTGGCAGGTGACACTTCTTGGACAGGTGAAGTTTCTATGGCCGGTGTCGCCTCCTTGTCTATAGTCTCTACGACGGATGTTATATCTTTTTCAATTGGTTCTTTGACTGGTGAAGCTTTTTTGTCAAATGTCGCACCAGTGCCAAGAACTTTTTCCGTGATAGATGTTTCTTTAGTCGGTAACTCATCTTTGTCGGTGGTTTCTTTGGCAGGTGGCATTTCTTTGACAGGTGATGTTTCTTTGAGAGGTTGTGATGTTTCTTGGACAGGTGATGATACTTCTTTGGCAGGTGACACTTCTTTGGCCGGTGTCGCGTCCTTGTCAATAGTCTCTACGACGGATGTTATATCATTGTCAATTGGTTCTTTGACAGGTGAAGCTTCTTTGTCAAATGTCGCATCACTGCCAAGAACTTTTTTCGTGATAGGTTTTTTTTCTTTAGTCGGTAACTCATCTTTGCCAATTGGTTCTTTAACAGGTGACGATATTTCTTTGGTAGGTGACACTTCTTTGATAGGTGATGCTTCTTTGAGCGGTGTCGCGTCCTTGTTCTTAATGTCTATGACAGATGTCACATGTTTGTCATTTGGTTCTTTGCCAGGTGACGATACTTCTTTGGCCGTTGTCGCCTCCTTGTCTATAGTCTCTAAGACAGATGTTACATTTTTATCAATTGATTCTTTAACAGGTGAAGCTTCTTTGGCAATTGTCGCACTACTGTCAACAACTTTTTCTGTGATAGGTGTTTCTTTAATCGGTACCTCATCCTTGTCATTGGTTTCTTTTGTAAATACCACATCTTTGTCAACCGGTTCTTTGACAGGCGATGATACTACTTTGACAGGTGATGCGTCCTTTTTTAATGCCGCGTCCTTTTCTTCGTTAGATGTTACATCTTTGTCAATTGATTCTTTCCCATGTGTCGCAATGCTGTCAAAAACTTTTTCTGTGTTAAGTGTTTCTTTAGCCGGTAACTCATCCTTGTCGATGGTTATATTTGTAGATACAATATCTTTGTCAATGGGTTTTTCGACAGTTGATGATACTTCCTTGTCAGGTGATGCTTTGGAGGGCGACACTTTGGTAGGTGATGCTTCTTTGTCCGGTGTCGCATCCTTGTCCATAGTATCCACGATAGATGTTACATCTTTGTCAATTGTTTCTTTGACATGTGAGCCTTCTTCACCAGGTGTCGCACTACTGTAAACAACTTTTTCTATGATAGTTGTTTCTTTAGCCGGTAGCTCATCTTTGTCGGTGAATTCTTTTGCAGATACAGCATCTTCGTCAATTGGTGCTTTGACAGGTGATGACACTTCTTTGATAGGTGATGCTTCCTTGACCAGTGTCGCGTCCTTGTCCATAGTCTCTTCGACAGATGTCACATCTTTGTCAATTGGTTCTTCGACAGGTGAGGCTTCTTTACCAGGTGTCGCACTACTGTCAACAACTTTTTCTGTGATAGGGGTTAATTTATCCGGTAACTCATCTTTGTCGGTGGTTTCTTTAGTAGATACATCTTTGTCAACTGGTTCTTTGATAGGTGATGATACTTCTTTAGCAGGTGACACTTCTTTTACAGGTGATGCTTCTTTGAGCGGTGTCACGTCCTTGTCCTTAGTCTCCACGACAGATGTCACATCTTTGTCAATTGGCTGTTTGGCGGGTGAAGCTTTTTTGCCAAGTATCGCACCGCTGCTAACAACTTTATCTGTGATAGGTGTTTCTTTAGTTGGTAACTCATCCTTTTCAGTGGTTTCTTTTATAAATATCACATCTTTGTCAACCGGTTTTTTGACAGGTGAGGCTTCTTTGACCAGTGTCGCGTCCTTGTCCATAGTCTCTTCGACAGATGTCACATCTTTGTCAATTGGTTCTTCGACAGGTGAGGCTTCTTTACCAGGTGTCGCACTACTGTCAACAAGTTTTTCTGTGATAGGGGTTAATTTATCCGGTAACTCATCTTTGTCGGTGGTTTCTTTAGTAGATACATCTTTGTCAACTGGTTCTTTGACAGGTGATAATACTTCTTTGGCAGGTGACACTTTTTTGATCGGTGCCGCGTCCTTGTCGATAGTCTTTTCGATATATGTCACATCTTTGTCAACCGGTTTTTTGACAGGTGAGGCTTCTTTGACCGGTGTCGTGTCCTTGTCCATAGTATCAACGACAGGTGTCACATCTTTGTCAATTGTTTCTTTGACAGGTGAGGCTTCTTCACCAGGTGTCGCACTACTGTCAACAAGTTTTTCTATGATAGTTGTTTCTTTAGCTGGTAACTCATCTTTGTCGGTGAATTCTTTTGCAGATACAGCATCTTCGTCAATTGGTTCTTTGACAGGTGATGACACTTCTTCGACAGGTGAGGCTTTTTTACTAGGTGTCGCACTACTGTCAACAACTTTTTCTGTGATAGGGG
Organism: Tinea pellionella; assembly: GCA_948150575.1. Lineage (NCBI taxonomy): Eukaryota > Metazoa > Arthropoda > Insecta > Lepidoptera > Tineidae > Tinea > Tinea pellionella. The sequence continues at coordinate 2,797,392 of OX411259.1, read as the reverse complement.
TTAATTTATCCGGTAACTCATCTTTGTCGGTGGTTTCTTTAGTAGATACATCTTTGTCAACTGGTTCTTTGATAGGTGATGACACTTCTTTGATAGGTGATGCTTCCTTGACCAGTGTCGCGTCCTTGTCCATAGTCTCTTCGACAGATGTAACATCTTTGTCAATTGGTTCTTCGACAGGTGAGGCTTTTTTACCAGGTGTCGCACTACTGTCAACAACTTTTTCTGTGATAGGGGTTAATTTATCCGGTAACTCATCTTTGTCGGTGGTTTCTTTAGTAGATACATCTTTGTCAACTGGTTCTTTGATAGGTGATGACACTTCTTTGATAGGTGATGCTTCCTTGACCAGTGTCGCGTCCTTGTCCATAGTCTCTTCGACAGATGTAACATCTTTGTCAATTGGTTCTTCGACAGGTGAGGCTTTTTTACCAGGTGTCGCACTACTGTCAACAACTTTTTCTGTGATAGGGGTTAATTTATCCGGTAACTCATCTTTGTCGGTGGTTTCTTTAGTAGATACATCTTTGTCAACTGGTTCTTTGATAGGTGATGACACTTCTTTGATAGGTGATGCTTCCTTGACCAGTGTCGCGTCCTTGTCCATAGTCTCTTCGACAGATGTAACATCTTTGTCAATTGGTTCTTCGACAGGTAAGGCTTTTTTACCAGGTGTCGCACTACTGTCAACAACTTTTTCTGTGATAGGGGTTAATTTATCCGGTAACTCATCTTTGTCGGTGGTTTCTTTAGTAGATACATCTTTGTCAACTGGTTCTTTGATAGGTGATGACACTTCTTTGATAGGTGATGCTTCCTTGACCAGTGTCGCGTCCGTGTCCATAGTCTCTTCGACTGATGTCACATCTTTGTCAATTGGTTCTTCGACAGGTGAGGCTTTTTTACCAGGTGTCGCACTACTGTCAACAACTTTTTCTGTGATAGGGGTTAATTTATCCGGTAACTCATCTTTGTCGGTGGTTTCTTTAGTAAATACATCTTTGTCAACTGGTTCTTTGATAGGTGATGACACTTCTTTGATAGGTGATGCTTCCTTGACCAGTGTCGCGTCCTTGTTCATAGTCTCTTCGACAGATGTCACATCTTTGTCAATTGGTTCTTCGACAGGTGAGGCTTTTTTACCAGGTGTCGCACTACTGCCAACAACTTTATCTGTGATAGGTGTTTCTTTAGTTGGTAACTCATCCTTGTCAGTGGGTTCTTTTATAAATATCATATCTTTGTCAACTGGTTCTTTGACAGGTGATGATACTTCTTTGGCAGGTGACACTTTTTTGATCGGTGCTGCGTCCTGTTCGATCACATCATTGTCAACTGTTTCTTTGACAGGTGATGCTTCTTTGATCGATGTCGTAACAGTGTCTTGTGTGATTTTAGCAATTTCTTCAACGGTTGCCACATCTTTTGGTTCTTTGGCAGGTGATGATACTTCTTTGGCGGATGGCACATCTTTGATTGGTGATGCTTCTTTGATCGGAGCCGCATCCTTGTCGATAGTTTCTTCAACAGATGTCACATCTTTGTCAATTAATTTTTTGACAGATGAGGCTTCTTTATCAGGTGTCGCATCATTATATAGAGCTTTTTCTGTGATAGCTGTTTCTTTAGTCAGTATTTCATCCGTGTCGATGGGTTTTTTGATAGATATCACATCTTTATTAACTGCTTCTTTGACAGGCGATGCTTCTCTGATCGTTGGTGACACTTCTTGGATTGGTGCCCCAACTTTGTCAATAGTTTCTTTAACTGTTTCCACATCCTTGTCAATCGGTTTTTTGACAGGTGACACTTCTTTGACTGGTGACACGACCTTATTAATAGCTTCTTTTGTGATGTGAGGTGCTGTTTTTTCTACAGCTGCCATATCTTTGCCAATTGGTTCTTTTGCTGGTGACGCTTCATTGATTGGTAACGTCTCTTTTTCAATCGGTACTTTTATGGACGAACCATCTTTTGGCTCTACAGATTTTAGGATAGACGGCATCTCCTTTTCAGGTGTTTCCTTGATAGGCGATAGTTCCTCGACTGGTGATGGTATATTGATTGGTTGCGAATCCCTATCAATAATTTCTCTAGCGGTAGGTTTTGTTTCCTTAACTGACGATGCATCATTGTTGATGTTTTCTTCGAGCGATGCCATATCTTTCAAAATTGGTTCATTGATAACGGATTGCTGTAATTTTTCTTTGGCTAATGCCACCTTTTTTTCTAATGATTCCTTTATAATTGACTCCTTATTATCAAGTGTTTCTCTGGTAGGTGAAGTTTCTTGAGCTACTAAAATTTCTGTTACAGATGATGGCTCCTTTTTTATTTTTTCTTTGACAGGTGATATTTTATATATCGGCGAGGCCTCAACTGATTCTTTATCAAACGACGTTTCTTTAACTCGTGACGTATCTTTGTCAATAGGTTCTTTGATAGACAGCAGGCCAGTCGTAGTTTCTTTGAGCACCTCTTTTTTAATTGCATCTTTGGCGGGTAATTCATCCTTGTCAAGTGACGTTACTTTGTCAATTAACTCTGTGATAGGCGACTCCTCCTTGTCACGTGATTCTTCTACAAATGTTGTTTTCTTTATCAATAATGCATCTTCATCGATAGTTTCTTTGACCAACGGCGCGTCCTTGTCCACTTTGATCATTGAAGTTTCTTCTATAGACTCAACAACTATATCAGTTGATTTTATGGCTGGAGATAGTTCTTCAGCGATTGAGTCATGAATTGTTTGTGAAATATCTTGGACAGGCGATGTTTCTTTCATTGATGTAATGTGATGAACTATATCTTTGATAGGTGCTTTTAAATTTTCAATATTTACAGATTTATCATCAGTTCCACTTTCACGAGTATGATCTTTCTCACATATAGAGAAACCTATTTTTTTGATGTCTTCTATCGGTAAAATAGCGTTATCTAGAACTAAAGCTTCACCTCTTGACTCTATCTTAACTACCTCTGGAACTTTTTCTTGAATATGACTTTCACCTAATATTATTTGTACATTATCACCAGTTTTATGTTTTATATCCCGACTTTTAGTGATAGTAGTAAGACCTTGTTTTTCTGTAGCCATGTCTTTCATAAGATCATCGACGCTTTCAATCATTTCATCGATACCTTTTTTGTCAATTGTTGTCTTGGTTATGCCTTCTATGTGCATAGCCTGAGGTTCTTTAGTTTCCTCTTCTTTATTATGAGTAACTGAAACAAATTTACTTGAATGCTTCGTGTCACTTAATACTGTTTTGTCCGATGATTCACTTACATCCTCGGATGTTAGAGATCTTGCTGGAGAATTTTCTTTTTTAATTTTATCCGAAGTTTCATGCTCATGTTTTACATCTTGCTCTATTTCTTGAACCTTTACTTCATGATTACTAATTAATATTTTTTCTGAAGGGATTGGCGATATTGGTCCTATTATCTCATCTAAAGTCTTTTCCGATTTTAATACTTCAGCAACATTGGCCACAATTTTCTCAACATCTTTGAGAGCACGTGGCGATTTGGGCAATTCTTCAAATCTAATACTCTCTTCTAGTTCTTTTTCTACATCCTCTGGTATTGATGGAATTTTTTCAGGTAAACATGAAACTTCAGTTACAAGCACTATTTCCTCTTTGATAGGTGAATCGACAGTTGTGATGTGTGTCTCTCTTAATTTTTCTGTAAATTGTCCATAGCTGTATTCGTTGTCAATAAATTCTTTTACAGGTTCTAATTCCTTTTTTAATGTTGTCTCCTTAGTTGGTTCTGGATATAATGGAGAATCGGGGGCTGATCCAGGCGTTACAGTTACGAGTTCTGCATGTGAAGCACGTTGTACAGTTTTTACAACTACATCATCTTCAATAGTTTTGTCTTTTTTGAATGATATTTTCGTATCCTGTTCACGGAGTGGTAAGTCTTTTGGCACTTTAATTTCATGAACGAACCCAAAGCCTGGTTTTCTTTTAAACATATCCTCTTCAACTGGTGTTTTCTTCGTCTCTTCGAACGATCTATAATCAACTTCTTCATGTAAAGGTAGATCTGCGACCTCGTCAGGAGTTTTAACAATCTCTCTAATGGGAGCAACTTGTGGTTCTATCTTTGGACTTTTAGAAGATTGTATTTTTTGTATATCAGGTAAATTTTGCGGAGGAATGATTTCTCGAATTTCTTCTTTCACTTGTTTTTCTTCCACGCGATGATCTTCTTTTATTTCATCCAAAGGAATGCGTTCATCTTCAGGAAGAGTTGGAGCGGTAGTCGCGCCAGATTCGACGGTAGTCGAAGCCCTTTCATCTGGTTGTGATTCTAAAACAATATTCAAATCTAATGAATCCTTTGGTTTTGCAATTGCACTTTTACTATCAGAAGTTTTCTTTTCACTGCTTATGTCATGCTTCTCGTCCAAACTATCAGAATGTTCTTTAGATTCAATATTCTTAGCATCCTTAGAGTCTTCCCCACTTATCGCAGACGATTTTACTGCAATGACAAAACTCTTTTTCTCGGATTCCTCTTTATCTCGTAAATGTTTTTGAGATTCATCTCCGTGTTCAGCTACTTTATCCATTAAAGAGTCTTCTGTAATTTGGTCTATTTCTTCCTTTTCGATAATTAAATATTCTTCTTCGAATTCACCATCAATAGCACCCTCTGTTTTACGATGTCCTATCATACAAGTGATTTTCTCTATGTCTGAACGCCCAACGTATTCGATCTTTTCGTCTGCCTCGCTGTCTCTATTAAATACGGCCTCGATTTCTCTCACTATTTCTTGTTCTTCTCTTTCATCAAGTTCTTGTTGCTTCATGTCATCGAATGACTTAGAGGTATCTTCATCAGATTTTTTGGCATCCCGTAGTATATCTTCATAATTAACTCGTTGTAAGCCTTTTAATTTAGATGTTTCAATTTTATTTTTGTCAGATCTTAGGACCTTGGACGGACTTTTCATCACCTTCATGGCCTTTATAGGGGATGCAAGAGGACGAGGTCTTCTAGATATAGGCTCACGTTTTGGTTTGATGTCCCTTTTATCTGATATTTTTTGTGGTTCTCGTTTAGGAGATATTTGTTTATACTTTGATTCCATAACTCTCCTGTTATTTGCTTCCTTTGTACTTTTAACTGTGGCGCTACTGGGGCTAACCTTTCTCGATTTCGCTCTACTCTTTGTGGTTGACTGTATAATAGTTTCTTTTGTAGAAGTTTTAACATCGATCACTTTTTTCGGAGTTGTAGGTGGTGATTTTTTATCTTCAGGGGCAAGTTTTTTATCAGAAGTCACAGATTTCTTATCGATTGTTTGTGTTCTATGACTGATTTTAGTGCGTGATACTGTGGATTCAGTTTTTCGCGATTCTGTTTTTTTCTTAATTTCTGTCTTGATTTTAGTATCAACATCTGATTTTTTCGATTCTATTATTTTGGTAGTGATATTCGTGTCTTTCGTATCATCAGTCTTGTCGCGTTTACTTTTCTTGTCCGTCGATGTCTTTTCCTTTTTGGATTTCTTAATAACAGTATCCTTCATTTCATGTTGAGGTACTTCGTTATTCAATTTGGAATCGACTCTACTTATAATCGCTTCTTGTAATACAGACTCTATTTTCTTTTCCTCGTCGTCAACGAGTTCATTGATTAACTTATTGTCAATTACATTTTTAGAGTCTGTCTCGTCTTTAATAGTAGATATCTTTTGTGGGGGTTCAGTTTCCAGTATTTTATCTTCTTTCATTCTGTCTGTTAATATACTTTTTTCTTTAGTAACTACTTTTGTCGTTTGTCTAGTTCTTGTAGTAGCCGTTGTGGTCGCCATGGTAGTAGTCGCCGTAGTTATTTGTCGTCCAGTGCATGTCGGATGATTTAAAAATTCTAAATGTTTTAGTTTTTCTAGTCCTTCGAATATTTTGTGTTGCGGAGTAGAGCCAGGGAACATGATACGTGTTATCGTATCGTCCGGGTTAGCCGGCCTCCACACTAATAGTGCACATATAGATACAAGGTTTGGTACAGGAAAATTGAACTGTCCCGAGCCGGTAGTGTTTTCAAAAAGTTTCTGTTCACTATTATGCCATCTCTTTAGGAAATCGCGCACGTATTTTGAGTCCTTGGACGGATTCAGTACATACATGTCGAGCGTTCCTGAAACGGTGAAAACACAATGTTAATAAATAGAGATAAATTTAAAAGTACGAGTAATTAATGAAATAAATGAATTATATTTTTTATTTACCATGTCCAACTTTATGATAAAGATTAATAGGTTCTGGTCCTCGATAGCAATGTTGGGGTTTCAAGTTAATATGACGTAGATCCGCCATCATATCTGATCCCTCTTGAAGGAGGGACACTAGGAGTGGATCGAAGTCCTTGTCCCCATCAGGACTTGCTATAGCCCTGCGTTCCTGTAATTAAAAATAACTAACTGACAAGTTTTGTTAAGACAATCTTAAATGTAAAATTAACAACACCATATACACTATAAATACATACAATTTATTAACAACATATACAACAGTTTATGTAAAGTATTAGGACCAGGACCCAATAAATAAATTTAAAAACACCAATACCCGGAAACAAAAATATAATTACCGCCTTAGAATATACCATTAAAAGTTACTTTACCTATTACACAACATAAGTTTAAAGTATTTGGATCTCTAGAAGTTAAAATGTAGGTTAAACTTAGTTAGATGTTTACTCGAACGCGACAAATACGTAACTGAATAAACATATAAAATTACCATGAACAATATTAATTGTAAGTCACCAGAAACTAAGATATAATACTACTTTATATTATTGTAGTTCGGCATATGACAACACTGCGGTCTATCTGATGTCAGGTTAGAGTGCGGTCCATGAACGAAAGCAATTGCTACCACAGAGAAATTTCTATAGGCAGTTATATTTCTTAATATTAGACCAACAAAGTATGTTTTTCTAATAATCCATTCGAAAGTGAAAAGAAAATTTATTCGTGTGTATGTTCTAGTACTTATGTACTACAGAAAGAGAGCGAAGTAGTGATTTTAATTTACGCACTCACCGCGTAAGCTGAAAACATTTCGCCAATCAGACAATATAATTTTAACCACAGCGTTGACTTAATTTCTGAATTCTAATTGTTGTAAGTTTCGCTAAATCTTTTAAATAATTAAATATAATATTGATGGGTCACTAATACATAGTAAGGTTTGTTGATGTTTATTGAAGTGCATCGTAAACTAGAAGTACTGAGGTTCATTTGAAATTAATACTCAATCTCAAGTAAATAAGCGGCGTTATGGCGCCAACAATTACGTTTTATTAAATTATAACAGAAACTAGTACTTAAGTTATATTCAAAACAAAAAATTACATTTGTAAAAAAATTTTGGTTCGGCATGTGACCGCGCTTCGTCTGATGTAGATAGAAGTGGGTCTATAAGTAAACAAATAGTTTGATTTGATTTAATTTGGGACGACTGCTATTATAGAGGAATAACCGCAGCCAGCGTTTTGCATTACACATGCCGAGAGACAGAGCAATTTTTTATTTTTTATTTTTTTTATTTTAGCTCGGCATGTGACAACACTCCGCCTGATGTAAAGCTAGAGTAAATAATGCTCCTGCAAATAAATAAATTTCAAATTTCATCAGTCACTACCGCTATGCCGGTTTAAAGAGAATTCGAAACGTGATTAGATCTACATACCCTACAATCAATTTCAAACAATAATTGAAAGTTGTGATACTAGCTTAAGACGGCAGACTGGTCTATTAACCATCACCACTATTTATTATTTAAATAATAAAATCCTTTTTTTAAAGGTTTTGAGACATTTATTACAAAACACGCACCTCTAAGTTACAGAAGAAATGGCCAATTTGCGGGTAGACGTTGGCGCTAGCCTTGCGCCGGAGTACCGCTGCCATTCCGGATACTGAACAATTGTTGAGTCTGGTGAAAAGAACCGCGTCCAAACGGTCCAAGTGACGGGCGAAATCCCACCAGCAAGCCTTACGGGAGAAACCGCCATCAACTGAAATTATTTTTAATTTATTATTAATATACATTTTATAACTAAATAAGTATACAGGGTGTATCAAGCAACGTGTAAAAAATTAAGGTAAATATTAAGTAAGGGATGAACACCCCTCAAAAAATAAATTTACTAAATAAAAGTTCTCGTGTACGGTATTATCACAAAAACAAAAGGTCTATAAATGGACCGGCCGGCGTGGACCGCCGTTGCAGGTGGGCCGGCACACGGCTTGTCGGCGCAAGATCAAAGGCGAGGCGGCAAAGGTTGTCGGCGTTGATCAAATGCAAGGTCATTTGTTTGATGCACCGCCCGACGACACAACGATTACGCGTTCGTGTAGTAAATTATGAATGTTTCTACAAGGAAAAGGTGGACATTTGGATAAAAAAAAAGTATTTATTTTTTAAATTAATTTCTGCTCAGAATCACTTACTGAGTCATCTCTTGAAATTTTTTACACATTGCCCGATACACTCTGTATAATGAAAATTTAAAGTCTAAGTAAAATACATAATTTACATTTATTTTTTATTGTAGCTTGGCATATGACTACACTTCGGCTGATGTTAAGCTATCCAAATTGTCAGTGACACTCCTCCCGTTTATACCTGACTACTTTCAAACTGCTCCCAAAACGCGACAAGGTCACTTTAAGGGTGGTACTACCCCAGGACCGCAGACTGGGCTAATAATCATTATCAGTCTGCCTACCACTCTTATTTTTTATATTTATCTATTTAATACCCTACGAATATATTACAAATGTAAGAAACAATGATTTATATCACAGTATTTTCAGTGGGTAACCTTACTCCGGAAGGTTGGCAAACACTTCACTGTGTCACTCTTGTTGAAGTTTGTTTGACGAAAAGCTATATATTTCTTTTTGGCGACTTGCCAATGGTAAACGCTACTTAATCCAAGGTTAATAGTTTGGAAACATTTTAAAATAATATTAAATATAAAGGCTTTAAAATCATTATTAATTACTTCATTACATATTGTAAAAAGTTTTAAGCTTTTTTGTTTTTTTTAAATATGTTAATTACTTAAAATTGGTTTACGCAAAACTAGAAGAAGCCCTTTTTCATATTTTATGCGATCGCATATTTTTATACTGGTTCCTAGACTACTGATTGTTTAAAAAAAACACCAATAAGCAATAAACTATTGTTCGTTCGTCTAAAATGCGAGTTAGATTTTAACTTGGTTAGTCGTTAAAATAAAGACTATTCTTTATTATTCTTATTAGGAAATTCAACTGCAAAATATTCCATAAATAGTTTAAAAATCTTAATTTAAAAGATTTAATAAATATTATAAATAAATTTTACTTGTAATATTTTTTATTATCGCGTGAGTTTCACATAATAAAAGCAAATAATGTAAAGAGTAGATATTGTTTACGCGATTTTTAAACGACTTAAAAACTAATTAACTTTGTAATTTTATGACGCAAAAATATGCTTGTGATATCCGAGTTTATTCGCGAACACAATTTTACTAACTTACGGTTTTTTTTAATTTTTTGGAATTTAGAATTATAATGGAAATTGAAATAGAAAGAAAAATCAACAAGCTCACAATAGCCAGAGGTGAGGTTGGAATCGAACCCAACGCTTTCTATAAAACGTACGAACATTCTAAAGCGAGCCCTGTACGAGAATCGAAATTCATCTATTCTTTTTTCTATTAAATTTTCTAAATAAAAGACTTTATCCGGCTTACTATGACGTTTATTAATTTACTTTAATCCGGGACCTTTAGAAAGCTTTGCAGTTTGCAGCCATATCGCAGTCGTCCTAGTTTCGACGCGCGATATTAGTTAAAGCTTAATATGTCTCAACCACAGGTATGTAGTATGGTACACATGTATATTTATATGTATACTTGTATATCTAAGAGAAATTATTTTACCTACGTTAATTAATATTTTATGTGCTAATACCTAAAAGTAATATAATTAAGATTAAAGGGATTATTATCTTCATTTATAAATTGCTTTCAGTACACTTCTTTTGTTTTATCAAAAGCATATTCTTTTCTTTACTTTCTAGAGCATAAATCTCAAATGCCTAAGGCTAGTGTTTGGAACTAAGCCAAGAGAATGACTCAATTCCTGTAAAAATGACGACAAATTGTCTCCCGAGGCGGTACGATGCCAACACTATGAAAATATGATGAACACAATTTTCTTGTCGGGAAATTGCGTTCATAATTGTTAGTCATTCGTGCTTGCAAAAGATATTTTATTGGATAAGTTTCGATTTTTATTTAAGATATTTTTCTCTTGTGTTTAATAAAATAATATAAAGTTATATAGATATTGAGAATAATAAGAAATAATATTTAATTGGTTTGTTTAATTCATACAAGGTACAGTCAAGTTTGCAATAATAAAATTAAAAGTTAATTTTAAATGTGAATAGAAGATATTTTTATAAGCCTGCGGGCGGACAGCTCTGGAGAGTGCCCTACCCTCTCACATTCATCGTGCCCCACTGATATCTCAAAGTACTTTAGTCCTCCTACACGTGTTTCGTCACCTATCACATTAAATACATACCGAGCATATTAAAACCATTAATTCCGAAGAGTGCAGCATCGCCTTGACCTCCTGGGAACACGTAGAGTGTCGGGTGGCTGAATCTAATGTTGCCGACAACGTCACTCGACACCAGGAGCTGGTCCAAGCTGGCTGGTTCGATGTATGGGGTTACATATCCTGGAGAATAACAATAATTTATTAATAATTTCTCTTACAAAGTATTAAATAATAGTAATAATTTTCTTATGTAATGACGAGAGGCATCTGTGGGTAGAAGTAGCCTTAGCAAGTTTAAGACAAAATGATGAATAAATATTGGCCGACAGTATAAGCAAAAAAAATAAATTAGTAGTAGTGCTCTGTATATCCCTAAATTTTGTGGTAAATTGTTACTTAACTATTTGTACTACTCAATATTTTATTATATAAAAATTGGTTAAAAAATTCCGCAAAAAAATTTTTGTTTAACTTTCAGCGATAAAAAGGAACGAGTGACTCGAATTTTGAAAGTACTCCACTGAGGAACTTTAGTATTCATGAAAGTAACAAGTGCAATAAACTTTTAAAGTAGTAAGTTTTAACTCTGGAGGTGAATTACGTGAACTTTTTTAGTGTTACAAAAGTCAATTTATTTGACACCCACAATCTATAAAACACTTTTCAATTTTCAAATTAGTTCTTTAACAATTGGAGAATATTTTTTCGTATAGCTATGAATAGCTATGCGAGCAATGGACATTTATACGTTTAAAGACATTTTTAAAATGTACAAAATTGTTTTAATTAATAATTTTTTTATTAGTCCTTGGGGTGTGACACCGCACTCCAGATCTCACCAGTTTGGGCGCGACACCTGACTGAGGAGCTTCGTTTCGCCCCAAGTCCCACCCTGTTCCAGCTATGCCACTGCACTAAAATACCTTATTAGAATATTTTTATTTTATAAATAATTTATGAAATGTAACTAATTTGTTTCCCCAAAAGTAAATACCATATTTCTGTTTTATGAAAACTTACTATATAAACTTATTCCTAGCCAGCGTCTTCCCTCTCTAAAGAAACTTTTGAAGGAAAGCAATGATTAAAACCATTTGTATGGTAATTGGAAACGCAGAAACAAATTTGAGTTTCAGCGTTTTGATGAAAGTTCTTCGAATTTGAATTTTATAGACAAATTCAAAGACAAACAAATCTTACTACTTATTGCGTACCTATTACTATTAATTTTTTAAATACAAAATGCAAAAAATAAAATAAAATAAAGAAATAAACGATTTTTTATAGTAGCTCGACATATTATTATCACAGTCCGTCTGATATAGGCTAGAAAGCGATCTCCGCTATGCCGGCTAACGAAGACGAATATATACTATCCATATACCTCCTCTCGTTATACCTGGCTAATTCTAAGCTAATCTCAGAAGTCGCTAGGTCACTTTACGGGTTACAGTTGCAAGTACATAACCATCATCAATCTATCTATCAATCTTTCAATAACATTATAAATGTGCTTCGATTAGGAATCGAACCAAGGACCTCCGTGTAACAGACGGATTTACTAAGGCTTTCGCTATAGAGGCTGTTATTTTTTCCCAAATGTAATAATAATAATGTATATGTCTATAAAACGAACATTTCAGAATTTGTTCACAAGCATTTGAAACGTAGCACAAACTAGAAAATATTACTTCCTCGGGATAACATAAAACGCTTAAATAATGTATAAAATGAGATTGCTATTTTATTTTGTGCTTTATTTCGAGCACTATAAGTTTTAGTTTTCTCTAAATACAAGACATTCTGGTCAACTTTTACAGCTACCGCGTGCAGGAGAGTTATTGGAAATTCCATACATTTTGCCTTTGCTTATATCCTTTGACAATTTTGGACACACTTTGATACAAAATACCTTTTGTAACTACAAATATTTGACGAACAAAATTAAATATTTGTTGACGCCCTTCATATACAATGTACACATGAACGGATGGAATAAATAATAAATAACCCAGTCCCTATGATACACGCACTGCCTCTATAATATTTTCATCATAAAATTGTGATAAAATTGAATAGAAAAGATTGAATGATTTATGTCTTTCTCGTGATTACATTAGGCACATTGAGTGTAGAAATCAGTTAGCGTACAATAAAATATCAAACAGAGCCAGGGCTAACTTGGACAATGCGAGCCCCAGCGCGAGTTTAAGTCAATCAAATGAGGATTTTTAGCTTATTAATCGATCTTATTAACTTTTGCGAAACCTCCTCTGTTCACAGTACGCGTACCTCTGGATATGATAAGAGGATTAGCTTAAACGCCGATAAGTTCAGTTCGCGGTTGATTTATAGCAAAATTGATCTTGAAAATAAAAAGGAAATACGTATTAAGCATCTGTATGATGTAGACAACCCTGTACACAGATATATATTTATATACATGTGGGATTTATTTTTGACGCCCAAAGCCTCAAAGTATTTCTCCAACTCGCCTGTCCATCTGTGAACATGATTTTTGTGCGAGCGAGAGGAAAGAGTTTGAGCGAGAGGGCGAGATTGCTTTTAGACGGAAGGAGAAAGACGTGTGTTGTGAAGAAGTTGTATTTGTTAAAATTTATGTAAAAAGCAAGAATAAACGGTGATATTTATAGAATTGCCTTGTTCTTTTAATCCGCCTGCTCGATAATCCCACAATTTTGGGGGCTCGTCCGGGATCGAGCAAATAAAAACGGATTTAAAATCGGGGCGACGCCGACGCATTGTATGGTACGCGCGTGTGCGGTCGCGATCATTAAGAAGACGATTTATAAAGACGATTTTGAAGATAAATAATAAGCAAAATGTCTAAGACGAAAAAGCTGGTGAGCGTGGAAGAGGAAGAAAGTGGGTGTTCGCCACGTGCTGACATCCCAAGAATGTCGTTTCAAGATGTAGAAAAATCCATGACCACGTTTTCTGGGGATGATTCGTATCCCGTATCATCATGGATAGAAGAATTCGAACAGACAGCGGTAATCATGGGTTGGAGCGGTATCGAAAAGCTGATGTATAGTAAAAGACTGTTGAATGGCACAGCAAAGCTATTTCTGAGATCTTTGGGCGGTGTGAGAAGCTGGGATACTTTGAAAGAAGAGTTGTCGGAAGAATTTAGCTATAAAGTAAATAGCGCAGTGGTGCACAAAAGACTAGCAGCAAGAAGGAAGGCGGCTGCGGAAACCCATCAACAGTATTTTCTCATCATGAAGGAGTTGGCGTCACAGGGAAATGTGGAAGACGAGGCACTTATTGAGTATGTTATTGATGGAATTCCAGACTCTGAAATTAACAAAGCCATGCTGTATGGGTGTGAGACGGTGAAAGAGTTCCGTAAGAAGTTGGACATATACAGTCGTATCACAAAGAACAGTATTGAATCGGTAAATTATAATAAAACTAAACATGTTGGGCGACAGGAGAGGTGCTATAACTGTGGCGATACTACTCATAAGGCTCAGTCTTGTGAAAAAGGTGTCAAATGTTTTCGTTGCGGACAATTTGGACATATTGCGCCTGATTGTAAGTTAGCGGTGAAAAAACAAGCTGCCCGATCATCAACTGCTATGTGTGTACAAGATGCATCATCATCGAGTGAACCACCAGTTGCTGAGGAGGAGATTGTGCACATCGCTGCTACAGCTGTCGGACAGGATGAAACGTGTCAGAAAAAAGAGTGTGTGAACAAGTCAGTAAAAGAGTTTGACATTAATGGTGTTAAGGTTAGTTGTTTAATCGATAGTGGAAGTGATTTAAATTTAATATCATCTGAATTATTGTCTGAATTGAATGTGTTGTCATATGAAAAAAATAGGTTGTTATTATCAGGGTTAGGTCAAAGTAAAGTTTATTCTTTAGGGAAGTTTGTTACTCAAATTAATCACAATTGTCATAGTTTTAAGGTTACTTTTCATATTATTCCTCATTTGGCAATGCCATACAAAGTTATTTTAGGACAAGAGTTTTTGTTAAATACTACTGTAATATTTAATGAGGGTTGTGTTACTGTTTGGCCAAAGTTTCAGCGGAGCTGGTTGATGGAAACGAGATGTATGTTAAGTGAACGACCGGTATACTATCATAAAGATGAAAAGAAACAACAAAGAGTAAGTGACGTTATACAGAATTATGTACCGAATAACCCAACCAAGGAGCCACCGATTAAGATAATTTTGAAAAAAGGAATTGAGAGACAGTTGGTTATACCTAAGCGCCTAGAAGTTGAGATAATAAAACGTTGCCATTCAGTAGGACATTTTAGTAAGAAGAAGATAATTGATTTAGTTAACAAGGATTATCACATAAAAGGCGTTGAAAAGAAGATAGAAGAATGTATTGCAACGTGCATCCCATGTTTATTAGCTGCAAGGAGTATGACACCGTTTGAACTCATGATTGGTGTTAGAATGAAGAAGAAAGAAGACTTGAGAGTTTATGAAATGTTGCAAGAAGAGAATATACAATATTTTTGTCAAGAAAGACAAAATAGAAGGCTAGAAGCGAAAGCGCTTATTTTAAAAGTTCAAGACGAACACTCGAAGACATATAATAAAAAGAGGAAGAAAAGTACAAAGTATAGGGGAGGTGACATTGTTGCCTTCAGGAAAACACAGTATTCTACACATTCCAAGTAGTAACTAAGTTTAATGTTTGTTTAGATTACTATTTTAGCTTAAATTAATGATTTATTTAGTTGTGTTAATGGTAGATTTTAATAGTGTTGATTTATATAAGTTAGTATAAGATGGTGTTGGTAATGTTGTTAGGCAATAAGTTGTGACTGCAAGTTTGTATGAGTGATAGGGGTAGTCTGGGGTCAGACTAATGCAGGATGGCCGAGCTGTGGGATTTATTTTTGACGCCCAAAGCCTCAAAGTATTTCTCCAACTCGCCTGTCCATCTGTGAACATGATTTTTGTGCGAGCGAGAGGAAAGAGTTTGAGCGAGAGGGCGAGATTGCTTTTAGACGGAAGGAGAAAGACGTGTCTTGTGAAGAAGTTGTATTTGTTAAAATTTATGTAAAAAGCAAGAATAAACGGTGATATTTATAGAATTGCCTTGTTCTTTTAATCCGCCTGCTCGATAATCCCACATACATGACACTATTACGTAAACAAGAAACCTTACATTTGATAACATTGGTATTAAGTTTATGCAATGTAAACAGAATAATAAGAAAATATGTATGTCACATAAAAAAATTTCGTTGTGGTCTCGTAAAAAAAGAATTACTCGAGACAACGGCGATACACCGAATAAAAATAGTTTCATTTTATTTTTAACATAGTTATTAGGTAGGTCAATTTTTAAGTAAGAAGTCTGTGGCACAATGACCATACTGTGGCCAATTTTGGCCCCGCGTTGATGAAAGTTTGGCCCCAAGGCTAAAAATCTCGAACTACACCAAAGAAGTTGAAACTGAATAATTAGACGTACATATATTTAAAATTTTATACAAATTACTTTTCTGTAAAAACGTTTAACTTATGAAAAGTTTTTAATTGCCTATTTTTGTTTTTTTTTTTCCGTAAATCATAATACCAGTGGCCAGTAAAAATTTGTTAAAAAATGGCATGGCAAAAGGCATTATTGGTGTAAACTGTAAACAATGCAAACGTAACTAATTTCTGAATGGAATTGAAAATGCATTCGATCTAATTGAATCATTAATTATTCAAAGTGTTATTAATCAAATTAAACACCTAACTTTTGCTACTGCTACGAAGCTGCATAATATCTGCATTGAGATCATTAATTATTTTAGAATGAAATATACAGATAGAACTTTAAGTTTAATCATACTCGGAGGTCTTTCCCACTCCCCTCAGAGGAGTTCGATTCCCGGTCGAAACAAATATTTATTTGTAACATCTCAATATTCCCTAAAATCTTGTCCTGGGCCGAAATATATTAAATATTTTTGTAATAATATTAATAAGTATATAGATCGAATAATTTAAATGAATGTTTGTCTGTATGTTCTATATGCTTTCCATCTGATTTGAAAGTCGGGTATAGAATTGAATTCTGGGTAACAGCAGTAAATAAAAGAAGTTTAAGATAGCATGGCAGCTTAAAAAAGAAAAGGCGGTACCTACGCTACGCAATTTGTAATCTGATATCGAATATCTGGTGAAACTTCGCTTTGAATTTCTTAGATACAATAGGAAAGTGTATCGTTTACTTCTCAGCGATTTAAAGCCCACTATATATAGGTACTCGTACTTCATCATTCTTTATTTTTATACGGACCTAGGTCCATTTGCACCAAAAGGCCCGTTAAAGTGGAGTGAGCATGTGGAGTAAATGTAAACGTTTAAAGGTTACGTTACGGTAAAAAGTAATAATTAAAGTAACTTTAACGGGCGTTTAGGTGCAAGTGGACCTTAGAGCTCTGGATTTAGTGGAGGCTAACCGGGGCATGTACACAGGGTACTAAATTAACAATAATGGTTAAAACAAAGCTTTCACTAAAATATTGAGGATAGCACCTAGCATTTTTTAAAATTTCTAAGTTCATTTTTTGGACGTGTCGGGGCGTGTGTGATGTCTTTGCCAGGGTACTCCAGGATAGTTCCCATCGCATCTACACCAAATGAGGAGGGTCCAATGTTAATTAGGCGATTGAATTCGGTATTGCCAAACTTATAACTTAATAAAAAAACGTTGACATAAAATGTATAACACAAAACTTTTATAGCTATAAAATTATATTAATTGTTTAAATACAAACTATAACTAACTGCAGAATAATTAAACTTCAGTAGATGAAGTTTGAACGAGCAGGCAATAACACAACAACGCGGGCTTCAAAACAAACAATGCCTCTTGGGATTTGTATCAACATAGTTTAATGACTTGCCTGCTCATAGGTATATGTACATGTATATATAGAGAAAATATACACATAAATGTAATAATAAATTAACCATGCTTCGGTTAAAAATATGATATTACAAACGATTAGATATTTGTTCTGGGTCCAGTATATACAATAATGTCTGTTGTCTCGATGCCTAGGCACAAAGTATAATTTTTTTTTAAGTGGCCGCTGCTCTTGACCAATGCCAATAAGTGGACGCGTCCTAGTTGGTGTGATCAGCCAGAAAGGCTTGGCCAGCGTGTGGATGAAGCTGAACAGATAGATTGACAATCGGCTGGGCCAGCGCGTAGCCCTGGTAATAGAGGCAGGCTCCTCCTTTTAGACCATACTATTGGGGCATTATTAGAGTATTTATTTATTGATTAACTCAAACTGGTAATTGTAACACAATATTTGCCATTAATTAACAAAAATAGAATTAAACTTGAAATTTCCAACTTACAAAACAATCTTGAATAGCTACAGAAATTCTCATTTCGCTCCCTCAATTCAAACAACTTGAATAGGGCTTTGAGAGTAACTCACTCCCACAATTGCCAAGCTTAACGATGTCTGTTGTTCAACCTTGCTTATGACGTCACTTGTGCACCAAATCAGCATATGAATAACACGCTAGTTGGCTTACTATTCTGAGTCCTTATTGCGTGAAATTCTAGGTTTTGTTTGTAAGGTATTTGTTGTCTTTTGTGTAGGTTATCGTCATTATTTTCGTTATTATTTTATGCGGCTTACTATGGCATTTATTTTGATTAATTGGATTCGACGTACATAACAGAAGACTGCGCGATGACTGCAAAGCTTCCGAAATGTCTCAAACGCAAAATTAATCAAAATAAACACGATAGAAAGGAGCATAAAAATATTAATTTTTTAATAAGAAAAAAATTAGTTGCAGATCATATTAATTGTTATTGAAATATACATGTTTCTAGATATATAAAACTAACAAAAGCAACTAAAAATATTAGCTTTTAAATATAATAATTGAAATCTAAATAAAATCGTTTTACTAATGACATAGAAGATTATGGTAAGGAAAAATCGAAAAGTCCCCTGAAACAAAATTGAAAAGTTATACGTTCGTATAATTTTAGGCCTACATTAATTCCAATATCAATATTCTAATCTCGTGGTAAGCGAGATTTAATATCGATCCTCTTCGATATTGGTTACGGAATATAATTTGGGAGGTTCGACCAAAATGAAACCCCTACATAGAGGTACGTAGCTACTTATATATATTTTTACACTTTAAAATATGAATTAAACTGCACTTTAGCTTAACATCGGCACGAAAAGGAGCGTTAGATTACATGAATATAACACGAAATACAAGTAAAGGAGATTTTTGGGCCCACTTGATACCTAATAATTTGGTAACAAAACGATATTCTATTTTTTATTTTTTATTAATTGATTTTAAGTATATCAACACATCATTTACCAATCAATAGACTATGTTTAATTATATAAAAAACAGATATCATCAATTAATAAAGCATTTAAAATAATAATTATAATATTACAACAGAAAACATCTAATTACTAAAAAAAATCCGGGTGAAAAATTTAAAACTGATTGATAATAAGGAAGTAGATTTATTTTTCTACAAAGTTAACTAAAAATCATCGATAAAATCGAGAAAAAAATTGTGGGCCCACTTTTCTTAGGTGAATGGGCATTCTCTTTTGATTGGACAATATACGTTATACATAATTATATTATAACACAGGAACCCAAAGCCAAAATAACAAATAAATATAATGTATTTATTTTTATATAATTTAATAATAGGTACATTGTATTCCCGCTTTTTCCCTTTTCCTCACAGTTTCCCGCATAAAAATTGGTTGTTTGGAAGAAATTTATGGTTATTTTTGTGTGTTTATCTAAACTTATTTTCAATAATAGATTTATTATTATTATATATTTTTACTCACCGATAAAATCCTTGATAGCCTGCGATCCGGAGTCAAGAATATCTGTTGGGTTGACTCGAATGCGGCAGTGTTTGACAAATGGCATGTTTGGAAGTTTGCTCCAATCACCTCCTCCTGAGGTGGAGCAGTGTATATCGATAGATATTGAATTTTCATAAGCACGAATAACACGCTGGACCTCGTTCTCTTGGAACGCGTCTGTGAAATCGGCTAGAGAGAATGTGCCGTCCTGCGAAAAAAATATAAATAGGAATTAATCATTTCAGTAAATTTTCTATAGTCCGATATGTAACCGCACTGTACCTAATTTAAAGAATAGGGTAGATTCCGGGACTAGAGTAGGGTCCGTAAGTAGAGACAACTGTTATCACTGTTATAAATGAACAGCAGTTATAACGATATAGGTAGATGTATATGTTTTACAATTTAGCAAAGTTCAAAATAACAAAAGAATATATAATAATAATATAAACGTTGTGATAATAAAATTAAGAGATTTGTCATTTTATAGGATTTATAAATACTAAAAGAACTAATAAATCAAACCAGAAATTGCTTTGAAGGCATATCACCGGATCAGTCGACGTCACTGGTGAACGTCATCGGTCGCGGAAATTAAAACCCCTAACGAATCTTTCAGCTTAACACAGTTCATCGAGCAATGTGACCTATATTTTCAACTAGGTTGCAAAATATCTAGGTAATAGGCTACCCGCCCGAAATATTTAATGTATCACGCCACTTGATCTTAAGTTAGAACAGGCTGCAACCATCTTCATTATGCCGGCTTGGGAAGACAAATTTGCACCATCTAGATAATCTTCTAACCTGATCCCAAAACGCGACTAAGTGGTACACTTGAAAATGATAATATAATCATCAGTATATAGGCATAGTTAAATAAACAAAAGCAATTTTATTCTGAAGTTTAAACAACTAAATAAATTCCCTGGATGGATAAAATCCACTGTCTCGTTTATAGTAGTTAGGTAACAAGAAGGAGGTAAAATTATACGAAACAATTAAATGAGAGTACATAGCAAATCCATTAGCAGATAGAATTCTCTCAGATTTAACAGAAACTGTACGTATCATTTTCTTGAACAAGAAATAAACAAAAAGTTCTTTATAAAAATCAATTTTTGCTTCTAAATGTTTAAATTGATAAATTATAATGAACATTGACCAAAAAAAATTGTAGTGTAAAACATAGTAATAAATGTGACAGTTAGAAGGGATGCCGATGGAAAGATAGAAGGAATTTCAATTAATTCACGTGAGAGCTGTGTAGCTTACCTGTCGGCACAAAGCGGAGGTACGACACCGTGTACGCGCAACTTTTGTTTTTGTTCAGTATTCATTATAATTTAATAATAAAAACCCTGCTGGGGTTAGAATATATCAAAAAATATATCAATAAATGAACAATACGTTTTAAATGTGTTTAAATGTTTTGGTTTCAGTTGAACATTTTTATTGTTAAATTTCAGTCATCGTTAGTTTTGCTTCAATCACGATGTTTGCTTACATTCTGAATACAATATAACACACGAACAAGGAGGAGGGTGTGAGAAATATCTGCAATATTCACCTGCATAATCCAGGATCCATTACCAGCGAATGTGTAGCCGGCATGAATGAGATGCCTATGCCGTGTGAATGAGCTGAGCAGATTCCTCATGCACTGCATCAGCGTGTTCATTTGCGGATGGATCAGGATCTCTGTGACGAGATTCTCTGATGCAAATTGTATAAGCCGTTCGCCTGTAACAAATATATGTATTATGTATTATAGTAATATATATACATATTTTAACCCGTAGCTTTCAGGCTTAATTTCAGTTTCACCACATATTTGAAAGCTTTTGAAACTTCGGGATAAAATTAATCTAAACAAATATAGTAAGTTGCGTAAAACTATTAATTTAGGCGGTCTATCTCTCCATGTAAAATTAGATATCATTTTATATAAAAGTTCTAGGCAAACCTATTTTTGTAAAAATTCGTAGTTGAATCAATCATGCAACTTTCTCCATAAACTTTCATCAAATATAACCTATGATTTCGACTTTATGATTATATAAAAAAAGATTTCACATAAAAGAAAGGATCGTGCTTTCAAATTGTAATAAAAGAATTACGACAAAATGTGGTATGCCCTTGACTTTTGGTTTCACATCGGACGTGACGTAGGCGCAAATAAAATTAATGACTTCTTCACACATTCCTTTGGTCTTCCGATATGTTGGTTGATTTTGCGCAGTGCGTCATGTTTGTGTTTTATTTAGTCTTAAGGAACTCGACACTAAATATAGCTTGCGATTTATGTTGTCATTTTCTTTCAAGTATTGTTTCTGAGGAGTGGTTTGCACGCAAATGGTACCAGGATGATTCTCGGTGTTAGTGATGGGTCTTGTGTGTAGCAATAGAGCAGGGTATGCTAATTTAGAGACAAAGCATTGTATATTATGCTCGTATGTATGTATATATTTTTATAGCTTGAATAAATACATTGTATATGTATTAAATTATATGAATTAACTGATTATCAGTTTTTGGGTTTCGTTGAAATCTAAGAGGATTGTCGCGTACGTCTACCACTTTACGGGTTTCATAAAAATAAGAAACAAATGAATAAGATGTAAAGATACAAATAAATTGTTATTAGAATTGTGATGATTATTGAATAGCAAAAAATAACACTTTTATCACCAGATTGATACATTTTATTATTATATACTTTTTGCAATATTTTGTAGATGTTCAGCAATTAACCATCCATGCCTAATCTTCAACTAGAATACGATCCACGAGAAGAAACAATTGCACACAGGTAACAAAACAACTATTTGTAACTGTAATCGTAAATTACACAGTTACCTTCATTATGACGACGAGGTATACATCTCGAGCCGCAGTCAAGTTGCCAAAAGCGTATACTTCTGTAGTTATAAAGATTAACCTAATCCAATTACTAGTTAACTAAAATAGTAAAATTTAGATGTTATTTAAACACTTTTCTTGCCGGCTTTCCATGCGAGCGAAGCTGTTGAGCCCGCTGGGAGTGGAAGGCAAAACTATTTTACTCCGTTCTGCTTAGCCATTTCCCGCTCATTACCCTTTGTTAGTGGAAGGCCGGCATTAAGCCCAAAAGAAAATAAATAATATAAAAATATGAACGTAACAAAAGCAGAATTAAAATATTTAATTTTAAAATCCTGTAATTCATGAGGTTTTAGAACGAGCCGTGTTCATAACAAAGAATTGCGCAACGATGAAAACTTTCGTCGACCATGTTAAGCTAGGACTCTAAAGAGTTTTGTTTATGAGCTAAAGTGGCTTAACTCAGCTCAGGGAGGTTTTTTTTTTTTGAGTAGGTACGCTTCCCACTTAATGCCTCCTCTGTAAAGAAAACACTCTTTTGTATGGATTAAGTAAGCTGCCTTTTATTTGAAACGCTTTTATTAGAGTATTCTTATTATGTATAAGGTTCTCTATCTTTGTCAGTTCCTCATTGTTAAAGACCGTGACGCTTGGTGGCTTTATACGCCGGCATCTCTAGATTGGATTCAGGCTTCTCACGCGCGGTTCTGCCATCAATTTTCCACGTCACCGCAAGCTTCACGAATAAAAAATAGGTACACACATATTATTTGCTCTTAACTAGTATTCTCTGTGCTATAAGTACGAGGATCATGTTAATTACAACAAAGGTCTATATCACTTTTTATTAGTCCAGACTGCCTTCCTGGGGTATTACCACTATCTGTGAAGTAACCTACTGTTTTTTTTGTATTGTAGTTCGGCATGTGACAACACTCCGTCTGATGTAAAGCTAGTATCCATGATGGATACAACTGCTACTACAGAGAAACCACTACACGGAGCAGCCGCCTCTACTATGCCGACTTGAAGAGACGAGCATGTACCATCCAGATTGACGGTGTACACTCCTCTCGTTATCTCTCGCACTCTAATTTAACATTCATTGTGGTCACCCCAGCATTTGGAAGGGCTGCCGATGGTAAGAAAGAACAAGATTTAGGCGACGTGGTCCTGTGAAGCGCCTGAGCATCAATGCGCAAAGCATGGGAGCATACTAATGAAGGTGAACAAGATTTTTTAATTAATATATTCATAAGGCATATTTTATATGAATAATCCATATCGTGTACCTATACTTGAATAAAATCCTGTAACGTTTTACTAAACATTTCGTTTTTTTTCTCCTAAAATACGAATCCCTAAGGGACCAATAGGCATGTTCGTGAATAAAAATAAGACACATAAAACAAAGGGAATTCGTACCTAAATTGTCCTGATACAAAATCCTCTTTTTCTATTTTCGAGTTTTCGAACAAAAGTTTCAGGTTTTTTCCGCATGAATAAAATACTTTTTTCGGACGATGTCAGAAACAATTTGTTACGTTCAAAATTAATTATTTTGGACGTAACATTTTTTAAAATTATGCTATAAAATATTGTACGAATTATTTTTTAAATAATGATCACAGCCCCCCTGATGCTATGTTATATTTAAGCTAGAGTGCGATTCATTCGTCTGCAAGGTTAAGAAATAAAGATTTATTTTTCAACAAAATGAACTAAAAATCATCGACAAACTTGTGGGCTCATTTCTCTTAGGCTGAAGGGCATTCTCCTTTAACATGAAATCGAATTTGCAGAGAAACCCCCACCCTGTTTAATATAGAAATTATTACCTGAAGATATCGTAAGACAGATTACATAATAAAAGGAAAGTTTTTAAGTAATACGCCACAGAAGGCTGGTAATAAATCTTAGTTCCCAAAGGTCACAAATCCATTAAACTCGACAGAACGATGTCATCCATTTTCATTGTGATTTTCTCAGAGATCTACCGTCTTATAGATATAGTAGATCTTAGAATCTAATTTTCTAAGGTCGAATAATGAAGTTTACAATGATAATCTAAGTATTTAAGAATCGAAAAAAAACAAAAAACATTTTTTAAGTATTCATTACAATACTAAACTCAAGAGATTAAATAAATGGAAATTAAGTGCGGATTATATAAGTTTAAATTAAATTCCAATAGAAACCTAATAACACGTTAATTCCAGAATGTCTGTTCGACGTAGATAGGCAGACTAGCAATGTCTTTAGGGATCAAATGGTCAGCGAGTTATTTACGGTTCACTAAATTTCCACAAAGGAATCTTGGGAATCGGAGAACGGAAATAATCTTTTCACAACTAGATATCGAAGAATTTGAGAAAAATATTATGTATTTATTTAGACATATCGGAAATTGCTGCCTCCAGACATTCATCTTTGGTATCAGTCGTCTCCGCTCGTGTAGAGTACACACTTTGACATTAAACCGAATTCTTTTAACAACAAATATATCTAATAACAATAATAATTGATTTTTTTGTTAGTGGAAGGAAAAAATACTAAAAATGATAAAATGTTCAAGCAATTGGCATTTAATTACATTCCGGTCCGTCACTTCAATCTCTCATAATTTAGATTCACGGCTAATATAACGTTGATGATCGATCATTTTTCTCATTCCATCACTGACAAACAAGCATGGTTAGTGATGTAGATCGATTCTAGCCACAGCTGTCGTCATCTTTCAGAAAATGTTACAGATACTTATAATTTGAGATATTTTTTAGAAAAATAATTTCATTATATTTAAAAACATTATATTATGTCGGTTATCGCGCTAGTTGTTACGATGCGGCGTGAACTTACGATTGATATGACTCGTATTCAGATTTCGTTAGATTATAACTGGTACCAATGTATATACAAGGTGTCCCAAAACTCAACGATAAGCGGGCACCAGAGGGTGGTCCTGCTCATGACTACTCGAGAAAAAAATATAAGAAAAAATAATCTCCTATTTTTAAAAAAATACAACAAAAAATTAAAATCTTTTGAAAATTGACAACCCTTATGATATTTTTAACTACCATGACCACAATTTTCCAAATATTTATAATTTTTTTTTTGTATCGGCAACCTAAGTAGCACTGCTATCCACCACAACCCTTAAAAATCCCAGATTACCTGTAGTTTTTACACAAAATCAATCAAAACTACTTTTTACTTTAAAATTTCAAAAGATTTTTACTTGCAGTCCATTTTAACACATCGTTGTGTAAAAAAAAGTATTGACACTACTATGGCAAGTTTTTTTAAAAATTGACGCAAGTATCCAGGATTCTAAAATGGTATAATACTCTAGGAAAACTGGCCACAAAAAAAAACCATGCGTATAGTACTAAACAAGAACCAACTTTCATAAATCTTTGTTTGTTGATAGTAAACACTTTTACCTACCAAAAATTGTTTTCTTTTCTTGTTAAAAAATATTAAATGCAACAAAACAAATGGCACAACAAATTTATTTTTAACCGGATACATTTCGGGGAGTGTGCGCAAGAGCTACAAAACCTGGTTCTACCGTCCCCTTTCTTCTATCGGACGTCCGGGCACCCGGAGAGGTACCATCCATTTATGGTTCAAGTCCCTAAAGTGCGTACGAGGCGTTTCGACAACACGTTCCTCGTGCGTACTGCGAAACTGTGGAACTCCCTCCCGGTGTCTGTGTTTCCCGACACGTACAACATAGGTCTCTTCAAATCGAAGGTGAACAGGTACCTCATAGACAGGCGTGCTCCACCTTATACCGCATCACTACTTAACACCAGGCAGGGTGTGGTTAAACGCTTGCTTATTAAGCATTAAAAAAATCAATTTATAATTTAATTAATATTACAACAAATATTCGAATTATTCGCTACCGGCAATAATACAGGCACAACATCGTCTTAAAAAAGATCGTTTTATTTGTCGTGCATATCTTCTACCATTGATATGTTCCGCAGCCTGAGTAGTTTTTTGGCGAAGCTCGTCCAATGTTGCAATTGATTTTGAGTAGACCCTGTCTTTGAGACAACCACAATAGAAGAAGTCCAGAGATAGGATATGACCAAGTCGCCCAATCCAACGCCCTGGATACTCTTGATTTAAGTATTCTCGCACAGGACGGGCATAGTGAGCAGGGCAACCATCATTTTAAAACCACATGTTTTGTAAATCTATTATGGGCACGTCTTCCAATAATTCTGGCAAGTCATTTTGTAAAAAGTTAAAAGGCCCTATTGTTATTCAACAACGAATATCTACTATTTAACTTCTAAATTTTATTGCCTACGCACGTTTTCATGCAAATTCCAAGAAAGTGCAACAAAAAACCAATTTTTGGTAGGTAAAAGCGTTTATTATCAACAAACAACAATTTATGAAAGTTGGTTCTTGTTTAGAAATAGTACGCATGTTTTTTTTTGTGGCCAGTTTTCCTAGAGTATTGTACCATTTTAGAATCCTGGATACTTGCGTCAATTTTTAAAAAAACTTGCCATAGTAGTGTCCAAACTTTTTTTTTACACAACGATGTGTTAAAATGGACTGCAAGTAAAAATCTTTTGAAATTTTAATGTAAAAAGTAGTTATGATTGATTTTTGTGTAAAAACTACAGGTAATCTGGGATTTTTAAGGGTTGTGGTGGATAGCAGTGCTACTTAGGTTGCCGATACAAAAAAAAAATTATAAATATTTGGAAAATTGTGGTCATGGTAGTTAAAAATATCATAAGAGTTGTAAATTTTCGAAAGATTTTAAATTTTTGTTGTATTTTTTTAAAAATAGGAGATTATTTTTTCTTATATTTTTTTCTCGAGTAGTCATGAGCAGGACCACCCTCTGGTGCCCGCTTATCGTTGAGTTTTGGGACACCTTGTATATACATACGAGTATATATAAAATAATTGTTTTATCGATATGAAAAGTACGTGATTTACGTAAATAAAACATTAAATCGGTAGCCCACAATCGCGGCCGTAAAATATTAGTAAAATGATGAAAATCATAACTCAAGGGCATCGATTTGCAATTCGAAACGCTAACGTAAAATTCCAGCCATTAATCTACGAAGTTTCAGTGGCGAAACCAACGAACCAGAAACCTGATAAACCTGAAACGCCCTCTGATGCCCTAAATGTGCTGGAAATTCAATATTCGTGACATTACGACCTTGGTATAACCTACTTTTTACACTGAAACGGTTTTCGTTAGCAAAATGCGAAAAATATTTCATTTTATGTAAGGTGACCCTCTTTTAAAAGTGTTTTCGTTAAGATATACTCGTATTAATTAATTCACTAAACATAACTTTTTTACAAATACAAAACACGTATGCATAGTACAATTCTCTGACTCCAAAACAGGATACCTAGACAGGGGCGATGCAAACATATTAAGTGACTAAAAAATGCATACATTTTAAAATATTTAAACTAAACTAGTACTTGTATCTCATAGGCACTGAGCGACTAAAGTACATATAATATACTTACACGGGCGGCCGTGGTCTACCGGTAGAAGACCCATGTTCAAACCTCGCTAAATTGGGACCGGTATCTATCTATGTTATATGTCTCAGTGCCTGTGATACAAGCATTAGCTTACTGTACTAAGCTAAAAAAAATATACCAGCCAACGAGTCTTAAATACGAGTCACATTGATCGTGAATCCACCACTTGGCCACAGCTAGTATATTTACCATCAGCAATAGAGCTAGCTGCATCTCTGAAGGACTATTTTTGCTTGTGCTATTCATTAATCTTATTCTCGGCCGGTTGGATGTCAACCAATAGAAATCTGTTTACAATCAAAACATCCCTAATTAGCTAAAAATTAAAGAAGGCGTGTCACATGTTCCCGAGATTTCAGACAATTATTTTCAAAATGGCTAGGGCGCAAGTTTTGCTGATTGTACATAATGTATTTCTGTTAAATTTAACCTTTTAATCTTTCGAATTAGCATTACCTGGATTCGCTTAATCCATATTATTATTTAAAAGTTTTATTCTTCAATTATAATGAAAATTAAATTGAAAAAACTGGTCAGCGCTTTAATTCCCTGTTTTTAATGCTACAACGATTTCCTCGTTCCTCTCTCAAATAGGATTATAGAGGTCAATGCAAACACACAAGATACAAAGTTCACAAATTCAATCAAACTGTAACATTTCCAACGGCGCGGTTGTTGAAACAGCAAAGCTAAGTAAATGGGAAATGTAAATTCATTGCAAACTAAGCTGTTAATACCAATGCCAGAAAGCGGATTGATTGATGAAGGCTCTGATGGTTCGTTTGATAGAATGACGTCATTATTTCTGTACGTGAAAACCGAAAGGATTCCAATATTTATCGCTACTCTCGCGTTTAATTGACTTTGTTTTACGATTTTCGAGTATTTTTTTTTTAATTTAAAATATATTGTTTATACAAAAAACCTCTTGGTGTATACATTATGTTACCGTACTTATACTGTACATTATAATTGGTTTGTCAAATTAATTATTGTGCAATGTTATATGTACACACTAGATGGGCTTTAGTCTTGTTTATTAATAAATGCGTTTGTTTTTACTGCTTAAATAGGTTATAGCTTATAATTGATATAATATTATATGGTAAAAATTAATTATTTTTATTCTTGCCTTTCATAGACCGTTTATTGATGAAGCTCAAATATTATTTTTTTTTTATTTTTTTTTTCCTTAGATAAACGTAGGTGAATTTAATCCAGCCAAAAGGTCTCCTAGGAAACGGAAACCCTAATTGCATATTACTAGTTATACGGATACGAAGTCGCGGATAACCTTAGAGTAGGCATACCATATAGAAGTTAGTACAAAAACTTTTAATCAAATTCTACTTTTAGCATAACAATAAGAGAATCTAAAATTAGGGTTGAATCATAAATAACGACGTGACCCACAATTACTATACCCCTCAAGGTACGTTCTAATAAATATTCAACAACCCTATCCGGGATTTATTTGCGTTAGTATC
This sequence comes from Tinea pellionella, assembly GCA_948150575.1. Classification (NCBI taxonomy): domain Eukaryota; kingdom Metazoa; phylum Arthropoda; class Insecta; order Lepidoptera; family Tineidae; genus Tinea; species Tinea pellionella. Next base: position 2,768,021 of record OX411259.1, on the reverse strand, counting down.
TAATCAAAAATGTATTTGCCACTTGACGTGTTGATGCCTCGTCTTCATGACCTACATTAAGCCTTTCACTTCAGGTAATATTTATCTAAATATATTTAAAGTATTGGATTTATTGAACTATTTTAGAGTTTTTTTTATTGTAGCTCGGCATGTGACAACACTCCGCCTATTGTAAAGCTAGAGTGCGGTCCATGAATGGAAACAACTGCTACTACAGAGAAACCTGTGCGGGTAGCAGTCGCCTCCACTATGGCGGCTTGAGGAGACGAACATGTACCATCTTAGATTGACAGTGCATACTCCTCTCGTTATACCTGGTTACTTTCAAACTTTCCCGAAACGCAATAAGGTCACTTCACGGGTGTTATATTCGAAAGTGGTGGTACTACTCCAGGACGGCAGACTGGACAAATAACCATCATCAGTCTGCCTACCACTCTTGAATAGTGCCTATAGCCACTGAGCGACCAAAGTACATATAACAAAGTTACATTGGTACCGGTCAGAATTAGCGAGGTTCGAACATGGGTCTCATCGATCGTGAGTTCACGCGTATTACCGCTAGACTACGGCCGCTCTTGTATTGTAATGAAAATTGAATAGGAAAAAAGTAACACGCGCGCCGTGAATTTCCTCTGTACTATGAAATGAAATGAAAATATTTTATTAGAGCTTGCACTTGCTCATCGTCAGAACTAGAAAACTATGTTTTTTTATTTTAGCACGTCTTATGACCGCACTCCGCCTGATGTTAATCTAAAGTGCGATGTATGAACGAAGGCGACTGCTGCCAAAGAAAGGGATCTGCAGGCAGCAGTCGGGTTCGCTATGTCGGCTTGATGAAGTGCGGTGATGAGGTGAGATGAGGTGCCATGTTATAGGAAGGAGGAAAGACGTGGCTGGGAAGATCATTCCACAATTTAATGGAACGTTTATATGATCCTATATTAGATAATTTGCAAAAAAATCATATGAAATGAAATGAAATTTTATTGCGTGAAACATGGTGTTAATAAAAAATTACAATTTGTTCACATATATTGCTACATTTTACGGTATAATAGATATTGAATCTGTATATAAACATTTATGTATTTATGTTATAATCTATAATGTACCCTTTACTATACCAGCTCACTTATGTGTAAATATTTCTTAAAATAAATATTTCTGGATAAAAAAATATTGATCAATACATACCATATCTGGCTTCTTCTCCTTCGGGAGCTTGTGCAGTGAGTGTTGCCAGCTCCTTTTCCAAATCGACTTGATGCTCTCCCGAATCCCATGATAGCAGACCTGTAGACAAAAAAGAAAATTTTATATTATTAAAATATTGGGGTAAACAAGGCGAATGTAGTATTTTTTTTTAGTTTCAAAGGGATTTGATTTTATTACAAGATAAATATAACTAAAAGCAATACTTGTATATAAATAAATAAATAAAAAATATATTTGAATTAATAGTAGTCTGACGCTTTCGAAACCGTGTCGAATTAAATTAATCAAAATGAACGCAATAGTCAGCCGCATAAAATATTTTAATTTTTTTTGGGAATATTTATGTAGTAACTAAGACTTCCACTATGTTTTGTTAATAGTGATTTAGCACCTGGATATTTTAGTTTGAGACAGGGAATTGTATGTATGCATTTATTATTATGTACCTATTCTTAGTAATATCTACATGATTATGTAATCGAAATGAAAACGAGTTAAAGACGGAATAAAATATAAACACAGCGATTTGACTGAAATTCATATATCAAATAATATGACATACCAAAATTCAAACTGTGGAGCTTGGTGTATTGCCAACAAGAAATATACAATAGAAAACAAAAGAATATTTTTTTATATTTACATTTAAAAAAATCCGTTTATTCCGGGGTCTATTACACACAAGCCCAATATACAACGACAATTTGTATCACCAACTTCCACAATATTGTGTGTAGAATACAGATTCATCGGAAATGGGAACCGCAGAAGTTAGTTCGGGAATATACGGAGTAAAAGTTATACGGTAGAGCAATAAGAGTTGTATGAGTTTATGTCGGATGTTGTAGTAGATCCAATCTATGTTGATGGCCGGGGACAACTTTTATAACTAACATAACAACTATATAATATAATCCAAATTATAAATATACAGGTACATATAATGTTATTATTCCACCACTCTTAATTTGGAAGTAGTCAGGTATACCGAGAGGAGTGTGTACTGTTAATCTAGATAGTCTCTAGTTGTGCTAGTCTCCTCAAGCCGGCATAGTGGAGGTGACTGCTAACTGTAGAAATCTATTTGTAGTAGCAGTTGTTTCCGTTCATGTTCAGCTTAATATCCGGCGGAGTGTTGTCATATGCAGAGCTACAATAAAATATACTAGCTATTGCCCGCAACTTTGTATGCGTATATTTAATATTATAATGTTTAAAGTTTCCGTTCCATTGCTAGAGATACTTTTATAGAGCTAAAATAGATAACAAAGAAAGTAAAAAAAACTTTCGGCAACAAACGGGCTATCTAACACAATTTCTTCAAATCGGATTAGAATTTCGTGAGATTAGAGCATTCAAACATGAAACTCTTCGGCTTTATCATACTAACGCACGACGTATGCAAAATTACGTCGAAATATTATTGGAATATATGTTTTGGTTAGTAAAAAAGGAAATTCTAAATCCTGCCTGAGGTGGAGATATATTTTTCGTCATATGATAATTTTATCCTTTTATTCGAATGACATTATTAACGTTTACATAAAGGGACTAAAAAAAAATGTGTAGTAAAATTAAGTAATCATTGTAAGACATTAAAAAAGCTGAATAAAATTTTAGCCTCCACCATGTATTGTAATCACCGCGTCATCTGGCAAGCGGAAATTGCTTTTTGAATAAAACAACGTTCTCTCCGCCATTTCTGTCTAACAACTGTCATTGTTTGAAGACTGTTTTTTATTAAATAGAAACCGCATTGGAGACCCGGGACTATTCTCCGGGACCCAACTCGGCCTCTCGCCGGTCACACTATAAGCCGTGCCGCTGCAGTGCGATTACTGTCATATAAATCAATAGAAATAATATTTAAGGCGGTTACTGTTGCCAGCGTATTTTTCTGAATCGATATAAGACTTATGTCTTATAAATATGAACAAAAATTGAAAGTGAACTCTAAATCAATTTTTGATGGAGTTTTTCTCGGAGAAAATTTCTTTTTTACATCGTTTGCAAAATCATGATTTAGGGCATGGTTTTTTCTTTAATTAAATATATTTAGAACAGGGTATTTTTTACGTGTTTATGCGCTGTCAGAATCGGTGCAATCGTATGGTCAAAGTGATTGGAAGCAGAAGAGCTCTTAACGGGCCATGTCCCACTGCTTGACCTCTAAAACAATAAATTGCGGTTTTGGCCTAAAACAATAAATTCAATATTAACACCTAAATCCCACATAACTGCCCTCTTCACAAACTAGACTACCACAAACCTATAACATCCAGACCCAAAACAAATAATTACATTATGTATTTAGATCCTAAACATAACATACATATACACACGTGTGTTGTGTGGCGTTTATAAAGAATAAAAAGTGAAAAAACTCTATGAAAGAATTCTTACATACTGACATGCGTATTGCGTATATTGCATGTGATCACATTTCACCTCCACCATGCTGACTTGTAGAGACAATTGTGCAGCGTAATATGGAACTACCACCATGCGCAAATTGGGCTGGTAACCATCACCTACCTACTCTCAACACACTCTTATGTAAGTGAAAAAATATGACTATTATCTCCATAAACTAAACAATAGATGATGACACTCCTTTCATAAAAATGTGTAATTATAGATAATTTATAAATATTATTGTGATTTTTCCCAACACCTTTGTAACCACGTATTAAAAATGATATGAGCAAACATTTTAGCTCGAAATAAATTAGTATCTGTTTTAACTTCGTTTAAAAATAACGTCAGTTATGTTACTTTATTTATTTATTACTTAAAAGAAAAATAAATAAATAAATGAATAAGTTTTTTAATACAATTTTAATAAAAAACAATGATCAGTTTTGAGTGGGTGTAATGTAACGTGTTGATTAGACGATAGAAGTAGATATTGATTTAGTTTTATTTGACGCAATAAGGCAAGAAAATGGACTCGTGTAAATCGTGCTTAAGAAATTTGGATTAAAAAGAAATGATAATTATTTTAATAAATAAAATTTTAAAAAATCGACGTTTTTCGATCTTTTAATATTATTATTATTACCGTTCGAAAAGTAATAATATTCTATTTTAAGTATATTTACACAAGTGTTTAATGCGAAGTTTGACGCAAGACGTATTCAACAAAATAACAGTTCATTAAATCAGAAAATAAGAAAAATGTTTTCAAGTCGGAATTAAAAATGAATACGGATAATTTTTCACCGTTAACACGTCAGGTATGTTTATTAATATTATATTATAGCGAGAGGAGGGTGCACTATAAATCTAGAAGGTGCATACTCGTCTCCTCAGGCCGGCATAGCGGAGACGACTGCTGCTTGTGGACATTTCTCTGTAGTAGCAGTTGTTTCCGTTCATGGACCGCACTCTAGCTTTACATCAGGCGGAGTGTTGTCATATGCCGAGCTACAATAAAAAAATAAAAGTTATTTAATATCTAAATCAGTACTTTAAAGAGTAAAAGAAAGACTGATGATGATTAGCATCTTAGTTTTAACACCATTTTCAAGTGTAACACACGTAAAGTTACCTAGTCGTATTTCAGAAGCTAGAATATGGTCCATGAGCGGAGACAACTGCTACTAGAGAGAAATCTCTACGGGCAGCAGTTGCCTTCTCTGAAATGTCGACAGGGAAACGCCTCCTCTATGGCGTTTTGAAAAGACTTATGTACCGTCCAAGTTGAACGTGCATGCTGTTCTCGTTATACTTGCAACCTGATCTCGAGCGCGACTATGTATTACACTCGAAAGTCATGGTGCTATCCCAAGCAGACTGCTTACTGCTTAGTTCCAAACGAAATATAACATTTATTTTAAACTTTCAGCTCTACATAATAAGTGCTATTTTAAGCACAATATTTAGTTGTGGCTTAGGACTTGGTTTATTTAATGTTTTAAACGATAAGAATGTTTTAAAGGACGACAAATGGAAAATTAATGATCATGTTTCACGTATTTTAGGTAAGTTCTTATAATTTAAAGTAAAAACATTAATTTTATAAAGTTATGTCGATTTCTGTGGCAGAGTCGTTAGAGCACACCAGTTCGTTACGCGGTAGGTCGGAAAATATATCTGTAGTACGTATGCTCGTATATTTTTATTATTTTAAAAATACAATTGTTTCAACTGTTATTTTGTGTCCTTGTAGCTGAGTTTGGGGACATACCACTCGTACGATTAGTGTTTTTATACGAGTAGTGTCTATTTATTAAGCTATGATAATGAATTGAAATTAAAATATTTTTTATTAGAATTGGCATGGTCTTAGCATGCACCTGCTAATCCTTAAACTCTACCATTACTTCGGAAAGGCGTATGTGAAGAAGACTGCCACCAGAAACTGGTCAATTATAGCCTGCGAATATAACAACAAAAAAATTCAATTAAAAAAAATTAAAAAGACCTAAACTAAAACTTCTGGAGATTTATTAAATAGATGATGCCATATTATATTATAATTAGTATATAAAACAACATTTGTATCCGAAATTAAAATAATAGTGTTTTCTTAGGTTTTGCGCGAACATGTTTTAAATATTTTATGTGAATTACTATCGGATTACAGGATTGGAAGTTATATTTTTAAATTCATTTAAAATAAAATATACGAAAAATAAAGATATGTTTTCAACCTAAAATAGTGTACAAGTACATAACTCTCGCAATGCAGTTATCGTTTATCCGTTGACCTAAAACTCTCTCTTTTCTTTCACAGAAATCACTGGTGAAATTGCTTTCGTGCCATCCATAATCATCACACCATACATAATGCAGAATAAAGGCCGAAGAAAAGCGACTTTTGCAATAATATTACCTATTCTTATAGCTTGGACACTAATGTTTACGTTTGCCTCAAAAAGTTTAATAATTCTTGTATTTATGAATTTATTATACAGTATTTCAATTGGAGGAGTGGCCGCTATCAGTAGTGTCATTGTTTCAGAATTCAGTGCTCCAAGATATCGTAGCGCCATACTTATGTTTCAAATTGTTATGCTATCTTTAGGAATCCTAATAAGCCAATTGTGTTGTATACATACATGCTTAGCAATAGTTCCTTATATTGGAATTATTTCTGCCAGTTATGCTGTGATAGTTACATACTATTCGATAGAAAGTCCGTATTGGTTAATAAGCCAAGGTCATATAGAAAAAAGTACAGAAATATTTTATTGGATTAGAGGAAAAAATGAGGAAGCGAAAAAAGAAATAAATGCTCTACTTATGATATATAAAGCTAAGATTCAAGTTGAAGCTTTGAAGCCAATTTTGAAGCAACATTTTCGTGACCGTATTACTAAGTACATAAAGACGTTATTGACAACAGAATTTTTGAGACCATTGTTTGTAATGATCTTATTGTTCAGTTTCATTGTTTTTGCTGAAGATAGCTTAAACAAAAACTTCTCTTTTAAAGACTTGTTTAATTTGCCAGGAAAGTATAATGGAGCTATAATAATAAACGCAATAAGAGTCCTGTGTTTTGTTACTACATGTGTTTTATTGCTATTAGAAAAGCGTAAAACTTTGTTTATGATTACTGGATCAATATCAGTTTTGTTTTTATTTTTAGCTGGTATTTTTTTAATACTGCAATCTATAGGTATTATTTCACTTTATTATACATGGTTATATGTAGCATTTGGTACTTTATTTGCCATGTTTTTGTCTTTAGGTACAATAGCATTGCCTGTTTCACTATTAGGTGAAATATTTTCAATGTCTCGTAAAGGTATTGGCAGTTCTTTAACTTGTTTATATTTATGGGTTTTTGGGAATATAATATTTAGGTTTAGTCCGCTACTGTCTTCTGTAATTGGAAAACCAGGTGTTATATTAATTTTTGTTGTACTAATGATAATAATTTTGATAGTTGTTAAGAAACTATTGCCAGAAACTCACGGAAAAAGCTTAGTCGAAATTGAAATATGTACATACATAATATCAGATGAAAATCAAACGGCTTTGTATAATTCAGTAAAAAATAACGAAGATGATGTTGAGAGTTTTGATAAATTAAAACTTTTAATTGAATATGTTTAATTGATACTTATTAAATATTACTTATAGATTTGTTTTAATTCTGAACTACAAATACAATATTAATATAATAAAACAAACGAAAGTGAACAAGGATATTATTTATATTAGTTGTACATGAAAGAATGACAACAATTTAATATAAACAAATCCCAGGCGTTAAAGTAATCTATCCCAAATCCCTAAATGTGAAGAAAATATAGATAATGGGATAAAGTAGGTTATAGGATAGTTTTTATAATTATAAAGAGCGCTAAAATGTACATAAAATAAATAATACAGAAATGTATTATTATTATTATTGTTTTTATGATTTTTAATAATTAATTAATTTTTAATTTTGACTTTTATTTATGCAAGACGATAATAAAAGATGATGGTTTAGTACTATTTACTTTGCTTTTATTCTATATTGTATGCATGTAATCGACCATTCTCCAATATTAAATAAATAAATAATGCGGGTAACAGCTTGTAAATGATTAATAAACAATACTATGGGTTGTCAAATGACCGAGTCCGGTTCTTTGCATGTCTGTCCGGTCTGAACAATCGCAATGGACCGGATAATAGCATTATAATTTTACAAAAACTTTATCCGGTTTTTCTTCTCTCAATACTTATCTGGCTATCATCTGTATCAATCTGTAGCAATTCAATTTAAATCTCAACTCTGCATCAATATGAATCGACTTTTATCTAACGAACGATTCCTGGGGAATTTGAGAGCCATGGACAAGTACCGTTTATAGTTTGTAATATGGTGAACGTAGCTTTTTGAATATTAAATAGTAACGTAGGATAAACTCATTAATATTACACAGGTATGTCATTTAAACTTAATCCTAATTCCTAGATAATGTTTGTTATATTATTAGGAACTTAAGTAAGGAGTAAGTTGTAAGAGGGCTCGAGTTACCCTGTCATCCCTTCTCAAATGTCAACCCTCAGGCAATTGTATAAATATTCTACAATGTTGACAATTTTAGCCTGTGACAGCAAGATCTATAATAGGTACCTAAAAAGTAAAACAATAGGGATGATTTTTACCTATTTAAATGTCCTTGAGAAATTTGGAACCATGCTACTGCTTGTGTAGCAGCAATATGCGACCAACTTATGGATGTACTTTACACTTACACATATGACGAGATAAATAAATAAACCAATGGCCTGTTAGTTTGAGGAAATAGGTTTCCCAGTCCAATGGAAATCAAAACTAAAATAATAACAAAAACAAACGCAAAAGACCTTATAACAGGCAGATTAGTCGCAGTTTAGTGTCGTAGTCGCACATTCTCAAATGCCACCTTAAATTGGCGATAAAAGAAAAAGGACAGTATTGTGACCAAAGAGGACAGGAGTATGCTAAGAAGGTTCGGTGGATAAAAGGAGATTAACTAAAAGATTTATTGCGCGAAAGTGGATGGCAGTGTCGAAGGGAGTGTCTCAGGAAGATCTTTCTCAACCAGATTGGTAATTTAGAACCACAGTTAAGTTTAATGTAACGACTGAAAAAGGACTGACTAAAGATTCTTTGTTCACGAGACGAGTTTCACGACTTGCTTTTTTTTTTCAATACAATACAATTGTCACGCTTTTAAGCAGAGACAACGGAACGCCACTTACCACGATCCTGACACAACACCCTCGCTTCCTTCACATCCACAATTCTTTTCATGCACGCCCGACGGTTATGGGCACTAGGCAGCCCAGCTTTCATGAGGATGTCTCCTATTTGATCGGAAAACGCCCTTCTGGGTCTGCCTTGTTTAACACATCGTTTTTTTTCAAGAATATTATATTTATTAGAAAATATTTATTCGTTTCAACCGCGATACGATTCTTAAACTTTTCAAACATCAAATATCAACTTTAAATTAGTTATTTCCTATGTAAAATAAATTTTAAGCTCTTTTATATCAGACACAACAGTTTTGTCAACAAATGCATTAAAACACGTGACCTATGCACCGAGAGCAGGATTAAATTTGAAGCGCTGTGAAAACATTTACCGAGCGACGGGATTTGAGGAGAAAACAATTAGTTTTGAACAACTTGCACCAGTATTTTAGTTTTTAGAAAGTAATATTATGTCTCTAGACTACAGCCCGCTGTTTGTTTTTGTCGAATGCTTTTCGTACTATAAGTTCAATTATTAAAAGTTATGACGTATTATTATTAAGGACGTATAGCGAGAAGAGGGTGCCCTGTTGATATTCTAGATGAAGCATATACGTCTTCTCAAGCCGGCATAGCGGAGGCGACTGCTGCCTGTAGAGATTTTCGTTGTAATAGCAGTTTCGTTGTAATCAGCAAAGAAATGAAACTTTGTGTGTCATATGTCGAGTTACAATATAAAAAAGAAAACATCGTGTCGGACTATGTGTTAGCTATTCATTATCATATATCATTAAACGAAGAATAAAGTATGACAATTTATATAACCAATTATTTCCAATATTATTAACCACACCGCTGATATAGAAAACAATGTTCTTAACGATCCAATGCACAACCAAAACAACGAGAATTAAATGCTTCGTAATCAACATAAATTGTATTAAATTTAATTAACTGATATGTCGCGATTGTGCTTGCACATTCAAATGAGCTTTAACCTTGGCTTTATCCAAATATCTGCATATTATTATTTTTAAAATAAATAATGAATCTAGTAAGGTTCTAAAAAGATCTATTGTGCGAAAGTGGATGGCAGTGTCGGAAGGGGGCGCCCTAGGAAGACCTTTCTCAGTCAGATCGGTCAACTGCTGAGAAAGGGTCAGACGAGGAGCACCCTCAACCGACGTGCATGCATGAGGGGAGTAATGGATGTGGTCGAAGCGAAAGTGGTATGTAGAGAGAAGAGTCGCCGGCGCTCCATAGTTTCTGCCTACCCCAGTAGGAACAAGGCGTGAGCTAAGTAAGTAAGTAAGAATCTAGTAAGATCTACCAAAATCTCATGGTAAACTCTGGTGACTCTCGTCGCGTCGATCTGAATGGCCTTTTGGACGTTTTAATTAAAATAAAGAAATCATAAAATCTTAGCAAATGATAACAAATATCTTATTTTAATATGACAGGTAACAACTGCTATTACCACGTGAAAATCCACATTAATTATTATTTTTTTAATACCATGAGTTCCTGGTACACCTATACTTTTTGCATTTAAAAAAAAAGAAGCAGACTAACGATGGTTGGTTATCCAATAAAAAGAATTCTTGTTAACAATTTTAGACGTTTAAATCGCTATAAAAATCATAAATTTCTTTAAGAATAAAAAAACAACTTATCCAATTGTACCAGGCGAATATGCAATTCAAAGAGGTCAACGTTCCATCTAACCTCTTTGTTACTAAAAACCCGGTCACAGATCGGTCCACTTTGCCTCCCACACCTATTTTTATATGACCCTAGTGACCTCTTTCTCTTTGCCTTTCGTTGAATTTATACCTAATGTATTTTTTAATAATAAATGAAATTTAGTACATAGATACGTCTACTTATTGGACAGTATTATTATTTTAGTTTTCTTCCTGCCTTACCCTGATGCTAGCTCAGAGAAAACACACAAAGGACAATGCGCACTTTTGGACCCACTTTATAACTAATAGTTTATTATATTTTTTTATTAATTTATTTTAATTATTTCAACATTTCGTTTACCAATCAATAAGTATTGTTTAATTACATGAAAACTGATATAATCAGTTATTAAAGCATTAAACATAATAAACCTCAAATATTGTCACAAGAAGTCTACTTGGAAAAGGATTGTAGATTTATTTTCCTACAAAATGAACTAAAAATCATCGACAAACTTGACAAATAAATTGTGGGCCCACCTTTCTTGTGCAAATGGGCATTCTCCTTTAAATTAAAAACAAACAATTTTCATTAAAATTTTAAAGTAATTGAGCACAATATTCTCTCTGATATAATTTCTAAGAAACTTTAAAGTTTTAAAGTTTTCTCGCCTTGTAACTTTGCGAGCTCATTTCAATATCGTTATTTTGTTTGCAATTTTCATCTCCTTTAAACAAAAGACTTGAAGACTTGGTTTTACTTAAACTTATTGCTAATTGGCATAGCGAAACTGACATATCTAAACAACATTTTCAAATTGTAACTCGGCATATGACAACACTTTTCCTGATGTTCGAAGCTAGAGTGCGTATACCACAGAGAAATTCCTGCAGACAGTTGCCTCCACAGAGGATTATGCACATTCGTCTCCTCAAGCCGGCATAGTGGAGGCGGCTGTTGCCTTTATTTGTACTAGTAGTCGTTTCCGTTCATGGACCGCACTCTAGCTTTTACATCAGGGGAGTGTTGTAATAACGTCGAGCTATATTTAAAAAAAAGGGAAATATATCGAGAAATGTGTCTCGGAACTAAAAATAGACAAAGTAATATTGGAAGCTATTTGAGTAGAAATTGGTAAATTGAATTGGACCACCAAAAACGTATTACGTAATGGTTTACAAGCAATCTATCCGCATTATGTGTTATTTCACACTATCCGATAATAAAGTGACGTTGTAGTGAAACTTGAACCGGTCAATTTACTACGGTTTCACCGTGGTGTTAAACCCTCGACACCTATTTATTATTTAGGTGCCTTCATTAATCACATTACCTTTTTGGTAACATACACATTTATTTATTTGAATGCCTGTACTAAGCTAAATAGTGCTTGTCACAGGCATTGAGCGATCAAGTAACATAGCGATAAATAACATAGTTACATTGGTACCGGTGAAAATTTTGCGAGATTTGAATACGGTCCTGCCGATATACCACGCTTGAATATACTATTTTGTTTTTTCCATCAATCAGTTTAGTTCATTACATGAAGTAGGACATATCTCTATGAGTAAAAGTGGTAGGCAGACGGTAATCAGTCCATTCTGCCGTCCTGGGGTAGTATCACCACTTTCGAATGTAACACCCGTGAAGTGACCTCGTCGCGTTTCGGGAGAAATTTGGAAGTAGCCGGGTATAACGAGAGGAGTGTGCATTGTCAACCTGGATGGTGCGGCAACCGGCATAGCGGAGGCTACTACTTGCATAAATTCCCTTATGGTATCTACGGTGACTCATATTGAAATGAGAATCTTGAACCCTGCTGAAAACTTATTATTGAAAATCTATAGAAGCGGAAAAACTTCGAGCAAGTCATGTTCATAAAACGATTCACAACTAAAAAGTCGGTAAATAAAGAAGAAAAACGTCTTCTGAATGGAACAAAAGAAAATTCTTTCGAGTGTTGTAAAAGCAAAGTTTGTGTGAAAATGCCAACCGCTTCGCTTGCCCAAGTAGGGGTTGACTTGCGGATGTTTATATTCCAAACTAGTCACGGGACTGGTGATATTTTATTCATTCATGTTCAACCATTTGTAAAAAAAAATATGGTTAATGAAGTGTAGTTTTTTGTGAAAACACTTTCTCTCATATACTGTTAGGAATACCTCGTTATTATTATTATTTTTTAGGTCTTTCAATAACATGTTTTAACTGAAACAAAGGATTTCATTTTATGCGACCACCATGGATGGCTGCATTCGAAAAGTTTGGTAGAATTAAAAAATAATTTCAACTATATGCTTTATTTGTTTAACTTTTTACCTATTTTTTACAGAGACAATATTGTCTTTATTTTCTATACATATATATGCTTTTAAATAAACCTTAAACCTTATAATTGCCGTAAGTTATTATTAATAAATAAAAGTAAAAATAATAAAATATTAATTTATAATTTTAATTCAATTGCACCACATTTTTCATTGCTTTTAATTACATTTTGTACATAAGCAAGTTGTGGTTTATTTCCTACAGCCCGTCCTGAGAGCTCATTGTGAATTATGCATAAGTATGGTGGCGGCAGCGGTTATTTTTTATTAAAAGAGCAATTTTATAATTGTTTCCATAATTAATTTTAGTTTATTTTTATATAAGGATTTTAAATAAATCCTTTATTGATCTTTTCTTTGTCTAATGATTAGCGCTTTCATGTCCAGTCACCGTATTCTCTTTGTAAAAGCACTGTGAATATCGTTACAAATTAAACAATCGAAATATCGTATATTCAATTGTTCGATTAATTCGACTTAACAAAAATTTATCGAATAATTACGTAAAATCTGCAAAGTCTGGGAATGACCTTCGCATTCATGTCTTTCCTCCTTTTATGGGTTCTTAAGCGCAATGTGTGGAGGCATCTCTCATAGCCGACATAGCGTACGCGACTCTAGCTTAATATTATACAGAGTACGGTCATACGACACGCTAAAAAAATACTTCAGTATATGACTTTTATTCGACAGAGCAGACCTGTCGCGAGAGCAGTAACGCGCTAATGTGATTGCCGTGACATTTCGAAATTACCTGCCTATATAATATCCAATCTAAATAATAAAAGAATATAATATAAAACATATAATAATAATATAATAGTATAATATGTAATGTTATTACGTTTTATTCCACAAGGAACTACAAACAAAATAGTACTTCCATAAACTTTTAACAATATGACGTACTTTGATGGGACAGTTTTGTCTAACTTTTAACGAACATAATAACCGAATTTACTTTGTATAATGAAATATAAGACCCACAGAAAGTAAAGCTCACTATCCACGGAGGCAAATATATAAAAGTAATTATAATTATGAATAAAACTGAAACAAAATAATTAGAGTAAAATTTTTGTAAAAAAAACGTTCATTAGTGCATTCACGATTTCAGATTTCAGTTTCAAAAAAAACTGAGCGAGTATTTTAAAATGAGTGTTAATTGCTACTTTAAGAATGTTTCTTTTAGAGGAGTAGAAATAAATTAACACATTTTTAATGTTAATTTTTAAAAATTTGTATTAAGGTGAAAGCCAACACCTGAGCGTCCATACATTTTGTTTTACCACATTGTTCGAAGCATAGCAGATTTATTTTTGTTGAAATTAAGTAATTTGATAATTTTCTCAGCACTAATTATTATCGCAAATCACTATAATAAACAAATACCTACGGCACAGAATATATAAAATGCATTTTAAATATTTTAAACATTTTATATTAGTTATATTTCACATGCTTCTATTCTGTCGGAATTGGGCATTGAAAATCAATCGCGACTGTCATCGCTTTGCCTACGCCCCGCATCCTGAAGTACTTCGGCCACATAGCGCGCAAGGATGGCGATAATCTGGAAAGGCTTGTGGTGACAGGGAAGGTTGATGGCAGAAGACCGCACAGTAGAAGCCCAAGCCGCTGGACAGACCAGGTTTCCATTTGTCTGGAGATGCCGGTCCATAAAGTTCTCCATCAAGCAAGCAGTCGCAGCCAACGGAGACATCTAATTGAGCGAGCCACCAGGAGTCACGATCCTCAACAATGAGGGACCGATGAGGAGAGAGAGAGATCAGTCCACTCTGTCGTTTTGGGGTAGTACCACCAGTTTCAAGCGTAACCCAAGTTGCATTTCAAGATCAACTGGAAAGTGCCCTGATATGACGAAAAAAGTGTGCACTGTCAATGGACAGTTAATTAGAGAAACTAGTAATACATTTATTTTATTTAATGCTGGCTTAGAATTTGTATAAAATTAAAAATAGAAAAAAAATTGGGTCCTAATTAGATGACGGAAATCGAAAACAAACTCTTTCATTTCAAGTGAATAAAACTGTAACAGTTAAATAGGTAGGTAGTGAAAATCTATAGTGAAACCATTTTCCTCTACAATGAACGCGCGACCTTCTGAAGGTTATAAAGGGGCGGTCTAGATTCTAGAGCTGCTAATGGTAATAGGTACCCATACATATATAGGTATATATCGACTCATATACGTCACGTAACTACCTCCATTCGAGAGAGTAAATACGGTTTTATTCCACATTCCCCCGACGGAGAATGCCCATTTGCCTAAGAAAAATGAGCCTACAATTTTGTTCTCTAATTTGTCAATGATTTTTAGTTCATTTTGTAGAAAAATGAATCTATATTCCTTATCACTAATCAGTTTTAATTTTTTTATCCGGATTTTGAGTAATTGGACTTTTTCTGATGCAATATTTGAGGTCAATATTATATTAAATGCTTTACAAAAGAAAATCAATTATATAAAGCATCTGATTAAAGAAACTGATTAGTAATAAGTTTTATAGAGTCATTTTTCTACAAAATGAACTAAAAATCATCGACAATCTAGAGAAAAAAATAGTCAAATTATAATTGATTTTCTTATGTAATTAAACATTGTCTATTGATTGGTAAACGATGTGTTGATATAATTAAAATAAATTGATAAAAAACTAAGATATATCAGGATATTGTTTTGTTAACAAACTATTAGATATCAAGCGGGCATAGGCATTGTCCTTTGCGCGTTTTTTTAAGATTTCGTAAAGACCCGCGGACTAATGAATTAAAAGCATAAAGTACCTTGTTTTTCGAGAAATATTGGTTAAGACGTCTTGATACGACGGTATCACGGTACCTACTTAAGATAACAAAATGTACTTGTTTTTGGTGATGGTTAAAAATAAATATTAAGAAAAAATTAATTAACAATAGCGTTTATCCCTCCTTAACAATGGCCTCCGTGTTATGACGTGTATTTAAGTAATTATTGATCCTAGCCAACCGCGCCCTGTCTGTCTAGAAATACGTATCTACAATTACACATTTTTTTCCTATTTGCTTACCAAATTTTTTGTTTGTATGAAATTATGACCTTTTATTGTTTTGTTTAGACGCTTAAATTACATTTATTTGATATACCTATCCGGCATTTTATGCATGTCACCTCCACTATGCCGGATAATGAGACCAAGTGAATGTAAACCGGTACGTATATTTCTCATACATACAAAGTAACATCAAGACACAACTAGGTTACTTCTTGTGTATTTAAAGGTAGTGGTACTAGGAGCGGCAGACCGGGCTGTGACGTGTGAACTGTGAACTTACGATCGAAGAGACGCGTGTTAAAATCTCACTCTCGTGTTCTATTGGTCAACGTACACGAATTAGCTTGATAAACAACATAAATAAAATAAAGTAGTACTAGTGATGCACCTAACATAGATATAGTATATGCATAAAATAATTCCATTTTCCATTTAGCTGTCTTCGTATTATACTTATAAGAAAGTATATCAAACTGTTCGTAGAGGAACTTGGTAAACTTCTCACAAGTTTTATTGAATCTGAAAGGCTTTTCAGCGTGTTAAAGTTACTTTAAAAAGCTTACCATGTCTAGTGCGCTTTAGTTTTGAAATTGATCATTTACATATAGAGCGTTTATATCGATTTTATTTTAAAATTCTAATATTGGTTGGTTAAACTAAAATAATGGTGTAATATAATATATTCAATATATTAGATTGGGGAAAAAGAAATCCATTATTTTTTCGGTAGATGGCTGTAGTGATCGATACCTCGTAAAGTATCGATCAAACAATTTCAAATTTATGCTCATTGTCAAGGTGACATTTCACACTATCAATTTTTTTTACTGTTTTTTGTTTGGTCCATTCAGTTGTGAGTTACAGGGTATTAAAAATGGAAGTCAACAAAGAGAAAAATCAGTACATTTTACAGTTTTTCTTTGATAAAGGCGAAAATGCAGGCCAGGCGGCTGAAATTGTGAATGATGTTTATGGTGCCGATACTGTAACAGCTAATTACGTGCAATTTTGGTTTCGTCGATTCCATTCAGGCATTTTTGATGTTGAAGATGTACTTCGCACAGGCAGGCCCATCGTCGAAAATGTCGATAAAATCACAGAAATAATCGAAGTTGACCGGCATGTTAGTAGTCGTAGCATCGCCCAGGAGCTAAAGATCGACAATCCGAAACATGTTAAATAAAGTCATTAATTTCATGCAAAAATGGATTTATTTTTCCCCAACCTATTATATTTTGACCTCAATCCACCCTTTGCTATGGGCATCAGAATAAACACAATAAAAACAATTTTATTTTTTATACCCGAAGTGACAACACTGCGCCTGATGTAATGATGATGCGCCTGCGCTAGAGTGCGGTCCATGAACGAAACAACTGCCACTACAGACAAGTTTATAAAAGCAGCAGTCGTCTTCGCTATGGCAGCCTGGTGAGGCGTATGTGCACCATCTAGGTTGACAGTGCACATTCCTGTCTTTATATCTAGCTATTTCTTCTTCTCGGAAAGTGAACCCGGAACCTCTATTTTACCACCATTCTATCTAACTCCTTACAAGATATTAAAGAAAAAGAAAATATTAACAGATTTTATTATGTAAATCCTTTTGTATAATCGAGCGTCTACTTACCGTTGACTGATGGAGGAAATATTTTACTTAAGGATTAAATATGTAAATTAGGAGGCTTGTTATATTTTTCATAAGAATTTTACCGCATTTAATCTTTTTAATAACAATTTAGAAATGTTAATAAGTTAACTTTAATTTTTTTAACTAGCGTGACGTTTTTCACTCCGACTTATGTTTTTTTATTGTAGCTCGGCATAATGTCAACGCCCCGCCTGATGTCAAGATTTCTGCATACAACAGTCGCCTCCCCTATGCCGGCCTAATTAGACGAATGTGCACCATCAGGTTGAGAGTGACTAGTGAAATAAACACCGTAAACCTACACTTTTAAACAGGAGTGCAAGTGAAAGCAACTGCTGCCACAAAGAAAACATGATCGCTATGCTGGCTTCATGAGATGAGATACACAGAGATTACGGGACCCGACTGTGTAAGTATACAATACAATAGTCACGCCTTTTTCCCACAGGGATAGGCAGAGACAACGGAACGCCACTTACCACGATCCTGGAAGTGTAAGTCCAGCAGTTTTATTCCTGAATGCGGTGGAACTGACCTAGTACGGCAGACAGAGCTAATAATAACTTATAGTAGAATCGCAATTAGAAACTGCAGTTAAAACCAAACTCAAGAAACAAGACGGGCGTACTCTACCCACATTAGAAAATAGATTTCTAAACTTTGGAATTCTAGCAGCACAACTACATTTTGCGGTTAACTGTAAAAGTTTGTGATCGACGTTTCTGCTGACATTTGACATTATTTATTGTGAAGCTTCTGTTGACTCTTCGGAATAGTTTATTTAATCATATAAATATAGATAATACTAGTTGAACCGACAGACGTTGTCCGGCGCGAAAGTTGACTTGCCTGCTCGCGTGTCCAGCATTTTATAATACAGACATTTGACATAGAAGGTGTTATGTCAAACAGTCAATTAATAATAAAATAATAGGTGTTTTGGGGTTATATGCAAAAGTTTTTAAAAAACTTAACTGCAGCGTGTCCAATGCACACTCATCTCGCTATACCTGGCTACCTCCAAACCAACCCCGAAACGCGACAAGATAATAATAATAATAATAATAGCCGAGAATATGTAAAAATAAACAATAATAATAATACTTTATTGCACAACATAAAACTTGCAAAAGGCGAACTTAATGCCTTGAGGCATTTTCTACCAGTTAACCTTTGGTGTGGTGGAAAAGTGTTTTCGGTGCAGAAACAAAAATATAAGAATAAATAAGTGAAAAATAAATAAAGATCTCTTGTTTGTATTTTTTAAAATATTAATTAACATCGAAACCTTAAAGTACCTACACACTAACTTAGGTATTCAATTACAAAATCGTTTTCACTTAAACCTTAATTCAATTTATACTCAAACTTACCTCATATGTCTTAAATTTAATATAGAAAGTGTTACCTCCCAAGGGTAGTCATTAAGCCACAAGATGGAGGTTGTAATCACATTAATCATGACGTCATGGCACGCGTCAACAACACGAATGTCTTTCTGATTAATGTCACTCAAACTTTGCCACAAGAAAAACAAGAATTCTGACCAAAATATATTTTATAAGAAAGTATAGAAATATTATACTACTACTACTACACGCCCTGTTCTCACTGGGGTAGGCAGAAACTATGGAGCGTCAGCGACAGAAGTCGAGAGACTATCTACATATCACTTTCGGTTCGCAGTTGAGAGTGCTCCTCATCTGACCCTTTCTAAGCAGATCCAACCAATCTGGCTGAGCAAAAGTTTTTAGTTTTCCTCCTACTATCCTTTCCAAATGACCGAACCACTTTAACATCTTCACAATATTGTTCATGAGCTCACAACGATTTCATTTCAAGGAAAATATTATCTAAATAATAAACAAAAGACTGATCTATCTCTCGACGTGTTAAGCTGAAGTGCGTTTCATAAAGGGAAACAACTGCCACCATAGATAAATTTTTGTATGCAGCTGTCACCTCTGCTAAGCCGATTTGAGGAGATGAACGTGCACCATCTATACTCCTCTTTATAGCCGACTCGTTATAGCTAATATCGCACACGACTAAGAGACACTTCACGGGGAAATAGTGGTACTATCACTGGACGGCAGACCAGTCTAATAACCATCGTAAGTCTGCCGATGACTTTTATTTTAAAAATTAGATACTAGTTTACCCTTTCGTCTTATATAACGTCGTTAACTGACATTTAACGCCGTCAAATTAATTACATAACTTAAAACAGTAATTTATGTCGCCGACGAAAGCAAGCATAAATTAGATCATGTCAAGTTCTCTCCGCAAAATTGTAGGTGATTTTAAAGAGTGCCATTAAAAACTCTTGCAATTTCCCTCTTTGCGTTCGACCCAGTTTTAAAAAGAAACCGAGAAAAAGTTTTCCTTCAGGTGTCGCCGTTGGTCGGTCAAGGTGTTCTTTCCTTTTTGTATAGGTGTACAAAGAAAATTACTTTTTATAGTTGAACATAAAAATATAATATTATTATAATTATTATCTTGTTACATTAAAGTTTTTTTCTTAATTAATCTAATCAGTAATTAAGATATTAATTGGGAAAACTATTTATATTGAAAAACTAAGTAATAAACATTCAGTAACCAAATTTTTTTTATTGCAATTATTGCTAAGATAGTTATTTTAAAAAAAAGAATAGAGGAATTTTGATGGTTTTACATGAGACGCTACTTTTATCATAACTCAATAAAACGTAAGCTTCCCAAACTTTAATAATACCTAAGTACTTTTATTTTCCTTAGGATCGAAGTGAAAATATATTCTCAAGCAAAATAAATATTTGAGAAACATTATTCAAGGCAAGGAGAAAGATTTATGCTCACACTCCAGGTTATTCGTAAAAATGATGGATTATATGGGTTTCTATGAGAAATATTTTCTTGGAAATATAGACATCATTTTAATCCTATTTAATGTTTGTATTTCGATACAATCTGAAAAGAGTGGTAGGCAGATTGATGATGGTTATTAGCCCAGTCTGCCGTCCTGGGGTAGTACCACGACTTTCAAGTTTAACACTCATAATGCATACTCCTTTCGGCTACTTTCAAACTGAACCTGAAACTCCACCAGGTCACGTGATGAATTTTTCACTTGAAAATGGTAGTACTAACCCGGACTGGGGAGGGAGACTGGAATAAAAAATATTAAAACACAATTATTAGTACACAAAAAATGTTAGAATAAATAAAAGGAAAGCTTTATGCAATTGTAGGCATACAATAAAGGCAGGAATATTGAATTGTTCACTTCGACTTGAATTGATACAAATTTTCCTATCTATTCAACTGTACAGTTCTGAATAGACTTTCTGACAACCAACAATGTGTGTTTGTACATTGACAAGGGTAAAATTGTACAAAGGAATTGATCAAATGGATATTTACTTTATAACGAACGTATTTATTAATGTATGAGGTAAGTAATTTGTCTTATTTGGTATTCAGTCACAAAAATGGAGAAAAATATAAGTACTAATAATATATGAAGTCAACTCAGTCAGCACTTGAAAGGAAAGATAGAATTTAAACGAATCGTACTTTAGTGTTTCGATCCCCACTTTAGTTCAAACTGTTGTGTACGTGTTGATTTTTTTTTTATTTACTTAGATTTCATCGTAGACAGAACGGCTGTGATCTAGCGGTTGAAGCGTGAACTCATGATCGATCGATGAGATCGTTTTCAAATCTCGCTAAATTAAATGTAACTATGTTATATTATGTACTTTGGTCACTTTGTGCATACCTTAGTATAAAAATAAAAATCTAGCATATGGCAAAAAATAAAAATAATAAAAAATAAGGGTCGAATCGCACGAAATGTATTCGCCCGAAACGTGCGAACCGTACTCATTAATACAATTTTGGTGGACAACTTCAGAAATACACACGAGTAGTAGGCTATTGACATACGTGTATATTTTCTGTAATATATTTTAATTAATTAAAATTATTGTATTATAATTAATTTATTGTTAAACATTTAAAAGTTTTTTTTTATTATAAGTTATAAAATTTTATAGAAAAAAAAACAGTACAATACATGACAGTCTGAGGTGGGATAGGAGATTAATAAAAATATCTCATTTTTTCTCAATTTCGTCATAACATTATATCATAAATATCTGTTTATCAATCATTTTGTATTTAAACACGAGTAAATAACATTTATCAATAAAGTTATCAAAGATCGTTCCTAACCGCGCCGATTGTACGTCCCACTTGACTTTGAACATCCTCCCCGCATTGCGGATAGAATAAATTCTCTTAGGGACAGAGAGGAATACCTATTCCAGTGCCCAAGTTGAGGGAATGAGAAAAAAAAATTAAGTCAGCATTTATTTTTTCCCGGCGATAATAGACAATTTTTGATCTCGAATAGCGGTTACCCGAATATCTCCGGCGAGAATTGGTTCTGTTATCTAATTATTTATTGTTATTACTTCTTTAAATTATTTGCGAAATTTTAGGTATAATAATATAGAATTTAAGTACATATAAGTGCTCATATCGCATATATATCTTAGACTTAACGTCCGTAGCCGAAGCGACATATTTTATTTATTATTCAAGTAATAATATTCTAGATGTACTTTAGCTAGTGTTGTTAGCCGTCTGGGTTTCCCTACTCCTAGTTTAGAGGGCGTTCGGAGACTATCGATGAGGGGCGGGGCTTCATTTGTAACCCAGTCTTGAGTCCCAGTCAGAGTTGAAAGTTGTATGAAAATAAATAAAAGACCATTAAAACCTTTTTCATTTCACTGAGCTAAATAACCTAAAACACTGTTAATATGTTGTAAAGCTCCATGGATTTAAAGCTTCAAAATATTAGTTGGCAAATTTTAGAGATGGCAACCCTAACTTTACCTATTTATTCTAATATATGTAAATAAAAATAAATGCTTATTTATTTGTTCCGAAACTACCAGACCGATTTAAATATTTTTTCGCCTTACATACTTTTTCTTGAGGAAAGGTGTTTTTTTTTATAAATGTTGGTTTACATTTAAATACTTTATACGCATACGAAGCTGCGAGCAACAACTAGTTAATTAATAAAAATAAAAGGACAATTTAAATTATTCAACAGACTCTACAACAAAATACACACAATAAAATTTAGGGCAAACACCCTGGGAAAGGTACAGAATTCCAGATGTAAGCGAAAAAATTGCCACTCGAGAAAATTTAGGCTAAAAGGAAAAACGGATCATTTCGGTCAAGTATATCGTAAATTTACGGGCTAGGTCCGGGTTCTGTCCCAACAATAATTTGCAGGACCTAAATTACTTTTACCATTTTTAGGGAAATTATAAACTCTCCTAACTTTCTAAAAACAGATTAAGTAGGTTAGGTTTATCTTTTTTTGAGAGATATTAATGATTTTACTTTTTTAAATGTTTTTGACAAGGTTATTAATGAATTTTTAAGTTAATAAACTCTGTAATGTATATTGCTAATGGAATCCTATCCTATAATAATGGAAAAAAATAGGACATGCTGCAAAGAGAAATTAATAAATCGGCATCGCATATCAAACCAAAATTAATGAGACAGGTCCCATAAGTACTTCCCAGCCACGTCTTTCCTTCTTCCTATAACATGGGATCCTTCAAGCGCAGTGTGAAGAGGCACCTCTTCAAGCCGGCATAGCGGACGCCACTGCTGTCTGCAGATCCCCTTCTCTGACAGCAGTCGCCTCCGTTCATCGATCGCACTCCAGCTTAACATCAGGCGGAGTGTTGTCATATGACGTGGTAAAATAAAAAAAAGATAAAAAAAATATCGAATAACTTTCCGTTTCAGCTTAAAATCTATTAGTTTAACCCAACGCAAACTAATCTAAACTTTTCTACTCGAATATATTTGAATTCCTAGATCGTTTATTCGTAGAATTTTGATTTCAAGGCATTCCTAGAGAGAGGATGTGGACGTGAAACGAGATGAAATAAGACCTGTCTACACTTAGCCTTGTAACTACACTCACGTTCAATAGGGTTACCAGCTAACTATCAATTTTTGTTATTAACCATAATATATTTAATCTTATATTAATTGAATTTATGAACCCTAAACAAAATTGTACTAATGTATATCGAAACACACGTACGTAACAAATTAAATAAATATAAATTACGAAGGATCTTATTTATTCTTATTTCTTTAAGAAAGGGGAATGTTCTAGGAAGTCTTACTTCTGTTGAGGGTTTGAGATTTTTTAAACATAAAATCCATTATATGGGTACAAATCATTAGGAATTAACGCAGTAGAGCCGTATTGAAGCAATTTCAGAGTTCAAGCGCAGTCTAGATCTAAAGCTTGCCTAAATACGTAATAATTTAAATGCATTCAACCTCTATTTAGAAACTTCGTCGTCCTTTTACTTAGATATTCATAGGCACCCTAACTTTGCACCTAGCTTAGACATTAGAGAATGAAGCACTCTCAAGGAATTCTCGCTGCGAAAACTACTAGCTGAATATAAACTAGTTGAAGGAGTTAGTTGAGTGTGGAGTAGTTTAATTAGGCGTCCTATTTTGTAATTAGATTTATTAATAAAACTTTGTATTTAATTAGATTTAGTGGAATTATTCAAGCGTCTCGTCGTGGACGAAGTTCAGTTGTGTTAGGTTGGGGAAAGAATAGTGGGGCCCAATGCTGTAACAAAGTATTATTTATTTGACTGAATAAGTCGTAATAAAATACGGTATACCAAACCTTTGTATTCCTTATATAATAATACAAGTATATAAAGAAACAGCAAACACATTTTCACACAAAAAGGAGTGTCAAATTGCTTCAGTAACCAACCGTTATAAAGGGGCTGGAAATCTCAGAAATTAACGCTCCAAGGCTATCATTACTGGATATTACATTTACAACACCATTTAATATACTAGATTAGAACATAATTACTAGGTATCCATTATTATATTTTTTCTATAGAAGCTAGAAACAAATGTCTGCAAGCAGCAGTGCCCATCGCTATGCACGAATGTGCACCCTCCATTGACAGAACACACTCCTCTCGTTATACCTGACTACTTCCGGAATGCGAGTTGTTTCCGTTCATGAACCGCACTCTAGCTTAACATCAGGCAGAGTGTTGTCATATACCGAGGTACAATAAAAAAATAACGCTATTAGATGGAAATTTTATATCATAAAAGACAAATCAACTTCAAACTCATTACAGTAATGGTGCGGATGACTGAAATAAATCCCTCTGCACTTACGCTAACTAATGGAAACTCTCTTTACAAAATGGCGGATTTCAATTCTTCAGGCGTAAATTGAATGAAGTTAAAATTGTACTTTTGAACTTTTACATGGACTTTTCTCTGGATAAATCGATAGTTACTTTTTTCGGCTGCAAAGTTTAATTCAATCCTTCTTTTAAACGAATAAAAATAATAATCTTTAGTAACACTCCATCTATTCCGAAGTAAGAAAAATACTAAAATGACACAACTAGAAAGTAGTAGTCTAGCGGTAAAAGGCGTGAGCTCACGATCGATAAGACCCGGGTTCAAATTCGAGCTGTAGTGCTTGTATTTTTGCATTATAGGCATTGAGAATCACACCAAGATTAGGAGGTAGGGTTCTCATGTTTCAATTAGGTGTCTGCTCTATCCTTAAGGAACCTTTTATAGACATGCAGTTTCACAGTGAGACATCAGCCAGATGTTTTTGAAAAAAAAAACAGAATTATCCAGTACTTATATGGAGGTATAAAAAGTAAATAGAATTTTGAAGATATATTTTCGTGCTACAAAATTGATTTTGTTGGAAATTATTTTGTGAGAAACCGCAACGAGATGGATCGCCGGATGAAATCACCGAGGCGTAGGTTGATGCGGATACACGAATGTAATCTAACCCATTTTATTTTGCTACCTTTTATAAGATATTTTCGAACATAATTCGGCTTTTGATATTAAAATTTGTTTGCTAGAAGAATGCATATACATAAACTGGGTAATCTTTTTCGCATAAACCTAATATTATATAAGTTTATTATAAAATATAATTTTTATTTAGTTCAACCTATAAGTAAGAGAAGATGAGTCTTAAGATCATAAAAAAATACATTGGGTCGAAGAGTCGGTTGAAAATTTTTGTTAATTGTCAAAAAAATGACTTTTTTATTATATTTATTTGCACATGCCCTGAACCGAAAGTACAGAATTGGAACTAGGATAGAATAGATACTATATACCCTATGCTTTGGGTGTCAGGACAAGGACTCTGTCATATTTATAATACACTACTAATAATATAAACATTACATAAGATTTCGATCGGGAATCGAACAAAACCAGGATATAAAGACATTGTAAATACCCAAAAAGTGCCGAGTAATTTTTATGTTACTCCGAAAGGATTATTATATAAAAATTACAATAATTAGATAAACACTAAAGTAATTATCTTAAGAGATTGTAAGATCCACGTCTTGTCCATTCATAGATAGATATGAGAGTAATTATTGTGGAAATTACAGACCCGAAACTCGCACGTACACCAATAACAATAAAAGTCATAATTACTTAACCATATAAATAATAAATAGTAATTCCAAGTAGTCCCATTAGTAGTCTATACTGAGATTCTGAATTAACAGAAAAAGAAAAGAAAGCTTATTTTTGTAATGATGAAAAGTAATCTATAATATATTAAGTTTTATACAAACGGGCATAAAAGTTAGTAAAAAGGGATTTTATTATATAATATTTTTAAAAAATATTTAGTGTCTTATGTTTAGCGTTATATGTTTGTGTTGTCCTTGTCCTGATACTTCAGCATTAATTTGCAAGTAATCAATTGTCCGAATACTACACGATGATTTCAATGATCCACCTCAATAATTCAACTTAACGCCGGGAACTGGCTACCGACGCAAGCCCGCATATATAAATAGTTTATCATAATTGTAAATTTTACACAAAAAACCAACTAAATTAATTATTCAAGATAGTCAATTAAAATTTGTCAAGAACCTAAAACACCGAGAAAATATCAAAGATAACAAAAGCATGGAAGATGTAGAGGAACAATGGATTCGTTTCATTACATTTGAACGTGATATTCAAGTTTTAACGTCATTTCTTACACAAAAGATACAGGATAGAGTGAAAATTGGATTCATTTATTAAGACGCTTTTACTGTTCACGACTGCTCCTTGTAATTTACGACGAACAATTTCTTTTTTGGTCTGCCAATTGTTAAACTTATAGAGAACATTGCCCTTATTCTCTATTGGTCTAGTAACTAGATTCTAGTTGCAGAATATTGTTGGAATAGCTATCTACTTAATTTTATTGTAGCTTGTCAAGTAACCGCGGTGAGGTTAGGACAGTGTGCGATCCAGAAACGGAGGCGACTGCTGTCATAGAAGGAAGTCTGTAGGCAGTAGTTGCGTCCGCTATGCTGACTTAATTAGATACATCTTCACACTGCGCTTGAAATACCCCAAGTTCTAGGAAGGAGTAAAGAATGACAGAGAAAAGAAAGAACTGCCAGATTTATTGCATATTATTGTTGATTACTAATCGGTGTCTATTCAACTATAGAATAATCTATGTTTGACGCTTGGACAGAATTTGATTGATATAACAAACGTAGGTATATTTTATTCATCATGCAAATAGTATTTTATTGCTAGTACAATTATCGGCAATATGACACACTGCCCGATGTTAAGCTGCCTATACCCGGTTATACCCGGCTACATTCAAACTGATCCTAAGACCCGTCCAGGTAATTTTACGGGTGATACACAACGGCCGACTGGGCTAATAACCATCATGCGTAACACTCTTGAATCACTCGTGTAATTAAGATTTGATGCTTTCTGGATTATTAAGTAGCTATAAAATATAGATATGGCGAGACCAGTTTCAGGCCCCCTCAGGCGCGGAGTGAAACCTGAACATCGACTACCTCAGCTTTAGAAGGCTTCTTTCACTTTCCAGTCAATTAAACGAGCTTTTTTGGCTCGGCATGCCGCTATTAATTCAACTTGTTAACTAGTTAAACTTTTTGCGAGGTCCCTTGGGCGCGATGCCGCCGACGCCTTGCGCCGCTACTGAATTAACTAGGCATATTTATTCGTAGCCGAAATTGTTCCAGACGTTTTATTAATAATTAAATAAGTTTCAACATCAAGGTGAAGGAATAATGTCACAACTACTTACTTAAAAATTAACGCGCTGCTAAATTTAACTGGAGCTATTTAGAGCTGAAAATAGCCTTCAATTTGAGACTTTTTAGTTCTTACATAAGAATATACCTATGATATTTGAGATTAAAAATGTAAATTGAATAAATAAATCACTGATAATATGTAATTAAAAGCCTGTTTGAAATTAGTCAGGTGTACATTCGTCCCCTCGAGCCAGCATAGCGATGGTGGTAGCAGTTGTTCGGTCATGAACGGGTAAAAGAAGTGTAAATCACTCAAATATAATTTTCAAATACTTAAAGGTTTAAAAAAAAAAATTTCCAGTTTGGTTGTTCGAAAATTCTGCCAGTATATGATAACAACGATGAGCGCGTTTCGTGTATTTTTTACCTGAAACAATTATAAAAAATACGTTAACAATTTATTGAAATAAAAAATAATAATAATAACAAAATAATATTGAAATTTCATAATTATTAAAAAATGATGAAAAAAAGGCTTCTATAGTATCTAACATTTTTCTTTTTTATAGTAGCGATATTACCACACTCCGCCTTATGTTAGGCAGCAGTCGTCTCCGCTATCCCGGCTCCAGAAAATGAATGTACATCGTTCTTTACAGTGCTACGTGGCTACTTCCAAGCTGACCCCTAAACGCGACTAGGTCACTTGGTGTTTCACTTGAAAGTGGTGATGCAACTCCAGGAGATTCTTTATAGAAATGAATACCGAAATAATAACTTCATAGGTGAGGTGTGTTTGTATATTACCTCTGCCTATTACAGTTATATTTTTATTTTTTTGTTTTTTTATTTTTTATTCATTTTATTTAAACTTTATAAAATAGAAATCTTGTGCCACTCGAAGCACACATGGGCTTATTTGAGAGGCACAGCACCTTAACTATATATTTATTAACTAAAATTTTTAAACAGATAGAGTAACTTAACCTAAATTTAACAAGAACAGCAGAGAAATATACAGAAAATATAGATGCAGAACAGGAGTCTCCGTCGCAATCTGTTGCGTTTATAACACAATCAACAACTATATTACAACAGAAACTCATGTTTTACATCTATATTTTTAAGAAAAAAGAACTTATTATATAACTAATATATATAAATTATATAGAACTATTAGATATAAAGTATTTCATTTCTAGAAATGAGATATTTAATACAGTCAGTGATTTGACAGCTTTAGATAGGAACTCTCAAAGCTTGGAGTCTGTAACTGATTGAAAATTAAACAGGCAGCCTGCCAATACAACAAATGTTCATTGAAATGGCATTTACGTCGACTAAAAGAAGTTTTAATTACATATTTTTAATTTAAAATTGCGTGAACTCACGATCGATGAGACCCGTGTTCGAACTTCCCTAATTCTGACCGGTACCAATGCAACTTTGTTATATGTACTTTGGTCGCTCAGTGCCTATAGGCACTATTAAAGAGTGGTAGGCAGATTGATTATGGTTATTAGCCCAATCTGCTGTCCTGGGGTAGTACCACCACTTTCGAATATAACACCCGTTTGAAAGTAGCCAGGTATAGCGAGAGGAGTGTGCACTGTCAATAGATGGTACATGCTCGTCTCCTCACAGGTTTCTCTGTACAAGCAGTTGTTTCCATCCATGGACCACACTCTAGCTTTACATCAGGCGGAGTGTTGTCACATGCCGAGCTACAATAAAAAAAAAGATGGTCGCAGTAAATTAGTGTGTTGTTCATTTGTTTATATATATAATGTTGTGGTAGCCTAAATATGTAGCAGTGAAGTTAGTCGTTCAATGGTAACGTCGCAAGCTACCACAAATAGTGGATTGCGGTCAAGAGGTATATTAATTCGCCACAACTTGAACAGCTTGCGAACAAGCCTCGCGATTTTCCTGTTCAATATCTTCGGTTGCAAAATTCGGTTTCTGGCCGAACCTTTTTGCATATCTGTTCGATCTGAAAAATCTCAATCGATCGCACAATAATACGTAATTATACTAATTTTTGAGGTTATCTTATTAGGTTACAAGCTATGTCCACTTTTTTTACTTTACACATCTGGCAACCCTATCAAAACCTTTAGTATTTTGTATAAATATAAAATCGCAACTTCGTATGTTTATTTGTATTTCTTTCAAATCACACTAGTACTACAGAAGTGTAAACGGGACACACAAACAAAGAAACGTTATATTTTTATAAAATGTAAGCAATAAGTACAACTAACTATCTATGTAGATAAATACTGAGCTAGACTTAACTCGTTTTAAATATAAAAAACGCCTGAATTTTCTAAATTACTATTATTTTGTATAACTAAAAAACGGCGAAATTTTATATTATTTAAAGGCATTAACCGTTTCTCCAATTAACATCTTTCGTTTATATTTAATATTATTAAATAAGCAATTTTTATCTTATGTTAAAATTTTTATAATTCATTTTTGTGAACCCGTTAAGTCTGTTAAAGTTAAACGATATAGATTTTTTTTTTTTTTTTTTTTTTTTTTATTTATTTATTTGGTCCTGAGTACAAGATTAATGACAAAGGTTTTCCCTTGAAGTTTTTTCTTCATTTTTTACGAAATATTGCCTTACGAATCATTAGTTTTGCGGTCCCTTTCGGCATCAATGTCACGAGATCATTAATTTTTCTGACCTCAAGGCTTTACATACAAAATATTTCTTATCTATTATAGTGCTATAATTATTTTTCGAGACTATCCTGTTATAATAATATGTAGATTGTAGGTACTAAAAGCAAAGCTAACCCTGAATGAATTTGTTATTATTAAATTAAGAAAAAAAAACAAAAAAAATGCATACAGAATGATGGGAATGGAAATGGATAGAAAAACTGAGCTATGATGGGAAACGAACTCACGTCCTTCGCTTTATCCCAGTTACTCTGACTTCTAGGCAACTACTACCAAATAAACTATTAAAACTACTTTTTATCAGTGCCGGATTAGCCACGTAGCAAGAGTAACAAATGCTACAGGCCCCGTGAATTTGGGGGCCCCGCGCTCCAACGTCTGTCTGGGCGTAATAAAAAAATATTAATTTAGATAGGACCGTAAAATATCTTGCATGCCTTAAACGCAAAGCTCCTTAGGCTATGCTTCAGTCCACTTATTTAATAGCCTAAACTTGAGAACCTAAAGCAAACCCAAGGGCCCCTTGACAGAATTTGCTACAGGCTCCGCGCTAGTTTAATCCGGCACTGCTTTTTATATAATAATATACTATCTGTTAAAATAGTTGTACGCCGAAATTTAACTTTCGGTAATAAAAAAAAACTTACGAAAATAAAACGAAACGAAAACATAAAATTCACATTAAATCTCAACATTATTCGGTTCAAAAGAGCACCAGTACGATATGCAAATCAGAGTAAATAGAGTTCGTAGTTAATCCGTCGAGATTGCCCTACTGCTCACAGCTCGCTAAAACTTTTTCCTTTTACATTGAATAACTGTTCATACAGAAAAGTTATTTTACAAAACCATATTAAAAGTTTCGTAGTTTTAACTATACCTTACATACGAGTACATGCCTACATAAACAAAACTGTAACAATGTTCATTAAGTACTATCAAGAGCAGGGGAGCAGTCTCAGTTTTTTTTTTCAAAATTGTTTATCGGAATATTACAGTTGCCTTCTCTTTCTCATTGCATTATAAGTAAAGGAGATCAATATTGTTGTCAATGTTTCTATATGTTTTTTTATATATTGCACGTCATTTAGTTGTCAATGTTATGAGGGAAAAACGAAAAAAATGACATGTAAATATCAATCAAATTAATCAACACATGTCAGTTGTCATAGCAACGAAATCATAAGTAGGAGCTAAGAGAAACATAAAAATATGCAAGTAACATTAGTCCTTAAGGTGGGACTGCTCCCCTGCTCTTGATAGTACATTGACAACATCCCGCCCGATTAGATGTTAGGCTAGAGTGCGGTCCATAATCGGAAACAACTGCTATCACAAAAACTACTGCAGGCAGCAGTCGCCTCCGCTATGCCGGCTTAAAAAGGCGAATGTGTACTATCCATGTTGATGGTGCATACCTGACTACTTTCAATCGGATTTCAGGTGGTGGTACTACCCCAGGTCAGTAGCAACCATTATCAGTCTGTCAACTACTCTTGACAAGTTATATTAAAAATCTGAACAATATATCAAAAAGTTAACTGAAATATAAATCTTAGACGATAAATAATATTTTCAAATTGAAAAGTAACTCTTCCTGAACAATCTTAAATTGAAAATAAAGCTTGTAATCCTACAGAGAGATTATGTTGAAAATATACGTCTGAAATTGAAGTGAAAACCCGCCCGTTATGAAACTAAGCACCTACTTGGTTTGACGTTGTACAAACTGCAAACGACGTGAACGAGCGTCTAGAATAAAATTGAGAAATCTACATGCTTTGTGTACACCACTATGTTTTATTTAGATGAAATAAAAATTGTACTTTTTTAAAAAATTGTTTGACCGCACCAAATATGCCGAGCTACAATAAAAAATTAGGGATTGTTTGTTCGTTTGTCTCGTATTCGTTTCGATACCGATTCGATTTAAAGAATATTTTTACATTAGATTTGTAGAAATGTAGATTCCTCGCGGGCTTTTTATCCGCAATTGAGCATCTATGACTGGCGGTCGTGCGTGAGGTGGTTCGTATCACTGCAGCCATCTGATATCTCACAGGAAGTCCAAAAAACATAACAATATGAAATGACGTTTTTAACAAATATTTTATTTTTTGTGAAGCCCAACCCCTAAACTGGCGCCCGGGGCGAACCGCCCCTTTCGCCCCCCACTACGTTACGCCGCTGATAAGTATCTACAGTTAGCTGATAATTATAATAAGATATAAAATTACATCGTAGAAGCACTTAGTGAACGGTGTACGCTTACATAAACAACATTATAACTTTCGTCGAGAAAATAAATCTGATAACGTAACTAAAATATTATTTTAATAATGTCAAGAGACAACATTAATTTTGTATAAAATCTCGGTTAAAAAATCTCTCTAGATAAGGCTATACACAGAATAATACGGTTTTTTTATAGTAACTCGCCATCTGACTAGATAAACAAGAGGGCAGTCTGTGAGAGGTGTCCACTGCTACCACAGAGAAATGTTTGCAGGCAGCATTCGCCTCCGCTATGCCGGCTTGAGGAGACGAATATCCACTGTCCACGTTGACAGTATACACTCCACTTCCCTTGAAAGGCAACTAAGTTTTTTTTTTATTTAAATGCCTTAATTAAGCTAGTGCTTGTATCACAGACACTGAGCGTCTAAATTACATAATTGTAACATTGTAACATTGGTACCCGTCAGAATTTAGCGAGGTTTGAACACGGACCTCATCGATTGTGAAGACCGTCCCTGCCACCACATACCACCACAGCCGTTCTTTTTTTTTTATTGTAGCTCGGCATGTGACAACACTCCTTTCTACTAATTACTTTCTTGTTACTTCACAGGTGTTTCTATTGAAAGATTTTTTGTAATAAAAAACGTAATGTATCCATTCTAATTCAATTTATATTCAATTTAATTTATCTTTTAATGGAAAGGGAGAGAATAAATTAATAAAATGTCGTCTTACGTAATTCATTCTGTTATATTGTTCTTTTTTATTAACAGCTGACTGGCTGAGTGATCAGGGCTGATCCGTTAGCTGCAGATTCAATTCTAATTATCTTTTATTCCCGGCTAATGAGAAACAAAATATAAACGTTAAATATTATGAAAATAAATGGAAACTTAAAACTACGAAAATACATAAAGATGAAAAATAGGCGTGCAAATAAAACGAAAGTGTTATTTTCACATGCAGTCTGTAGCGAGCTCGTTATTTCGTGTTAATGCGGTGAGTTGGGGGGCGACCATTAGTGTTGTAGCTTGCACAAAGTTGGATGCATCTCGTTTATTTTTCATTTTATGAGTTTGAATTGAAAAGGCGTGGAAATACCTAACTAAATATTAACTTCAGTGCTCCACCTTAGACCGCATCACTGCTTAACATCAGGTAGGGTATGGTCAAACGCTTGCCTATTAAGCATTAAAAAAAACTTAGGTGTAACTGGATAGGTGTAAGTAGGAGTCCACTATGTCAACCTGAACGGCGCAGCGGTACACCTCATAAAGCCGGCATAATGGAGACAATTATTGACTGCGGACAATTTTCTGCTCATGAACCACATCCTAGCTACAGGTTTTTAAATAAAGTGGTAGGCAGACTGATGATGGTTATTAGCCCAGTCTGACGTCCTGGGATAGTACCACCACTTTTAAGTGTGACACCCGAAAAGTCACGTTGTCGTATTTCGGAATCAGCTTAAATGTAGCCGGGTATAATGGGAGGAATGTGCACTGTCAACCTGGATGGTACACATTCGTCTCTTTAAGCACGCACAGCAGATGCATTGCTGCGTGTAGAAATTTCTCTGTAGTAGCATTTATGGTCCACACAGTAGCTTAACATCTGACGGAGTGTTGTCATATCCCGAGCTATAATAAAAAAAGAAAAATATATTTGAATTGTAATAAGCCGAATTTATTACAAAGTTAAATATAAAAGTATTAACAAATAATATTGCTAAAGTTATCACATTAATGTCCCACGCGTATAAGATTTATGTATTTCTGTTTTTGTTATGAACGACTCTAGCTTCTGATTAGGGGTTGAACGGAAATTCCTCTTGGGATAATATTTATTTGGGCTTTTACATAATAAAAGAAATATAGATGCTGTAATAATAAAATATTCTAACCTCAACCTAGATATAAGGACAATGAAGGTCAACAAAAACAGAAAGACCAACCCAAGACACGAATAGAAATATTATTATAAGAATGTCAATGTAGAACAAGAAATATTTAAAAATAATAAGCGGCCGTGGTCTAGCGGTAAAACGTATAAACTCACGATTGATAAGAGCCGTATTCAAACCTCGCTAAATTCTGACCGGTACCACCCGCGAAGTGACCTTGTCGCGTTTCGAAAACAGTTTGAAAGTAACCAGTAAGAAAGAGAGGAGTGTGCACTGTCATTCTGCTCAGGCCAGCATAGCGGAGGTGACTGCTGCCTGTAGAAACTCTGTAGCAGCAGTTGTTTTCATGGACCGCATTCTAGCTTTACGGCAGGCGGAGTTTTATACTCCCAAACACGACACTTGAAAGTAGTGGTACTACCCCACGAGGGCAGATTAGATTAATAATCATGAGCTGTATGCCTACCATTGTTCAAAGAATAATAATCCCGTACCATTTCTATTGGCATGAAAATCACTAAAGCATAAAGGCACTAATTCAACATGAAATACAATGGAGATATTAATAACTGGAAAATGTGATGCCATTATTCGAGTTCAACTGTAATTTTAAGCTCCATTTTGGCGCTTTAAATCATTTTCTGTAGACAGTGGCTTTTTGAAACGATTAACAACTTTTATAAAGTATCAATTTATTAAAATTAAGTGGCTGTTACGTGGTAAACAGGCTGTTATGTGGTTCTTAGCTCAGTCTGCCGACTCGATAAGTGGCCTAGTCAAATAGGTATAGGCAGTAAAGAGTGGTTGACTGTGATTCGGAGCTTCATAATGCACGTCTAATAAAAAATATCGGTTTTCCTTTAAAATAAATATTCAATTATAGACAACGAAGTCCAATAATTAAGAAAATGTCACTTGAGATTAAACGTTGTGAGAGGGAATTTATTTATGTTAACCTAAGTTAGGTTTCGTCGGAAATTAGAAAGGCAAGGACCAATTAATATTAATTTATTTCTCTCAGTATTCCGAAGTTTATTATTGCTCGAGAGAAAATTGGATGTTTACTGTTATTTTTGTTGTAGTTTATTCTTGCCTATTTATTTTGTAATTAGATTCTTCTAGAAATGTGAGATCTTTTTAGAAATATTTTAATAGTTTATTAATATAATTATACCGGTCGAAATTAATTAAATATTTATGTTGACTTTTATTTTTATCTGAGGGAATACCACCACCAGAGACTGCTTTCAAACCAAAATCATGGGTTTAGATCAAATTAAATCAAAATAAAGTCTGTAAGTCTGGATTTTAAAATATATGTAGTTAAAAAAAGGAAATAAGTGAAATTGTCAAAGCGATAAGCTTGAATACAAGAAAAGTGGTTTTTCTTCAAGACTTTTCAGCGGTTTCATAAACAAAATAAATAAAGCCCTTTGTTTAATAATGTAAAAGATAAACAAAATTGTGGTTAACCGTGAAAGGTGAAAGGAAAGGTTTTGGCACAAAAGCTTTAATGTCAATGCCAAAGTATTTGAGGTGAACAACGAAACACCCTTTGGAATATCTTAACAAAAGTAAAAACATCTACTAAAAAAAAATACAAATAAACATTCCGGGATTCTCCGAGGCATCGATTGATTTATATTCTCTATATATCTATATTTTCTATAATACTATTTTTTAGCGAATAGGAAATCGTTTCCTTAAAAATAGTTCGTGGCAGAAATGTGAAAGAAATGAGTGCCTCAGACCTATTTCTTTTCTTTTTTTTTCGTCTACGTCTTATAATTGCTGGGCTTTTTGGTTCCCTAGACAAAAAGTTCCTAGGAATGGATTTTTTTTTATTGAAAGCGTATTATGAAGTTGAGGGAATATACATTTTTTACTGGGACCGTATTTAAACCCGTACATTACAGCTACACTACAAATGTACTGTTTTAGAACAAAAAACATTAAAGAAAAAACATTTATTTAATAAAAAGTAAACATTAATTCGAAACTAAAATGCAATTTCTACCTCGGAATGTAAAATAAGCGAACTGAAAATTTAATTACTGCATATTTCCCTAAGTGTACTAGAAACCGTAGCTCTCTCCTCGCACTTTTATGCCCTAGGACATGTTTAGTGACCTATTTCACGAGAACTTGTAAATAGTGAAACGTGTTTTAGTGTTCAAAGTTTATTACGGTCTTAAATATTTTATCTTTACTCGAATTTCCGTTTTAGTACTTTGTATTGCTTTTGTTTAATAGTAAAATGGGATCCTTTAAGCGCGGTGTGAACAGGCATCACACAAAGCGGGCATAGCGGACGCGTCTGCTGTCTGGAGATCCCTTTTTTTGACAGCCGTCGCCTTCGTTCATGAATCGCACTTTAGCGTAATATAGGCGGAGTGCGGAGTCTGACTAGCATTCTTATGTCTATCTTATGCATAAACAATTATGTTTTTATTACAATTTAATAGCTAGTGAGTTCGCAAGTGTACTCGAAGGGTCGAACAACATCGCTTAGGAAATGTCATTCCATACGTTTGACAATTTCAAGGAAAATCAAGTCGGGGGAAAATGGACCATATTCTACTAATACCCTACAAATACAGATATGATACTCCTAACAGATTTACTACAAGAGTATTTTAAAAGGATGCATTAACAAATGATTTTAAAACACTACTTTGCAACTAATTTCCGCTAGTCAAACACAGCTTTAGTTAGTGTGTTAGTTGCAAAGTAGTGTTTTAAAATAATTTGTTTATGGATTTCCTCAAAGTAACGTCTAATACTATTAAACATAAAAGAAGCATTATTAAGGTAATATACAACGTCAAAACGACCGTGATTTAGCCTGTAAATTGACGATGCATATTTGTCTCCTCAAGCAGGCATAGCGACAGCGGCTGTTGTCTGCATACATTTATCAGCGGTAGTAGTTATTTCCGCTCATAATTCGCACTCGTTATCAGGCACAGTGCGGTCACATCCTGAGCTACTATAAAAAACTTACTATAAAATTCTCGATACAAAATTTAACATAAATTTAAAATGACTAAACATTTATTTTTTATTAAGGACGAATAAATTTTAGTGTAGTGTTTTTATATATTTACAAAGCACTAACATCGAAAATACCAGAGTAGCATGAATTTGTAGAAGTTGGAACTTCCAACTGGCGATGTCGGAAACCGTCTCGGTCGCGCTGTTTATGGCAAAAGGAAACTACCATGAACGAGGGACCTTTGTGCTTTCAACTTTACATTCGTAAAAGCAATGTTTATTCTTAGCCGTGAAACTTATTATATGGCTACACTCCGTACGATGTTAAGCTAGAGTGCGATCTACGAACGGAAACGATTGCTACCACAGAGAAATTTTTGCAGTCAACAGTCACCTCCACTATGCTGACTTGAGGAGACGAATGTTCACCATCCAGGTTTGACAGTATACACCTCTCGCTTTACTTGATTACTTCCAAATTGATCAACACACGACTAGGCCGTGGTCATTAGGCAGGCCAGCTTTTTATAAGAATGTCGCCGATTAATCAGAAAACACCCCCCTGAGTCTGCCTTATCTAACGCATCCATCCAAATTCCTTTCGTTAATCTTCTTTCACCCATCTTTTCCATGTGTCCAAACCATCGGAGCACTTCTTCTCACTACATCTTCTTTCAAACCACATCTATCACGCACAACGGTGTTCCTCACGGATCAAATAACTTATATTTTCGTAACATAACACTCTTTTCAATATGCAACAAATAAATCACATTTTTAGTTACAAAGTTAATATACAGGCTGTCCCATAAGTAGTGATATCAACGGTATTTGACAGATAGAGGGGTTCAATATCAACAATATAAGTTGGTGTAATTTTTTAATACCTGCTAGTTTAAAAGTTATGACAAAAAAATATCATATTTTCCCCGTTTAAAGCAAAGTTTTAAAAATGTGTTTACAATTATTTTCACTTGTGTTTTTATTTAAGTGGGTTGCGAAAACACAGGACTTTATAATTAAAGTGATACCACTACTTACAGGACACCCTGTACGAGTATAATCGCGTGTTCTCAATAAGTCGTCTAGAATTTAGATGGCATAATTAGATTTGACGTTTTCTATTGAGTTTTCGTGAATACAAATGACGGCTTAACGGATGTTGCCTTATCACATAATCTTTATTTACTTGTTTCGTTTATTATTACCTATTCTGATTTCATTTGTAAATTGAAGTTTACTACATTCTACCGACTTGTGGTAGTACCACCTCTTTCAA
Organism: Tinea pellionella; assembly: GCA_948150575.1. NCBI lineage: Eukaryota > Metazoa > Arthropoda > Insecta > Lepidoptera > Tineidae > Tinea > Tinea pellionella. The sequence continues at coordinate 2,729,114 of OX411259.1, read as the reverse complement.
GCGTAACACTATGTTGCGTTTCGATGACAGTTTAGAAGTACCCAGATATAACGAGAAGAGTGTGTACTGTCAATCTAGATCATGTTCTTCTCTTCAAGCCGGCATAGGGGAGGCGACTGTTGCATGTAGAAATTTCTCTGTTACAGGTAGGATAAATTGAAATTGACTGTATTTCAATGTATTTATTTATGACGTATACAAAAAACTACTTAAGTGTCGTGTAAAAAATATTTGTAAGGAAAATATACCAAGCAAAAACGTTTATACAAATACACAAAAGGCCGTAAAACGTTAGGATTTTGTCCTTGAATTTAATCTAGGGATTTCGTTCACGTCCTGACGCAGGGCGCCTACCTACAAAATTTTCCAACAACTTCATTTGTCCTTGCTTTGTTGTCGGATATTGAGAGATTTAAGCAAAAAAATGTTTAGAAGAATGAATTTTTACAAAAAATCCCGAAAAAAAGAGAAAATAGAGAACTCGCTAAGGTTCTTATAATATAATAATATTGTTTAAATATTTAAGAAGATGCTTTTTAATATTTTTTAATAAACAAAACTATTTTGACTTATGGCGAAAAACGTGAGGAGGATGCACTTTCAATTTGGGTTGTGCACATTAGTCTCCGAAGGTCGGCATAGCAGAGGCGACTGCAGCATATATATATTTCTGCTGAATATAATATTATTCGTATAAAAAAAGTTAATAATAGTCTCGGGTCAGGGTATTATAATAACAATCTACAGGGTATTGTTATGCCGATGTCATATTTGCAAATTCCACTTCAAGTATTCGTAGACTAGAAACCTATTGGATCCAATTAAAAAGGCCAATTATGCCTGATAAGCCATGCAAACCTATGCTCTAGAATTACATAACATAAGAGGTTCTGGCATTTTACAGTTCACTGCGCTACGAATGCGGCAGTGGTATGATACGCCCGCACCCGACTATCGATCTATACTCCAGCTGTTTTCGACTGAGTCCTGTTGTTCTAGTACTTTTTTTTAGAAATTATATTTTTATTCGTTTTTCAGAGAATAATCAATAAATATAATCTCTTTGTGCTTAAACTAACGTTGTAAACGGGATAATGTGAGTTACTGTAATCAAAAGCTTTTGATATTGCTTTAAGAGTAGATACTTTAAAGTCACGGTATAGTTTATTGGCGAACCGATTTTCAGAGGCCATAAATCAATTAGATGAATCAATTAACAGTATACGAATGGTCGGTCGATGGGGTTAATGGTAAACGGGGAAAAATTGATTGGACCCAAATGTTTCAACCACCTGTATTTGAACCGTATTGAAAAAACTAATGGCACAATTAATGAATGTAAGGATGGAGGATTAAGTGGATGGCCATGTCGGAAGGGGACAGATTGGTCCATTACCCAGAAAGGGTCAGATGAGGAGCACCCTCAACCGCCGTGCATGTATGAGGGGAATAATGGATGTGGTCGAAGCGAAAGTACTATCTAGAGAGAGGAGTCGCTGTCGCTCCATAATTTCTGCCTACCCCAGTAGGCGTGAGTTATGTAGTAGTAGTATAGTACTTATATTTAAATTAAATTAATAAATATTAAAGTGCCATTTGACTATAATAAAAGTTTAAAAGCACTCATAAAAACTTGAAAGCAAATAAATGTCCAGTAATTTGTTTAAGAAAAATGCACGTTATGTACATCTACATATTCTGTAAATTGCATTCTCTCCATCATTTCCAACCCCCAAGCTTATTTCAATAGTAATTTCTTAGAATTCATTTGAATAGATCCAACAAGAAAATAGCTCGCTCGAGCTCATATTTTCTATTGACGAGAAAATTCATATGGAAATCTTATTCTACGGTTACGTGAGCCGGTGATACGCTCAAATCCAATTTTCATGTTTAATACACTTCATCTTGGAATATTTCAATTTCTTTAATTTTCTTAGTAAGCGTCCTGAATTGTAAATTATGTTTTAGTTGAATTTCATTCTATATTTTCCAAATATAATACATACAGTGCAATGACCCCAAACTAAGCTACCCTGACCTATGTCTTGTCCTCAAGAAAACATGATAACAACATTATGACCTGAAATATATTCTTCTTTTCAATATTATTACAATAATATAAATAATAATTTATATAACACTAATTTAAAAAATCGATCAGGAATAGAACCCATTCAGGAATAGCTTAAATCTGTCTGTGGCACAAACACTGCGTCATAGAAGTCATCAAATATTGGTTTTTAAATTGTTAATTGCATTTCTATCAATTACACGTTATATATTGTGTACAGTCGAGCGCAAAATGCACTAAAATATGTATTCACATAATAACTCAAAAATAAATAGTACGCAAGATGTAGGTTTTAGATTACGATTACATTACATGTTACATGTTACACATTACATTTACAATAATTAGATTTTTTAATATATAAAACGTACTTATAAAAGTTGAACTGCAGTTTTAAACTTGACAATAAAATTTGGTACGCGTTAATGTTTCCACCGCCGTACAAGACTAGAAATTCTAAATCTGTCAACTCGTAGTCAGGTCTAAATGTAGACCAAAGTGCATTGCACGACCATCGCAAAATCAATGTCATTGACCACTCGTCTACTGTTTATTGCTTACGGCAAAACTCTTTGATATTGTTTACCAGTTTTTATACCTACATTTTTATACAGGGTGTAATGAAAGGAATGGATCATTGGTGACAGGGAGATCGCGGTCCTCGTTATACATATATCGATTTAACCCCTATGTAAGTTCAACGATATTCAGTAGTTCGAAAGATATTCAAGTTTTAATGAAATTTTAGTCAAGATCCGATTTTCTTCGGAAAGTGCTAAGCAAACTATTTTTTATTCATCCTATATAATAAATATTCATATTTGTTTCGACGAAAAATCAAACCAGGGACCTCTGCGTGACGGAATGGCGTGCGAACCACTCCGCCCAAGACCAAATATGCACTATACAAATACATTATAAAAATAAACCAACTTTTGTTACTTACTATAAAATTTTAACACCTAACTTTTTTTATTGCTTTATAGTTTATACATCGGAACTGTTGCTTACCTGAAAAAAACAAAAATGCAACATTAACTAATCATATATATTTCTCTATCATATTATAGGCTACTGGTGGAAAGAGTGACAGAATTGATGATGGGTGTTAGCCCAGTCTGCCGTCCTGGGGTAGTACCACCACTTTTGAATGTAACACCCGTGAAGTGACAGTGACAGTTTGAGAGTAGCTAGGTACGACGAGAGGAGTGTGCACTGTCAATCTAGATGCACACCATCGTCTCCTCAAGCTGGCATAGCGGAGGCGACTGCTGCCTGTAATGATTTCACTGTAGTAGCAGTTGTTTCCGTTCATGGCATCTAGCTTTACATCAGGCGGAGTGTTGTCAAGGAACAAGTTTAACTTTAAAAAAGCACCCGTCCGAATTTAGCGAGATTTGAACAGGGGTCTTATCGATCGTGAGTTCGCGCCTTCTACCGCTAGACCATAGCCGCTCTTAAGTACTCGTATATTGGTTTCAAGATTTAACACCGGAACGATTGGGGCACGCCAATTATCGTGCGAGCATCGAAGCGGCGCACATCGGTCTAACGCGGAACCTAATCATTAACTTATATGAAAAATAACTATAACTACAACAAGATAATGTAATTAATGAAGCAGAACACATCTGAATATGTAAACTTAATTATTTAGAATAATTAGCTACACGAATCGTGATTTTTTTATAGCAAGCTCGTCATGTGACCACCTCTGCCTGGTATTAGGCTTAAGCGCGGCAGCAGGTCGCCTCCACTGTGCCGCCCTAAAAAGACAAAGATGCACGACCCATTGACAGCGCACACTTTTCTCGTTATACTCGGCTACTTCCAAATTAATCCCGAAAGGCGATTAGATTACTTTACGAGTTACACTTAAAAGGACTACTCCGTTGTTTTGTTGTCTTCTCAAACCCGCATAGTGGAGGTGACTGCTGCATCCAAACATTTCTATGTGAAGCAGTTGTTTATGGATCGCACTTTAGCACCAGGCAAAGTATATCTTATACCAAGTTATTATTTAAAAAAAAAAACAAGAGAAATGTCCAACTCTACGTAACATGAAATAATTCATCTATTTAGGACACCCGCAGTGAGATTATTTCAAAGTTTGCCAACAAATCAATAGAGAGACAGTAGCTACTGACATTATCGGAATCCGATACGATGGTGAACTATTGTTACGATCATTTCAAATGAATCATAACTGAACGAATCTATATTATAATGGAAATATGTTGAATAATATATATACAGTTCTATTTATAAGTATATATGTATATTATTAATTTATGATAAAAAAGTAAAAAAAAATTTTTTTAAATGTATTTAAAAATTTCTATCACTTACACTATCACTGCGGATTTTTTAGCCGAAAAAAAATCGTTTTCTAAGAGCATTACGTTTTTGTAACTTTAAAAATAATAACAACTTTTTAAATTCATATTTATATTGAATGAAGATATTGGGTAACTTCAGTAATAAGTTAACGAATATCTTTATCTTATATAACCAAATATTAATTTAAAAAACCGTATAAATTTTCAAAAAGAATACTATTGAGAAAACAACATAATAAATACTATTTTAAATTTCATAATATTATATTTCTATTAAACTAATAAATATTCCGGGAAACGAATCCAGGACCTCCCCCTAACAAACGAGCACCCAACTAACTACTGCGTCACAGAGACCATCAAATTTCATAACAAGATAACTTTAAACAACTCGTTCCTTCAGACTGATTTTATCGAAACATCTATTTTGAAACTTAAAAATAAAATAACAAGAAACGTACAGACGAAGACAATATTGAGCTCAAAATAAACAGTAAACCGTCTGCAATGGTACAGTAGGCGAATTTATTGCACATCAAGATTGGTTTTAGTATAACCAATAAAACTTTGCAGGGGTTATTCCTCAAACTAACAATAAAATTATAAAAAGCTTCATTAACAACTGCTTAGTCTGTCACCCCGGGTAGTTAGCACAACTTTCAAGTATAACAACCGTGAAGTGACCTAGTCGCTTATAAGTAGCCTAGCATAGCGAAGGCGACTGCTGCCTGCGTATAAATCTAGCTTAATATCAGACGAAGTGTAGTTAGATGCACAAGCAAAGTCAAATCAATAATATTGGGACGAACAGACTGAATATAATGAACTTCTATGAAAGTTTTATTATTATATAGGTATATATAGTTTTATACAAAAAAAATATCTCTACCTATTTTTTTTTTTTTTAAATAAACCAAGCTTTAAACTTTTGACGGTTGTGGTCAAAATAATTATTACTACTAAACCACATATTCAAGTACTTAGTTAAACAAATAATTAATGACGTCATGAAAAATAATTAAACCAAAAAATTGCACGAAATAATATTCTAAATAAGATAGTAAACGCATGACGCACCCTAAATGCTGTTAAATTGTCGCTGATCTAATTTTAAACCATCCTGTCGAGTAACAGTCGTGTACAGGCTAAATTGCTACAAATCTGATAATACTCTCGGAACGATCGCTTGCTACTTCGATATACATTGCTTGGTACACTTGAAGTAGATTAAATTATGTACTAATAAATTACGATGAAAATTGAACAGAAAAAAGTCCCCACACACACACATGAATCGGTAGTCATCGGTAGTCCTTCCAACTACTGGATTGAGGTCATGTATTACTGGGATTTTTTTTAGCAAATTCCTAATTACTCAGTACATTAACTAGAAATCAGAAAATAGTGTAAAAAAAAAGTAGCTAGTGCTATTTATTTATAGACGCATGAGGCCACATTACCCCGCCATACTAAGCTAAAGTGTGGCTTGAGAAGACAAGGTTTACAGTGCACTCTCCTCTCATTATATCCTGATAACCTGATCCATCATCAGTCTGCCTACAACACAAACTTCATTGTAGCCGGACAAAAACAGCAATGTACATTAAATACAGTAAATTATTGCTATAATTGAAGCACCTAATACAAGGCTTCTTCTGCATTTGACACTAAACTGAGTGACATTCAAAATGACGTGTCCAGTTAGACATTTAGCTAACCGTATTACTGTCTGTTTCGTACCCGATTGTTAATGAAGGCAGGCAATTTGTGAGCTGCGATTTGCGATAATAATTAGCATACGCTCTCCATTATTCATTGTTTGTACACAAATTTTGTACATAACTACAAACAGTACGTACATATACAATACCCTAACCCTACAAGCATTTTATAGATAAAGTAGGTATTGCCGGGCAACTTCTTATGTTCCCGTTCAGTCCATGAACGGAAAAACTGCTATTACAGAGTTTCTACAGGCTGCAGTTGCTTTCGCTATGCCAGCATAAGACGACTGTACCCCATCCAGATTGAATGTGTATATTCCTCTCGTTATTTCACTCACGCCAATGGGCAAGGTCCAAAAAAACTAACCCATGGTGAATCGAAAACCATTTCGAGATATTACTTCAATTAGAAGAATTTTTTGATTCTCGTCTGAAAATACTTAAAAATCGCAGAGATATTTGAAAAACTGTAATGACCGTCTTCGACCTTTCACTTCGACTTTCGTACAGTTTGACAAGATAGAATACAAAGTACCAACCTAACAGTTTTGTAGATTATTTTGTTGTCTATGGTTGTCGCCTCACAAGTTTGTCAAATATCTTTTGTTTGTGTTTCCTAACAATAACAGTGTTTTATACGAATAACTATTGTAATTTTTAAAACAAAACTACACTATAAACACGATGTTTTAATTAACAGGAACTTTTTAAATCAAAAGTTTGTTTGAACTTTTGACAAACGATTTTTTTTTGTTCATTGGCAATGGTTTAGTTCCGTACGAATCCTCAGGTTTGCTATATTACGATCGCAATTTTTAAAAATTAATAAAAAAAGAACAAAGCAATTACAAAAGTTTTCCAGAAACACGTGTCGACTAAATTAATCTATATTATCTAAAAAATATGTAAAAAAGATAGCTGTCACCAGATACACCTCCCCAATTAAAAAAAGGTTAATACCTTCCTCAAAAGCGGGCTGTCAAACACAAAACAATTTATCAAATCGGACTACTGAAACAAATGCGAGACAAATATACATTTTTAAATATTATATTAAAATAAATACTTATCTATATTTAACAAATATTTAATAAGACGTTTGAATATAGGATATTTTAACCAACAAGTATTTATTTTGGCAATAACCAAATCCGGGACCTACCGCTTTACAGCTTGCAAGGCCGTCAAAATTCCATTACAAAAAGTTGACTATTACTTTCATAAAAGTATGTTTAGTCCGGACTTTAGAGGCATTTGATAATATTGTGTAGTGTTATTAAAACTTGATTCATTGTCCAATAATTCCAAAGAGAATAATTACAATATCAGATTTTTTTTTTTTTATTTTTTTTTTTTTATTTTGGCACGACATGTGACCTCGACTGGTCTGATGGTAAACGCAGTGGAGGTCCATGAGCATTGACGACTAGAGAACCGCTCGCACGGTGGCTCCAGTCGCCATCACTATGCCGGCCTGAGAAGGTGCTTTTTCACGCTCCGCTTGAAGGATCCAAGGTGAAAGGATTGGGAGAATACATGGGAGGGCAAAGCATTCCACTTGTCAATTGTGCGACACAAAAAGGACGCGCCGAACCGTTTTGTTCGGCGACCAATTCGGTCGACATAGTGTGAATGCTTCCCCCTCCCAGTGCGGGTGTTACGGTTGTGGAAGGATGAGACAGGTATTAGATTAAAGAGCTCTTCGGAGCATTCACCATGGTATAGGCGATAGAGGACACACAAGGAGGCTATGTCCCTGCGAAGTTGCAGGGCCTCTAAGCTCCCCATATAATGAGAAAAGGAAAATCAGTAACGAAGTTTTCCACAAACGCAAGATTTCCATTAAAGAATGTATAAGATTTTTTTCATAATGGATTAGTGGTCAAGTGAAGTACCATTTTTTAAATCCCAACCCTATTCTATTAGTATAATAAATTACTTTTTTCCATTTCCACTTTCCTCTAACAAAGGCACTCCTCTCTCAAGTCTTGATCAAATAACTTCGCCTTTTTTCATTTGTTAAAAAAGTTTCAAGTATAAAAGGTTGATTTATAGATTCTTTAATAGGATTAGACTTTATCAATTTGTATTGATGATAGCTAGACCAGTTTCGATACCGGAACCTATCGTATGCATACAGGAAATTTTACAGATGAAACAGACCTCGGGCTTTGTTTTTTTTCCTTTTATTATGGGTTTTCAGTTATTTTTATGAATATTTAGTTTTTTTTAATTGCTAGATTTGTTTCATAAGCCTGAGTTAAGGTCAGATTCGAATTCGATATCACACCACCCTTTATACACGCGGATATATTTATTCATCACTAAACAACTCCACAATTAAAATGTTTAATAATATTAGGCGTTACTTTGCGGAGATCCTTAACTAAAATTATTTTTTAAACACAACTTTGCAACTAATCTCCGGTTTATGTTAGTGAGGGTACACAGTCACATCAGCTGTTAGACCCTTCACCAACATGTAAAAACCACTCACGTGGCATCCTCAGGGGACGTGGGGTCGTTTCGACTCCGAAAAGTTGCAAAATAGTGTTTAAAAAAATAATTTCCACATTTAAGGCTTTATGCTTCACACACACTTGTAATTGTAACTTGTAATTTTGTTTAAAGTGTATTGGAAAAGAGCGAGGACACCCGTAATACAGACTATAGTCTAGTACGGGGTCCTCAACTCATGTAATTTATATTATGTTTTTTGTACTTAATAAAGATTTTTATTTCATTTTTTATTTTATGCTGTTTTTTTCTATTTTACTTTCATTATAATTTCCTAAGTTTAAATTTACTGAAGAAGAAAATGTGACAAAGGAGCGAGAACTTGTTATTTATTTTCTTGAATGCGCTTGTTATGGAGAAGTTTTCAAGTTCTTTATAGAGACAAGTTTCCATTGTACTCGTTACAAGTCTTTGTCTCTTAATTTAATTGATATTAATTAATAAGTTATTTAAACTCAATGTTAATCCTAGTTTATTTATGTATAGGAATGAGTGGTAGACAGCCTAAATGTCATCATGGGACTAAATTATTTTAAAGGATTCGTTAAATAACGATAATCGTTATAAGACTGACGTTTTAACGATAACCTTTTGTTATACTAGAATACGGGATTCCTTTGTATACCGAATTCATGTTAATTGACAAAATAACGATGACATTCAATTAATTGTTGGGGTATGATGGCCACTTTCAAGTGTAACACCCGTAAAGCAACGTAGTCGCGTGTTTTGATCAATTTCAGCCTGATTAAATCAATTGTAGAGCCTGGTGCACGTTCGTCTCTTCTCACCGGCATAGAAGAGACGACTGCTGTATGCAGTCAGCTTTCTATGGAAGCAGTTATATCTGCTTATGAAACCAATTTTATCATTATTAGTTTTTTATCAAAAACTACTTGTCGCGTTTCAGGAATAGTTTGAAAGTAGTCAAGTAAAGAGAGGAGTGTGCACTGTCAATCTAGATGGTATGCACAACTCTAGCTCGTCTCCTCAAGCCGGCATAGTGGATACGACTGCTGCCCTCTACGGGATTTATCTGTAGTAGCAGTTGTTTCCATTCATGGACCGCACATCAGGCGGAGTGTTGTCACATGCCGAGCTACAATAAAAAAATATCGTTTTGGATTTGTTTTTTTTTTCTTATAAAAACGACTATTACCTCAACTTAAAGTATTTAAAGTCCCTGAACTCTGCAGAAAGAAAGAAATGCATTTTTTCTTATTTGAAGCAAACAAACATTTCTCATTGGATGAGAAAAGTTGAAAACTTTTTCAATTCCGAAATACTTTTGCGAAGGAGTTGTCACAAGTTATAGTCATAGTCACAAGTTATACCTTAATTTCTCAAGATGTCATTTTTTATTTTGCCTACCTTTATTACTTATATTAGATTTGACAGTGCACACTCCTCTCGTTATACCTGGCAATCAAGCTGATTGAAAGTGGTGGTACCACTCCAGGACGTCACATGGCACTGAGCGACCAAAGTACATATAACATAGTTACATTGGTACTGGTTAGAATTTAGCGAGGTTTTAAAACGGGTCTCATCGATCGTGAGTCCAAGCGTCCTACCGTTAGACCACGGTTGCTCTATGTTAATATATATCTTCTTGTAGAGCCCTCCTTAGTGCCCATTTATCATTAGCTAGAGTTTTTCTCGATTCTCCCTGACAGTTATTAATGGGTTAGGCGGATAGGTTTTCTGGACAAAAACTTAAATTAGATTTTTCTATCCCAAGGCTTAAACCCTTTCATATTTTCATGAAAATTTATGAAGGGATTATTGTTTGATTTATTCGATGTCAGATACAAGTTCGAGACGTCTCGTCATAGACACGTACAATTTAACTGACAAATTACAAACTGTAAGGACGTATTTATTTTATAGCAGAAAAAAAAGCATATAAATGCAGACCACAAAGAAATGTTTACAGACAATTGTCGCCTTCGCTATTCTGGCTTGAGGAGATAAAAATACACATTCAGTTTGACAAGGCACAGTCCTCTCGTTAGACTCGGTTACTCCAGCTGATCCCTAAACACCACTAGATCATTTCAGTGATCTGCTGATCTTTTAAACTTGAACTGATTTTTTGAAAATGCAAATAACAAAAAATATATTATTAAAAATACTTTAATACGCAGCTTAATACTTCCATATATAATACTAAATTATTCCATAACATAAAACCATTCATAAGGATAATAAATGTACGAGTATTGTGGGATTTTTTGACGAACTGAATTGCAATTTCCTCGGAAACCAAACGAACTATAAACAGCTATCTTTATGAATCTTTTATATAATAAAAGGAACAAACTATCCACTAATATTAACCAATAAATGTGACATTTTAGTGCCTACTAAAGTTAACCTTACTTAACTCATTAAACACGCCGCGAGTATAAATTAAACGCTAGACAGAAAATGCATTTATAATACAATTAAATTTGAACTCTAAAGACTCTCGCATTAAGACCAATTTGTTTTTTTATTACAACAATGACGTGTTTAAAGGAAATGTGCGTGTCTCGACACTTTGGCTCATATGTATAGACTGAATTTAACTTCAAGTTAAATAAAGTTTAGGATTTTTTTTTTCTATATTTGTTTTGAAATTTTCCAGCATTTACATTATACTTATAATAATATACAGGTTGTCCCAGAACTAATTATTATTTTATTTTTATTTTTTCATATCTAGGTAGGCAATCACTACATAATTAATTTTTCTCAGAGATTACTAAGGTCCAATTGCACCATATGACTTAACTATTACTTAACGTTAAAGTAATTATTAAAATGAAAATTGGGTTGCTTCAAAAAAAAAACCTGTCAGTTTTGACGCTTACAAAATTTTGGCTGGTTAAAATTAAAGTAATAGTTAAACCAATGTCACTAACGTCAAGTGTATGAAAAGAAGCCAAATATGTTTTTCTATTTTTTTTTTTCGCGAATGTACTTCAGTTACCCTTTTATCGATAGCGATATGAATTTACACGATGGTGCAACGCGTGTGGAGTAAATGTAAACGTGACCGTTAAAGTCATCATAAAATGTAACAGTCAAAGTAACTTTAACGGACCTTTTGGTGCAATTGGATCTAATACTAGTAATGCCGGTTTAAAATTAGTCGAGACATTAGATTTTATAAACATCTTTTTATTTGAAATATTTTAAGGCAATAACTCCTAGATCGCTTATTTGGAAAACATTTAGGGGCAAAAAGAATCACACTCAAAAACTTAAAAGTTTGCTCATACTTGGGCACTTTCAAGTTTCAGTCGCAAATCTTATTTTAATCAACATGTCATTAAAAATTATTACAGCTCAACAAAACATCCGAAAAGAATTCGAAGATTTTTCAAGTCTTGCAGATACAACCTATTTCTAAGAGCTAAGTATATGCTATAGATTCTACTCTTATTTTCTGTCCCGCCGCTGACTCACGCGTCGTGACGGCCATGACGTGGTGTCTGGGGTGTTCCCTTTGCAAAAACTTGGCTCGCAACATAAAGGGGAACTTTGACGACTAGTCTATCTAAAATTTTATAACCACCATATAATGGTCGAAGTTATTTGCAATGAAAATATCAAAAATGTTCTTGTACCTAATTCTATTGGTATTAATTTTTATAATCCACAAACCACTACAAATCCCTTGTTACATTTTTAAATACTAACTACACATATATTTAAAAGTAAATTTATATAGTTTTGGTGACAGTTTTTTCAAATAGTCTGTCTATATTTATCATTGGATTAATATAAGTATTAAAATAAAAAAATAAAAAAAACAAGTCGTACTTATCTTGGCCATTGAACAATGCAATCGCACTAGTGAGAACAAATCAATTTGTCATGGCATAATAGGACAAGGACCTAATTTTTATCTCTAGACTGAAAAATCTACAAAAAAAAACCATTAACATGCCTGTACTAAGCAAGTACTTGTATCACACGTGCTAAGGGACTAAAGTACATGTAGCATTGGTACCGCTCAGAATTTAGAGACATTCGAACACGGGTCTCATCGATCGTCCCATCCGTCTTCTAACGCTAAACCACGGCCGCTCATAAAATAGAGAAAAAAAAATACAATACATATAATAATATCATTATTTCTAACAACAGGTACATTACAAATAACGTAATTTCAATTAAGTGTACAAAAAGACAGACTCTGACCTTGGCTAGCGCCAGCGGCGTCGTCGTCGCCGACACGATCAATTCTGATGACTAATTTTGACTTCAACAACTATAGGACTTTAAATCTTTATTTACATTGCAAAGACTGTGTAAAAGGAGTTACAAGTTGTAACTCACTCTTCAGACTATTATTTGAAACACCACATTTTTCTAACGGACACATTCCCCATACATTTTGATATAACTATCGTTTACGTTCTTTCAAATTTGTATGGTTATAACAAGAATTCAGAAACCGGCCATAAGAAGACTCAACTCCCTAACGATAGGGTAAATCTGATTTAAAATATCATATTTTTATTAAAGTACATTTTCTATGGCTATTTTTGCTATCTATTGTCACGTAAACGTAATTTAAAACTCAAATAAAAGATACATATTTAAAAACTTCTGATTACATATGTTTTTTACTATGTCCCGCTTTCGAAGAAAGAATCCCGAAAGAAAGAAGAAAGTTCCGAAATCCCGACTTGGCAAAAAAAAATTCTAGTAACGCTGGGTCAACCTCACGATCGATGAGACTCGTGTTCAAACCTCACTAAATTCTGACCGGTACAAATGTAAGTATATTATGCCTGTGATATAAGCATTAGCTTAGTACAGTCGTTCAAAAAATCTGTTTACCCCATTTTACTATTCACACATACAGTGTCGGATTAAGCCAGCGCCGGGCCTGTAGCAAATTCTGTCAAGGGGTCCTTGGTTTGCTTTAGGTTCTCAAGTTTAGGGTATTAAATAAGTGGAAGTGAAGCATAACCTAAGGAGCTTTGCGTTTAAGGCATGCAAGATATTTTACGGTCCTATCTAAATTAATATTTTTTTATTACGGTCAGACAGGCGTTGGAGCGCGGGGCCCCCAAATTCGCGGGGCATGTAGCATTTGCTACTCTTGCTACGTGGCTAATCCGGCACTGGACACATAAATATGTATTAATTCAAACTCCTAAATATAAATAGGTAGTATTAAATACATAATTACGCATTACTAAGGAAGTAAGTCAAAATGGCTGCGCAGGGACGAAGGATACAATTGTGGACAATTAACAAGGCGCAGACGACTTGGGAACGAAGTGGAATGACCTGTACGAAATTAGTTAATACAAATTAACAAAAGTTCAGAAAAATATTAGATAATCTTGTTCAACATATATGATATTTACTTAAAAATGGTTAACTCTAGCCGACTCTAGCGTAACTGCTCGCCTGGTACAGTTCGTTGCCAAGTATTGATTGGCAAAGTCAGACAGATACAGTAGTTACGACTGACAGGCGCCGGACGTACAGCCATCCAGACTTTTTTCTAGAAAAGATGGCGGAAATGTTTTTTCCTGTAACTTAAAACTATTTTTATGTAGTAGCTAGAGTGCGGTCCATGAACGGAAACAACTGCTACCCACATTATGTAATCAGCAGTCACCTCCGCTATGCTGGCATGGGGAGCCGAATGTGCACCATCCAGTTTAGACGGGGCACACTACTCTTGTTTTATTCTATACCGGATACTTTCAGGTTGACACCTGAAAGTGGTGACACTACAGACTGAGATAATAACCATTACCAGACCGCCTAACAGTCTTTAAGGCGTAATTAACTCTTTAAAAAATAAATTTGTTTAAAAAAAAGGGAAAAATAAATCCTTATCATGATAACGAGCTGCAGTTTTCTGATAAGAAAAGTATCATACATAAAACAAAAAAAGATACATCAAAAATAAATGATAAATCAGACGACTTTAATAATATGATTAACTCACATATATGCGTGTCATGCGTCACGTACCACGTTTTTAAAGCGCACTCTACACTCGCGCCGCGAAAAACCGCTAAAGCCATGAACATTGTTGAACGAGCAGGTTGCCTTTAATTCTTCACCATTATTAAATATTTTTTAAGTATGTAATTAGAGTGTAACACCACTTATGGTGGAGGGTTGGTGGTGACGTTAGGTATAGAAGGACGCCAGCTTTCATTCAGCGCACGTCTCCTGAGGATGCCACGTGGAGTGGTGAAACGCGTCGAGAGGTTTTTGCATGTTCGTGACGGGTCTAACAGTAACAGCTAATGTGACTGTGCACCTACCCTCACTAACATTGATTAGCGGAAATTAGTTGCAAAGTAGTGTTTTATAATAATTAAGCTAGAACTGATTTACAGACTGTCATCACCTCATTTAAAAATAAATAAGGAAAAATAAATAAATAATACTCCAAAGCAAATCCCAAAACGCAAAGATTTCACCTCACTTTTTTACCTAAATAAATAAATAAAAATAATTAAAGAAATACTCGCAGACTTGCGACACGCGATACCCGCATACATAAAGTCCATTGAGAGCCTATGTCCTCGCCATTATTGCCCGAAAATGGGCCAGATCGTAATAAAATACACCTAAATGGGCAATTTGGCGTTTACCCGAGCAAAGTAGGTTATAAGAACATTGAATACATCATGACGGGAAAAATATAAGAAAGGAGAAAAGTGAAATTTCACGTAACTTTATGTAATATATAGGTATTATACTTAGGTATTTTTGTAATGACTGTACTAAGTTACAGTCTTGGAAAAACCAATGTTTATAGTTACATTGGTATCAGCCGAGCTTTTGAGAGATTCGAACACTGTTATCGATATTAACTCGACTACGCTCGATATTTTAAACTAGTATGGTCCATGAGCAAAATACCTGCTATCGCAGAAAAAATGCCTGTTGTAATTTTTTGTCGCATATTATAATACAACAAACGTTTTTTTTTACTTCGTCATAAGATCATCTTTACTTTTGTCCCGGAAAGATCGTGTCAATTCCAAAATATCGCCGTGCAAAATGTCACTTCCGATCTAGATCAAAATTTTGCAAAATCTTTTCTTAGTGCACGCCTACACTATAATACGAACCCTTATTAAACGTATGTGTGTTGGTACCTTTGTGATTGTAACCACGTTGGGTTGCAATGATATTAATATATAATTTTCTTCATTTTGGTGCCCCATATTGTGGTTTAGTTATGTTTGTTAAATTAGTTACGACTATTATTATTATTTTCTGGATTTATAATTCAGTTTTTTTGTTATTATAAACACAGGCTATTGACGAGTTTCTTACGGCTGTCTTCTCGTCATATGCCTTTCCGAAGCCAAAAGTAGATTCTGACGATGAACAAGTGCATGTCAAGTCCGTGCCTACGTTAATAAAGGATTTTCATTTCATTTCTTAAGATTTCAATGGTGCCCCCAGGAGGAATTGAACCCATCTTCACACCGCGGTGCACCGTCGGATTTGAAGGCCTAACCGCTAGATCAAAAAAAAAATTCAGTTCACTAGCTATCTAATTTATGAATTGATTGTAACTCAATCAGTCAGTCAAGACTTCTTCTTTAGTATTACATATACAGAAGACTAGCAACGAAACCCAGCGTTGCTCGGGTTAAATATACACCGTATGTTTAATGGTATAAAAAATATTTAAGGATCCGTTTTTTTTGAGATTTCCGCCGCCCGCAACCACCCACTTCCACCCACCGCGACCAAACTCCCTTACTTTCACCAGGAGAACAAGGAGTATTTACCACCCCCAACGGGAAGTAGATTGGAGTTGGTGGTCATAGAGAAAACCGTCTTCACGTACTAACATTAACATTTTATATATGTACGAGTATTTAAATCAGGTTTACGAGACTTTTTTATATATGTATGTTTATATAAAAAAGAACTTTTTAATGACGTCATGTCCAAAACCGAAATGGCACAAATTACAGATGAATAACTCCAAATTCGCACAGTTACCTCATTGTAACAAGGTCACGTCTATCTCGTGATAAAAACTTATGCACATTTGACATTTTTTTACGAAATTATTGATGTTTTATTTATTTGATAAGTGACGTCATATCGAGCGTTTTGCACAAGAAGGTTGCGAAATAATTCGAGAAAAAAATCGATTTCAAACTTTACTATAGATATCATCCTGAATGATGCTCTTTCGTCGCATCAAACCGGTATAGCGGAGGTGACTGCTGCCTGTAGAAATTTATGTGTAGTAGCAGTAGTTTCCGTTCATAGACCGCACTCTAGCTTTACATCAGGCGGAATGTGTTATATACCGAGCTAACTTAGTAATGTAGCCGACTATCTTAGTTCAGGTATTTAAAAAAAGGGAAAAAATAATAGGTGTTGCAGATAAGATATATCTTCTTTTTATTGCAATTTTTGGCAGCTGGGGATTATGATAAAAACTGGAAAAAATATACCGCGCGCTCTTTCAGCGGTACGAGGAAACCTACAACCTTCTTTTTTTAAATAGTTTTTTACTTACATTTTTTTTTCTGTTCAATTTTCATCATAATCTGACTGACAATCTTCATATATTGTGAAATGAAAATTAATGTATCAAAGTCGCAGAGGTGGTACGTAATAACCTTTTTGGAAGCAAAAACTTTTGTAGGTAAAGTTAAATATGAATTAAACTTCACACTTATGCGAATAACTTACTCACGCCTTAAGATAACATTTGTAACGCGCTACCAACGAAGGTAACATTTTCACGCAGACTTGACGGAATAAAACGGAAAAAGTCTTGTAAAGGAACACTACCTAAATGCTTAGTAAAAATATCGCACTTTTTTTATTGTAGCTCAGCCTGATGTAACGCTAGAGTGCGGTCCATGAACTGCTACTACAGAGAAATCTCTACAAGCAGCAGTCGCCCTGGCTATGCCGGCTTGAGTATACACCATCTATATACATCTATACATATATATATACATCTATACACACTCCTTCGTTACATTTGATAGTGGTTGCACTACCTCAGGTCAGCGGACTGGGCTAATAATCAGTCTACCTACCCTACCACCCTGTAATAGTGTCTATAGGCTGAGCGGCCAAATTACATATAACATAGTTACATGGGTACCGGTCAGAATTTAGCGAGGTTCGAAGGTGGGTCTCATCGATTCTGAGCTCACGCGTCTTACCGCTAGACCACGACCGCTCTAAAACAAAACGGTTTTACTCAAAGATTCCATTTTAATGATATGGTACGCATAGAGATCATCAATAGCCGTAGCTACGTGAACTGTCATGTTTGAAGAGTTAACAAACCTGCGTCACACTCCATAGAGACCCTAGACCCGATGACGTCAGATTATGTATACATTTGTTACAGAATACATAAGGCGACCTATTTTTGTCTCAAATCCCGGTCGCATGTTCGCAATGTCTACCGTTAAGAAACCTCGCTCCAGTTTTCTGTAACTTACTAACAAAGAATCCTTGAAGGATACTTTGTTTCTGACATTGACAGGTATGAAGTTTATATAGACTTTTGAATTTTACCCAGTAACATAAATTCACTCTCTAATATTCATACCATTTTTACATATTTTTTTGTTACATATGTAACCACATTTCGGCTTGTTTTAGGCAAAAGTAGACCGCATGGACATTTGCTACCCCGAGAGAAATATCTTCAGGCAGCAGTCGCCTCCGCTAGACAGTGCTAAGATCTTGCAATGATCTTGATCTTGAAAATGATGGTGGTTTAAGTGGGGCTATTAACTAACACAGTTTATTTTTTCGTCATCTCTTTATTTTTCTTCTTGTAAAAGATATTACCAGTATTAATTATTTTTAAAAAATTCGTCGCCAAAAATACGTCTTATAGACAGACCTTTTTATTTTAATTTTGAACCTCTTTTTATTAAATAGCAAATAAGGAATCGTGTTTAGAGAAATTACATCTTTATTTTAATATAAAATAAGGCTTAAAATTGCATTTTTAGTGTAGTATCGTCCTAAGAAACTGAATGTAAAAAGCAGAAGTAAATATTTGTACAGTGGTAAAACATATAAATAGCTATAGCGGTATATGAGACATCGTCAAGATAAGCCGATGCAAAATTGCGTTTGTTTTATTCAAGGGCAAAGATTTTTATTGCATGCTAAAAATATTAACGTGTTTAATGATGGATTTGACCAAAAAAATGTTTACTTAAAATGTGTAATAACATACCTAGTGAAATATGTATTTATTAAAATCCAGTTTTTGTATAATTATCAAATTAAAAGTTTTTTGGCTTTGTTTTTTGTTGTAGCTCGATATAATGACCACACTTCCCCTGATGTTAAGCTAGAGCGCGATTTTGAGTGCGATCTATGAGCGGATCTGCAAGTGTCCCGTAAGTCAGCGGTATTTAACAGATAGAGCAGTTCAATATCTACAATATAATTTGGTGTTATTTTTTTATACCCACTAGTTTAAAAGTTGTGATAGTTTTAAAAATTGACATATTTTTTTTCGTTTTTACATATATTTTTTTAAAATATGTTTTTAATTGTTTTCATTGGTGTTTTTACTTAAGTAGATAGAAAAAAACACAGGGCTAATTAAAATGTAATTTGTAACCAATTACTAATCATGATTAAATTAAAAAATATAATATACTATATTTCGAGTCTACGTTCAACCTTATATACTCGTATAGTACCTACGTAGAAATACTATATTTCAGTGTATCACTGATAGAGCCTTTCCCAAGTCATATTATGTCGTTGTAGAATCATATGACAATTCAAAATCCCAAGTATACTAGGTATACTTTATTTTTTGAAACGAACTATTTAAAAATCTAGAGTCAGAATGAAGCAAATAATTAAATTAATTTATTATTAATTAATTGTAAACACATATCCAATTACGTATTGGCAAAAATGAAAGCAATAAGCAATTCGGTAAAATAATTAGGCATTTCGTTCGCGATACGGAATCCGATGAAATTCGTAAAATGTTCACGTAACAAAAATATGCTGAATGGAATTATAATGCTAAAGGAATTGGGTCAAAATGTACGCGTAAACAACTCTTAATAATTCCATTATTCTCTGTTAATAAAATTTACTTTATAAATCAGACGTACACATACCACTCACCAACTAATATAAAAATTTGGTAATAATTAAGGTAGAAATGTTTCAAATAGGGAAGGCCTGTAGCACATTCTGTAAACTAATACAGGCTCCAGGGCTCAACTGAACTTCTGAATTTTTTATAGTAGCTCGGCGTATGACAACACTCCGCCTGATGTAAAGCTAGAGTGCGGTCCATAAACTGAAACAACTGCTACTGCAGATAAATTTCTACATCAGCAGTCGCCTCCGCTATGCCGGCACACACGATCGTTATACCTGACTACTTCCAAACTCTTCTCGAAACGCAACAAGGTAACTTCTCGGGTGTTACGTTCAAATTGTAAATTATTTTTCAAATTAAGTTTTATTATTATTATTAATTCGTAAGGATAAGGTGATTTGAAAAAGTAATTAGATAAAAAAATCTGATTAAACATTAACCATTAAAAACTTTCTTATTATAATAAGAAAACTTGTATTTGTTATTTTTTAATTAAAACTCAAACTAAAAAGTTTTTTTA
Organism: Tinea pellionella; assembly: GCA_948150575.1. Lineage (NCBI taxonomy): Eukaryota > Metazoa > Arthropoda > Insecta > Lepidoptera > Tineidae > Tinea > Tinea pellionella. Next base: position 2,708,821 of record OX411259.1, on the reverse strand, counting down.
TTGCTTTAAGAAAAAAACAGTAAAGGACTTTATACAAAAAGTTTTTTTTCATTATACATTTAATCATTGCTTCCAGAACCATTTAATTGGACAAAACGGAGAATACGGGTTCAATATCAACAAGCAAACTGTGCGTACATCGATTTTTTTCTGCTCAATTTTTAGCACAATTTGAGAAAAATAACTAATAAATATTAGAATTATAGAGCGGTTGAGGACGGACCTAACGATCGATGAGATCTATGTTCAAATCTCGCATAATTCTGACCTGTGTTGTAACTATGTTATATATACTTTGGTCGCTCACTGTCTCTGTAGCTCGGCATGTGACAACACTCCGCCTGATGTAAAGCTAGAGTGCGGCCCATGAATGGAAACAACTGCTACTACAGAAACCTGTGTGGGCAGCAGTCGCCTCCACTATGCCGGTTTAAGGAGACGAGCATGTACCATCTTAGATTGACAGTGCACACTCCTCTCGCCACACGCGACATAGTCACTTCACGGGTGTTACATTCGAAAGTGGTGGTACTACCCCAGGACGGCAGACTGGACTAATACCCATCATCAGTCTGCCTACCGCTCTTTAATAGTGCCTATAGGCACTGAGCGACCAAAGTACATATAACAAAGTTACATTGGTACCGGTCAGAATTAGCGAGGTTCGAACACGGGTCTCATCGATTGTGAGTTCATACGTCTTACTGCTAGACGCTATCTGTACAGGTATTTAAAAAAATTACAAAATAAACTACCGTACCAATAAAATATAAACCTACATACAAATCTTCAGGGAAAAGAGGTTTCTATTTGAACACCTGTTCCTGAAGGAATGTAATAAAAGTCTGTAAGCTTTGTTATTATTTACGTTACCTGTTATAGAAAAATGAGGGTAATAGCAGCTGTGTCTCTTAGCTTTAATTATAGAAAGGAGAATGCCCATTCGCCAAAGAAAAATGGGCCCAATTTTTTTTCGAGTTTGTCTATAATTTTGTAGAAAAATAAATCTACTTCCTTATTACTAATCAGTTTTAATTTTTTAACCCTGGCTATTGAGTAATTAGATATTTTCTGATGCAATATTTGAGGTTATTTATATTTTAAATGCTTTAATAATTGATAATATCTGTTTTTTATGTAATTAAATATTGTCTATTGACTGGTAAATGATGTGTTGATATAATTAAAATGAATTAATAAAAAATAAAATATTATTTTAGAATATTGTTTTGTTGCCAAACTATTAGGCATCAAGTGGGCCCAAAAATGGGCATTCTCCTTTAAAATATATATAAACGCGATTCTAATTACAGAAGGGTGTAGCTAAGTCTATAGGAGTTTATTTATAATTTAAGGTAAAAAACCTTAAGGGGACTTATGATGGTTATTAACCCAGTCTGTCTTTCCAGGATAGTACCACCACTTGTAGTGTAAGTTATTTTTATTTTTTATTGTAGCTCGGCATGTGACAGCACTCCGCCTGATGTAAAGCTAGAGTGCGGTCCATGAATAAAAACAACTACTATTACAGAGAAACCTGTCCGGGCAGCAGTCGCCTCCACTATGCCGGCTTGAGGAGACGAACATGTACCATCCAGATTGACAGCGCACACTCCTCTCCTTATACCTGGCTACTTTTAAACTATTCCCGAAACGCGACAAGGTCACTTCACGGGTGTTACATTCGAAAGTGGTGGTACTACCCCAGGACGGCAGAGTGGACAAATTACCATCATCAGTCTGCCTACCACTCTTTAAATATGCGTATATACGGGGCACGAGAAGTTTCACTAAATGAATGACCCAGAAAAAGTATTGAAAAGTTAATTAAAAATAATTTTTACATTCGCTTTTTCTGTTGGACAGGGAGCGAGAGTCTGTGAAATTAGTTTAGCATTCATTTGCAAACTTTTCGATGAATGTGTTAATGAATGCAAAATGGCGATAGAGATTCGCATGCATTTTTAAATGCGAATGAATTTACTATTGATAACCATTGCTGTGGCTCAATCAATCAGTAATTGAATTTGTCCATGAATAGTTTTTAACAGAATTCAAAAAAACGAGGATAATCTACTTCTGCTGTTCTGATTTTTTTCTTCCGATACAATGAAATGATCCCTACATGAAACGCGTGGCGCGTGCATGACTTACGTTTTGCAATATACGCAACGACATGCATAGTATCCCACAGTCCAGATTATCTTCCGAATTGGTACATATTTGCTTATCGAAGCAGATTATTGAGAACAGCTTTCTGCATATGGATAGCTTGTCAACTATCAAAACTAGGTTAGATTGAGCTATACAAGGCACTAAATATTATTCATCGCGTACAAATACATTGTTCAGTTTAGTTGAATTAGATATCTCCGACATGTGGACATTGGAAACTATCGCGATGTAGCAATGAGGTCTTAATAGAATTCGAACGCAATATTAAAATCACTAATGACGGAATTACGTTGTGTCAAGATCGTCTCTGCCTATCCCTGTAGAAAAGGCGTGGCAATTTATGCTGAAGTTGATTACTTGTATGTACTTACAAACAGTAAGGTGACAAGGTACTTCATTATGATACACAAAAGTAATAATAACAAATTACTATTCTCAGTCAAAATATAACTAGCCCTAATTTGTAGGTATGCCAACATAATTTACATGCAAATCACACGGCTGTCGCTGAAACTATTATGTTCCTGTATAACCTAACTAACAGTCCCGTTTGTAGAGCAAAAAGGAATCTCTAGTCGTATAAGAACTCTTTCTAATTGACATCAAAAATATACGAAACTAAAAGAAATAAAAGTAAAGTAAAGGCGTGTCTTTCGTTTGACATGACATTTATAATGTGTGTAATATTTACAATACCTGTGTATATAAATTGTTACAAAGAATTACCATGTATTATAGTACTTTTTTATTGTAGCTGGGCAAATGACAACAATCCGCCCGATGTCAGACCAGAGTGTGGTCCATGAATAGACACAACTACACCGCTATGCCGGCCTGAGGAGACGAATGTGCACCATCCAGATTGACACACTCCTCTCGTTATATCTGGCTACTTTCAAATTGTTCCCGAAACGCGACAAGTTCACTTCAAGGATGTTATATTTGAAAGCTATGGTACTGCCCCAGGATGGCAGACTAAAACTTTGGTGAAGCCCTGAAGAGAGAGACGGGACTGGTAGGACTGGAAGAAAAATACTACGTCATGTATTTATTGTTCACCTTATATTTGGTTTGACTAAAAAGTATAAAAATATCTAAATGATTCTACTAAAAATAGCATTATATGTTTTGTGAAAAAAAAATACCAAGTGCCTACCTATCCCTATTTATACTGTAAGAGAAGGGTTAGTAAGATAATTTTGACGTTTATATTATGGCAAAAACAATAATAGATCATATGGGAAACAGTCTCACCAGTTCCAGTGGAACTATTTTAAGGAGTAAATGGGAATAATTCGCACAAAATGAAACTGTTATTTGCCACATGAGTCAGACAGAAGTTCAAATTATACTTATACGTAGCGGAGTTAAACAATGTAATCAATATTGAACTTGATTTACATTATTAAAATGTAAGTAAATCCTAATTCATATGAAATTGTATGCAGCTATTTTGTTATGGGTATAACGAGACGAAAGTAATTCGTTTCGTCAAGCCGGTATAGCGGAGGTGGAAGTTGTTGCAGGGATTTCACAATCTGGCTTAATACCATATCAAGCGAATGTATGTGGTCACTAAAAATTTTTTTTTTAAATGTACACTTCGAGCCGCGCTTTTGATTTGAATATTTTAGCTATGTTCGCGATGTCGATGGTCCGATATTGAATTTATATCGTTCAATTTACAGCAGACGGGAAGTGCTGTGCACTAATCGTATTAAAAAGGCTTCTCCGGACGGATTCAGCGGAAATTTGACGCTTAAAAACTTCGAAAACCAAATTGTTACTACGCTTTGTGATTACATTTTCTATAACAAACATTAGGTCCACGATATTATGCATTCCAAGTAGAAAATTTTAAAAGAAAACCTATAATTATGCTTATTAATTTATGTATTATGTAATGTGCAAGTTCTTTAATAAAAACAAATAATACGTTAAACTTATTAATTACAATAAAAATCCAATATAATGAAAAAAAAAACCTAGTCTAATTCCATAAACAATAAATCTCAAAGATCCAAAGAGATATCTATGTAAAAAAAGAATCCGAAAACAAATTCTCTCAAAAAAAATTTATAAAAATAATATAATATTAAGTACTATTAAATAATATCGGTCAGAATTCGGTCAACGGTATAGTCCCCCCGAACTTCCTCATAAGGAACCAACATGCGCACGCGCAATACAACTTCCGTTGTAAACGTTGTCGATTGAGCACGAGCTATTTGCAACTAACATAGATGACGTCAGAATCCTTTATTTTTTGTTATTCTTTTATGTGAAAACGCAACGTAGTATAATTAGCCTAAATAACTACAGAAAAAGTGAACTAATTCCTAACAGATTGATAAATATCACAAAAAATTGATTCATTAAAAACAACAAGCGAGAATGTCATTAAAAATAATTTTAATCCAAATTAACGTGTATTTTGCTAACGAAAATATGCATTGCATGCTCGTTATGATAACCTATTCTTGTAATGTTTATAATCAAAGTTATGTTTTGTTTTTGTTTTTAAATTACCTAATAAGAAAACATTTAAAAAATTAATAAAATTTTTGACATATAATATATTAAAATAAACGCGATAGTAAGCCGCATAAATATTTTAATTCAATTTTAATAATTTTAATTAATATTATTTTATCACATTTAAGACATGATTATTTTATTTTATTACATAATATAACATAAAAATATTTTAATAATACAAGAAAAATGCAAAAAGAAATCTCGATTTATTAAAATTAAACAGAAAATATCGACGCGTACATAACAACCTGCGCTTTTTTTTATTTTTTTTTTACAATTTATTTGATTTTTTCTTATCAATTCTGATTTATTTTGTTTTAAATTTAAAACACGTTCCAAGAATGAAGCCCCATTTATCGGAATGTAGTGCTCTCTTATAGATGAGCCGCGTGCTTGATAAGATACTTTCTCGAGCGAGAGCATCAACCGTGACTTTACCAGGAAGTGTTTGCATGTATTTGAATATTTCACTGATTGATTTACAAGTCTTTGCATTGATTATGTGATAAGACAAGAAATATAAAGTAAAACAAAGCAAAAATTGTTGTGCTAATTTGGACGGCAGTACCGGAAAGATATCTCTTAATTAGATTAGTTAACTGCTCAGACAGGGTCAGGTTCAGGCAGTGCCGGATTAAGCCAGCGCGGGGCCTGTAGCAAATTCTGTCAAGGGGCCCCTGGGTTTGCTTTAGGTTCTCAAGTTTAGGGTATTAAATAAGTGGAAGTGAAGCATAGAGGAGCTTCGCGTTCAAGGCATGCAAGATATTTTACGGTCCTATCTAAATTAATATTTTTTTTATTACGGTCAGACAGGCGTTGCGTTGGAGCGCGGGCCCCCAAATTCGCGGGGCCTGTAGCATTTGCTACTCTTGCTACGTGGCTAATCCGGCACTGAGTTCAGGAGCAACCTCGGAACTGAGAATAATATAGAATAGCTATTCTCTGTTCTGTGAGAGCAACCTCAACTGACTTGCATTCAAGAACAGAGTAATGTAATGGTCGTGGGCGAAGCGAAAGTGATATATGTAGAGAGAAATCGCTGGCACTCCAGTCTCTGTCTACCTCAGTAGGAAGATGATGCGTAAAAGTAGTTGTAGTAGATAACAATTTATAGTTAGGAGTTTCTAGAGAAGTTAAAAGTTGGTTTTTAATTTTTTAAATAATAAAAGTAAAAGTTTTTTATCCGATAGACATTTCGAGAACTTTTTAATTGTTATTATTTTAAGCCGTTGAATAAGATTATGTATATCGGTACATAGAGATAATATTATTAGTATGGTCTGGATTTTTAATACAAAATTAATTAAACTGTAACTAGATAATAAAAATAATTTATGTAGCATAACAAAAAAAAAGTATAATTTTGTTAAGTTGTAAAAAAGTAATTTATAGGCAATAAGCTATTTTTTATGATCGCGGCTACCATTAATAAAGTCCTACTAATTAAATAATATGTACAAAGGAATTATTGATCACGTACTTTCACTAATTGTTCGTTCCGTCGGAATCTGAGTTACATTTTTTATAACTTTTTTTAACTGAATTTGTTAATTTAAATTAAATTATGATGAAAATTTAACAGAAAAAAAACATGTGATGAATTTTCATCTAATAAATTCTGCATTTAAATTCATTTTATTGACAATAAAAATGGAATAATTTAATTTTTTGGTAAAAATATTACTAATAATACATTATTATCAATCTCTTTAAATAAATCTCGATCGGATAACAAAACAAAGATTGTTTTTTTTTTCACGCAGTCGTAAAAAAATTATAAAGCGTTTTTTGCCGAAATTGCCGATTTGAAACGACAAAAAATGCAATCAGTAACAAATCAATGAACTCCGATAGAAAACATTTTAAAATGTTAAAAGCAATTTTAATTTGTGAATTGATATCTACATAAAACGGAGACTGCAAACTTTCAGCTTTCATTATCAGCTGATTTACGCAAAAAATCCGGCGGTTAACAATGTTACGTATTCTTAAATAATATTGTATATTAAAACTTGTTCCGTGTTCCGAAATTGATAATATCACATTTTAATATTGATTCCTATTTATAGTTATTTTATTTTACAGAAAAATTATTATTATAAATTATTAAAAATAAAACTGACCGCAACTGAAATAAACGAACATGAACTATTACTATTTTTACAGATGAAACATTTTAGGGAAATAAAATTAACTTGATGAATCACATGAACTTAAAATGTCAAGGATGACGTAATCCCGAAAATAATCCAGAAAAAGTGCCGGCCAGGCGGCTTCGAGAACTCTCATCAGCTGTGGTACAGTGCGGCGGCATTGTTTTCTTCTTCTCGCGTCTTTTTGGAAAATTGTCCAGATAATGTACATAAGTAGATATAAAAGTGCGTACATACCTTTGATAAGTCGCTGCAGTATAATCTCCTTGTGCTCCTGCGTATGAGGTTCACCGATGACGGCGAGAAGATAGCATCCCGTGAGGGGGCTCGGCGGCGGAACCGAGGCTGACAGCTCGGTGCCGATAGACACCGACCGCTCTTCCTCGTGGTCCATGACGGACCGCGGCACCGGCGCGACTGGCCGCGCCTGTCTACCCGTTCAGAGGACCAGTGGACCGATCGCTACGGACTGCCCGCGCGGAATGAGACGATCGTGTCCGGGGCGGGCGGTCATGCGTGCGCGCGCACTCGGCTCATCGACCGGCGCCGTTCCATGCGCAATGCCGCGCCGGCTCCTATGCAAATGGAGCCCACAGGTGCACGTGAGCGCTGCAATGCGTCTGCCGGCACCCCACCCGGCGACATAACCTCGCTAACCAGCTGCTTCAGCCGGCAACTCAGCTGATGACCGGCTGAGCCTTTACTTACATCACGCCCTTGCCGATCAATACCGGTGTTTGCGGACTGTCTGCGGGCGGACAGAACGTTTTATATCTATTACTTTGAATCTAGACTGTTCGAATACATACTTATTTTATTATTTTTTAATTCTATACAAAATATATTAAACAAAAAGGAAATAATTGGGTATTTGCATGGAAAAACACTTTCTTTCTTATACGGCCACATCTTTTTTTATCGTGATCACACTCCACTAGATCCTATGTTAGAATGCAGCTCATGAGCGGAGAAATGATTTCAGGCAGCAGTCGCCTCCGCCATTCCAGCTTGAGAAAACGAATGTGCACAATCCATCGACAGAGCAGTCCCTTCTCGTTATTCCCGGCTACTTCAAAACGCGACTCTGGTCACTTCAAGTGACTTGAAAGAAGACTGAGCAAATAACGATCATCAGTCAACAAATACGTACCTGATAATTACTAATTTAAGTCGCAATAGCGCTGCTCAAATTAAATAATTCATATTTATGAATCGACCTGTCATTAAATATGGCATAATTAGCCTAATTTCCAAAACACTAATAATAACTTAGACAAATTGTGAGTTAGTGTATGCTTGCAACCTACTATGTATATTTACTATCAGTTTTAAATAAATACTTGATTTATGTTACTAGAATCAAAAATATTGTCTTAAAAAAACTTGTCAAGGTTAATATGTTTAACTGCAAATATTATATTAAGGTCTCTCTATATTAACACTTCATAATAACAATATTTTTACACTTTATTACACAAAAAAATCACAATTCTTAACTATGCAATTTATACCTACATTTTTAAGGTACAAATACTCCCTAAATAATGAATTAAATGAAATAAATAAATATTTGTTAGCTCAATCAGGATATGTACTGCTAACGTAGATGGTGCACATTCGTCTTCTCAAGCTGGTATAGTGGAGGCGACTGCTCCCTTCAGACATTTCTGTAGCTTAACATCAGAAGGCCAAGTACGAGTTTACATTTACGCCGTGACTGCATAAAGGGAAAACTCTCTGCCAATAGGACCGCGTCGTTTGATTTTTTATTACCTCGGCGTCACTGTCACGGCGTAAATGTCACTCGTAATCAAACCTCAAAGAAATGCAATTATATTTTCTGCCTACCGTTAAAGGGGAATCTTATGTACTTATGTGTAAGAAAGTAATGAATTAAAGCAAAAAACAAGACAGATTAGGTTATTAAAAATATCTCAACGAGGAAGTTTCTATGACATCATTTTATGTAAAGTAATTTGTTTGTTCTCCATCTCCAAGGTTTCGTTGCACATGCATCAGATATTTTGAAATTCGTCAATAACAAGTCAACTTCGTAATGAGATAACAAAAACATCTGTTCACTTTATTGTTATCTCATCTAATCTTGATAACAATGTTTCCATAGCAGTTTATGTTTTAAAAAATTGCATCAACTATAAACACTTTATGGAGCAGTTATGGTCTAGAGGTATAAGCGTGAACTCCCGATGGATGAGACCCGAGTTCAAATCTCGCTGAATTCTGACCGGTACCAATGTAACATAAATAATGTTATTTGTGCATTGGTCACTCTATGCCTATAGGCACTGTTAAAGAGTGGTAGGCAGACTGAGGATTGTTATTAATCCAGTCTGCCTTCCTGGAGTAGTACCACCACTTTCGAATGTAACACCTGTGAAGTGACTTTATCGCGTTTCGGCATCAGTTTGGAAGTGCCAGGTACAATGAGAGGATGGTATAACTGTCGATGCACCATGCACATTCGTTTCATCAAGCCGGCATAGCGGCAGAAACTGTTGCCTGTAGTAATTTTACTGTAGTAGCAATTGTTTCCGTACGACGCAGAAAGCCTAAAATCTAATAGAATGGCAATAGAGGTCTACAACTCTACACCTAGCAGTGATACCAAGAAGATTATAAAAAAGAATAAAATAAAAAATGTTAAATTATTATTATTTATAAACTAAATTTAAAATAAAAATTGATTTTTTTTTTAATAATTTATATTTATATTTTAGTGTAAGAAGCACAATAATTTTTCGATCTAGTGTTAAGAGATTTCTATTAAAAACAAAATTCTTTTAGATATTTAAAAAAATATCATATCCATAATAACACAGAATTCGATATACATATTCACAATTCAATGATTTGAATAAAGTTATAAAACGAAACGAGGTTATAAGCTCAGACTTTCAGGCCTAAACACACACGCGTTCCATTATTCACAATTTGACCCGAATCCTCAGCACTAAAAAATAAAAATAACGATACCTACTAATGATGTTACATTTATACAATACAATACAATTGTCACGCCTTTTTCCCACAGGGATAGGCAGAGACAACGGAACGCCACTAACCACGATCCAGACACACCACCCTCGCTTCCTTCACATCCACAATTCTCTTCATGCACGCCCGACGGTTATGGGCACTAGGCAGCCCAGCTTTCATGAGGATGTCTCCTATTTGATCAGAAAACACCCTTCTGGGTCTGCCTTGTTTAACGCATCCATTCACATCAGATTTATATATTCCTTTCGTCAATCTCCTTTCATTCATCCTTTCTATGTGCATGTGCATTTCATTTATACCTACTATTATGCCACAAATGTTTAGGGGCTTGACAGGATACACTTCTTGATTTACCTACTTTCCATCCCGATCCCGAAACAGGACTACATCAAAATGATTTTTGGCTGGAGTGCGGTCCATAAGCGGAGACAACTTCTATAGCTGATACGAGTCATTACGTGCCTACGCTATGCTGGCTTGAGACGAGTGTGCCGTCCAAACTATTCTCAAAATGTGACAAGGTACATTCGAAAATGGTGGTATTACCCCAGGAAGGTAGACGATTCAAACATGGGTCTCTAATTATACTCCTTGTACTCTTAATTTCTCAAGTGAACGCATACGAAGTTGCGGGCAACGACTAGTATCTACTAAAAGTAATAAATAAGACAAGACTAAAACATAACTTGTATTGGTGAAGAGATTACACCTCGAAGCTGTTGGAGTTTAGCCAATAGTTGTTAAGTTTTATTTGACCTAGAAAATAAAGGATTGGTATCAAGATATCTTTAACTACATAATAATATAGTATATAATAATATTTTTTGTTCTACTTAGAAAATTATTTTTTTATATTATTTTATATGAACGGGGGCGACTGTTGTCGACAGTAGTCGCGTCCGCTGTGCTGGCTTTACACTGCGCTTGAAGGATGCCAGGTTATAGGAAGGAGGAAGGACGTGGTTAGAAAGGCCATTCTACAATTTACTAGAACGGCAGAAAAAGGACTGCATGAATGTTTTGCATGGTTTTTATGATAATAATTATGTACGGATATCAAAAAGACCTAAGCGCGCTTAGGGATAACGAGAGGAGTATGCCGTATCAAGCTTGACTGCACACACATCAAGGAGGCATAGTGGAGGCGACTGCCTGTCTGGACCGCACTCTATCTTAACATAAGGCGGAGTCAAACCTTATCTACTCATATAATATATTTTTTATCTTTCCGATATGAATTATTGAGGAAAATAAAACTCAGGAAAAGTACGACATTAAGGAGGGCATTTTTTTGCAAAAATTACAGCTACAAGAACGCTTGTAGGCCTCTGAGACCTATTGAATGATATATACGAGTACATCTATATAGGAAGTGGGTACATATTATGTACTTACATTAACTAAATTGAATTCTGAAAAAATATGTGAACATAATACGGTATGAATTCTTTATTAGAAATGTGAATTTATATCTCATTATATTTGAAAAAAAAAGTTCAAAAAAGTTGCCAGTTGAAAATAACAAGCTAAACATTACTAAGAATAACACTTTTTCCCATGTTACATGCAAAACTTAGCCGAACATAACCGCAATTAAAGTTTTTGTTATAACAACGGTAAGCTGTGGTGTTTTTTTTATTGTAGCTCGGCATATGACAACACTTCGCCTAATGTAAAGCTAGAGTGCGATCCATAAAACAACTGCTACTACAGTCGTCTTCGCTATTTCAGCTCGAGGAGACGAATATGCACCATCTAGATTGACAGTGCACACTCCAATTATACCTAGCTACTTTCAAACTGACGACATTTGAAATTATAATAAATAATTTTAAAAAATATATTGTTTCGACTATGTTACAATGAAGCTCGAGAGGGAAACGTTCCGTCTAGAAATATTTCAAGAATTCTTAGTAGTCCGGCTTGTGACAACATTCCTCCTAATGTTAAACTAACTTCCGCTATGCTGGCTTAAAAAACTAATGTACACCGACCAGGTTGACAGTTCATATTGGGTCTTCATTACGATAATAAAAAATAGCGTAACTTTGAATTTTATCAATAAGAATTAACTCTTTAAATTCAATACAATACAATTGTCACGCCTTTTTCCCACAGGGATAGGCAGAGACAACGGAACGCCACTCTTTAAATAATATAAATTAAAGTATACAAATAAATAAATAATAATCGACAATTAATTATGTACTCGTAATTTTTTATTATGTAAATTTTCTCTGATAATTAAATTTATAGATTTCTCTCTTATTTATTTGCATGACGCGCGTTCACTGAGGCATAATCAAGATCTTATCTCCCATACATACCGCTGTGCAGATGAATATAATTATCAGTGTGTCGCAAGCTTTATAAATAATAGCTTATAAACTACTTAATAGCAGATAAACTTTACGAATTCCGGGGTTAATTATTAATAGTTCGTGTATCTAAAATCTAGAAGACAATATCATCGTTACAAGACAAACTTATTATACAAAATCAAAAGTTCAATTATAATAAATAAATAATACATAATACAATTACAAATACAATTTTCAGACCCTGTTTTTCGAATATAGGTTCATAACATGTTTTATTTTTACTATTTTTTAATTATTTTTGACCATTGAGATATATACTAGAGGCGCAATAACGCTCCCAACGTGAGGCGAGTTAAGATCTGCCCACAGCCATAATTAAGCTTTCTGTCAGTTGGTATTTGACAGGACGTATATAAACTCATAATGGGCAAATATGTGGTGAAAACGTGCAATTCTCGATCCCAAATGCACAACAAAAAAAGCGGGATTACGTTTCACACGTAAATATATCCTTTCAACATCTATATTGTCCTTAAACAACAAAAAAACAAATAAAATTAGGGATATTTTTTACATTTAGTGTTGCTAGTAAAACATCGTTTCCCATAACCCGTATTATAATATAAAAAAATTAAATATTTTATTTTTAAGAAAGAATAATTTCAACTTATATTAAACAATTAAAACATTGAACTTTATTTTATTTAGCTGAAAATGCATGCCTCTAGATATTATATAATCGACACTGAATAAAAATATCTAAAGAAAAAAAGAATTTGTGTGTGGAAAATTTTTAACTATACCGGCAACACTAAGATTGACATTGTCAAATCGTTTGAAACGGCCTACGGCTTTTTCATGTCAAATGTATGGGGTTTGCGCCTCTAGTATAATATCTCAATGTTTTTGACATTTTATTTTATGTATTGTTAATTTTGATTGTATTCTGACATTTGAATTATTCTATTACAAATATTGTATGCCCTATGGGCAAAACATAGAGGACTTAAAAATTATTTTAACATCTACAAATGTAAAACCTATGTTTACAATAAATTATTTTGATTTGATTTGACAAAGAATCTCCCAAAAAATCTCGGCATGCAATGTAATTTTGTAATATGTACTTTGGTCCCTCAATACTTATGAAACAAGCTTATAAGCATTATACTAGGCTTTATAAAAATAATAAATAATTATCTAGTCCGCGAATCAAATCTGGGAACTGTCATGTAACATACTACGACACGTTAACCACTGTTCAAACATTTGAAACAAAATAATGTAAATATCTAAATAATTGATGTCAATAAAACCAATACAAATCGACGACAGTCATAGCAAAACGTAAAATCTTAATATAACCCGTCAAATTTGAAGAGTAATGTAGTTATTACGTGGCGCCTCCTACAGTGCGTGTAAGTCGCCGCGGCAGCTGTATCGATCCGCACCGCATTGCGGCGGACCGCACGCGATATAAAAACAGCTGATTCTAACTTATGTAAGTAAACTATGGTATTCATAGTTAATTGGGGTTAAGTTGAAGGCTGCGGATATTACTAAAATAGTTCGGGCGGTAAAAATATTCACGCGTAGGTGATATTGAATGGCTTTTCTAAATGGGCCAATGTACAAGAGATAGCAAAATTTTTTCGAAGTAATAATGATCTCGATTTTACTAAACTGCTTTTATAAGATACAGAATCTAAGCAGGAAATCAAATTGACTCAAATTTAATAACAATATGACCAATTTTTTTATTATAGAACAGGATTTTTCCAACAAAAATTGTAACTACACTTTAACAGGATTTTTTCTCGACAAATATATTTTAATAAGTACGAGTATATAAAATAAATTACTACTTTAAAAACTGCAACTTCTTGTTCAAAATCCAGATTTTTGAGAAGGTTTATAGATCTATCTTACAAATTCGAATGTCCATTTGTTTGTCTCTGAATCACACTGAAACTCCTGAACAGATTTTGATGAAATTTAGTAAGAGAGTAAAAAAGATTTCTTGAGTACGAAGTGTGCTTTTAGACTATAAACGAGAACGCTAAAAGCACAATACTATTTATATGTAACGGCTACTCCATATGTACTAAAACGGGAAAAAATCAATCTCTTAATAAAAAACAGTAGCTAACACTTAGGGTGTTCTGAAAATTAGGTACTAGCAACCCAAAATGTATTATAGTCATTGGTGACCATGTTTTCGGAATTCCATTAAATGTACGTAAAAAGAACTGTATCAGAATTTTATTGTGTGATACATAAACTTTGATTTCCTTAGATAAAGTAAACGTTTGAATTGAATTACTTTAATTTTTGAGTGCACACGTCTTATCAAGAGGCATAGCAGGGGCATCTGCTAATACAAACATTCTGTATTAGCGTTGTCTCCGCTCATTCATCGGTTAACATCAGAGTACGGCTGTATGCCGAAATCTTGTAAAAAAAATTGCAAAAATGATAAAATATCCTATAACAGATCGAGAGTTTGGACACCATCTTTCAAAGGACTTGAGTTAAGTATGTATAAAGGCGAATTATAGGATTTTCGTGAAGTTTGGTCGGGTATAATTTATTGGCATATTGCTTGCACGAGTTACCAATATATTTATCCAATTTACCTTTTATATTATAATAAATTAATATAAAAAAAATCTACATAGACTGGTCTTATCGCATCAAACCACCTATGTATTTAGAAGGGAAAAAAAATCATCTAATGCAATTTATAACCTAACACCTAAATATTATTAATAAAGTTAGACCTTAAGACTGTAAGTTAAGGCCTAGTTTACATGTTTAGTGTAAACGGAATCGTATTGGTTAGCAATTGGCGACACAGTGTCGAGGGAGACGCCCGCCCTGGACGGGTGTGCTAGACTACGAGGCGGGGCGTCTTGCCAAATCTACAAGCTACTTAGATTACCGGAATTTCATTTTAAAAATGTATTTAATTATTTAATATGGGGACTGAAATGTATTGAAAAAAAAGTGGTTACGAATGTTTTAATTATCTTTAAGTTAAATAAAAATGCAATTAATACCTTTTAAGTGGTATCGATGTATAAAATATCAACTAGATAATAAAAGGGAACAATAATGGAGTGCATAACCATTATGGTATGAGCAAATGTTCGTCACCTCAAGCCGGCATAGCGGATGCAACTGCTGCCTATAGAAATTTGTCTGTAGTAGCAGTTGTTTCCGTTCACGGACCGCACTTTACGGAGTGTTGTCCTATGTCGAGCTACAATAAAAAAAATTGTTCTAAATTTAACAAATAAATAAATTCTAGTAATTTATAAGTTATATATTATGTTAGATTTTAAAATTAACAAAAAAATTATAAAAAATAATTAAAGTTTATGAAGAAAAATGGCAAAAAAAAAGGAAAAGTCCGTTCGCTAAACGAAAAGCAATTTTTGGACATACAATTTCACTTTACTTTCGGTCAAGGTCTTTTGCTCAATCTTTTCCAGATCTCCTAAGTATTCTTACTCGTGTAACAGTGTAGGAACTAAAGGAGACAGCCGCCAGCCGCCAGCCGCCCGTCAACATTTCAGTGGGAGCGTCGTATGGCTTTATCGATCGGTAGCAATAGTAGACTATGAAAATCTCTCACTTTCTAGGAGTTTACTTATTTAAGAATATCCAGATTTTTCTTGTTACGATTTTTTCTTTATTTATACCATTCTATAGAATTTTTTTATTACTATACCTCGGCATGTGACAACACTCCGCCTGATATAAGCTAGAATGCAGCCCATGTATGGAAACAACTGCTCTGTAGAAACCGATGCAGGCAGCAGTCGCCTCCACTATGCCGGCTGGAGGAGACGATGTACGATCTAGATTGACAGTGCATACTCCTCTCGTTATACCTGGCTACTTTCAAACTGCTTCCGAAGCGTGACATGGTCACTTCGCTGGTGTTACATTCGAAAGTGGTGGTACTACCCCAGGACGCCAGACTGGGATATAAAAATTATTGAAATACCACATAGCCAGGCAATAACAGTTTTAAACTATATATTTTATAGTAAGCCTGCGCGATGTTTGCCGTCAGCAGTCGCCTCCGCTATGGTTGTAGTACTGCCCCTGGCACCAGTGCCGTCTTTATGCATAGGCTCTATAGGCTTGAGCCTAGGGCCCCGCACGGTTGGGGGCCCCCGACTCTGAGAAGCAAATTTTGTTCAATTTCACACAAAAAAAAATTCAAGGTAAAATGAAAAAAGTACAAAAATAATACTTATAATTTATTTATTGGTGAATAATTTAATATTAACATTTATCATACTAAAAGAAATTATTCTTATACCATAGTAAATCATTATTTGCGTATATGTACGAATTTGAAATAATACTGTATGTGTGAAAAAATAAGGAATAATTTTTTTTTTGCATGGGCCCCCAAGTATTGTGAGCCTAGAGCCCCTCAACTGCAAAATACGGCACTGCCTGGCACACATGGCTAATTAAATAAATAAAAACAACACTCCTAAAATTGGTTTTCTCTAAATTTTTTTTAATACAATAAAATAAAAGAGGTAAATGAAATATTGTAATTAATTATTTAGACCTACATACAAGAATATTTGTCATTAGGACAAAGCTTGTGTGTAATTAGGGCACGTTATTCAAAGCCCGGGACGTACGAATGAATACAAACGTGTAAAAGGTAACACAGATTCGCAACGTTACCTCTCATATGACCTTTTTAACAAAAGGGTTAAGTTAGGCTGTATTGTAATACATTTTAGACTTTTTTTTTAATTGTAGCTCGGCATATGAGAACACTGCTAAAGCTAGAGTTCGGTCCATGAACGGAAACAACTGTTACTACAGAAAAATCTCTTCGGGCAGTCGCCTCCACTATGCCTGAGGAGATGAGCATGTACCATCTACATTGAGAGTACACACTCCTTTCGTTATACCTGGCTACTTTCAAACTGTTTCCGAACCGTGACAAGGTCACTTCGCGGGTGTTACATTCAAAAGTGGTGGTACCATCCCACGACGGCAGATAACTAATAACTATCATCAGTCTGCCTACCACTCTTTAATAGTGCCTATAGGCACTGAACGACCAAAGTACATATATGTTACATTGGTGCCGGCCAGAATTTAGCGAGGTTCGAACACGGGTCCCATCGATCATGAGTTCACGCGTCTTACCGCTAGACCACGGCCGCGCTTCTCCGTGTAGCAGTTGTTTCCGCTCATGCGATCACATGTAGACATGTATCAAAAATTTAATTTAAATAAAAACATTTCTGAAAAAAATTGAACCGACTTCTAAATAAAACACAAATCACTAAAAAGTAAAAAAATAATTTTAATTGAGAGTACCTACACACAATTTAATAAGCATAAACATGAATAAATGCTTATTATTTATTTACAAATTAATTGTCTGCATTTTATCTAGCATATATCTGAAGTCGGTGCAAGCATTTGAAACATGTTTTATGATTGGTAATGTACCTAGATTCAAACAATGCGGAATTTCATATTAGGTTGGCACCGACTTCAGATATATGCTAAATAAAATGTAGACAGTTAGTTTGTAAATAAATAATAAGCATTTATTCATGTTTATGCTTATTAAATTGTGTGTAGGTACTCTCAATTAAAATTATTTTTTTACTTTTTAGTGATTTGTGTTTTATTTAGAAGTCGGTTCAATTTTTTTCAGAAATGTTTTTATTTTGTAATTTTTAGTTGTAACTGTTGATTGATTGTATGGACATTCTAAACGCGCTGTTCAAATAAAATGTGATGAGTAGCGGGCTTATAGACAGACACTCTCAAGTCCTACCCGATAAAAAATGAATCATTAAAATCAATCGAAACATCCCCTAATTTTCCACCCTTATAGATGGAATATTTTATTCCTTAAATAGGATCAATCCCGAGACGTACTTTATCAAACAAAAAAAGAATCATCAAAATCGGTTCACTAATGGCGAAATATCCCCTAATTTTCCACCCTTAAAGGTGGAATATTTTATTCCTTAAATTGGACCAATCCCGAGACGTACTTTATCAAACAAAATAAGAATCATCCAAATCGGTTCACAAACAGCGAAACATCCCCTAATTTTCCACCCTTAAAGATGGAATATTTTCTTCAAATTTAAAATTGACCAATCACGAGACATACTTTATCCAACAAAAGAAAAATCATCGAAATCGGTTCACAAACGGCGAAACATCCCCTAATTTCCCACCCTTAGAGGTGGAATATTTTCTTCAAATTGAAACGGGACCAATGCGGACATATACCCTATCCAACAAAAAAAGAATCATCAAAATCGGTCCACAAACGGCGGAGATATGAGGGAACATCGCCACAAAAAAAAAAAAAAAAAAAAAAAAAAAAATACACGACGAATAGATAACCTCCTCCTTTTGAAGTCGGTTAAAAATGCACATAATTAATTTGTAAATAAATAATAAGCATCTATTCATGTTTATGCTTATTAAATTGTGTGTATGTACTCTCAATTAAAATTATTTTTTTACTTTTTAGTGCCTTGTGTTTTATTTAGAAGTCGGTTCAATTTTTTTCAGAAATGTTTTTATTTTGTAATTTTTAGTTGTAACTGTTGATTGATTGTATGGATAACATTCTAAACGCGCTGTTCAAATAAAATGTGATGAGTAGTGGGCTTATAGACAGACACTCTCGAGTCCTACCCGATAAAAAATGAATCATTAAAATCAATCGAAACATCCCCTAATTTTCCACCTTAAAGGTGGAATATTTTATTCCTTAAATGGGATCAATCCCGAAACGTACTTTATCAAACAAAAAAAGAATCAGCAAAATCGGTTCACTAATGGTGAAATATCCCCTAATTTTCCACCCTTAAAGGTGGAATATTTTATTCCTTAAATAGGACCAATCCCGAGACGTACTTTATCAAACAAAAAAGAATTATCAAAATCGGTTTATAAACAGCGAAACATCCCCTAATTTTCCACCCTTAGAGATGAAATATTTTCTTCAAATTTAAAATTGACCAATCACGAGACATACTTTATCCAACAAAAGAAAAATCGTCGAAAAATCATCGAAATCAGTTCACAAACGGCGAAACATCCCCTAATTTTCCACCCTTAGAGATGGAATATTATCTTCAAATTGAAACGGGACCAATGCGGACATATACTCTATCCAACAAAAAAAGAATCATCAAAATCGGTCCACAAACGGCGGAGATATGAGGGAACATCGCCACAAAAAAAAAAAAAAAAAAAAAAAAAAATACACGACGAATAGATAACCTCCTCCTTTTGAAGTCGGTTAAAAAATAGCCGAATATTTATATATTTTCTTTGGAATTTGTTTTTTTTTTTTCATATAGTGTTAGGTTATGATAAAAATATCTATGAGTACTAACGTGGAATTCAATACAGAAGATATTTAATTTATTGCGTAGGACGATAGGTCTTCGAGAAAAATACATTCCTTCTACGAAGAAATCGTATGAATTCCTTTTTATTTGTTTTTAAATTATTATTTTCGTAATCGTTTTCTTTTTTTGTCCGGGCACTTTTACTCTTCCACGTTTTTCAGGAGAATTTCAGCATTTAAAAAACATTGCAATCTAGAGCATGATTTAATTTAATTTCTTTTGATTAATAGGTATTAGGCGTTATTTTGCAGAAAACATTACTAAAAAGTATTTAAAAATTACCTTGCATTTAATTTCCGCTATTTTTTTTTTATTGTAGCTCGGCATATGACAACACTCCGCCTGATGCAAAGCTAGAGTGCGGTCTATGAACGGAAGTAACTGTTACTACAAATCTCTACGGGCAGCAATCACCTCTACATTGCCGGCCTGAGAAGACGAGTATACACCGTCTAGATTACACTCTCGAAACACGACAAGGTCACTTCATGGGTGTTACATTCGAAAATCGTAATACTGCCCCAGGACGGCAGACTGGGCAACTAACCATCATCAGTCTGCCTACCACTCTTTAATAGTGCCGATAGACACTGAGCGACCAAAGTACATACAATTTTAAATAAAATTATAAAGACGAAAGTTTGAACACGGGTCAAATAAATCGTGAACCTTACCGCTAGACCACCGCGCCGCTCTATAGTGTGATTGTATACCTACCCTCACTAACTTCAATTAGTGGAAATTATATGCAAGGTAGATTTTTTTTCACAGGGAGAACCCGATCATTTTGTACTGATGGGAAAATATCTACTATAAAAGCTCGCTGTGAATAAGCGCTTGGAAAATTGAATTTTCCTTCTACTTCGGCTAGCATAGCCACTTGTGAAAAGCCTTCACAAGGCCTTTATATCGTGTAATCAAAATTTTCTGTCTCCGCTTCGAAAAACCGTTTTAGTTTTCAACTCATAGACTTCCTTTGTAAGTAAGTGTACATCACTACCTCCTAGTCGCGTTTCTGGATAAGGTTGGAAGTATAACGAGAGGAGTGTGCACTGTCAACTTTTTAAATTGTGGAATGACCTTCCCAGTCACGTCTTTTCTCCTTCCTACAACCTGGGATCCTTCAAACGCAGTGTGAAGAGGCATCTCACAAAGCCGGCATAGCCGACGCGACTGCTGTCTGCAGATCCCCTTCTCTGACAGCAGTTACCTCCGTTCATGGATCGCACTCTGGCTTAACGTCAAGCGGAGTGCGGCCATGTGACGCGCTAAAATCAAAAAATCTGGTGGGCATTCGTCACCTCAAGCCAGCATAGCGGAATTGGCTGTTGCCTTAACATCAGGTAGAGTGAGACGTCCTGAATTCGATTCCTGGTGAGTAAATATTTTTGTTTTAATTTATAACAATTAAAGACAGGTAATATAGCATATCCCAATTTGAGATTAGGCCATCGTAGTATCTATGCATATTTATTAATAGAGAGAGGAATGTGCACTGTCAATCTGCACCATGCACATTCGTGTCCTCAGGCCGGCATAGCGGAGGCGGCCGGCAGCGGTCGTGTAGAAAATTATGTGTAGTAGCAGTTGTTTTCGTTCATGGACCTCACTCTAGTTTTATTGATATAATGGCGGAGTGTTAAGCTACAATAAAAAAAAATCACTAATATTTGATATCTACGTAGTAATTTGACTTAAATTGGCTACGAAATTTTAATTCTACTACGATTGTACTACGAGATTGGACTACGACTCTTAGATTAAAAAAGAAAAAGGGTTTTCGATTTAATCTAAGCTACGAGTACGTTTTTTTGTTGATTGCCAGAGAGTTCTCCATACATTTTTGTTAGTAGTGCTCCAAGTCACCTAGTCAGGGTTTTACGAAATTCTACGAGGTCATCATTTTGGGATTTCGCCGGACATCAGACATATCTCTAGATCGAGACCACTTGCGAAGGTCAATCCATGCAGAAGGTATATCCAGGATCATATGTATCGATATATCAAAACGGAAGAACTGTTACAAACTATACTTCTCTATTTCAAACAAGTCCGTTTGTTTCAGAATTTCGGGATCTCAGCGTTTCGGGAATAGTTTCAAAGTAGCCAGGTATAAAAGAGGAATGTGCACTGTCAATCTAGATGGTACATGCTCATCTCCTCAAGCCGGCATAGTGGAGGCGACTGCTGCCCGTAGAGATTTCTCTGTAGTAGCAGTTGTTTCCATTCATGGACCGCACTCTAGCTTTACATCAGGCGGAGTGTTGTCACATGCCGAGCTACAATAAAAAAAAAGTCCAAACGCCGAGACGATATTAGGCTAGAATGCCGTCCATGAACTGAAAAAACTGCTTATACACATTTTCTACAAACAGCAGTCGCACCCGCTATGCCGGCTTAAGGAGACAAATATGCACCATTAGGTTAACAGTGCACACTGCACAGTCCTCTCATTATGCCTGGCTATTTCCACATTGGTCCCGAAACACGAAAAGGTGTTACACTTGAAAGTGGTGGTACCACTCCAAGATGACAGACCGGTCCCAATATCCTCAGTCTGCCTATCGCTCTTTAATTTTCATTCCGATAAGCTAGAAAATAAAAAGATAATAAACCGCGGTCATTAATACAACTAGATGTGCAATAACGCTCCCAATGTGACGCGAGATGACCGCGGCCACCTTTAGGTACCCCGTTAGTTAGCATTTGACTTGACGACAACATTGTCAAGTCGTTTGAAGTGGCCTACGCTTTTTTTCATGTCAGTTTTGCACATCTAGTATGACCGCGATACTCGGCTGCATAAAATCTTTTATTCAGTTACATTTTATTATATTAACATATTAAACATAATATAAAGAGGTTTTTAAAACATGTATTTAGCATAGGACTGGGTAAGAGTTCACTTTACTGGCGGTTTGCCATTAAACTGTACGATCGTTTATTGCCGCACACTGCTAAATGTACCTTTTGTCTTTTTCTTTACCCCATAACTCTTTTTTATTGTACCACCACATTGTATGAACACCACTCCTTTCCTTAAGGAGCATTCATTTATAATTATCATGTTTTATACATTGATTTACGCATAGAGGTATATAGTAGAGGAGCAAACTTCATACATCGAACATGAAAAAAGCGTGCAAAAACTGCGGTCATCTTTTCTATCGCGTCACATTGGGAGCGTTATTGCTTACCTAGTTGTATTAATGACCGCGGTTTATTATCTTTTTATTTTCTAGCTTAACGGAATGAAAATTAAAGAGCGATAGGCAGACTGAGGATATTGGGACCGGTCTGTCATCTTGGAGTGGTACCACCACTTTCAAGTGTAACACCTTTTCGTGTTTCGGGACCAATTTGGAAATAGCCAGGCATAATGAGAGGACTGTGCAGTGTGCACTGTTAACCTAATGGTGCACATTCATCTCCTTAAGCCGGCATAGCGGGTGCGACTGCTGTTTGTAGAAAATGTGTATACGTACTCGTGTATACGACAACACTCCACCAGATGTTAGGCTAGAGTCTACCACTCGTAGATGAACAAAAAGAACTGCTACACAAGGAAATTTTCGCTATGCCGGCTTAAGGAATCGAGTGTTGATGCACCAGTTCACCATATTAACAGTGCACCTTCCTCTCGTTTTTGTATTTCGTCTCTTTGTTTGACAATCAACAACTGCGAATCCATAGTAACTTTTTAAAGTGCTCTGAAATTATAAAGCCTACACCTAGCTACTTCCAAACTGATCCTAAAACGCAACAAGGTCACGGGTGTTATATGCAAAAGTGGTGGTACTACCTAAGGACGGCAGAATGGGCTAATAATCATCATAGCAATTGCGTGTTCAATGTATGACAAAAAAAAACTTTAAAAAGAAAAGAAATTGCATAAAAAATATGAAAATAATCAATTAAAAAAGTAATTTAATACGCCGACAACGCTTTGAAGGACTCATCTAAAGAACGCCTTACATATGAAACACGCCAGTAAAAGTTAGTACGTTCCCAGACATTGCTAATGACTTATGTTCAGGCAGTTTGCGAATGGAATTTCGACAATTTTGCATTCACCCTAAATAACTAGCAGACACTACATTAAGAATATTATAGACGGTTACTTAGTAAGTTATATTTTAGTTTTATTACATTGTGCTAAGTAGATATTTAAAAAGTGGTAGGCAGACTCAGCGCCGGATTTAGACTTCGGCGGTCCATAGGCAGTTGTGGAGGCCCTCAAATCGTTTGTGGTTAACTGTTGAAAGTTTCTATTAAGGTCAATGTAAAGAAGAGGACTAAATAAGTTGGCTAACACAAAATTTAAAACAAAACTCAGTATTTTTTTTTACTGAGTATTTATTGATTTAATTTAATTTCTATGTTGTCTATGCTTAAATCCGGCACTGGGCAGACTGATGATGATTATTAGCCCAGCCTGCCGTCCTTTCGAATGTGAGCACGTGAAGTGACCTTGTCGCGTTTCGGTAACAGCTTGGACGTAGCCAGGCATAACGAGAGAAGTATGCACTGTCAATCTGAATGGTGCAAAATCGTCTCCTCAGGCCGGTATAGCGGAAGCGACTGTATTTTAGCTTTACATCAGGCGGAGTGTTGTCATAATATGCCGAGCTATAATTAAAAAAATGTTAATAAAGTTCATTATTAAAAGTACCTGAGTACCTAATAGATATAATTTTTACCATAAATCAAGAATTATTACCTATATTTAACCAAAAAAGAAACTTGGGCAAATAAATACCAATAAATAAAGGTTTTCTTAATGGCCCATCAATATCTCTCATTAACGTTTGTTTTTTTTTTTACTGAAAATGGTTTTCCAATATCTCTGGTTACATCGAAAATACGAGTAGGAAATGACAAAAATATTATTATCTGAGAATACAAGAATTTGAATTTATTGAATCGAATCTTGCAAGATGTTTTTATATGTCAATTCATTTCAATAGGCGATTGGCATGCCGAAAAAATATATTTTCTTCTTTTAACGAGATATATTTGCAAATATAAATTTTAGTAATATTTATAATAGAATAGTAAATGTATTTGTTTAAAATATTACAACTGAATATTTGTTTCGACCGGAAATCGAACCGTGTCCGAAGCCCGACCACTACGCCACAGAGTCTTCAATTAATTAACAGTTAACACAATATGTTTACGTAAATATGGTTCAAACTATGTAAAATATATATTTTACGAAAGAATAATCTAAAGAAAGTTATATAAGATTTTATGGGATGTAATTACTAACAAACCTTTCGTATCGGAATTAAAATTACCATATTTTAAGAGTTGACATAATAGACAAACAGAACACTTACGTGTACATGTGAAATAAGTGAAATGATATAGTGGTTGGCAGACTGATGATGATTATTACCCCAGTCTGCCGTCCTGGGGTAATACCACCACTTTCGAATGTAACACCCGTGAAGTGACTATGTCGCGTTGCGTTGCACTATCAATGTAGATGGTGCATACTCGTCTCTTCAGACCGGCATAGCGGAGGCGACTGCTACCCGTAGAGATTTCTCTGTAGCAACAGTTATTTCAATTCATGGACCGCACTCTAGCGTTACATCAGGGGCAGTGTTGTCATATGCCGAGCTACAATATTAAAAAAAGTTACATTTTATTATTAAAGTTTATTAAAATAATAAAAATTGAACAGAAAAAATGTTGAATGTTGGAAGAAATACCGATGGAAAGATAGAATATACTTTACTAATTGAACGCTGTGTAGCTTAGTCAGTTATGTATGTCCAATAATGTTTATGTTCTGTAATCTTTAGCAACGTTTGCTAAATATAACAAGACGCGTGGCAACCCTACATGTTCATGGAAAAAGGCCAAAGTTCACGGAATAGAGGTGTTTAGCCAGTATACCTTCCGACCGCACTGACCCTACTCTGATATGAATACCGCACGCAAACTGAATTCAAAATCTTACTATTAAAACTATGTATTTTATAATTCTGTTTCATTTAACAGTTGTTTTAGCGTTTATGTTTTTATATCCGCCCAGCCCTGCATGTCCACTCGAATGCGATCCGTGTGCCGGCTTGAAGAGATGTCCCTATAAAATTAAATACATTCTTAAACGAATCGAATCATCTCAACAGCACAATCTAACAATCAATAGATTATATCGAAGCGTTGTAGTTTACTCGGAATGGAATCTCAAACGCGTAGATGCTTTCAATAGTTTAGTAATCGAGTCACGTTTGCCAATTGGAAATTAGATTGTCTAGAAATTTCCTGAATTAATTGTCTAACACTGCCTTTAATTAAATGTAAACTATTCGGTGTTAATTATTTACAATGTTCATTACGTCTTAATTTAGTTTATCGAGGTATGCTGAATTTGTTTAATTAAATATGTAAGTACAGTGGGACGCAAAAGTTCTGGGAATCTTGAAATTGATTAATGAAATACTAATAGTAAATAATGACTTATACGCAATACTTAGACGCAGTAACAGTTGTTACCGTTCATGGACCGCATTCTAGCTTAACATTAGGCGGCGGCGATCATATGCCGAGCTACAATTTAAAAAAATACTAATCTACTCATAATATATAAAATTTAAAAAAAAACTGTCTCTATAATTTTAAGAATATAAGTTTATGTGGACTCGGGATTTTTGCGTCTCAGTGCATTATGTACCTAGTTTAAATTATGTTTCAGTGGCAAAGAGTTTATACAATATTATTTTCAGCAACTTTCTTTTTAAAAAAAAGTAGCAGGTTATCGGGTTAACTAACGCAAAAAGAGATCCGGAACGCATATGACAAATTACACAAACATTATTTTCATATATATACTAATGTAGATCTATATTATTACGCATATATTTACCTACTTTTGGGCACGGACGATAAGTCGGAATCGTATTTTAGCGAACTAAAACCAGGGACTTTCGCTGTCTCGAGCTAATAATGTTTGCCACAGATGTCAATCATATCAATGAAAAATGTAATATCGAAGCGCAAGTAATTAAGACAAAGAAAAGTAGACTGTAGATTACATAAGACTTTCAAACATAAGGTTTTATGATCTGGACCTCTTCCAGTTATATTTGTAACGTGATTCAACGCCAAAAAGGCCAAACAAATTAATTGTAACTTTTTGTTATTATTCTCATTTTTGTTTGCCACTGCCTATTATTAAAAAAAGTCTGACTGTTTGACAGCCATTTATGCGGCAATGTCGAGTGAAAGCTTTACGTTTTTGTCAATAAATTAGTTTGCTGTGGTTGTTTTAATTTGTATATCGATGTGCTACGATATTGGACAAATTATTAAAACATGAAAATAGACTCTAATTGTCCGGCGAGCAGTAATCTTTTATGCCAGGAAAACGCTCATATATCGATGTTTCTGAACAAAAGCATTGAATTGTAAAAATTCGATGTACTAAAGAAGAAAATATAATACTATTTACATGGCTGTACGGGCTTTTAACCTTTTGCCTTCCCAGAATGGGAGAACAGAACAAAAAAAATAAAAAAATAAAGAAATTAGGTTGACTAATAGAATTTCAACCCTAGTTAACAAATAGAACATAACACTTCTAGCAACGCATGCCTCTGTCACACCCATTGTTTGACGTCTCACAACATCCGATGTATATGACAATCTATTATACATATAATGGAGGTTTCAGGGCTGAATAATATAGTAGGTTTATTTGCCTTTAACATACATAGTTAAGCTTAGTAATATACAGGGGTAAACAGGACTTTAATGATGCATAATGATGACACCTAACAATAAAAAGAAACTTTATTGGTAATAAGTTATAAAATTATATGTTAAATGCTACTCCAAGGATTCCGTTGTAGCCCTGTTTACTCCGAAACCACTAAAATATTAGAGTATATTAACGCGTATTTTTAAGTTTTATTAAATATTTTGGGAAAGGATTAAAATACAGATAAGAAAAGATATGGAAATGATGGATGAGAGAAGATTAACACAAAATGGATGGCGTTATCGGAAGGATGAACCCTAGGAAGGGAAACAATCAGATATATAATTTATATTTTTTTTAAAGTAAAAATTACATAAAATTATAAAGTGCTACCGTTATTTCATTTGTTATAATTATCCAATAAAAGTAATAATAAACCTAGACAAATTAAAACATCGTCTATGAATAGAACACTTTTACACAAAAGGAACAAACGAGACGATCCCATCGATTGTCCTATAAAAACCCTAAAGGGCACAGGGTGGTGTTCCGAGGGGGAGAAGTATGCGGAGGGTTTAAAGGTCTCCCTGTATAACCCAGATAGAGAGGGTCGATGGACTCTGCGCAAGGTCGACAGCTGACTAATCGATTATAGCATATGACTGAAACTCCCGTGCGTTTTCAGGTTTTATATTTTTAAGTTTGGTTAAAATAACTAATACCTACGCTTATCTATTATTATCTGCGTTAAAACTATTGTAGTAAAGTTTTAGTACTAGGTTACTATACTAAGAGTTTATAGACGTTGTTAGGTATGTTATCGTCAGTGCCGGATTAGCCACGTAGCAAATGCTACAGGCCCCGCGCTCCAAACGCCTGTCTGACCGTAATAAAAAAATATTAATTTAGATAGGACCGTAAAATATCTTGCATGCCTTAAACGCGAAGCCCCTTAGGCTATGCTTCACTTCCACTTATTTAATAACCTAAACTTGAGAACTTAAAGCAAACCCACGGGCCCCTTGACATAATTTGCTACAGGCCCCGCGCTAGGCACTGGTTATCGTTAAAGGCCGCTAAAGAAGTAAAAGAAGCCGCGCAACTGCAAACGACAGTTGCAATCGGATGTCGGAATCGCTCTCATTTAAATCGATACTAAAAATTAATGCCGTCTGCCGTCTGCCACGTCCAGCGGAATCTTTATGGATTAAGAACACTGTGAACTAAAGTATATTTTAAAATTTTAATGTAGTTCTAAAAAATAACTCGAGTCTAAATTAGGCGAAAAAATACTTTTAATTTTATAGCTAAAAGCTATAGAGATATACTAAGGGTGCAAACTTCATACATCTGACATAAAAAAAAACCGTAGGCCGCTTCAAATGATTTGACAATGTTGCCGTCAAGTCAAATACTAACTGACAGAAAAACTAAATGTGGCTGTGGCCATGTTTTCTCTCGCGTCACATTGGAAGCGTTATTGCATATCTCGTTGCTGTGATTTATAATTTTATCGTTGATATATATATAATATTTTGACATATTTTATAGATTGTAATTTAGTATCTAATAGTTAATTATTCGTAATATGCATTCGTAAATACATAATTTCATTTCATAAATACATATATTAATTTGCTTGGTTTATTTCGTTTTAATTTGTAATTTATTTATATACAAATATGCTGTAAAGGTTCCATCGAGTTTTTGATTCTACGTAGGTTCAAGTGTTGACGTTATTGCAGCAAAATTACGCTAAAATAATGAATTATATTTTGATGTGTGTGTAAACCAGGACACTGCGGACATCAAGTGGCAGGAAGCCAAAAGGATATTTTCATTTGTCAGCATGAAAATAAGAATGCCTTTGATTGTTTCGTGAATATTTAGCTATCAGACTTTTATTTAAGAAAAATAAACAGCACACTTAATTTGAGATGTTTTTATATTCGATTTTCATTTCATCATATTAATTTGTAATAATAAAATGTATTTATATTTGTTTAAAAACCTGCTTCTCTTCGCTCACATCTGTCATAAACACGGAGGTTAGCTGGAAGAGAATGCTAATTAGCATTAAGTTCGCCTGTGTGCACGCTACACTAAGCTTTAAATAAATAATTTAAAAAATATAACCATATTTCGTTTTTAACTTTATTTGTTACTTTTAAGTCTATTATTGAGTTATTGAAAACGTGCAGAGAATAAAAAAAAAAGACTGTTATTTTAACTTCATAAATCGTCAGCTAATATTAAATAAAAATTAGGCGTCATTTATTGTGTTGTATGATCATGTTTTTTCTTTCTCTATCAGTGGTGTAGCTAGGCAGTTGAGGGCCAAAGTGCAAAAACAAATTGGGGTCCCTATTCCAATATTCCATGAACTCCTATTATTAGTACTTCGACATTTCAAATGGAATCAGATTTAAAACGGTGAGAAGTTCTAAGGTTGGAATCTAGATTTTTTGGCTCCGAAGGGGCCCCCTGAGTTTCAGGGGACCCGGTGACGGCAACGTCTAACCCTCCCAAAGTTACGCCACTGTTCTCTATCTCGATAATTACATTTATATGAGTACGAATAGATACCTAAATATAAGTACGAGTATACTAAGACAACGATAAAACGTTTTAGAAAACGATAACAGTAAAAATCCTACTTATCTTTAGTACCTGTTTTTTTACCTCAATTCGCTGCAGAAGCCTTCTTAATGCCAAAAGAAAGATGCTGAGTAAAGTGCCTTTGTCGCTTATTGACGCTGCCAATATTCTTGCAAGCTTGGAAATTGATACTCTTTGATCAAATATAGAATTGATTTAATTTAATGTTGTTTAATTTATGTATCTTAATACAAATCACATAATTCAATACATTCACACAAAGTATATATTTAAAAAAAATTGTATACGCTGACGGTACAGCTGTGCCATCTTCCATTCCATTTGGCCAAGAAATATTTAGTTACTAACATTCTTTTCTTTATTTTAGATCGGCATGTAACAACACTAACAACACTCCGCCTAATGTAAAGCTATAGTGCGGTCCATGAATGGATACAAATGCTACCACAGAAAAATCTCTACAGGCAGCAGTCGCCTCCACATGCCGGCATGAAGAGACGGTCATGTACCATCCATGTACCATACTTTTAAACTATTCCTGAAACGCGACAAGGTCACTTCACGGGTGTTACATTCGAAAGTGGTGGTACTACCCCAAGACGGCAGACTGGACAAATAACCATCAGCCTACCACCATTCTTCATGAGCTGAGACAATAGTTACTATATTACAAATGCCGACGTGATGAGCTTGCGTCTACGATCACGAAATGCGACTAGGTCACTTCACAGTGGCACTTGAAAGTGGTGGTACCCTTGGTGATACCCATCATCAGTCTACCAATCATTAAACCTAGGTGGGTTTTCTTAACCTAAAACCCTGTATTACGTAGAATACCCGCAATGCTTCAAATAGAGCCAATTTTGTTTATAACAGGTGAGTAGAGGTTTTCAGTGGGGCGTGTCGGTGAAATATGTACTTTTGATTCTGAACGACCGCGTTGGCTTTACGCCAACCAGTCTGCAGATTACTTGCTCTAACTGTTCTTCGTTTTTCACGTACATGGCCAGCATATCTGCAAAATGTGCCGGCCACTTTTATAAAAATAAATTTTTAGATACATAATTTTCTAAATTACTTGTAAATTGCACTTTAACCAGTTAAATACTTTCTAAATAACGAAGCAATCATATTTTATAATAATATCATGTATCTATATTTTATACAACGCGCTATAACGTCTACGTTTCAAATCTATGTTTGGTTTGCCGGGGACGCAGTGTGCTCTGAAAATTATAGAATATAAGCCGTACTTTATCTTAGCGCATGCGCGTTAAAACCCGACTACAAACTTCGTTTGCCTGCAGGCTGCAACAGGCAAGACCTCATAGACAAGACTGCGCAGGCAAGACGGATGAGTGAGTGACCACACACACATACAGGCAAGCTAGCACGTAATATACTATAGGAAAGACTATGCGTGTTTGCTGGTTTATGTGGCCAAGCTGTATCTGTAGAAAATCAGCCGTAGATTTTTAATACCAAAAAAAATAATACACGTTGCTTTCGACATTTTTAATTTATATACAAAACATCCCAGTGTTCATTATCCTGTGCCTCTATGATACAAACCTTATTGTTGTCTAATTGTATACCACTGCAAAAAAAAATTTACTCTAGCAACACAGCAATGACAGCCATTCCGTCAGCGTAGTTTGTTATCACAAAAAATAGCTCAGGCGATTTCTCTGAATTATATTTTGAGGTCAATTATCGCTACAATTTTAATGAGCTACTTCTATTTTAATGTGTGAAAAGTGTAATCATTATTGTTAAATGAATACAAGAAAATGTGTGACGCCTAATCTGTAAAATCGATATAGAGAATGAAACATGTCGCCGTCTATAGGACCAGTGTACAACAGAACAAAACGAAAGTGATTAGTTGACGTGTATTCTTAATTATATTGTGTGTCGATTAAAATTATGGCGCAAACAGTGAGACGTGCTGTGGAAGGGCGGTATCCTTCATGTTATGACCCTAATAGAATTAAAGAAAGAAAAGCGAAGGCGAGAGCCCTTAGGTGTGTTTACATAAATTATTAACAAAAGTGTAACCATAGATGTTATTTTTGATTATTTTATGAATAAATTATGTCAAGGTTTATTCGCTACGTACTATAAAATACATAAATGCGATATAATTACACTACATCTTATCTAATTTTAATGTAGCTTATTACAATAACCTACTTTAATATACTAATTACTTAAATTATTATGCATAAGTTTTCACATCACTGAACAAGTTATTATTCTTTTTAAAATATGTTTATTGTAATAATTATAATGTTACATTAACCTTGCCTTGAAGGACATGGTTTATACCATAGGGAAAGTTGAT
Source organism: Tinea pellionella (assembly GCA_948150575.1). Taxonomy (NCBI): domain Eukaryota; kingdom Metazoa; phylum Arthropoda; class Insecta; order Lepidoptera; family Tineidae; genus Tinea; species Tinea pellionella. The sequence goes on along the minus strand of OX411259.1, from coordinate 2,676,503 downwards.
TATTACAAAGTAGGCTCTAAAGTGTATTTATAGTTATTTGTACTTTAAAATATCTGACCAAATTAACTTTACATACATATCTAATTGCATTGATATGTAGATTCCTCACATGGGTGCCTTTTTCTGCAATTGAGCAGCTCTGGTCGGTTGTTGTGCATGTGATGGTCTGCATCACCGCAGCGACCCGATGTCTCCCAGGAAGGCCAAAAGACTTCTCATGTTCCTGCACACTTCCAGGAGAGTCCTCACCGTGCTGAGAAATCTCTGACGTGGCTTGTCCATGCTATTGCACTCCAAGAGCACATGTCATGACAGTCACGCGTCTCTTCAGCACCCATGCATTGATATATAAAACTAGATGTGCAATAACGCTCTCAATGTGACGCGAAACAAAAAATTACCACAGCCACGTTTAGGTTCTGTCAGTATTTGACTCGATGGCAATATTGTCAAATCGTTTGAAGCGGGCTACGCTTTTTTTATGTCAGATGTATGAAGTTTGCACCTCTAGTATATATCTCTATGCCTAATTTGTATGATATTTTCACCAGAGTCAATTTTATTAGAACTTGTTTTGAGGAAAAGATTCAAGAAACTAAAATTAAGAAATATGCGACCTACTATTAGCATTGAAATGTTTCAAAGCTTTGCAGTTATAGGGGCAGAACCACTAAGCGTTCAAAATGTTGCTTTAAATAAAATAATTATTGACACTTTAATCATCTATTGAATAAGCAGAGAATTTAATTGATCCATCCATACATTGGCGGAATGTGCTGCCCGGGCTTATTAAGTTAAACTTACAGTCATTTTCAATAATTCTTGCATCAAATATGGAATTGAACAGCTATCACATCATACACACACATTGTAACAACATTTTTTAGTATTAATTTCACTCCAAAACCACACAATCTCCAAAATAATAAAATAAAATACATCAAATTCTATAGTGTAAAACATTCTTCATATTACTTTACTCTTTGGCTGAGGGCTGTAATAATTAATGCGACATGATCGTAGCTGAATGATTAAGCTTTAAAATATGTAATATAATTTAAAATAAACTTTCAGATTGGAACAGCAAAGAAAGCCGGACAAGCCAGAGGATTTTGTATGTTACTCTGATTCGGACAGTGAAGAGGAGACTCCGGCGCAACAACACCAAATACTCTCCACCTCTTACAGCTTTGTCGATTATGTTAGATCGAGGGAAACATTGGCACCGGAGGTGATACATGACTATAAATCCTATATTATAAATCCATAAGAAATTGTCTGTCATAGTGTTTCTTTCTACAAAACTCAAGAGTGACTGTAGTTGCTTGTTCAGATGAGAACTTGATTCTTGATTTTCCGGGCTGGTTCCCACACGCAGACCCACTATGGGGGTCCCTGGTGCGTCCTGCCGTACTTATACGAGCCATTATCTCCTGCATGAGGGCCAGTACGCCATCGACGTTCATCGACATCGTGATTGATTGCTCCATACAGACAATTCTCTGTGTTAGCAGCCGTCATAGTTTAACATTGGTCTGAAAACAAAACGGTTAGGTCTGATTGCACCAGATGACTTAACTATTACTCTCACGTTAAAGTAATGGTTAAAATTAAAATTGGGTTGCTTCAAAAAAACCTGTCAATTTTGACGTTTACTTTAATGCTTACCGTAACCAGTGAATTTTGGCCGGTCAAAGTTGACGTAATACTTAATCCAATGTGTCTAACTAAACTGTCTCTAAATGCCAAATATGTTTTACTATTATTTTTTGGGAATCTACTCCTAATTACATCAGCCACGTTATGAATTTACAGGATGGTGCAACACGTGTGGAGTAAATGTAATCATAACTGTTAAAGTAATCATAAATTGTGACAGTAAAAGTAACTTTAATGGGCCTTTTGGTGCAATTGGACCTTATTTAATAATTGATAAGTTCAATAGCTGTACTAACCTTCACAATCACAGAAATCACTTCTTCTTTTTCAGAAATCACTTGGAGCACAGAAATCATTTATATAAAATTTATCCATTTTCTTTCAGTCAAGATCAGTGGACAAATCATATGCCACCCGTCATATGCTGACACATGACATGTTCAGGGAATCACCGGTCAGTCTTGGTAATCTCAATAAAGTGTTCTGTTCACAATGGCTTTCAGATAGGCAAGTTGTTTTTGGGACTAAGTGCAATAAGGTAGGTTTTATTTATAGACGAAAAGGTCCATTCTTAAACCCACTTGATATCTAATAGTTTATTAACAAAATATTATCTTATTTTTTCATTAATTTATTTCAATTATATCAACACATCTTTACCAATCAAAAGACTAATATTTAATTACATAAAAAAACAGATATCATCCATTATAATTAAAGTATTTAATATAATAATGACCTTAAATATTGCATCAGTAGCGTACTATGATTTTCGTCAAAATACAACAATATCGCACAGTTTGCATTAGTGCTGCTAAAACACCAAAGTCATTGAATTTTAAGTCTTACGCCAGTGCTACATGCTGACCTAACATCTGCCAGCTTTGACCAATTGGCTGGACCGGTGTGTAGCGCCGGGATTCGAGAACTTTTTTTTAAAAAATATTATTGAAGTTCGGTATATGACAACACTCCGCCTGATCTAAAGCTAGAGTGCGGTCCATGAATGGAAACAACTGCTACTACAGAGAAACCTGTGCGGGCAGCAGTCGCCTCCACTATGCCGGCTTGAGGAGACGAGCATGTACCATCTATTGACAGTGCACACTCCCCGAAACGCGACAAAGTTACATTCGAAAGTGGTGGTACTACCCCAGGACGGCAGATTGGGCTAATAACCATAATCAATCTGCCTACCACTCTTTAAACCTCTAATCCTTCTGACTAAGAATTAAGTTACCAGCTCTAAACCCAACTATATGTTTCAGCTAATGGTGTATGATGTAAGAACAAGATCTCTAGATGCGATACCTACTTTACGGGCACGTGTGCCCTGGTCAGGTGCGGAGTACCAAACAGGAATACATGCATTACAAATAAATCCATCGAGAACCCTTCTAGCAACCGGGGCGAGGAATTCCTGCGAATTAGCCATTTATTCACTGCCTACCTTAGATCCTGTTTGTGTTGGCGAAGCTCATAAAGACTGGGTAAGGTGTTTCAATAAAACTATCTGGGTTAATTAATTTTCTTTGCATTATAATACTTTATATAATAACAAAACAATTTAAAGAATAATAATAAATAAACAAAATAAAACGGACAAAAAATAAACTCCTCAAATTGGGTTGGCAACGCAATTAATATTTGTATTCTCTAAATAACTTTAGTCTAGGTCTAGAATTCATAATGTAAGACTGTTTTCCACAGATACTAGACATGTGTTGGTTGGACGATCAATTCATAGTAACAGGATCACGTGATTCGAAAATGGCGTTATGGCAAATACAACACGAGAGACCGCTACGGGACGCATCACATGACCTCATTGTACCATTAAATGTTAAAGAGTGTAAATCTGGTAAGGATAGAAACTAAATACTAGTGGTTAAGCAGACATACTTTCAAACAGCCGTGGTTTACTGGAAGAGGACGGACCTCATGAACGATGAGACCCGGGTTCAAACCTCACTTGATTCTGACCCGCAATTCTGACAACACTCCGCCTGATGTAAAGCGAAAGTGCTATCCATGAACGGAAACAACTGCTACTACAGAGAAATCTTTACTGGCAGCAGTCGCCTCCACCATGCCGACTTGAGATGAGCATGTACCATCTAGATTGACAGTGCACACTCCACTCATTATACTATTCTCGAAACGCGACAAGATCACTTCACGGGTGTTACATTTGAAAGTGGTGGTACTACCCCAGGACGGCAGAATGGACAAATAACCATCATCGGTCTGCCTACCACTCTTTAGTTGGGTTAGTTTAAGCATTTAAAGAATAATAGTAATACATGCTGTACATCACCAGATTTTCTTTTTAATTAGAAATTAGAAATAAATGGGTAGATGTAGAGCTCCATTTTTCACAATTTACCGACTTTGGCCACAAATAGCGGTTGGTGGTCCGCATCACTGCAGCCACCCCAGGTGGTCTTCCTTCAGATACCTACCGCACCTCCAGGAGTGTCCTTGCTGTGTCGAGATAAATGACTAACACAAAATAAATTTTCAAATCTGACTAGTAGGTCCAAAACTCATACAGGACAAACAGAGACGTTGATGACATTGACAAGAAACATTGATTTCTATATATTATTATGTGTTACCTTATTATTTCCGCCAAATTCAGACACGGATAATAAGTCATAAAAGTTTATAATGCTCAGGATAAATATCATAGTATAATAGTCATTTATTTATTTATATGCTTGCAGGTCAAAAAGTTCGCGCACTATCATTTAACGAAAAATGGCGGGAGTTGGCTGCGTTAACATTAAACGGATACATACATGTGTTCAATGCGGAAACATTTAAACAAACATTGTCTAGAAAGCTACCGTCCTGTCAAGACCTTGTGTGTCTTGCTACCCAGGTTGTAATTATTAGTTCTAATTTTAGTTTTATATGCCAAAGATTACGACAGCGCAGATATAGATTCTACATTTTTATTTTTTATGGAGGAAAATCCTCAGGGAAAATACCAGGGTTATGTCCCGAATAAATGCGAAAGCGTGCCCGTGACCTCACCATATGACGTAGAGAGTATTGGGTAGTACTGAGATCATCTATAAAAGATTTCTCCCACTTAAAGAGTGGTAGGCAGACTGATGATGGTTATTTGTCCAGTCTGCCGTCCTGGAGTAGTACCACCACTTTCGAATGTAACACCCGTGAAGTGACTTTGTCACGTTTCGGGAATAGTTTAAAAGTAGCTAGGTATAACGAGAGGAGTGTGCACTGTCAATCTAAGATGGTACATGCTTGTCTCCTCAAGCCGGCATAGTGGAGGCGACTGCTACCCGCACAGGTTTCTCTGTAGTAGCAGTTGTTTCCATTCATGGACCGCACTCTAGCTTTACATCAAGCGGAGTGTTGTCACATGCCGAGCTACTGAACTCTGCGGCTTAATCTGATTGTATTTCCTTCGATGCATAGTGGACGGAATATCTATTACCATTAATCCAGACTGCTTTGCTCAAGACCAAGACGACGGTCTGACCCCTGAAGCGATGAGTCGAAATACTCAATTCCCTTACTACAGATTTCCATCGGAGTGAGGATTTGAATCTATATTTTTATATATCAGTCACAATTTCTCACCACAGAGGCTTACGTTGTCACGGCGTAAATGTAACTTCGTACTCGGCCCTTTGATCAGGCAGTTCACTAAAAACGAAACCATTATTTTACAGGACAGTGGTGTATATGCAATAGGATGTAAGTCGTACACGTTGCTGCTTGACGCCCGTACATTGCAATCTGTTAAAAAAATAACTTCACGCTATAATGGATGTGGTATACGATCGGCCAGTTTTCGTGGGAATATGTTAACTATAGGCACTGGTCTCGGTATGTATTTCAATTATTACTAAATACCTATTTAATTTTAAGAGTGGTAGGTGGACTGATGTGGTGGTTGTTTGCCCAGTCTGCCAGTTTGAAGTAGTACTGTTAATTTTACGAATAATCGTGTTTAGGAATCAGTTTGGAAGAATATAACAAGAGACTGGCCAATCTGGATGGTGCATATTCATCTCCTCAGGCCAGCAAAGGAGAGGCGACATGTAAAATTTATCTGTAGTAGCAGTTATTTCCATCATGCACCACACTTTAGCTTTACATCAGGTTTTTTTTTATTGTAGCTCGGCATGTGACAACACTCCGCCTGATGTAAAGCTAGAGTGCAGTCCATGAATGGAAACAACTACTACTACAGAGAAACGTGTGCGGACTTAGAAGTGAGCTCAGAGGCAGACTGATGACGGTTATTAGTTCAGTCTGCCATCCTGGAGCAGTACCACTACTTTCGAATGTAACACCCGAGAAGTGACCTTGTCGCGTTTCGGGAATAGTTTGAAAGTAGCCAGGTATAACGAGAGGAGTGTGCACTGTCAATTTGGATGGTACATACTCGTCTCTTCAGGCCGGCATAGTAGAGGTGACTGCTGCCTGTAGAGATTTCTCTGTAGTAGCAGTTGTATCCATTTATGGACCGCACTCTAACTTTACATCAGGCGGAGTGTTGTCACATGCCGAGCTGCATTTAAAAAAGCCGCCATAGCTACTCAAGAGGAATCTAAAGTACTTTAATTTTTTATAATATTTTGCATTAATTTGTGTTATATTTTCAGGCATGTTAATGTTTTACGACATAAGAGCTGGTAAATATTTAGAAAGCAACATTCACTCATCAAAGACTGTCACATTAAAAGCGTCAAAAGGTTATGTGGTGAGTACGCAAAGATTTAAACCTCGTGTACACGTTCAGACCCGATAAATGGAGTCCCTAGTGCGATTTAAACTTCATATAAAACAATATTAAATGTAATATCATTAAACGTTTAATCTTGACAAGAGTAAGATGTTAGCATACCAGCGGCAGAGCAGCCGGTCTGGTGGTAAAACGTAGCCCAGAATCTATGAGTCCCATGTTCATATCTTGCTAAATTCTGACCAGTGGCAATGTGCCTATGTTATATGTATTCAGTCGCTTAGTGCACTAGCTACTATTAAAGAGTGATAGGCAGACTGATAATGGTTATCAGCTCAGTCTGTCACTTGATCGGAACGAAAACAAAATATATGGGATTTGACGTTCCATTGTCACCTATAACGATACGTCAAATCCCAACATTTTGTTGTCGATTCGTACAAGTGACAACTGTGGATTGGCTTTTGACTTTGGGTAACCAGAGGAGTGTGCACTGTTAATCGAGATGGTGTGCATTCGTCATCAAGCCAGCATAGCATTTGTAATATATAAAAATTCTAATTCCAGTTTCCGGATGAAGAGGCGGACGGCTTCAATCAAGTGAAATATGTACCAGCAATATACACACATTGTTATGACGAAAGTGGTACCAGAATATTCACGGCAGGTGGACCGTTACCCGCTCAATTAATAGGCAATTATGCTGGTCTTTGGCAATAATATTTAGCAGACATACATCATTATATTTGTTAGGTTTGTTTGTGTGAATTTTAATTTTGCAAATATGCACGTATTTAATATAATCATACTGAATGGACGCATTTTTGAATACCATTTTGGGTATGCATTACGTAAACATCTAGATTACAAAACGCAAAATGTAGGGAATTTATGTGATCGGCGGGCTGAGTCTTAACTCCCAAAATTGCGTTGCGTAATTTACAGACAACCTCTTAGATCTATATAAGTTGTTTTGTGCCGGCACTCAATTGATCTTGTTCCTGTGATATCATGGTCACTTCCAGTCTGCGACGGACTTTTTTTTATAAAAAAAAGAGTTGTAAATTAACTAACAAATAAAATGGTGTATGATTATTTTATAACTTTACACTTGTAGTCAAAAATATTGGGCATTTTTTTTAAATAATAATTTTAAACAATATTTTTGTCCAAGTTAGTTCTATTTAATCTTTATACATATAAATTGGCAATTGAGTTATTAATTAATCGGTGACAATGTATTTTACATTTTTTAGATCTCAATACAACCCATAAATTTATAGTAGATAAGTTGTATATAAAAATAATAAAATGAATAATTAATAACTCATTGTGACTTTGTTAGTAAAATATGAATCGTAATGGGAAATACGCCCAAATACTTTTTAAATCTCAGATTTTCACTGGTATTGAAAAAAAGTACCGCTATTTTCATAAAGTAACGTAAAAATACCGATATTAGATAACGTTACCACGTTATCGAGGCGAGAAACGATGGTCATGAGATAAACAATAGTAACGTTATGTTTACCTGAATGTTTTTGTAACGTTACTTTAAACGGTATCATAGCCCCTGAATATATGTGATGTCACAAAATGGATTTACCATAGGTTAAATTTTTCAGGCATTTTCCATTACATTCTTCGTATCGCGCGTATACATCGAATAGCAAAATTATACATGTTTGGGGTTGTAATTTTATATTATATCCTTTTCTAACATACGTCGGACTAGAAACGAGGTATTACATTTGGAATAAAATAAATTCTACGATGCGCACACCCTTGAAAAATTTATTGTTATATCATACCGCTATTCTTGTAGCGCGCGCTAGAATCGCTAATAATAATGACAGACTAAGAGCCGGTAATTTAATCTTCCATTATTAGGTGATCTTAGGGCCGGTAACACAATTTGACATTTTCGAGAAGTAAGCACTTGGTTTTGGAATGTATTGAATCAAGCCACATTTCATTGGCAACACCGCAACAGGATTGTCAGAGACTCTTTGTTGATGTTCTATTAAATATAAAATTGTCTAAAATAAATGACAATTTATAATTTATCTTTAGACAAATTTTTTAAATAATATTGGTAATTACACAGAATTCTGCTGTGGTGTTGCCAACAAAATGTGCTCGAAGCAAATCCTTTAAAAAGTCGAGTTCGTGGGCTGGTAGGACGCTGGGGTCGGCTTAGTGGTGCTGCGTGAAATAAAGGAACCTAAGATGTCCTTGAGCACATTTTGAGTCATGAATTACAAGCTAAGGTCACCTTATAAGTAAGGAAAGATTGAATCACATTCTTGGATTTTGTTTGTCCAATTAACATTAATGTGCAATAAAATTCAGTTATTCTACGGTTAGACAACTGGATATGTATCACAAAAAAAAATAATAGTTTGTAGTTACCTAGTTTTCTTGTTCGTCAGTGTACTTACTTTTAATTTATAGAAATTATTGTTATTGTGAATTGATGATAATTTTATGTTGTGTGTTTTAGGATTTTATTTTCTTTAATTTTAAAATTTAAGACCTGCTGTCTACGGCGTAGCGTAAGCGTTTTGCGCTTATTGTACGCCTGTAAATATGTATTCATAAAAATATGGATTAAATTAAAGTAGACGGTGAATTTTCTTTTATTTTAAAAAGATTATATATTTTTAATAGATACAATTTGCTTCCAATCGAATTATTTTATTTTTCATTAAACTATTTTTATTTTTTCATTAAAGTTAATATTGATGTCTTTGTTTTGTTTTTTATATTTGTAATTTTTTACTTCTATCGTATCCCTAGATCAAAACTCACAACTCAAAAAACGTTGCCTTTGTGATAATCTCATTTTTTTATCCCTGATTCGACAATGCATAGGTAGGTAACGCCACGAGTTTAGAGCGTTGAAGGGCGCATGTACAATCACGCTCAAAATTCATAAAAAGCATGTATAAAAATATGAATAATTAAATTTATTTACAATTCACAATTTCACTTAACTCAATCTAAATTGATAATTAATATATTGGCACTTTTAATGTTGACTATATTTGGTCGACAAAAAAAACAACAATTATACTTTTGTCGTATCTCATCCCGCATGCCGCATCTTGCAATCAGTGTTCTAAATTCGTGGTATGTACTATATTAAATTAATAAAGAATATAAATTTTGTTATTTATGTTTTGATTAATAAAGTTTTGATCAAGGAGTGCATTATGTTTATTTATATTAACAGTTTTGAACAGCAATAATCTCATATAGATAAAAAGAGTACATAATAAACAATTTCAATCAAAATATAATATTTTTTTACCTTCAATCTTTCAACCTGCACCTAATTGTACTAAATATTACGAAAACCGGCACAATTGTATGGGCACCAATGTCATCAAATTGACAACACTTACAACGCGGCAGTGGTCTAGCAGTCCAGGAGGGATCACACGATGGATGAGACCCGCGTTCAAACCTCGCTAAATTCTGTTAATTGTACTTTGGTCGCTCAGTTCACAAAACTAAAAGATCCTTATGACTGACAGAATGGAGATTTTTACAAGTCTCGAAGGTTATTTTTTGTTCTTTGGGAGTCACATTTTATAAAGGTACGAGGGGTAAGCAGATACTGCACTTATCACAGCATTTAAGAATATGTAAATTGTAAATAAATAAATATAATATAAAAATAATACAAGCACGAAAGTATGTTCTATGACATTGAGTTTATAACAATCTGCGCTCAGATTTTGTGTCGAAATGTGTAAAGGCCTTTACGAAAACTGCTGGTTATCGGATTTTATAATATTAAGAATCGCAATTACCTCAATTATAATTAATATTTGCAAGGTTTTATAAAAATTAGCTGAATTTACCTTTTAACAATTAATAAATGAATTTTTAGTAAATATAACTTATTTTTATTTAATACCACGTCTTCAGTAAGCATTTTTAAACATTTGTCGACGTGCCAATTGTCGGCTATTTTTTATTTTACCAAATCGACTGAAATAAAACTTAGTGGCCAAGTCATCCGTGCTCATAGCTGAGGACGCGGTTCCCATCCTACCACAGCTCTAGGATGTTTTTCTCGTAACCTAATAATACGAATTCCTGGAGCTAAAGTAGGAGTCGCCCTCAACTTTACACACAGATTCCATTTGTACACCAGTCAATTTCGGGAATGAATTAATGCGAATTATCCAGTTCAACGTAACTCTTTTATGAGTGACGTCGCCTACGTCGGAAAGCTGTTTTCATCAGAACCCAAATTGTTTTTTCTACAGTAGACAAACATGTAACTCTCCACCTAACGAGTACGCCTCTATTACAAGTTACTACCCTCGGAGATTGATAAATATTGCTAAATAATAAAAGAGTACTAGGTAATAGCAAAAAAGTATATTTATTTAAAGCAAGCAAAGCTCATTTCTATGAAAAAAAGACATAAAAGATTAACTTGGAAAAAAATTATAAAATGTTTTCAAAATTTGTATGCCTCCTTCCCCACTACCCATCCAATTGGAATAGCGCTTCCATCTGTATCCAAAAACATGTCCCATTGAGCTCTAAAAAATAGGAAAAAATATTAAATCATTAATCAGATAGCACCCCTTATTCTCGAATGATTATCTACTAAAGTTTACCAATATCCTAATTTCTAACCTCATTTATTTATTTACGTGTTTAAATTTAAAAAATGTTTAAAATCATTAAGAATGTGGTTTCCAGATGGTTATCAAAACTAGTGCAAAATAATCTAAACAATACTCCCAGAAGTGCAGGAAATGTGTGAAGTATTTAAGTATCACCACTTTCAAATGTAACACAGTCATGTAACCTAATCGCGTCTTAAGATCAGTTTGGAAGTAGCCAGATATAACGGGACGTTCGTCTCCTCGCGCCGACATAGCTGAGACGAGAGCTGACTGCAGATATTTCTCTATAGTAGCTGTTGTTGCCGGTTTACTCTACTCTTTTTTTTTTTTTCAAAATAACATCGTCTGATTGGTGAAGAGATCACGCGTTACGCTATCACTTGTATCCTCGAACTTGGCCATCTCAAGGAGTGTTGTCATATGCCAAGCTATATTAAAAACAATATCTTACCTATTAGTGACAAAGCTATTAATATCTCCTTGAAAATCCCTCTGTGGCATTGCACCTTCACAGCCAAACAGTGCAAGTTGCCACTCCATTATAGTTTGTAAAGTTTTGTCTTTGTTTGTATTGTTAGTTTCCGAATCTTGTTTCAATTTTTCTCTAACTTCGGCTTCCTCCTTCTCATACTTGGAAAGCTTCTCTTCCCAAAGCAGCTTTAATTTACCTAGATATTATTGGTTAATTTTTAATACTTTCTGACAATATTAAAATACCAGATTAAGGAAAAATTTTAAAAAATCAAGATTACATGTTGGGAACAAACCTACATTACGTCCGGATTTTCTATCCACTAAAGGAGAATGCCCATTCGCCTGAAAAATTGGGCCCACAATTTTTTCCCCAAGTTTGTCGATTTTAGTTAATTTCGTAGAAAAATAAATCACTTCCTAATTAGGAGGTAATTAGAGGCAATAAGAAGAAGGTAATTACCGATCAGTTTTAATTTTTTCACTCGGGTTATTGAGTCATTAGATGTTGTCTGATGCAATATTTGAGGTTATTATTATTTCAAATGCTTTAATAATTGAAGATATGTTTTTTATGTAATTAAACATTGTCTATTGATTGGTAAATTATGTATTGATATAATTAAAATGAATTAATGTAAAAATAAGATATTATTTTAGAATATTGTTTTGTTACCAAACTATTAGGTATCAAGTGGGCCCAAGAATGGGCATTCTCCTTTTTTTTCTATTCAATTTTCATTATAATTTAATACTAATCATTCATCAAGTTGGCATGTAGAAGCTACTGCTGCCTGTAGAAAAATATCTGTAGCAGTGGTTTCCGTTCATGGACCGCACTCTAGCTTTACATCAGGCGGAGGGTTGTCATATGCCGAGCTACATTTTAAAAAATCCACTTACTAATGGTATCATTAAAAGTTGAAGCATTATTCTCTGAAGGCACCTCGCCTCTTCCTTTAGCAGTGTTAAGGCGTGCTTTACGTAACTTTTGTAATGCATCCAGCTTAGCTAAATTCTTTTTAGCATCATGTTTCATACGAATCACGTCACGCAGTATGGAGTCTGCTTTAATTCGCATATCTTCCTCCTAAAACATTGTGTTTTGGTTCAATGGTAAATGTGCTGAACATACTATAGGTTTGAAGTAAATAAACAAATAATAACATTGGATGAAGACATGGATACAAGAAGGTAAGATATGTATAAGGTAAGTTTGCTGTCCTGGGGTAGTAAGTACCACCAGTTTCAACTGTAACAGGCACAGTGAGACAGAGGACACTCTGTATGTGCACTGTCAACCTATTCATATTCGTCTCAAGCCGGCATAGTGAAGATGACAGCTGCCTGCAATAGTCGCCTCCGTTCACTACGCTACTATAAAAAAGTTATATTCCCTAGCACAAGTCATCATTTCAACGAAATATTTGATGACCTACATAAGAACAGAATTTGTTCATAAACCTGTACTATAAAGCATATCGAATATATGTGTATAGTATTTTTACCTGTTTAGCTTTTGCGAGTGAATCTTGGACCTTTTGCATATTTTCATCAATGATTCGTGAACGCTCATTCCATTTACGCTGCAACTCCCTCTCTTCTTGTTTATTTCTTATTCTAACTTTCTTCTGCCTCAATCTCTTAGCACTTCGTGCAGCTAACATGTTTCTCGCTTTTTTTAAAAAATCATCATCAAACATCTTCATCATACTGTCAATTTCAGACTTTAATTTATTTGCCTCATCTAATTTTTCTTGCCACACATTCTCAAAGCTCTTCGGATGATTTTCCAAAAACTTCTTTATTATCCTCAACTCAGCAATCTTTTTTGACATATTCTTGAAGCTACTCTTTAAATTATGGATTTTTATTGCATCTTCATATTTGTCCTCGGAGTGTCTACATTTCAGCTCTTCCTCTACTTGCCTTACAATACTTGGTCGGTCAGTTTCCTCCGACCGTGGGATCTGTATCATCATTTCATGTACTTCCGGAATAAACACATCATAATATTCGTCTGAATGATCATTAAAATTTATAGAAAACATGATTTTTAATATAATATATATCTAAAATATACAAAAAAAAAATTAAATTATGATTTTACAGCAGATTCTGGCAAATGTTCTTCAGCAGATTTTAACATTTCCTGTGCTGCCGTGACATCTTCGTGTTCTTTTAGATCAGGTTCGTTCTCTATTGTTGTTTTTAGATCTTCATATGCTTTCACTAACCTGGAATAAGCAAAAATGGTCACAGATGTTCATAACCTCTTTTTAACATTTAGTGCATAACTATACTTTAATTCGCAATTATAGATAAAATTTGATAAATAAATAATAAATAATGGTAAACGACATTCAATGTATTGGCTTGTAAATAGATCAGAATTACAAAAAACAGTAGTTGTAGGTTACCTACCTACTTCAAGTTGTCATTGCATATTATAATACTAATAATTATGATCACAAATAAGTATGTATAACTAAAAAGATATTAACCGTCTTTGACAATCAGGAATGATCATTAACGCCTCCTGTAATACTTCTTCTTGCTTCTTTATGTTGTACTCATCCGCATTCGAGTCTTTCAATTTCTGAATTCTCAATTTTTGACTGTCAGCTTCTTTCTCGTACACGACGTATTCTTTTGCGAGTCTTTTCACAACACCAGTTTTTATTTTAATTTGACGAATTCTCGGATCGGCCATAATAAAACATCAAATTGAAAATCCTATATTTCTGATTAAAGAAATATTTAAAAAAATTAAAAACACATGAAAAACGCCGCAACGCCACAAACACGAAAATGCACAGACGAAAATGACAGCCACTGGGTAGTGAAGTGCTACTTTTCACAATCGATGTATCGATATATCTTTAAAACTTTTTAAAATACCACCCATGGTGCACAACATTGTATATTTTCACATTTTTACTCTACTAATAATTTAAATAACTAAATTCATACACTCTCAGTCTCATATTAGACATAGTTAATTAAAACCTCATTAATAAATCTCGCGATCTCGTGTAGTTATTTATAATAGTAATAGTATTATAGTTGTAGTAAAATCAACGCGTCACTGGCCTATGTTTCAGTCATTTGCTCTTATTTTAAATTCATAATCTTCAAATTGAAGCACATTCCACCTACCTACCCCTAGTTATGAACTATTAATACTACTAAAATAATAGGTCGTATTTGATCGAATGGCAAATTCATTGTAATTTGAAATCATAAAAAAGTGGGGACTATCATTTCGAGCCTCTGAAAAACTACAATATTACTTAGTCGATTATTTGTAAAACAACTGACATCAGGAAATTTTTTAAAATAAAATAATTACAAGTTCAAATGGGACAGGACATGTAAATGGATAAATAATTAATTAATTAATTTGTCCAAAAAACATTAAAATTGTATGCTTAAAATTAGGTACGCGTTTATAAGGTTTAGTTACTTGGAAAGTAAATTCCCGTAATAAATTGTGTCAATAGGTCATTTCTTAAGTACTGACTTATCAATATTTTATAAGATTTACAAGA
The DNA here is from genome assembly GCA_948150575.1 of Tinea pellionella. Taxonomy (NCBI): domain Eukaryota; kingdom Metazoa; phylum Arthropoda; class Insecta; order Lepidoptera; family Tineidae; genus Tinea; species Tinea pellionella. The sequence continues at coordinate 2,661,447 of OX411259.1, read as the reverse complement.
TTATTGGCTGCCGAATTTTCTTATCAAATTTAGATCGAATTAGATTAAATCTATCAATATATTGTTGTTATCTTGTGACTGTTACCAGATCTGACTTAACTCTGGTTAAAAGAACAGGCACAGAGTGATCTCTTAAAATAACTATGGCACCTTTACGCGCTTTTGTGGGTGAGTATCTTATTTGATCAGTTTGTAAATAACGATTTTCTTTTAAATTCAAATAAATAAACTATATCATTTACACAATTTCAAATAAATATTAACTTTGTTATATGTACTTTGGTCGCTCAGTGCCTATAAGCACTATTAAATAGTGGTACGTAGACTGATGATGGTTATTTGTCCTGTCTGCCGTCCTGGGGTAGTACCACCACTTTCGAATGTAACACGCGTGAAGTGACCTTGTCGAGTTTCGGGAATAGTTCGAAAGTAGCCAGGTATAGCGAAAGGAGTGTGCACTGTCAATCCAGATGGTACATGCTCGTTTTCTCAAGCCGGCATAGTGGAGACGACTGCTGCTCGCATAGGTTTATCTGTAGTAGCAGTTGTTTCCATTCATGGATCGCACTCTAGCTTTACATCAGGCGGAGTGTAGTCCCATGCCGAGCTACAATAAAAAAAAAACTTTATACCTATATCTATCAGAGAGTGACAGACAGACTGATGATAGTTATAAGCTTAGTCTGCCGTCCTGGGCTGGGAGGTAACACCAGTGAAGAAGCCAGGTACACATTCGTCTCCTCAAGCCGACAAAGCGGAGGGGACTGCTGCTTATAGACGTTTAGTCACATGTCGAGCTACTATAAAAAACTAATAGTATTGATAATTAATCTTTAGCGCTGTTAGCATTGGCTGCGAGAGCACATCCGTCTTTGATAGAAACGAAAGCTGCAGATGATGTCTCCCTCTCGTTAGAACCCCAGCTAATTGGAGGATTCAATTTAGTCATTACTAGAGGTAAAATTAATTAAATATTGCATCTTTATAAAAACCTTAATATAAAATAGAATTATTTCTATTTTATCAAAAAGAAAATAAGTTTAAGGATTTGGTTTAATCCACCCATATGTTGTGGTCTTTTATTGGTTGGTCGGTGATGGTCCATTACTATATCTTTGAGTTTAGTGGTCAGTGCAACATTATAACATATCGCACCCATAAATCAAAACTAATTCAACTAAAAAAATCGCACTTCTCGAGATAACCTTATTTTTGGATTACTGATCAGAATATTTGCACTATGTCAACTCATTATTGAATAAATAAATAAATAAAGGTTTTGTGTGTAACGATCGAAAGAACCTTCTGGGTGTGTTTCGAAAGTGACACTCGTGAAGTGACATTGTCGCGTTTCGGGAACAGTTTGAAAGTAGTCAGGTATGAGAGGAGTGTGCACTATTAATCTCGATGGTGCACATTCGTCTCCTCAAGCCGGCATAGCGGAGGCGGCTGCTGCCTCTAGTATTACTGTAGTAGCAGTTATTGTTGTTCATGGACTGCACTTTAGCTTCACATCAGGCGAAGTCAGATGCCGAGCTAAATACAATTTAAAAAAGTTTATATTATATTATATTAAATATTAACACGTATTCTTAGACGATGAAAGAGAAGTAATCGGCCACGTAGGAAGAACTCTATTGGGCAACTTTAACTTTGAAAACGTAGAAGGTGGTGTCACAGTCATGGTTGGCAATGTCAACTTGACCGTGACTCCTTGGACTGAAGACGATGGAGACACTTATGGAGTAAGAATGAGTTGGAAAGCTGATACCAATACAAGACTTGAAGATTGTATTGATTTTGGTAATTATAATTTCATATGAATTAATAGCGCAACGTGGATACCCGGACAACCGGAAGGGTTCAACCCAACCCAAGTTCAAGCGACAACTTTTTAAAACTCAGGTTTACAATAGGTTATACTTAATAAATAATTTTAACATCTTTACGACTCTCTAGCACTATGTATTGTTTATTATGCATAGGAGTGTCGCGCGTTTTTACCCCCATTATTAAAAAATGTCCTTTTACAATCGTTTACTTATTGGAACGCATTTTTCTTTTAAATCGGTCCAAACACATGTGAAATTACCAATAATATGAGTACAAATTAACGGACAATGCCCGTTTTTGGGGCCACTTGATATGTAACAAAACATTATTCTAAAATAATATCTTATTTTTAATTAATTTATATCGATACATCACTTGGCAATCAATAGATAATGTTTAATTACATAAAAAACAGATATTACAATTATTAAAGCATTTAATATAATAATAACCTCAAATATTGCACCAGAAAAATCTAATTACTTAATAACCCGAGTGAAAAAATTAAATCTGATTGATGATAAGGAATGTAGGTTATTTTTCTACAAAGTGAACTAAAAATCATCGAGAAACTTGAGAAAAAAATCGTGGGGCCATTTCTCTTGGGCGAATGGGCATCCTCCTTTGATGTATGAAAACATTGAAACAGAAAATTAAATTATTAAATTAATAGTAGGCAGTCTCCATTTACCAAAAGTGTTTTATGAAATATTTATATAAAAATAGTTTTAATATTTGTGATATACGGCTTTTAATATTGTAATATTTATATCCTAAGTGCATTTTAAGTTAATTATGCGAGTTCTGTTGAATTTGTCTATTTTCAACCTCACTAATCTTTGTTTCAATAAAATACTGAAAGGAAATTTCCACTTGTAAGAATTTAGAATTAACATCTATGTCCAAATAAATCAGTTGTAAAAACACTATCGTAACTTGTATTTTTGTACTAATCTCCTTTAGAATTTATCAGAAAAGATTGATCGATGTTGTCAAAGATTTACATCTCAAAAATATTGATAACATGCGAAGCTGTTGAGTTAGCTAGGGTACATGCCTAGGGAGTTAATTAAAAATATATATATTATCACTGTTACATACAGGTTTCCACAAAGAAGACATCATGCTGAATATAGACCAACTTTGTATAGTTCGTGACTGAGATATTGCCCGCCCCGTTTCGTAGATCCGATCTGACCGGGCCGACATATACTCGTAAATATACTAAGCGATTGTATTATTATAGTCATTGTCATATTGTTTTCAGGTACTAAGAATTGGTATGGAGGACCGATGCAATTTGAACAAACCTTCCCTATTGAAATTTCTAAACAAACTTTTTCGGCTGCCGTCACTAAAGAAGAGGATAATGGTGCGATAAACGAGAGATATTGGCTCAATTCAGCTGGAGAATATTATTACATTTTACCCCAAGTTCCTTTATTTGTCGATTATGGAAATATATTGAATAATCACGTTTGTTTTGCGGCACAAATTGCACCACCTTACTCAAATGAAAGAAATCATACCGACTTAACCTACGATATTTGGTTCCATAGAAATGCGAAGGTCGCACATCGACATGCCGTCGAAACATACTTAGGCAAACCTTCTGGATTACCAGACTTTCGAATGGTGAAATATCCAGTCTGGTCCACTTGGGCACAATATTCTAGAGATATAAACGAAAACAATTTATTGGAATACGCTTATCAAATAACGGAAAATGGGTTTGAAAATGCACAGTTTGAAATTGATGATTTTTGGGAAGTATGCTATGGATCTCTCACGGTTAACGAGGAGAAATTTAATAATTTTTCGCAGATTATTAGAGAAATTAAAAGTTTGGGATTCCGTGTTTCTATTTGGATACATCCGTTTATTAATCAGGGTTGTGAGCCTTGGTATTCAGAAGCTTTGGACAAAAGGTACATAGATTTTACTAAATAGTTTATACGAGTATATTTACATAGCATCTACTTAATAAATTAAGTAGGTAAATGGATACTCTTGTGGTCTGAAAAAAAAACCCAGATGAACGTGGAAATCTTGCAGCAGGATCTTAGTCTATTAAGTGTAGTAAATGTTTACCTACGAATTTGTTTATTTTTAGCTTTCTAGTATTAAATGAGGAAGGTAGTCCAGATACTTCATGGTGGAACAGCAATGAAACAACAGCCGCTTATATTGACTTCACAAATCCCGAAGCAGCGGCTTGGTGGACAGGCAGAGTTCAGGAATTATTAAAAACATATAATATAGACAGTATTAAATTTGATGCTGGGGAATCTAGTTGGTCGCCACAGGTAACTTTAGCACAAGCTGTAAAAAGGCATATAACAATCTCTTTATCCACGTGTTACTCTATCAATACTAAAACTTAATTATATTAACGTAAATATATTTTATTTGTTAGTAACTTTTTAAAGATTTTCATCAAGAATCAAGCCGCAATGGACGCGTAAAATCGCTAACGCAAAAACGCTCACTCGCTGAGTTTAATGACCGCCACACTAGCCGTATATCAATCGTTGCATTCACATTGCTTGTTTTTGACTATTCAATTTTATTTTGCGTCTTTTTTTTAACAAACAATTTCATAATTTCAAAAATTAAAAGGAAATACTTTAAACGCACATCGCGAGTTTGTTAGCTGTCTTTCGCGCTGTAAAAAAAAATTATTTCAGTACCTATTAACTGTTGTGTTGTCCTTGTTTTGTTCTGGTACCTATGTATGTATGTATTATTAGATATTATTACTCATAATTCCGAAGATAAGATATTATTTTTGGATTTCCCTCAAAACATGACATTTAAAGCACCTACCTACTTGAAATGTTTTGATAAATAAAAAAAGATTTCTATTTAATTGAATATATATTTATTATTTATTCAGAGCAAAAATATTTATTTTTAGACTTTTATGAAAATAAGAGACAATTTTTATCTTATCGACAAGTGACCTCACTTCGCTGTTAGAGTGCAAAAGTGAAAACAACTGCTACGACAGAATAATTAATTATATTGACAGGGCACACTACTCTTGTTATTCCCCTGCTACTTCCAAGCTGATCTCAAAACGCACCTAGGTCACTTTACGGGTGTTATTTCAGACTAATGAATAATAATAATCATCAGACTACCTGCCACTCTTTGAATGTATTGAATTTTTTTAAAATTTTAGATTCCAGTACAATCTGGTGATATAGATCTTCATCCACATAATATTGTTGAGGCGTATGTAAGAGCTTGTGCCCAATTCGGAGATATGATTGAAATACGAACGGGTTCTAGGTAAGGCGGCGCGTTTTCTATACTTTTCTTTTTGTTATTTTGAGGGTATTCTATAAAAAATATTCTATAGAAAATTAGAAATAATAACATTGATATACCCACATCGAATAATATTTATGACTGCTGCCTGTAGTAGGAGTTGTTTCCGTCCATGAACCGCACTTTAGCTTTACATCGGGCGGAGTGTTATCGAGCTACAATAAAAAAGACTGAGCTAATAAGCTAGGTTTAAACCGAACGCTAACGTGAGGAGTGTGCCTTGTCAATGAATAGTGCATATTTGTCGATGGCGAGTGTTGTCTGCAACCATGATGAGATAATATAAACGTTGCTAAGAATAAAATTTTATTTCAGAACGCAAGATTTACCAGTATTTGTACGAATGGTAGATAGAGATAGCATATGGGGATTAACAAATGGCTTGTCTTCAGTCATAACATCAGCTCTACAAATGAATTTAAATGGATATACATTTGTACTAGCAGATATGATCGGTGGAAATGGCCTTAATTTGGCATATGAAACTTCTGTAGATGGACCCACTAAAGAACTGTTTATAAGATGGGTACAAGCGAATACTTTTCTACCCTCAATGCAGTATTCATTCGCTCCATGGAACTTTGATGATGAGGTAATAATACCTAGATTAATATTTTTTATGATAAAAATCATGTGGTCTGCAATTAGCGAACGGTAGTCCAAATCCGGACCGCGAAAGGTAACAATAGTAGGTATCACAGGTAAGTATCGCCAACTTATTTTTTTTTTAGCGCGCAGTACCAATATACCTTAGTACTTACCCTATAAAAATAGAAGTACCCACAAAATCCCTACAAATAAATAAAGATTTGAATCCCTAATAAATCTAATTTTAAAATGCGTACAAACAATAATGTTAGCTAGCTTATGAAAACGTGATTAGATGCATTAATTTAACAATCAACAAGTCAGTTAATTATTGTCAACTTTTTGCGCTATAAATATGATCTGGTTTATGCAAATTTCTATTGTAATCGCTTAAACGTTTAATTTTAAATGTTTATTTCCTTATGCTATATTAACATTTCAAGCCAAGATTTAGTAGATCTGATAGAACTGCTTTATAATTTTTCACGTGTATTTTATGCTTACTGTTCAAGAAGGTGTTACGTCATTCAGCCCTAGATCCTAGGGCATAAATGTGTAATTTGTGTGTAAACGTGTAAAAATAAAAATACTTTCGTGAAAGCCCAGTGGCTCTTTATGCCGTAAGATACAACAAAAAGTAATAAAAAAATCAATAACAAATAAAAATATTGTTAATTGACATTATTATACAAAATAGTTCCAGCTAGGTCCTGCCCAAGTATTATTCAGTTTACCCTGATTACTTAGTGGATAATATACTCATCGTTCTCCGGTTGAGTGGTAACCATGTCCCAGGTCCAAAAATATTTTTTTCCCAGGTGTTGGTTTTGGGTATGTTTAAAGACACCTTAAAAAACCTTTTTTTTTTTCAGTCAATTTTCATTATATTCTTTTTATTGTAGCTCGGCATGTGACAACACTCCGCCTAATGTAAAGCTAGACTACGGTCCATGAATGGAAACAATTGCTACTACAGATATACCTGTGCTGGCAGCAGTCGCCTCCACAATGCCGGCTTGAGGAGACGAGCATGTACAATCTAGATTGACAGTGCACGCTCCTCTCATTATACCTGGCTACTTTCAAACTATTCCAGAAACGTGACAAGGTCACTTCACGGGTGTTACATTCGAAAGTGGTGGTACTACCCCAGGACGGCAGAATGGACAAATTTAATGATAAATATATACATATATTTGTTTGCAGTCTTTGTAGTCAAGGTATGAATATACATAATCTTATTCTTACAGACAGTTCAAATCTGCAAGAAATATACAGAATTACATGCAACGTATGCAGAAGAGATTTACAACGCAATGAACGCTTCTGTTAATAATGGAAATCCTGTCATAGCTCCTTTGTGGTGGGCTGATCCTGATGATGAAGTTACCCACAATATTTGGAATGGTACGATCGCATCTCTAAATAAAAACTGTTTCAACTCAAAGTTGCGCCTTTTCGAGATAACGTCTTGGGTCTCTGATTCGAATTCCTTTACTATAATCAGCCGAATATGCAAAACTACCTGTTACTGCTACTACAGAAATTTTTGCAGACAGCAGTCGCTTCCGACTTAAGGAGTCGAATTGGCACCATCAGGTTATACCTGGTTACATTCAAACTGATCATTTCACGGATGTTACACTTAAACCTAACCCAGGACTCGTAGAAATTATATATTTATTGTAATATAAAATAAGTTTATCTACAATATAATAATGCCTGCATTAAGATTTACATTACAATACATAAAATACTTTTTTTCCTTAGAATTCCTACTCGGAGAAAGAATTTTAGTCGCACCAGTCTTAGATGAAGGGGCAATTTCCCGTGACATCTATTTGCCTGAAGGTATATGGTTTGCTGAAGGCGATGAAGAACGGATATATGAAGGTCAACAATGGCTCTACGATTACCCTGCACCTTTGGATACATTACCTTATTTTATTAGAGAAGAATCTAGTGTAGCAGCTGCCTCTAGCTTAACTGTAGCTTTGACAGTGATTATGTCAGCTGTATTATTAAATTTTGTTTTTTAATTTATAGCTTGTTTTAGTGCAACTATCAACTGAGGCGTCTCGTTATAGATGCGTATGATTGATTGGTGATTTGCCCACAAGCCCGTAAACCAGATTGTATACATATTGATGCGGTCCAATCATTTCTTGATTATTTCTGAGATATTTTTTTTATTTTTTGACATTTATTAGTCTAATGTCTATATAACATTATGATCATACAAATAAACATAGAAACATAATTTTTTTTATATGTTATTATTATTTATGTTGGAATTCCAATTTCTTTGTATATCTCTTAGGCCACAGACAATAAGCTGTGTCTATGGATTTGAATATAATTTTTCATATGCATCTGTATGGTGAGCCGCGTCGGTAAATTAGTCGCTCTTAGTTATTTCATAAGTTGTTAATAATAAACTTAATTTATTGCTTTAATAATGAAGAATTTTATTTGATTTTTTTTTATTGTAGCTCGGCATGTGACAACATTCCGCCTGATGTAAAGCTAGAGTGCGGTCCATGAATGGATACGACTGCTACTACAGAGAAATCTCTACAGGCAGCAGTCGCCTCCACTATGCCGGCTTGAAGAGACGAGCTTGTACCATCCAGATAGTGCACACTCCTCACGTTATACCTGGCTACTTTCAAACTATTCCTGAAACGCTCTTTTTTCATTTATACATACATTTCAAGCTACTATGCTAAACGAAACATCTGCTGATATTATTCACCTTCGCCAAGCTAGCTTATAAGAACTAATTTGTCATAGTTGATTTCGGAACGTGAGTCTTCTACATAGGTGTTACACTTGAAAGTTGTGTGATGGTACTATCCCAAGACGGCACATAATTCGGTCTGCCTACCTCTTTTAATTGACTATATTAACCATAGACATTAAACGACTAAAGTTAGATTACTGCCGGAAATTCTGCGATTTTGAACACGGGTCTCTCGGTCTCGTTTAAAAAAATATTCTACTAATTTTATCTCAATACCAATTTATAACAAGAATTAATAATGAGATTTGTTTTTCGGAAAGATTAAAATGATATATATATATTTATTTGTTTTATTTTATGATTTTTTAATCTTCAATATCACTAGAAAACTAGGCATTTGTAAATACTTAATTTAATAATAACAATAGGCTATATTGAAAATTACTTAATCGGTATTTAGTAGAGGTATGACAAGTCGAAGATGGATGAGGCAATTAATTAATGGGAATTCTTAAATGAAACAATATAACTGAAGGATATTTTGTTTACAACTATGAACCACTTCAGGATAGATACGAGTAATTACAGGTTCTTGAGATTAGATTTATTGTTTGGCTTCCGTTACGGCTGATCGAATAAATGGGTTTGATTAATATTATGGATGCGGCGCAATAAGGAATACTACAGTCAGGCCTGATGATGGTTATTAGTAGTGATGCAACGGATAGTTGTTTAGCCGGATATTCGGCTAACATTGTGGCCGGGTGGCCGGATATTTGGCCTTAGAATATCCGGCGGTACTTTGCTGTTTGGTGCAGCACACGAAGCACGATGCACGAACGATCGGGTGGACTCGGTTCAATTTCGGGGTTTTTAACAGTACCCAAAATTAACAAATTTTGCCAAAATCTATCAATACTCCGCCTGATATAAAGCTAAAGTGCGGTCCATCAAATCCGGATCCGGATAGTTGCCGGATATCCGTTGCATCTCTAGTTATTAGCCCAGTCTGCCGTCCTGGGGTAGTACCACCACTTTCGAATGCAACACGTGTGACGTGAGCTTGTTGCGTTTCGGGAACAGTTTGAAAATAGCCAGGTTTAACGGGAGGAGTGTGCACTGTCAATCTGGATGGTGTATCCCCTCAAACCGGTATAGCGAAGGCGACTACTTCCTGTAGAAATTTCTCTGTGAAAGCTGTTGTTTCCGTTCATGAACCGCACTCTAGCTTTACAACAGGCGGAGTGTTGCCACTCACCGAGTCACTATAAATAAGTGGGCATATCCATACAATGCTAGCATAGTATTAATTAGAAGAAGATACACTCAAGTTGATTGCCATCGTCGGACACTTTTTTGCACTCCATTGTATATGACGCCATCGACAATTAAGTGATTTCAAAGATAAGTAAGTAATAGGAAATACATAATAACAGACTCGGCAAGATCGACCGCAGTCATATTTTAACTCGATGATGGAACTGCATAGGCTAGGAATATGTAAGTGTTTTAAATAGGTGAAAAGTGTTGTTTTAGGTGTTTTATTAATTATTTCAGTGTTAAAAGTCCTGAATTAGTGAAGACAAGTTTATAAATGTGCACAGTCGTATCCATGAGCCGGCATAGCTGAGACGATGTTTTGTATGCACATTTCTTCGTGGTAGCAGTTGTCTCTACTGGTGCACTCAGTTTAACACCAGGTGGAGTGCCGAGCTACTGTAAAAAAAATTACTTTCTTACTGTCACAGACTTCTTTATTAACACACAAATTATTTTTGTTTTTAAAGTTTTATTTTTCTTCAGTGTTTGCAGCAGTACTCGCATCTGTTTGTAGTATAGATGTGAGCTTATTAAACTCACCAAATCTATCAGCAAGACTTGAAAATAATCCTTTTGGAGGACTCAATTTATTATTGCAAAGGAGTAAGTAAATTTAAAAAAATAATGTTGCGTATAAAGGCGTCAAATCATCAAATATAATGAGTATCCGATACTGGGTAGCCTCTGCCTACCCCGATATGACACCGGCGTGAGTCTATGTTACGTATGCACCTACTGTAGAAATGGCGTTAGATGAAATAAACTAAAATTAAACACAGATATCATCTGGTCGAAACTACACTTCGCCCGATGTTAGTGCGGTCCATGAACGAAAACAACCGCCTCCGCTACGCCGGCTTAAAGGTTTGGCACCATCCAAGATTTATAGTGTACACTCCTCTCGATATACCTGGTTACTTTCAAACTGAACCCGAAATGCGACAAGGTCACTTCACGAGTCTTCCATTCGGAGTTACTTAGCTTAGAACTAAAAGAAGGAATTCATATAGATAAATAAATATTGCGTATTAATTTTTTGGATGTAAATGTAGATGGAATAACAGAAGTACTAGCTGTAATCGGTCGCCGGACAGGAGCAGTCAAAGATGTAGTGCAAAACGACGATGTGGTACTGCAATTTGCTAACGATACAACTGTTAGAATTAATATAGACCAAGTCAACGGTGGTAAAGGTCAAGTATTTACTTTAACTTGGGAAGCACCTAAGAATGTACGACTTGAAGATTGCGTTAATCTCGGTAAGTTATGCCAAACTACTTTTTTTTTATATTTTTGCATCTTTAATAATGAAAATTTGACCACACCTAAAGTTAAGCTTGAGTGCGGCCCATGAACGAAAACAACTGTTATCATAGAGAAATTTATTGTATACAGGCAGCAGACACAGTAGTGGTATCATTTCAGGACGGCAGACTGGGCTAATACCATCAGTCTGCCAACAAATAACTGACACGATCTTTGAGAAAACTTATTAAACCTAACTAAAGTAATAAAACTTAGACTTTTTTAAATGCCTATATTAGCTAGTACTTGTATCATAGGCAGTTACCTATGGGCCACCACCACAAGAGTTACGCCACCACACCACAAAAAAAATTAAATCGATAAAGGCTCAGTAGAAACAAAAAAATACCGAGTTTTGTTTTAAACTTTGTGTTAGCCAACTTATTTAGTTGTTCTCTTCTTTACCTTGACCTTAATAGAAACTTTCAACAATTTCACAATTTGAGGGCTTCCACAACATGCTCTGCCTATGGGCCGCCGAAGTCTAAATCCCGCGCTGGGCCCTGAGCGTCCATCGTACATATAAATTACATTGGAACCGATCAGCGAGATTCAAAGATAGGTCTCATAGATTGTGAGTTCACGCCTTCTACCGTTAGGCCTCGGCCGCTCATTAAATTGATTCAATACAATGTTAACAAATCGGAGAGAGATTGACAAAAGAAATACAACAATTTACTACAGGATACTAGATGATCATTATTATAATTGCTCGGTTGTCATGTGAATGGAGCTATCCTTTAATGAACCATGTAATTAATATGGTTAGTACCTACGTGCTATTAGAAAAATGGCAACTATAAAACAATGCTAATATTCTAACGAGAAAAATCTTTGTCCGAATAAGATTAGTCGATCTGACGATGGGAGTCTAGCTCGATTACGAAATGTACATACAGTAGAACTTAGCGATTTTTCAAAAATAATTTTCGGCATATTAAAATGCTAAATTTGTTTGTTTAATATTTTTAATACGTTAAAAATAAATAGATAAGGGTTTGTTTTGCTTGTATTAATTGTGGTGATAAAGAAAAATAGTAATATGTGACATGAAATCATTAGTCGTAAGAGCTGCCGATGAAAATATAAAATAGAAGAATCTAGACGTGGTTAGCAGTTAGAGTATCCGTGCACAAGGTGGATGACGTGGGTTCAATTCCCAATCAAGTTGTGGCGGGTTGATTATTTTTCATCATAATTTAATAATGTAGGTATAATAACGTTACTTATTAAATTTTATAGGTACAAGACATTGGTATGGAGGTCCACAGCAAAAGCGCCAGTATTGGCCAATAGAAAAACTAATACTACCAGACTATTCTTACGTGACAAAAGAAGCGGACAACTGCGCTACCTCAGAACCTTATTGGTTAAATTCTGAAGGAATTTTCTATTACTTCGACAAAAAAGTCCCACTGTTCGTTGATCAAAATGACTTGGAAAAGAACGCCGCTTGCTTTGTAGCACAAATAAAACCTCCTTATTCGAATAAAAGAGAAAGCAATGAATTATCATATGCCATTGGTATTTTTGAAGATGTGAGAAAAGCTCATGAATATGCAGTCGACAACTATTTGGGTAAACCAGCAGGAATACCTGATGAACGTATGATAGCTTATCCAATTTGGTCAACGTGGGCTAAATACAAAACAAATATAGATGATGAAGTTGTACAGAAATTTGCTGATGAAATTTTGGCAAATAACTTTCAGAACAGTCAGTTTGAAATTGATGATCTGTGGGAGGTTTGTTATGGATCTTTAACGATTGACACATCAAGGTTTCCTAATATGAGAAGTACGGTGCAAAATTTGAAAAGAAAGGGCTTCCGTGTGACCGTTTGGGCACATCCGTTTATCAATAAAGGTTGCGAACCTTGGTACAGTGAAGCTAAACAAAAAGGGTATGTAAAGAAATCTTTAAATATGAAAATTAATGTTTATTTGTTTTGTTTCGGAACTATTTTACCAGACTAATTAAAAAATTTGCGTTAGATACCTCGTTTATTATTCAAATAAAGTTTTGCTTTTAAATAACGCGAATGAAACATCGATCATAAACCGGAAACGGAAGTTTTCAATCTTATAAAAGATACTCTAGGGAAACAGAAATAGGAATGATTAACTTATAATATAAAATTGAAAAGAAAAAGTTTTGTAATCAAGCTACCATACATATTTTATGCACGCTTGGCTGATTTTGAGCCTTAGTTTAGAGACTTTAGAACACGAGTATAAAAATGCAACTAGTTATGATAAGTAACGAATAAAACGATCTGCCAAGATATGTAGCACTTCTAAATTAGTTACTTAATAGCTTAATACATAAAATCAATATATTCAGATACCTGGTATCATCAGAATATGGATCAGTAGAGACCAGTTGGTGGAATGATAATGAGACCACCACAGCTTACATTGATTTCACCAAACCAGAAGCAAGGAACTGGTATTTAAGCAGATTGAAGCAGGTTCAGGATGCAACAGGAATTGACAGTTTTAAGTTCGATGCTGGTGAATCTAGTTGGTCACCACAGGTAGAAACTTATTTGATATCCTCATTAATAATGTTTTTTAAACTGAATACACTCGACCTGATGTTAAACTAGAATGCGACCGTTGGTGTACCTAGGCTTGGGCTTTTTAGTAGTCTTGAGATGACTTCCTTTTGAAGTTCTATCACTTTTTTTATTGTAGCTCTGCATATGACGACACTCCGATATACACTGATGTAAAGCTAAAGTCCATGGACAGAAACAACTGCTATTACAGAGAAATCTCTACAGGCAGCAGTCGCCTTCGCTATGCCGGTTTGTGGAGACGAGTATGTACCATCTAGGTTAATACTGCACACTCCTCTCGTTATATCCGACTACTTTCAAACTGTTTCCGAAACGCGACAGTCACTTCACGGATGTTACATTCGAATGAGGTGGTACTACCCCAGGACGGCAGACTAACCATCATCAGTCTGCCTACCATTCTTCAGGCAGCATTCCCCTTCCCTGATTTCGAAACTATGTCACTTTACAGGTGTTACACTTGAAGCTATTAATAATTTCTTTTGTTTCAATTATGGTTTACCTCTTGTCAGATAACTGTAAATTTTCAGATCCCAGTACTGAGAGGTGATATTCGAGATCAACCTGGAGTTATAACAGCTGACTACGTAAGAGCTGTAGCACAATTTGGACCACTAACAGAAGTGCGATCTGGTTATAGGTAATATGTTTTTTTTGCACCTAATCCCGTTTGAAGATGAAAACTATACAAGTATTAAAATATATTAAAGAACAATTGCGAATACTCTGGCCTCCAAATTAAGATGCTCAGACCCGAAACAAATATAGTATTTACCAGCGCCGGATTTAGACTTCGGCGGTCCATAGGCAGAGCATGTTGTGGAGGCCCTCAAATCGTTTGTGGTTAACTGTTGAAAGTTTCTATTAGGGTAAAGAAGAGAGCAACTAAATAAGTTGGCTAACACAAAATTTAGAACAAAACTCAGTATTTTTTTGTTTCTACTGAGCCTTTATCGATTTAATTTTTTTTTTTTTGTGGTGTGGTGCCGGCCCATAGGCAACTGCCTATGTTGCCTATGCTTAAATCCGGGATTGGTATTTACTGTAAATTGAACATAGGGCCTGCAGAGTAACCGATATTTACAGAACCCAAGACCTCCCAATCTTCGTACGAATGATCGACAAGGACACCTATTGGACATTCGAAAACGGTCTCCCAACTCTTGTCACAACACTATTACAAATGAATATGAATGGATATTCACTAGTGTTGCCCGACATGATCGGCGGAAATGGATACAATGAACCACCAAGCAAGGAGTTATTTATTCGTTGGTTACAAGCAAATACTTTTATGCCGAGTCTACAATATTCTTATGTACCATGGGATTATGATAAGCAGGTAATTTTTACAGTAATATTAACAAAAAGGAAACCTACATCTCTTTGATCTAACCACCACTCGAATAAAATTTTCAGGAAAAAACATGATTTTTTAATTATTATTATTTTATATACATAATCAAAAGCTGAATTTGTTTAAAATTATGAGAAAAATTGATCAGAAAATTAACAACGCACGCGACAGATAACTTAATTATTAACCGAATAAAAGATTTTATGCGGCTTACTATGGTGTTTTGTAGTAATCTCCGCTCATTCTAATAAAACATGTTCACACGAAACCTAAAACAATCAATATTAGTTTTATAGACTCCTTTTAAAAACAACTATTGGTTGATTTGCGAATTAGGGTGCGATTTTGTACTAGGATAGTAACTTTTACCTTTTCAGACAATACAAATAAGTCACAAATTCACGGACCTCCACGCAAAATATACTCCGCAAATCATAGCGGCGTGCAAGAAAGCGGTTGCAGATGGATCCCCTGTCAATCCACCAATTTGGTGGATAGCACCGAACGATACTACTGCTCATGATATTTGGGATGGTAATTTAATTAAATTTTTACCGGAGTTCAGTGGATTAATGTACCGGTCAGAAAAGACTTCACATGATCGCCACCAATATCTCGGCTTGATGAGTGTGCACTGTACAGGCTAAGGATGCTATGTTTAGCTGTTTTTAAGCTAATAACGAAATAGGACCACTTAAAAGTGGCAGTACTACCACAAAACTTATCAACTAACATTAGTCTGTCTACCTACCACTCTTTAAAGACACATTACTGACCTGAAGTTAGGTACCGAACGATCAAAGTACAAATAATAAAGTTACATTAGTAGAGGCCAAGATACTTAAACGCTTCATATATTTTCAGAATATCTCTTAGGGGAAGATATTCTTGTCGCTCCAGTGTTAGAGAAAGGGGAAACGAGCCGTGACATCTATCTGCCAGAGGGCCGTTGGTTAGCCCAAGGTGACCCCAAAAAAGTTATGGCAGGAGGAGATTGGTATAGAAACTATCCAGCACCTTTGGATACACTACCTTATTTTATTAAAGTTTAAATAAAACAATTACGAGACAATGAATAAATTATATTTATTATTAATATTTTTTGTTTATTTTAAAATTCGAAATCTTTATTGTATGTCACAATTTCACAAGGAAAAAAAACAAATTCAATGTGAAACTTAATGCGTGTGAAACTATAAGTGCTACTTGCCTGTGACTTACAGACTTTTAGCTCTACGGCAACGAAAATATCTTCTATATGAAAGTGGATTCATCGAGACGAGATTATTAAAATCTAGCTTTCTTTGCACTGCACTTTCTAGTTTCGATAATATATCATCTACCTGAAACTCATTAAAATCTCTATACGGGGCTTTCAATTCATCCCATTCATCACTATGTAAATGCTTTTTACAAATTCTGCCATTAGAACCTACATAGATCTTATGTTTATACAACAAAAACTCCTTTATACAATTTGGCAATAAAAGTCGTTCTTTGTTTTCACAGCCCTTAAATAAACAATGACGTGAAGTCGAAGCGACCCGTCTATATTTTAAAGAATTAATTTTGTTTTCCTGCACCCGCTCTTTTTTTGTCACAACTACTACTGGCAATTCCTGCTGTTCAGAAATAGGAGGCTCTACTACCATATCGCCAACATCAGTAGGTGTAATCATTTTACTGTCGACGAAATAAAGTTTTGGGTTTTTAATCTCTCTCAAAGCTACCATCCAGCAAGCTCGACAAACTTTATCTAAGCGCTCAACCTGGAAATATTTAACATCAACTAAATCAAATAATGAGTCCGCTCCGATTAGCTACTACTACTGATGGGTCACTGCTTGCTCAACAAAGACATGTTCAGCGACAGAGCCAACCCCCTATTAAATGTGTTACATGCATGTAGGGTTGCCATCAGTCCGGGTTTCCCCAGATCAGTTCTAGTTTAGAGGGCATCCGGGCGGGGCTTCATTTGTAGTCCAAGTTTAAAAATTTAAAGTCTTGGGCCGCCGGCGACACACGCACTGTGCCCGCACCCCACGATGAACCGACTCTCTAAATTCACCGTCCCCCCCTTTTTTATTTCACTATGTTTAAAAAACCCTGATGACATGTCCAGGTTCTGGGCTCTAAAATTCGGGGTTTTCACGTGTTGTCCTGGTTGCCAAACGTTACAGATGGCAACTCTACGTGCATGAAGTTACCTAGTTACATTTCGAAATCAGTTTAGAAGTAGCAGCTTGTTCTACATCTTCACAAGAAGAGTTTGGTTCACATTGCTCTCTCCAAGCCAGTGATTGTTGCCTGAAGATATTTTCACTGTGGTAGCTCATGGATCCCACACTAGCAAACCCATCACTCATAGAAAACAATTTTTTTCCAACACAGTACACACACATACAAATTGTGCAACAGTACCAGTCCTAGTAAGAACCATGCCAAACTTAAGAGCAAAGGTTTATGCCCCAAATAACCCAGTCATTAAAATTTAATAAGGATATTAGTGTTATAACTGACCTGATGAGCAGGAATCCATCTTAATATATTGTTCCTTTGTGGACAATCCAGAGGCACTTTGTGAGTTAGACGATGTGTTAGTGATATGCCACATCCAAAACACACATTATTATGCCCAAATGCAGGAGGCATGACTTTTTGAGGATAAATATTTGATGACAATCGTTCTTCCAATAATACAAAACATTCATTACATATAATAGATAATGGAGATATCTGAAACGGATAAAATATGTAAAATAACATTTCGCCATCTACATTTACGTGTAATTAAGTCATGTAAACTTACCGGTGTAGGCATTATCCAAGCCCGTAGGAGAGTGAGCACCTGCTCGCTTAATTCTTCAACATTGTGTCTTCGCAAATTCTTTCTTAAAAACAAGCAGCAATTAACACATTGCAAGAGTTTGTGTTCAACACTACGAGGCGAGGACGGCATTTTTTCAAAAATCCAATACTCGAGAAACAAAAGTGCAATGATAATATGAATCGTAGACACAGGTCAACTTAACTTAAAAACACGTAAAGTATAACTCTGATTAA
Source organism: Tinea pellionella (assembly GCA_948150575.1). Classification (NCBI taxonomy): domain Eukaryota; kingdom Metazoa; phylum Arthropoda; class Insecta; order Lepidoptera; family Tineidae; genus Tinea; species Tinea pellionella. Next base: position 2,643,324 of record OX411259.1, on the reverse strand, counting down.
AATAATAATTATGTGTTTTTGTAAAACACACAGCATCTATGAAGAAGCTATCCTTGATTTTTCTGTTTATCTAGCCTAATTTGTACATAAATCAACATATTTACCTTAATTGATGAATACTTATCCTTTTAATTGATCTATCACCACGCCAGGCGATACCTCTTGTCGCTTCACTAGAAACGTCATAGCGTTTTTGATTTTTCTTGAGGCCGGTTGTACAAATAAAATATTTTACAATATAAATGTAAATACGCGAAATTACTGAAATATTCTTCATATAGTTTTGTTAGTAAGTATTATTTCTTACTTTGGTCGCTGGGGTAAATCATAATCGGTAGGAAATGGCCGATGAACATGGTGAGGAGGCTGGTTGATACAAAAAGAATACTCATAAATGTTCGTCATCTGAGGAGAACATTCCAGCCTAGGACGTTCAGTCCACAGAACTAAGTATACCCTGGTTCAGTCTAGAACACAACTTGCGCAACAGGTAAGTCAACTTACTGATTTGGTAATACAAAGGATGCTGATTCTATTGCATCAGGTACTGAATATCAGTTTTTAAATAATCCAGAGATATATGAAGAATTCAGTAAGTAAAAGAATAAGATAAATAAATAAATAAAATAAAAATAAAAAGGTTATATCAAAAGTAAATGAAAAGAGGGTAGAAATATAATCTGACTACCTACAATTTAATTCTCCAAACTGGAAGGCTGTGTAATACAGTAAGATATTAAAGCCATATTTGGCTGCCTTGGGTTTCACTGAACTAAAGGTGAACACAATTAAACAATTTATATAAGAGTGACCATGGTCTAGCGGTAGAGGGTGATATCTCACGATCGATACAACCCATATTGAAGTCTCACTGGATGCTGGCTGGTAGTACTGTGTATGTACTTTGGTCGCTCAGTGCCTGTGTTATAGACTTAAAAAAAAAAAAAAAAAAGAAACATTAAAAGTATAATGATAATAAATAAATGAAATAGTAAAAATAAATTAGTTAATTATACAGATTCCCTTGCAGATAGCTTATCAATCCAATACTCAATTTTGCTGCGAAGGGGCTTATAACAGGTGGTCGATTGGGCACATTCAGAACAAGAAAACTTAAACAATAACAATTTATTTCATAAGTTGTTATGAAAGCTTTACTAATAAATAGGAAGTTATGACATTTGTTAAGAGATATCCCTTTCAATGAGTTGCATTTATTTAAAGCGCTAAGCTAAATTTGTTAGCTCTTCAAGTGGAATACAATACTGGTTGAGAGATAATAAGAATAGATATTTTGTAAATAAAACAAAACCACTGAAGAGTGATATTACAAGGTTACCAAGTTATAGACTAATAAAAAATAAGAGTGACTTCTTATTTAGAATAAATTTAATAAGAATAAGCCTTTATAGGAATAAGCAATAAAGTAACAAGTAACAGTAAAACTAAAAGTAAGAAGCAAAGTGGCTATGCTAGCTTCATAAGTCTTTGTTAACAAAGATATTGATCTTGAAAATAATCTTGATCAGGTCAATAGGGACAAACCCTACCTCAATAGATATCTCAATGAAAATAGAAGTGCAACATTTGAAATTTAGGAAGTGCTCCTTATACTAGAACTATGTTTTTGATCCAAGATGTTCCTCATAAATAAAATAATAATGATAATAATATGGCGACATCAGACCCGTATTTGATCTCAGAGGTCTCGATCAATACATAAAAAACAAACATTTTGGAATGGCATCACAGATTACCGTTGTTGATTTTTGTAATTGCAGGACACAAGCATATTTTTATATACCAATATTTGGAGATATATAGGTATTTATTTTCTAAAGATTGTTTACAAGAGAGACATACTACAATTGATATGCCGACCCTTCGGCCTCTCTTCTATTCCCAGAATTTTACAGCCTAAAAGATTGGATTGCAGAAATCCTATGAGCAAGAGCATATCAGCTCTTACTATATTTGGATGAAAATGAAATTCGTCAACCAAGACCATTTCAAGTTAGTGACTCAGGTTGCAGAAACCATAAGTCGCTTGGAGTATCCAGTGTGCTAAAAGTCCATCAGTTCATCTGACTGATGGTTAAGTCCCTGAATCAAAATGCAGCACTTTTTTCTGCACAAGAAAAAGGGCGACGCATTTTTTAATATCAAATGCAGCAGATGCAGGTTGGGTTGCTCATCTGGACAACATACGTGACACACTTTAGCACCATATACACTAGAGGCAGACAAGGTTGCTTACCTAACTAAATACGCACTTTTTAATATGATGCAGCAGATGCTAACTGGGTTACTCACCTAAGAAACCATTGAGATATTATACTAGAGGCGCAAACCCCATACATTTGACATGAAAAAGCCGTAGGCCGTTTTAAACGATTTGACAATGTCAATCTTAGTGTTGCCGGTATAGTTAAAAATTTTCCCCACACTAATTTTTTTCAGTGTCGATTATATTCTATCTAGAGGCATGCATTTTCAGCTAAATAAAATAAAGTTCAATGTTTTAATTGTTTAATATAAGTTGAAATTATTCTTTCTTAAAAATAAAATATTTATTTTTTTTATATTATAATACGGGTTATGGGAAACGATGTTTTACTAGCAACACTAAATATAAAAAATATCCCTGATTTTATTTGTTTTTTTGTTGTTTAAGGACAATATAGATGTTGAAAGGATATATTTACGTGTGAAACGTGATCCCGCTTTTTTTGTTGTGCATTTGGGATCGAGAATTGCACGTTTTCACCACATATTTGCCCATTATGAGTTTATATACGTCCTGTCAAATACCAACTGACAGAAAGCTTAATTATGGCTGTGGGCAGATCTTCACTCGCCTCACGTTGGGAGCGTTATTGCGCCTCTAGTATATATCTCAATGTAAGAAACATCCATCTTTCAAAGAGATGAAAGGTTTACCAGAGAGGATGGCATTCAAACACGATGGGATGTTTTGCATATGATACCACTATAGACAACGTCTAAGAGATTCTCACATACTAGTTCAGAACTCCTTACATACTTAGTGGTAACATCCGAAACAAAGGCGCGCACACTCTCTGGCGTTACGAAAATTAACTCGCAAATTATTGACATTAGCAGTACAGACATTGTCAGCCTTTTTACCTTCCAGGAAGGTACATGAACATTATCGACGTGTAAGAGTGCAGTTTATCTGTCTATTTACTGAAATAAATGAATTGAATTGAATTGGCTTATTGCCTCTCAAGAGACTTCCAATTGATGGAAGAGCAATGATAGAGACTACACAGATCATATTGCGAAAATGGGACAGACCCATAATAAAATTGTTCGCATCAACACAAACCAAAATTATGCCAAGACATGTGACACTAGACTTGGGTTTTTGTGATATTTTTTATTCGTCAGTGGAATTACTAGCCATCTCCCAACCTCAACTCATGAATATGAAGCCATTTAGTCACTGCAAGCAAATTTACATAATATTAGCAGAGTGGCATCAATGTTTTTTTTTTTTTGACTGCTGGATCTACCGATGACAGCTTTGGAACCATCAATATTAATTACCTACTAATAACCTACAGATGGTTTTAATAGACAATACAACATGTTCACATCTTGCTCAGGTAGACAGATTATCACGGAGAGTATAGAAAGGTTGGGGGCTGGACAGATTAAATATTAAACTAAATTGTGATAGAGAGTTTTTACAATAGAGTTGGAGACTATCTAATTCATGTACTTATAGAATGCCAATTAAATGGTGGCTTGGTTAGTATCCTAAAAATAATATTATAAGAGTTCCTCTAGGAGGAGTTGCAGATTTTATCAAGGCTAACAGCTATGTTTAGAAGATAATTATCATATAAACTAATTTATTAAACAAAGAGGCATATCGACTTATTGTTGTAATCTGTATAAGTTGTTCAGAATTTTTAAATCATACAAATACTTAAAGCAATCTCAATTGCGGGATTTATATGATTCCATTATGGGAGACAAAATTTATATTTGACTAATTTAAACACCACAGAAAGATCCTCTTTTTGACATATTCAGAAGAACCGCCATTGTTCTCTTTCTATCTTTTGGACGCAGAGTTCATGATTTATCATAATTGCATATCTCTAGAGACAAATTAATTCATTCAGACCATGATACAATGGTCTGATTATATGGCCAGATCTTGGCTCTGCTCTGCAGACGCAGATGGTTAGTTACTTTCTGAACATACAGTATTAAGTGTTTAACATAAATAAATTAATAGAAGCATCTAAGACAAGAAAAGGAAGATTTAAGTAATTTATTTTACACTAGCAGTGTTGCTATGTGCGGTCTACTGCTTTTTATTGAATGTACATATTTATTGTTCGAGAACTCACTTCGTACTGATAGATAAGACTAAAGAAGCATAGACAGATGCTCATCAGTTAGTGTAAGAATAGCATTGGCTTCATGTGGCTGGGCAGAAAATATACCAATCAATGATTTACGGATCAGAGGAAATTTGGAAGATTTTATAGAATTGTCAATATTTTTTACTGTTGACCTACATAAAAAGAAAAGGGGAAAGAAAATTATTATTATTTTCAAATCTTACTAGTATATGTAACTACTTTAGATAAATTCTGAATTACCTTAAGGTGGGTATAATAATAGCTTTCCTTTTCTTACTGAAGATTAAATTACTTTTATGTTTTGATTTTGAATGTAATCTATGTGAAATAGGTTATCTATCGAAAAGTTTTTAATTTCCTAATATTTGTTTATGTTGGTGTAATATAATGAAGTATTATATTAAGGTCATGTCACTGGACATGTACCTCACATGCAAAATAACCAAGATAATTCACAACCAGCACTAAATGTCCTTGTGGCAGATAGTATTACAGAAGATGGTACAGGGCATAATAATATGGCATGTAAGGTTTGCAAATGTGTTATCTACTCATCCGTTGTCACTAGTCAGAGCTTCACCCTGTGACGGGTCATATTTAATTTTAACAGGTATCACATAGCGTTATTATCTCAATTTTTCTAATGAATCTATCACCAGCAGATATCAAACAAGTCTTCATAGATGCTGTGTGTTTTACAAAAACACATAATATTGATGTTTTGCATTACAACAAAACATTTATTATGTGTTGGATAAAACACACAGCATCATAGCAAGTTTCTTGCTGGTGTTGTATATACAAGAAGACTTCCTACCGGTTGAAGACACTATGACGTTTCTAGTGAAGCGACAAGAGGTATCGCCTGGCGTGGTGATAGATCAATTAAAAGGATAAGTATTCATCAATTAAGGTAAATATGTTGATTTATGTACAAATTAGGCTAGATAAACAGAAAAATCAAGGATAGCTTCTTCATAGATGCTGTGTGTTTTATCCAACACATAATAAATGTTTTGTTGTAATGCAAAACATCAATATTATTTTCGTAATAAACTCGACGCTCGCGAAAATAACAGAGACAATTAATAATAACAGATAAAATAACTTAAGCACGATAACTGACTGACGAGTTGTCAGCGGCAAGTGGTAAGGTGTCACGGCGTAAAATGAGTTGTCTCTACCAATCAGACCAGTGCCGGATTTAAGCATAGGCAACATAGGCAGTTGCCTATGGGCCGCCCAGCCCGGCCCGGCCGCCACCACATCACATAAAAAAAAATTAAACTTAAAAGGCTCTCTAAAAGCAAAAAATACTGAGTTTTGTTTTAAATTTTGTGTTAGCCAACTTATTTAGTTGCTCTCTTCTTTGCCTTGACCTTAATACAAACTTTCAACAGTTAACCACAAACGATTTGAGGGCCTCCACAACATGTTCTGCCTATGGGCCGCCCAAGTAGAAATCCGGCGCTGAATCAAACAATATAGTTATAGCCAAAACATTCTCACTTTACGCCGTAACGGCGTAAACGTAACTTCATACTCAAGCCTGACCTGTCAACTTTTTTTGTTTATTTGGCAGCCGTTGCAGTAGTGTTGCTAGATGCAATATTTTTTTAAATCGCTTGTAATGTAATTTAAACCTCTTCTCTACTCTTGTATTATTGCTATTTTCAATAGTTTCAAAATGAAAACGAGTTTTAACTATATACATGTTGTACGATCTTGCGATATTTTTTATTGAGGGTAGGTACTTTGTTCGCTGTCGATGTAAGTAGCCCGCGGCGAGCCGCGGTGTCCAGTCTCGTCGTGTCCTCGGTCGATCAACGTGCGACCAGCAGCCGTGCTGCTGGAGCTCCTCGTAATCATCATCAAGAATAGTCCATAGTAGTGCATAGTGAGAATAGCCGTGCTATTTGAGTGACTGACTTTCGTTGTCTATTGTGGCCGTGCCACACTCAGTCGTACTGTTGGTGTAAGACTTCGAAGCAGCCCATCATCGTGCCAGGAATCGTATTCCTCAGGACATTCATCAGCGACGTTCGCTAAATCGTAATTAACTGTATGTGTACGCGAGTGACTACCACCAGCTAACTCTACCAGGACCGAGGAACCAAGGCTGTACCATAAGCTCAAGGTGGTGTGAAAGCAGGTCAGTGAACTTTGTATTTGTCCTCGTGAAAGTATCGCAAGATCTTGATTTCTAGTGCACATACATTCTGAGCTGTCGATTCATAGGGTTAGGTAAATATAGCTGAGTTCCTACGAGGCTATTTGCCCCCCACACATGTAACCATTTAATTTCGGATCGATTCCCTCGTTCTATGTACCATATTACCTTTTTTTCTGTGCCGTAAATACAGGCATCTTTGGCGAATATAGACTGTAGACAGCAATCCGCCGACAATCTCATACTTTTTGACCAAAGCCTAACATTAAAAGGTTAGTGAATGACTGCCAGTCTTCGCCAACAAGGCTGATTAACGATTTAAAAAATAATTAAGTACACATATATTATTTAATACTTTATTAATATACATAATGCAGAGGCCTGAGTCTGAGTTAACATTTAGGTTGTCAGGGCGTAATGTGAAATCTCTCCACAAACAGAAACACTTCGGTCGATTTTTTTCTTACATTAGCAATCAAAATAATATTGTCCGATTAATGGAGATATCACTTTACGTCGTGAAAGCGTAAATGGGAATTTGGACAATCAATTTTATTATTAAACATTTTTAGCACACAAAACAATTAACTGAAAATAGAGATTAAAGAAAACTTAGGTCGGTATTGAAATATTAAACCTATAATATTATTACATAGAAAATTCATAATACAAAATTTGACACAGTCATATTAAATATAAAAAAAAAACTTGTAATTCTGTAAAAGTTTCAGAAATTCCCAAATGATATAGTCATTTAAGTGAACTTATGAATTATGAACTGTAATATCTTTCACCAATCCTTCCCCAATGATTCTGAAATCTTCAATAATTGCTTCTATATTTGGCACATGTTGTACTTCATTATTTACTATGATAGGCTTCAATGCGTGCGCGTTTACAATCTAAAATCAATCATACTGAGTGAAATACATAGCTACTTCTGCCTGTTGCTATCTTTTCTCCGAAATAAATAAATAAATAAATAAAATCCAAAAAGAATTAAATACAATTTATGATAACTCAAATCAATCCATAGTGTCATCTTACCTGAAATTCTCTATAACTTTTAATATCTGGTTTCCACAATACGGTAATTGTGTCACCTCCATACATATCATAAAAAAATAGTGCAAATTGTCCATAAGCGCTCTGAAAACAGTTCAAAATTATACAATACAATACAATTGTCACGCCTTTTTCCCACAGGGATAGGCAAAATTATATATTATATAACGTATTATTACTAAATTATATGAAAAACTTGAAATATAATCAATACGTCTTTAGCGAGGTTCAAATGTGCTCAATGCAATATTAAAATTACTGTTCATTTGTTTCATTTTTTTTATCTCTGCGGTCAAAAATTACAGTTACACTTTACGTCGTGACAGTGTAAATGTAAGCTCATACTTGGCCCTCATTCATCATCATTCGTTTTTCACCAATAGATAGTTAGATTCACCAGGAAGGCTAAGTCAAACCGCTTTGACACAGATTTTGCCGCCAACTATTCTTCGCGTTTGGCCGCACCGCGCCGCAATAATGCGGTTTAAGCTTTAGGAGTAAACTAAAACATCCAGCCACCTAAGATTTACTGACACTACTAGTAAGTAAAGTAAATTGTTTTACCCTTAATTCCCGCACATAATTTTCTACAGGATTAAAGTCAAGTACAGGCATAATATCCTCGGACTGCAATATCGGTTCCAGGTTCAACGTTGGTGGTTTAGCAACGCCCTCAGCCGCTCGGGGTATCAATTTATGCCACAACCTTATTGTGATATCATACCCTGATATTGGAGGTAGAAACGAATTCTGTGAAATACATGTACATGTGCTGAGACGATTGCGATATAAGATATAAGCCGGCATAGCGGAGGCGACAGCTACCTGCAGACTTTTTCTCAGTGGTAACAGTTCTTTTCGATACCTATTTAGAGCGGCCGTGGTTTAGCGGTGGGGCGGGTGAACTCACGATCGATGAGACCAGTGTTCAAACCTCAGTAAATTCTGACCGGTATCAATGTAACTATGTTATAGATAATTTGGTCACTCAGTGCTTATCAGTGCTAGATAGACTGATGATTATTAGCCCAGACTGCTGTCCTGGAGGTAGTACCACCACTTTCGAATGTAACACCTGTGAAGTGATCTTGTGAGGCGACAACCATAGACAACAAAATAATCTACAAAACTGTTAGGTTAGTACTTTGCATTCTATTTTGTCAAACTCTATTCTATTTTTTCAAATATCTCTGCGATTTTTAAGTTTTTTCAGACAGGAATCAAAAAATACATCTAATTGAAGGTATATCTCGAATTGTTTTCCGATTTAACATGGGTTAGTTTTTGAGGACCTCGCCCATTACAACATACCAAAATATTATCCATACATTTCTTCATCAAACCTTCTTCAATATAAGTGTACGCGGATTTAGCCAAAACGATAACTCTTGCTAAAATATTGGAAGTGGGTGCCCTTTTCGTCCAAATACCGGCCAATTCACCGTCGTATGATGTTATAATACGCATTGCCGGTTTCGATATTTCATTTTCGCGACATTGTTTCTCCATATCTAATGTTTCATCTAAAACAATATTAACATTGGTATATGTCGCGTCAAACTTAATGGCGTCTCGGAAGTTATCTGCGGGCTATTTCGCACGGGTATAATTAAGTTTACAACAATAAAGGTAAGAGTTAGTTTTAAATATGAATAGAATAAATAAAAATACAATGCGGGCAGGTACCGCGGGAGTGTGCCCTCCCCTCTCACGTACATCGTGCCCCGTTGATACCTCAATTGGGGAGGTGTATCTGGTGACAGCTATCTTTTTACATATTTTTTAGATAATATAGATTAATTCACTCGACACGTGTTTCTAGAAAACTTTTATAATTGCTTTGTTCTTTTTTTATTAATTCTTAAAAATTCATCAAAGTAATATAGTAAACGTGACGTTTCGGCCAGAACTAAACCAACAAGAAAAAATAATCATTTGTCAAAAGTTAATTAATAGTTCAAGTTAATTAAAACATCGTGTTTATAGCATAGTTTTGTTTTAAAAATTACAATAGTTATTCGTATAAAACACTGTTATTGTTAGGAAACACAAACAAAAGATATTTGGCAAACCTGTGAGGCGACAACCATACACAACAAAATAATCTACAAAACTGTTAGGTTGGTACTTTGTATTCTATCTTGTCAAACTGTCCGAAGGTCGAAGTCAAAGGTCGAAGAAGGTCATTACAATTTTTCAAATATCTCTGCGATTTTTAAGTTTTTTCAGACAGGAATCAAAAAATATATCTAATTGAAGTGATATCTCGAAATGGTTTTCGATTTAACATGGGTTAGGTTTTGAGGACCTTGCCCATTTGTGTATTGCGTAGCGATTTGCAGCTAACTTCGGAGCCGCCATAAAGTTTGGTTCGTACTATAGTACATTATTAATAATGTAGATCCATAAATATTTATTCTGATATAAAGAGTACTACGTTGACACCAAAGGCGTTAGGGGGTATTTGCTTTATTTATTTTTGATGATATAGGGGGTCTGTATAGTAATCTTTACTAGAAATAACTAAGGGGAATTACCGCGTGCGCTATTCACGTCTACACAAGCATAGGGGATTCCCCGGGGGAAGAACTCTGGGGGTTTAAAAATTACCAAAATGATGTTTACGTAATTACTTGAATGAATCCTTTGCTGAAACTCGATTTATGAAAAATAAAAAATATACTCACTACTTAAACTATCATCAAAATTGACAATAAGCGATTCATTCCAATCTCTAGTGAACAGTAGATTTAGAACTCTCATAAAACCGCATAAAGGTGAAAATGGACTGGACAACGGTTCAGGATTCAAGAATACTGAGCCGACCAACAATTCCACTACAATATGAGGCATATGATAATCATCTATTAAATGCGATGAAAGAAAACGTTTCACTAACGTCGTGGTGGGACCGTACGCTGGATATTTTTGATGTAACCTGAAAGTTTAAATTAAGAATTATTTTTAATTTTTTTTTTGTTTAGCAGTGGTATTATGTTTTTCAGGATATGTTTGCAAGTTAAAATTAATTAGATATACTGTTTTTAATTCAAGACGATGAAAGACCACCCCGTATTTCTAATTAGTTAAAAATATACATAAATTAAATGTAATTTCTTACCCATGCATAGCACCACGTAATTTAGGCAAAATTGCACCTTTACTCATTATTTCAATACTTTCGTCCGTGTCTCTATGTTTAACGACGCCATTTTCAACTTTTCGCTTTAATAATGTAACCTCTTTGCTGTGTACAATTTCCAGTCTAAACACGACCCCATTTTTTAATACACTAACATGTGTCGGATGTGCTTGTGTTGCCAGCGAAAATTGTTTTCTTAAACAATCGGATATTTGAACATGGAATGCCGCCTTTAGTGCACGAAATGCTTCTAGATCGCCTGGCCATTTTCCGCTATGGCCTAAAATTAAACGAGATTAATTAATCAATTATTGTGAAATACAATTTTGTAATAATTTAAAAAATTATTGAAAACAATAAAAATGTAAACAATAATTACGGAATACTGTATAGGGTAGACCCTATGATTTCCTCAATTAGATGAAAACCTAAAAAAAAGTAGTAATTAAAAAATAAACATATTTACCTAGCTCTATAACCGCAGTATAAACAGCAGTGTATGGTGGAAGACCGGAATATTTATCATTTTTTAAATTCATATTAATGAGACAACTTCTGTCATTTATTAGCGCCTCCTTATTGACATTTCGCGCCATTGACGGAAAAGGGTCCATGTAACTAAATACTGGTGATATACCTGAAATAAATACATATATTTATGTCAAACAAATACTGGAATTCAAACCAGCCACCTAAGCACAACAGACTAGCGAGCTAACCACTTCATTACATAGGCCGACAAAATAAGGTGAAAATAGCATGCGTTATTTATTAGAAATATACATAAGTCAATTGAAAATAATTGAAATGAGAGAAATCACAATCATAGTGGAGGTGACTGTTAGGTTAGTTAGCCGTAGAGATTTCTCTGAAGTAGCAGTTGTTTCCATTTATGGTGTTATCACATGCCGAGCTACAATAAAGAAAAGTTCTTGTCTATAATATGATAATCAAATTACGCTGAAAATTATGCTTTTTTTTAAAACGACAATTAGAGGTTAATACATACCATAAACAGAAGTAACATCGAGTGGTAACTCTGTCAAAGCTCTTAAATCACGTTTCAAAGCGCCAAATGCATGTAATACTTTGATTGTCATTTCTTCTCCTGTTCCGATGACACCATCCGTAGGTGCATACTGCTTGGATATCAATACACTATCTAATTGATTTGATATGTAAAAAGTTTCAGTGCTTATTCCTGTAAAAATGTTTTAAATAAAGTACAAAAGAAAAATGTCTATATTATTAAATTATGATAAATATTGAACAGAAAAAAATCTCAATTAGAATATGCTAAGTAATTACAATATTGTTAAAATTTCTCAAAAATATCAGCCGGTATCAATGTAACTTTCTGATATGTACATTGGTCCCTCAATGTCTATGCAAGCGTAAAACTTATAGTATTACATTATTTGTGACATATTTACCAAACTTAAACTTCAATAAATATTCAATAATCTGCTTAGTAATATTTCTTCTATCAGCTAAACTATCAGCATCCCAAAAACACGTTTCCAACATTGATCCATCTTGAAATCTACGAAGAGTCGACTTTTCACCCCAAAACATTCTGGAAAAAAAAACACAAAATGAATCGTAGCAATTTGATATTCATAAATTGGTAAAAAATAAAATCTTAATTATCTTAAATCCTTGTGTCTCAATAAAATGCATCATGGAACATCCCTGATGCTGAACCCTTAACATGGATCACACTCTTACATCAGACAGTGTTGTCACAATTTAAAAAAATATATATGAGAAAAAAAATTGTGGTCTTCAACTCAACCTGATTTAGTAAATGAAAAAAGAATGAGCAGGCATAGGGGTGAGGCACAAATAAATGTTGTACAATGGCGAGCTTAATGCCATTAGGCATCTTCTCCCAGCTAACCATTGGGAGATGAAAGCGGAGACAAGGGCAATAAAATAAGAATATAAGTTAAGAATATTTACCTAAATTCCTCAGCTTCAGGCAAATTAGCTGACGGTCCCTTGGTCACATTTTCCAGAGCTTTACCAGTATTTAAAATAAATCCAAACGAGAGTTCTTCACAATAATCATTCTTAATTTTATCAATACTTTTTTTAACACCCCAAGTGAAGTCAGTTTTTCTAATATGCTGAATTAATAGTGCTCGGTCACCTAGACCCTTGGAAATTATAGAATAAAGTTCTTTTGTCACATATGAAAGGATGTCTGTTCCATAGTTTAGTTTTTGTCCAATGCTAGCTTTAGTGTAGACTGCATCTTTTATCGCTTGTGTGTCTTTAAATCTGAAATTAGTTATGAAGAATTTAACAATACAGGTCTCCCTAAACCCTAAATTTTTTTTTAGTTTCTAAAAAAATCCTGTTTTTTACACCTTACACGTCACTAGTGAAGTAAGTTTGAATTGTGGAACAAAATGAAGTCTTGACAGCCCTATTTTTTTAAATTATTGTAGCTCAGCATATGACAACACTCCACCTGATGTAAAGCTAGAATGTAGTCGATGAACGGAAACAACTGGCACTACAGATAAATCTCTACAAGCAGCAGTCGCCTCCGCTATGCCGGCCTAAGGAGACGAATATGCACCATCCAGATTGACAGTGCATACTCCTCTCACTATACCTGGCTATTTTCAAACCCCAAAACGCAACAAGGTCACTTCAGAGTTGTTACATTCGAGAGTGGTGGTACTGCCCCAGGACGGCAGACTGCCTACCACTCTGAAAAAAATTTTAGTTGGCTCACATAACACATTTTAAGTCAAGTTACTTGCTACTTTCTGCTTTCCCCAAACTATATAAATTTAAAAAATAATAAAACTAAACCTACCTCAAAATATGATCAAAATGCTGAATAGGAGTGAACGGGATCATAAATAAAGGAATAAAATTATTTATCTTCGAATTGTCCAGCATTTCTATAGCTATAGCGCTCTCTCTACGCAAAGCCTTATAAGTCCCCGTACACATTTGCCAACATATATTATAATAGCCAGTTCTATCAAGAAAAACAACCGGGAAATAGTTGAGATACTCCTCTAAGGTTGGCGTTAATCCTTCTATTTTACACATAGACAGACCTTCAGTATCCCATTTTGATGTCTCTAAAAATTAACAAATACTTATCAGTCATTACAAAATTATTTTAATAGTGTTATACATATAATGTGTTATACATATAATGTGTTTAAAAACATACATCTTATAAAAATAACTGTAGCCTTCATAATCCGAACTACCAAAAAACAATCCCCTGTTCAAACTCATAAAGCATTCGGATTAGAATTTTCTGTTTTTGTAGAGATGAGACAGATAGCAGTTTAGCTGGATACTGGATATTCGGCCAACCTTGCGGCCGGAATATCCGGCAGAACGTTGCCATTTGCAAAAACACGCTTACGTAGTAGGCGGCGTGCGCACGAACAGGTATGTACAGTGAAACTTTTTTCTGAAGATGGCCTTATTTACAAAAACAAGTGCAATTCACTACAATTTGTTTTAGTGCAGTATGAGTACTTATTCATTTTCCAAGTTGCAGAATTATCTTGTGACTGGATTTTTTAACTGATACTGACTAAACAAAGCAATTAATTACTTTAAATTTTTTTTTTAAATCCGGTATTCGGTCGGATAGGCGCTAGTTATCCGGTATCCGGATAGCTGTTTCATCTCTATTACTAACTAAAGACAAAACATGAGATCAGCAGGTGCGGTAAGAGAAAGGGAGGGGCAGTCGGCTGTTCGGATTACAGCAACATACAGATTATTAAGGCTCTATTGTAAAACAAAAACCTAACATCAATGACTGAAAACATGACTGCTATCTGAAGACATTTATCTGTGGTAGCAATTCTCTTCACACCACACTCTAGTTTAATATCAGGTGGAGTGTTGTCACATGCCGAGCTACTATAAAAATTGTCCGTTATAATAGTTTATTAAGGTTATGTCAATGTAATTAAGTTTTATATACTTACTAAAAAAAATCCATACATTTCTTACAATCTGATAACTGCTCATTATATTATTTATTCTCTTTATGTCAACGAGATGGGCAACAACCATATTGATTACAAACCCAGACATCTCAATATGCCGTTGACGTAACCAAATCTTAAGTAAAATAATAGCCTGTTTCAAATTATCTCCGTTTTCAAATATACCTCGTATATATTCATTGTTTTCTTTACTAGTTAAGTCATATAAAACAGTAGAATTATAAAACGGTGTCGGAAAATTAGTAGAATCAATATCTGTACTCCCGTTATCGCATAACCACGATTCTCTCAAATTATTTCGAGTTAATTGGAATCTATGAAGCTTATAAGCCTCAGGTTCACAGGATAAGTCTAGTTTTACATTTACAAAGTTACTAATTTTGCCATTCGGTTTTAAAGTCAAGAAAGGCTTTGTCTCTAAGCCATTTTGCCAAGCGTATTCCACACCGGACACACATTCCATGTTTTTAATAAATGAAGCTAAGTAAGCTAAATATGCTGCTCTTTTTTTGTGATATCTGTAGTTTATTGAGTCGTTTTTGGTGTATGTCTCTGCAGGTACTGTTAATTGAAGGTCAACACATAATTTTGCATTTATCGAAGCACCAAGAGAATATGAACCTACAATCTCTATATCACTAAACCTATAAAATTTGAAATTACATTTTGTACGCAACAAATCACCACCAACAGGTAATTTCACTTTTAACTCCTTAAATAAGGTTTTCTCGGTTAAATCATATTCACTGTTATTTTCAGGTATTTTTAACAATTCAGATTTGAAGTTTTCAAACCACTTATTGAATTTGGTCACTACTTTATCAGAAACTTTGACTTCCTGTAAGATTTCTTCGATTTGCATACGAAATAGATTAGAATTAAAAAGGTTTTCGGTTTCATACAATCTATTCAATTCACCAGTTGTTGGTTGACGGTAAAGACCTTTAATTCTTTTCTTGTCATCGTGTTCTTCCTTACTACCACTTCTCTTTCCATTTTCATTAACAACAGGTTGCTTTTCCTTAAAAGATGAGACATTCATTATGAAAAATCACGTGTAAGAAAGTTGATATGACCTGATAACACAGTTACGTATATTTGTGATGGTCGCAAATGTTAACTTACCTTTTCAGTCATATTATAAAAGGAAATTAATTATAATTCTATGAACATGCTTTTGGTTCTTAACACTTCTTGAAACACCGCTGACCGCGCACGCCGACGACGACTGACAGAGGTTTTTTTCTAGTTGTTTTCGTTCACTCATCATTTGTAAACAAAGGTAACAACCTCATACAGCATTTTCTAGTGGTATTTTCTTTTGTGCATCAATTTAGGAAAGAAACCACAAAAAATTACTGATGCTGCATATTTCTATCCATCTATCTAAAAAGGCTCAGCCGTCTTTAGTTTTAATCTTCTATAATTTTAGTAATATTTCAAATATTATATTTGTTATTATTCGCAAAACGCGAAAAGGGCAATTACAGGATCACTGAGTTTTAACTTGTGCCATGTGAGATGGACAAAGCTTATTTCACATTCTCATTAATAAAATAAACAGTTTAAAGTGTACCTACTCGAACAAAGAACTTGAACGAAAAAATAAAACTACAGATTATGTATAAATAATTTATTTATAAAATCTACTTTTTGGTAACAATGAAACATGTAAAATATTGTATAAATAAAATTATACCTTAACTTAGTGCACGTAACGTAGTGGCAGATCGTTTTACCTATATTTACCTGTACAAGAATAACTTATTGTTCTACATCGCATATATTACCTACTTAGGTAGTCGGGAAAACGTCGAAATTATTTTTTAAAAACAATTTTGCACCATTTCAGCCTTACTCGCCGCTAAATTTAAACTTAAAATCAATAGATTCATGTTTCAATTAACAAATAATCTCAATAAATAATTGTTGTACTCAAAATACTTGCATATCACACAAATTGATATATTAATACACATTGGCAAAATAATTTAGTTTTACTACGAAACTATTGGTAATTTCTGTGTCAATATTAGTCTGGTCATTCAAGTGTCCCCTTAAGATGCTGTAAATTTGAAAACTTTGCCGGTCTGGGAGAATACGATTGATCTATAATAATTATATAATATTAAATGTGAAAGTAACTCTGTCAGTTTGTAGAGATGCGAAATTTAAAAAATAAATTATCTTTTTCTAATTTGCATTTAAAAAACGTTTTATCTAAAGCATTTTGTATTTTATTTGAAATACTTTAATATAAGTATTTCATATTTCAAAGTATTTGAAATAAAATACAAAATGCTTTAGATAAAACGTTTTTTATATGCAAAAAGGTATTTTAAATAATTCTCATTTCCATCGGTTTATTACCTTTTACGGTAGATTAGATTTTCGATATAGGCAATATCCTGGGAAAGGACATAGGCTAGCTTTTGTTTAAAAAAAAAAACTGAAGCAAATGAAAGTTTGTATGAGGAACACGCATATGAAGTTGCCGGCAAGAGCTAGTATAGAAATAAATATAAATCTATTCTGTCAGTACATATTGGTAAAAAATTGCCGCTGTTCGAGGGGTCAGGAAAGAATGACCAGACTCTATGAACCAATTTTAGGTGGATTAGCTACGAATTCGAGGTTTTCCATACGTCCGTACATCCGCCTAATTCATTTTGGAGATGATAGCTTCTGTATATTCAGAACATTTGGAGCTACCGCCTAAATCTCCAGTGAGTGTTTTTCCCTCAGCCAAAACTTGGTAACAAGCATTTTGGATAACATCAGCTTTCTCATTCATGTCTAGATGCCTTAACATCATGATGGAGGATAGGAGTAGAGCAGTAGGATTCGCCAAGTCTTTGCCAGCGATATCCGGAGCTGTGCCGTGTACCTGAAGAAAAAATAAGAAATTAACAGCACGCTAAAAATTATTTTCGACTATATTATAACCTATAACCATCTACATTTTTTAAATGCCTGCACTAAGCAAGTGCTTGTATTACAGGCAATAAACGATCAAAGCACACAATAACATAGGTACCGGTCAGTTTAGCGAGGTTCGTCCCCAGCGCTAAACTTCGGCTGTTCTCGATACAACCTACTGATTCATGTGCATCCTTCCGCTATTGTTTTTATAGGAGCTACTAACACTAGAGTGCGGTTCTTGATCAGAGACAACCGCTACCACGAACAGTCACCCTCCCCATGCCGGCTTGAGCAGACGATTGCTTTATCTATTACTCCAAAGCGATTTAGAAACGCGTCTAGGTCACTTCACGGGTGTTACACTTTGAAGTGGTGGTATTAGCCCAGGACGGCAGACAATCATCAGTCTGCCAGTCACTCATGAGCATAATGTAATCTCGATGAATTTACAAAGGATATTCTAATTAATATACTTGCATATAAAACGCCATTTAGGAGGAAATAAAACCAAAAATTAATTTTAATATTTACTTGGTAACCTATAACATGAAAAAAACGACACAATTGACAAAGATTTTAATTACAGAAAATCGCAATTTTTAATACGATACTATTGTAATTACAATTTAATTCGTCCGACTTTTTGCACGTAAAGAGTTAGGAAATCTAAATCCATCTAATGGCAAAGAAAAAATTTATACAAATATGAACATATGTAACGCATAGTTTTTTCGGAACGCGGCCTAACGGCGGGGCGAGGTGAGAGGCGCGGGGACAGGGGACATTCCTCCTGGCGACGGCGTGGCGTGCGGATGTCATCTCATGGCGAAGAGATAATTCTAGTGCTATACCTTTGTACTGGTGTTGTGTGTGTTATATTGGTGTTAATTAATAAAGGCGCTTGTTTAAAATCTGAGTCGTTTATATCTCAGAAGTGGGATTCCATAATAATACCACACGGCGGCCTACAAGTGAACTGTCGGTGTGCGTAGTGCGCGGCGGGTAAAAACCTGTTCGAACCTGTTTGGACAAGCGCGTGGCGGGCGGTCATCCTTTGTTTGTGGCGTGATTATATTAGACTGGCGGTGAACTTTGGTGACGTGTGTTGTTAGTGGTGATGGCGTCTAGTAACGGTGATGATGGACTTGATTATGAGCCCGAGGAGATTGGGTGTGACAGTTTAGAATCGACGACGGTGTTGTCGGTCGATCATGCGTGGAGGCATTACTTAAAGGTGGTTTGGCGGACAGCATAAAAACAAATGTGGCGACGGAGACTGCGAAGGCGTTACAGCAGTCCAAGGCGGTTGACTCCAAGGCGGTTGAGTCTAAGGCGGGCGTATCCAAGGCGGATGACTATAAGGCGAGTAATTCTACGGCGGGTGTCTCCGAGGCGAGTGTGGCATGGTTGTGTGCATCACAGGCGAAGGTCTTCGTGACAGGCGATACTACGAGTGTTCACTCTGCAGACTCGGCGTATGGTGTTGGGCTTGAGGTGGCTAAATAAAATTGATCAGCTAGGTTCTATCCACGGGTGTTCGGAGTACGAAAGGGCGTACTTCATGCAAGCGAAACTGAAAGGTGGTGCCAGGGCGTGGTACAACAGATTAGACGATTATAATAAGTCATGGGCAGACTGGCGTAAAGGCGTTGATACAGGCGTTCCCTAGGAAGCATGACTATGCTTAGTTACTGAGAGATGTTTCATACCAAGGTGCAAGGCGAGACAATGAATAAGTGGGGCTCATGGAGAGGTGTGACAACACAGGCACAAAGGCGATCTCGTGTCTCATTGATAGTCTACCCTCTGTTCTGGTGGTGATTGCGCGGGCGTTGCAGTGTGGTACAGTAGGTGAGCTGTACTCGGGATTTTTGGCGTTCTGTGTGACAAGTATGAGATCCCATGTGGCGTAAGTGCCGGATCTGGTGTTGTGAGGAATCCAGGCGACACGTTGAAGAGGCGTGTAACGGTGGGACGTGATACGGCGTAGGACGTGAAGATGACCAGACTGGCGAATGCAAAGGTGACATTTGGGGGTATCCGGTGCGACAACTGTCAGATGCTTGGTGACCATATTTTTAGAAACTCTCCACATGTTAAGGCGGAACGGTGCATGGGGTGCAGACAGGAGGTGGGACACATTCGGTTTCAGTGCCCGCAACCTACTGGAATGGCGAGCGGAAGGCAAGGTGATGTCTCATAAAAAAAAAAAGGTGATGGGCGACAAATCTAGCAACCAGGTGCGGTTAGTAGATGTAATTAATAAAGGCGTATATTAACATCAGAAGTGAGCAGAACATTATACGGTAAGAGTGTATTGACACTTAGGGTGGATTTAATGTGTTGCTATCTTCTGCAGTGTTAAAGGGCTTTGGTGGTAGCTCTTGTGTGGCGAAAGGCGAAGTCAATTTGACTATCAAGGTGAATGGGGTGAGTCTAGACATCAAGGCGTTGATATCTGACTGTGACCTCTCTGGCGCTGACATCTTATTAGGACAGCCGGCGTTGGCTATGGCGGGCGTGACTTTGACGGTTCGTGATGGCAAGGCGCAACTATCACGCACTGACGACGTTGACGAGGCGAAAATGCTCCTTCAGAGTATTAAATTAGAGGGCGATGATCTGACTGGCGAAAAATCAAGGCGAGCTTTGTTGAAGCACTCCGTTTCACTACTTCCAGGCGAGGCGGCGGAGGTAGAACTTCAAATTGAAGGACTGGAGCCAGGCGAGACGTGCGTTATCCCGGCGAGGCGTCTTAAGGCGAAAGGCGTTATACTGGCGAATCGAACATTCTTAATTCGGGATGAAGGTGATAAGGTGTATATGAACGTATGGAACTCAGGGCGGCATTCTGTACGGTTGGAGGCGGGTCATGTCTTGGCGAGGGCGCTGCTAATACAGGAGGATGTAAATGTGCATCAAGTAAAAGTGAGTGTTGAACCTTCCTTAGTACGGGGAAAACTTGATTTGGGAAATATACGGGTGGGCGTTGTGAGTGATGGTGAAAAGGCGAAATTGTGTGAATTGATACGACGAATGGCGATGTGTTTCTCATTGAATGATGGTGATATTGGCGTGACTGAGTAGGTACAATGCACATTAATCTGAACTCTGAGAGACCTGGTGTATAGGCTTTACAGATTGTCAGTTGTTGGAAGAGAAAAGGCGAGGGCGAAAGTGCAGGCGTTGCTAGAGGCGGGTGTCGTTCGTGAGAGTGATTATGAATGTGCGAGTTCTGTTGTGCTTATACCTAAAAAGAATGGCGATGTATGTGTACTACCGGGCGTTGAATGATATCACGGTGAAGGTTAAGTATCCCCTACTGTTGGTGGAGGATCATTTAGATAAATTGGCGGGAACATGTTTTACGTGACTTTGGATATGGTGCAGGGGTATCATCGGATACTTATGGGCGAGGAGTCGATGAGTATTTTAGGGTACAGTTTGAATTGGTGTATGCTCTGGCGGTATTTCAAAGGGAAGTAAACAAAACGATGATGATGATGTTCTTATTCCTTCGGCGTCTGTTTCAGAGGGGCTGGCGCTGTTAGAAAAGGTGTTAACTTTGGTGGCGAATGCAGGTTTAAAATTGAACCTAAGTAAATGTGACTTTTGGCGTTTCAGTATTTGGGTCTTATGGTGAGTGCGAGCGGCGTTCGCCCAGGAAAATAAAAGGTGCAGGCGGTCAACGATTTTCCAATACCTGGTAAGGTACATGGCGTTAGACAATTCATGGGTTTGGCAAGTTATTTCAGAAAGTTTGTGCGGGACTTTGCTGTAAAGGCGAGATTAGTGACAGATCGGGCAAATAGGAGTATTGCGTGGCGTTGAGGCGAGAAGCAGCAACAGG
Source organism: Tinea pellionella (assembly GCA_948150575.1). Lineage (NCBI taxonomy): Eukaryota > Metazoa > Arthropoda > Insecta > Lepidoptera > Tineidae > Tinea > Tinea pellionella. Next base: position 2,621,777 of record OX411259.1, on the reverse strand, counting down.
AGTTTGAGTTTCTTAAAAAGGCGTTGGTTGATGGTTTTAAATTGGTATAACAGTAAGGCGGAGGGTGAATTGCATATCGGTATTAGCAAACTAGGTGTGGCGAGTAATTTTATTGCAGAAACAGGCGAAGGGCGATTTGAAACCAATCGTTTATTATAGTAGGGCAACTACAATGGCGGAACAACTGTGGCATAGTAGTCAGTGAGGCGTTTTCGGGTGTATTTAATTGGTATATCATTTAAGGTGGTGACGGACTGTGCGGCTGTCAGGGCGACCATGGTGAAAAAAGACTTAGTTCCTCGCATTGCTAGATGGTGGATGGCGTTACAGGAGTATGATATTACTGTGGAGTATCGGGCGGGACATAAGATGCAACACGTCGATGCACTTAGTCGTAATCCGGTGATGGTGAATGTTGTCAGTTTGACCGAGGCGGATTGGTTTCTTACTGTACAGTTACAAGATGATAAGGCGCAACAATTGGTGGCAAGTTTGGCGAGTGGTACAGCAGATAAAGGCGTGGTGTCTTCTTATAGGGTGTTGCAAGGGCGTTTGTATAGGAGAACTCTGGTTGGCGATAGATTATATGTATCATCCATGGCGAGGTTCAGCCTTCTACGAAAGCATCATGATGATGTTGGACATCCGGCGTTTGACAGGTGTTTATGGTTGATTAAGCAAACTTATTGGTTTCCTAAGATGGGGCGTTTTGTTAAAAAGTACATAATGGCGTGTATACAATGTGCTTATAACAAAGGCGAGTATGGCAAGGCGACAGGTTTATTGCATCCTATTGAGAAAATAGCTATCCCTTTTCATACTGTGCATATAGATCATTTAGGGTCTTTTTGTAAGAGCAGGCGTGGCAATCAATACTAACTCATGGCGGTCGATGCATTCACAAAGTGTACACTGGCGAAACCTACTCGAACTTTAAGATCTACTGAGGCGATATGTAGACTTAGAGAGGTGTTTGGCGAATTCGGGTACCCAAGGCGAATTATTTCTGACCGCGGACTGGCGTTTACCAGCAAGGCGTTTGCTGAATTCATGGCGGAAAAAGGGGTGAAGCACATATTGAATGCAATCGCTACCCCGAGGGCGAATGGTCAGGTAGAGAGACAGAACCGAACCATTGTGAGTGCGTTGGCAACGAGCGCCCTTACTGAGGTTGAATGGGATAATACTTTGTTCGACATAATCTGGGGTTTAAATCATACTGTCAACCAAAGTACTGGGTACTCACCAGCACAGCTGATGTTTGCGCACAATGATGGTGTTAATGCGGATCTGTCCGGTGCTGTACAACAGGCGAATGCACCGAGGGCTGAAGGCGAGACTTATGGCGATATTAAGGCAGCTCTTCTCGAAAGGCGTGGTAAGGCGAGTACCAACCTGGCAAAGGCGAGGCGTAAGATCAAGGGTGTGTTTGATCGAAGGCGGAAAGTTGCAACTGCTGGCGCAGGCAGGCCACTGCAAGTGGGAGACCTGGTATTATGGCGTAAGGCGGGGGGTACCTATGGCGTTGAGAAAGGCGTGATCAAGGTGATGAATGATAGGCATGATGGTCCTTATTGCATGGAGAAGGTGCTACATAATGATAGATATGTGATAAGACCTGTCAACGGCGTGCGAGGCTATAATAATTTCAAGGCGGCGATGGCGTTGGATTCATTAAGGCGTTATATGAGTATACCAGCGGGCGCCAGTGATTCCGAGATTACTGACAGTGATGGCGAAATCACAGATCGTCAGGATCTCATCGATTTACTCGAAAGTTGAATTAATGGGGACCTTAATTCTTTCAGGATGGCCGACTGTAACGCATAGTTTTTTCGGAACGCGGCCTAACGGCGGGGCGAGGTGAGAGGCGCGGGGACAGGGGACATTCCTCCTGGCGACGGCGTGGCGTGCGGATGTCATCTCATGGCGAAGAGATAATTCTAGTGCTATACCTTTGTACTGGTGTTGTGTGTGTTATATTGGTGTTAATTAATAAAGGCGCTTGTTTAAAATCTGAGTCGTTTATACATATTTTTTTACTAACTTTATTGTCTAATTTTTATGTACACAAGTTGTAGTTTATTCAAGGCAACATTACATAAATTTTCAGCTTTCTAAATTATTTAAATATTACTAAAACTTAGGAAAGAAAATTAAAACACAACATGTTCCCAAATAAGTTTTGCCGAAAATCACTAATTAAAAAAAAAAATCAGCGGAACGCTTCTTGTCTATTGTTCAGTGTCAATTAGCATATTTCTATTAAAAAAAACACTAAGGAATGTTTATTATCGTTATTTTAAAAATAATTTTCGGCATTTTAAATGCCAGCTTAGTATTATCTTTACTGTTCAATTTTCATTATAAATAATAAATGCTTGTTTGTGTGCAGCAAATCAAATACATATTTTTCTTACTGATCCTTTACATGAACCAAGCAAAAAAAAATCCTAACAAAAAATTTTTTTAGCACACAGAGATGGTCACACTAAGTACATAAAAAAATAATTGATCACACCCTATAATAGTTTAAATCCTAGCCTACAGTAAAAAAATAAATAAATAAATAAGACAATCACAAAAATAAGGAACGAAACAAAAATCTGATCACATACATTTTCTTAAAATACAAAAAAGCACTAAAAAGGCGCACGGAATAAATCCCGTACCAATATGGTACCATATTACATTAAATATGCGAGCAAAATATTTCATATTTGCTACTAACCATCCCGATCCAAATAATAAATCTTGATCTATTTTGAGACAAAAAAAAAAAACGAGAATACTAAAGCCAAAACTATTAATAATATTAATTTTATACAAAATTAAATTAAATTCGATTCAAACTTAATGGCGTCTAGGAAGTTAGCTGCGGGCGTTACTTCGCGCTACAGTCAAGTTTACAATAAAATTAAAAGTTAATTTTGGATATGAAAATAGAACATACAAAAATAACTTTGGAGCCGCCAACAAGTTTAGTTCTTACTATACACTGTTTAGCGCCAAAACGTTCTGGCGTTATAGGGGAAAAAACACAAAATACTTGAATTGAATTCTCGCATATCAAAACGGAAAAAAAAGTCAAGAAAAATATATGATTAAGATCGATGGTAAATGACATTTTTGAGACCTTCAAATAATACTGTCTGATCAATAGTCTTATCTATAGCATAAAAATAAAGAACTGGACCTACACTTAAAAATAAATCAAACTAAAGCTTTTAAAAAAAATGGTAACTATTATTTTGTATATTTTTCTACTTACTATTTTTAAAATAATAAAAATATAACGATTCTTTCGGCTAGCTTTATATAGGATATTGACCTTTATTAGCTCTAATATTGAGGTTATATTTATTTGTTGAGAAGGCAAAGATAAACTACACTGCCTGATCTGGATAGTGCACATTCGTCTCATCAAGCCGGCATAGCGGAGGGCGACTGCTGCATGTAGTTTCTCTGTGGTAGCAGTTGTTTCCGTTCATGGACCGCACTCTAGCTTTACATCAGGCGGACTATCCCACCCACAGAACGGCTGACTGGGTTAAATGCAGATATCTATTAATTTAAAGATGGCTAATAATTTCACTGGTGTATTTTGAGCAGGAGCCGCTCCCTCCCAAGTCCTCGGTCAGCACCTTCCCCTCGCGCAGTACTTCGAAGCACGCGCGTTCGATTCTGTCCCCGAACTCGGACATTTTGAGATATCTCAGCATCATTACGGCTGATAGCAATAATGCGGTAGGGTTAGCCTTGTCTTGGCCCGCTATAGCTGGTGCTGTCCCGTGTACCTGAAAATTAGTTATTCATTACAGTTTATTTATTTTTTTAATTTTATATCTCAGATTACTTGTTTTTTTTTTTTATGAAGTAGACATATCTATATAGTTGCTCGAATTTATTCAGGATTTCGTTGATATTTATCAATGATATTTTACTGTCTTCTGAACTAGAAATTTAGCAAACTGATGTTTACACTGGCAACACTGCGCGAAAAACTGAAAATGACTTGATGGTGAATGTATCCAAATAGGGAATTCATTTTTAATTTACAATTAAAGAAAAATTCGTTATTATTGATCTCAAATGAATAATCGATTTTGTGTTAACTATAGGCCGCTCCATGGCTGTGGCCATGTTTTCTCTCGCGTCACATTGGGAGCGTTATTGCCCGTCTAGTTGTATTTAATGGTTAAAACCACTTAATAGAATGAAAATTGCTTCTTTTCTAATTTTTTTTAGACAATACAATACTTATTGATATTTATTATACATTTTCACGAAGAGTTATTTTTTATTTAATGTTTGGTATAAAAAAATATTTATTTAACAATGAATCTGAGATATTTAAAAGTAAATTTATGAATACATGCATAACATTCCATACATAACTTTGTACATCAACCATTGTTATAAAGTACCAGGGACACAACAATTTATAACACTATACCCAACTAATAACATCACAATATAAAAGTTCCCAATACATAAAACATATTATTATTGATTAATAACTTGCTATACATTTCTAGATCAAGGGCTTTCAACTTTCTACGAATCAGTCAATAGACAAAAATCAAACGAAACGATTGAGCTTGGGGTGGAGTTTTCGTCGTGACGTCCTTGTACATTTTTTTTATATTGAAGCGACATGTGGGCTCGACTGGCCTGATGGTAAACTCAGTAGAGGTCCATGAGCGCCGGCGACTGAAGAACGCATCACACGACGGCCGTCACTATGCCTGCCCAAGGTGCTATTTCACGCATCGCTTGAAGAATCCAAGTTTAAAGGCATTCATTCCTCATTCCTCATTCCTGGGAGAACACGTGAGGGGGCAAAGCATTCCATTCGTCGATTATACGACATTATGACATCCAGAACTGTTTCGTTCGGCTTCCAATTCTGTCGACACAATGCGGATGCTTCGCCCGCCCAGTGCGGGTGTTACAGGAACGGAAGGAACTATAAATATTATACAAGAAGTTATTTAAGAGCTGGATATACGCCGTTGATCTTCCTCATGGGATTGTGTGTCGATTTATGTAAAAAAAAAATGGAAAAAATAAACCGAAGACTACCTAGATTAGTCTAAATAGTGTATTGCCTGAATCACGATGAAAATAAAAATAAAAACCTAGCTATTAATAGTTTAGAACCACTTTTCTTCTAAACTATTAATAGCTAGTTTTTTATTTATTTTCAACATGATATTAAACAATACAATACCGAGGGAATCTTCCGTTTATTTTTTTTGAAATAACTTTTCAAATTTTTTTTTTAACATAAATTGACACAACCGCGTGATCAACAACCTTCGCAAAGTCAACGGCGTCTATCCACCATACAACACGTAATACTGAGGCCCAAGTAGGTTGTATTTACGCCGTGAATACGTAACGTGATATCTCCCCACCAATAAGACGATGCTATTTTGACAGCCGCGTTTAAATGAAGCGATCCTATTGGTGGAGAGAGCGCTACGGCGTAAATGCTACGATATATACGAAGTTACACATAAATTAGTACAAGAAAATAAATATAAACAACACATGCACTAATTACAGTATAGGTATTAGGTACTAACATGCAATTTGACAAAAAAAAACAATGAGGCAAAAAAAAAGGAAAGCAAAATCAAAATAAATTATCACTTCACATAGCTATCACGCCGGCATAGCGAAGGCGAGTTTTCTCTCCGCATCAACGGTGAAGTCGCATAAATTCTTTTGATTTCACTTCGAAAAGTTAGAAGAAAAAAAAGTTAGTCGAACAAAACATTATCCCCAACAATGTGTTAGTTAAAAAAATATACGCAAAATAACTTACGTCCATAAAATAGAACTGCGTTCGAGCCAACAATCAATTGATTTGTTCCACTACACTACACTACACCCCCACTTAATAAAAATTCACTGTTTATTGATATAAAAATAATATAAGGAAATTATAATACTTTTAAGTGAATAAAGCGAAATTAATTATATACATTTTACTTTAATGAGCAATTTTATGAGTTTATTCTCTATTCTATTGTAGCTCGGCGTATGAAAACACTCCGCCTGATGTAAAGCTAGAGTACGGTCCATGAACGGAAACAACTGCTACAACAGAGAAATGTTTACGGGCAGCAGTTGCCTCCGCTATGCCAGCCTGAGGAGACGAGTATGCACTGTCTGGATTGCCACTGCACACTCTTCTCGCTATATTCATTAAAAAAATACTATCAATTAATTATATCTACAGACATAATAGAAACAATTCACTGTTCTAGGTTTGTGTTGTCCTTATCTTGCATAATATTTAATAATGTTCTCGGAATACTGCTTACCCTTGAATCAGGATTACATTTATACAAATATATATTTTAATAAAAATGAACTAAGTTTTAATATTCCATAAAAATTGCTCATTAAAAAATTACTTAAAATACTCTGCTACAACATTAAAGGATCGAGTTTTAGAAAGATCTAATCGGCTAACTTCGGGTTGCCAACTTTTCCGACAAGCCTCTTCTTTTCCCATAAAATACTCTTAAAAATAAGAGTCTGCCGTCCCTGGGGTATGGAACACTCGTGAAGTGGCCTTGTCGCGTTACGGGGCCAGTTTGGAAGTAGCCAGGTATAACGAGAGGAGTGTGCACTGTCAATCTACATAGTGCATATTCGGCTCCTCAAGCCGGCATAGCAGAGGCGACTGCTGCCTGCAGATAGCAATTGTTTTCTTTCATGGACCGCACTCTAGCTTAACATCAGACGGAGTGTTGACATATGCCGAGCTACAATAAAACGTACTGCATTCACGAAGGCAGAGGACGCTCTACAAAGCCGAAGCTAGCCGATTATCTCTTTCTAACGCTCGATGTGTATTCACTGCCGAGTATATATAGCTGGATACACATTAATAAGTCGACAGCGAGATTCGAACTGGCAACTAGAAAACTAGCTTATTAACAACAATATCCAAAAGCAATATTTACATTAGCCGAAAAATTTCTAAAAATCGTCTGCAAATTGTGCGCAAAATAAATTCTATTAATTACATAAACAATAACCGAAAAGAAATTAAAAAAAGCTAGAAAAAATAAATAAATATAAGAAAGTCTAGTCTACATAAAGAGGCGTTACTCACAGATTCGAATAGGGCACCATTTTTGCCGATATTTCCTGATGGTGTTAAACCCAGACCACCGATCAAACCCGAACACATATCAGACATGATGTCACCATATAAATTTGGCATCACCTGGAAGACAATGTATAAATTAATTTTTAGTACTTCAGAGGCGGCGTGACCGGTAAAGTTTCTATTGATACATATAGAAGTAACCGGACTACAGCGACGTCGATTCGACCCCTGGAGTACGTATAGCTGCGCCTCAATAGTGCGGTTTTCCCTTAAATGTGAAAGGAATTGGAAATATCGTGGAATGTAGCTAGAGCGGCCGTGGTCTAGCCGTAAGACGCGTGAACTCAAGATCAATGAGTCCCGTGTTCGAACCTCGCTAAAGACCAGTACCAATGTAACTTTGTTATGTGTACTTTGGTCGCTCAGTACCTATAGGCACTATTAAAGAGTGGTAGGCAGACTGATGATGGTTATTAGCCCAGTCTGCCGTCCTGGGGTAGTACCACCACTTTCGAATGTAACACCCGTGCAGTGACCTTGTCGCATTTCGGGAATGGTTTGAAAGTAGCCAGGTATAACAAGTGTGCACTGTCAATCTAGGTGGTACATGCTCGTCTCCTTAAGCCGGCATAGTGGAGGCGACTGCTGCCCGCACAGGTTTCTCTGTAGTAGCAGTTCCATTCATGGACCGCACTCTAGCTTTACATCAGGCAGAGTGTTGTCACATGCCGAGCTTTATATTTAAAAAAAAAAGTTATTTACAAAAGAGTGGTAGGCAGAATGAATATAGTTTATATATATCTCCTCAAGCCAGCATAGCGGAGGTGACCGCACTCTAGTTTGATTCAAGCGGTGTATGCTTTATCATACACGAAGCTAATACATGTTTAAAAAAAAACTTAAATACTTACCAAAACATCAAATTTGGTCGGATCCTGCACCATGTTGAGGCACACAGTGTCGAGATACCTCTCCTCGAACTTAATATCTGGATATTTGGTAGCCAAGTCACGGCAACACCTCAAGAATAGACCGTCAGACATACGCCTAAAATTTAATTTACTGTTAGACAACTACATACAATGCATATATGAAAAATGTAGATGTGAGGGAAGCGAGAGTGTTATGTCGGGATCAAGGCAAGTTCTGTTGTCTCTATCCCTATGGGTGAAAAGGCGTGACAATTTTTATTAATCGATTAATTCAATGCCTAGGGTGGCGATAATCTAAATGTAGAGTAAAGTGTTAAATATAGAATTCCGACAAAACTACTCTATAAGATAACATGTTTTAAAATAGGTACTAAACTATAGACAAAGTGTATTGCTTTGTGTATTTTTTTTCTTTTATTGTAGCTCGGCATGTGACAACACTCCGCCCGATGTAAAGCTAGAGTGCGGTCCATGAATGGACACAATTGCTACTACAGATAAACCCCTACGGGCAGCAGTCGCCTCCACTATGCCGGCTTGAGGGGACGAGCATGTATCATCTAGAAGGATGCATACTCCTGTCGTTATACCTGGTTACTTTCAAACTATTCCCTAAACGCAACAAGGTCACTTAACGGGTGTTACATGTGAAAGTGGTGGTACTACCCCAGGACAGATAACTATCATCAGTCTGCCTACCACTCTTTAATAGTGCCTATAGGCAATGAGCGACCACAGCACATATAACAAAGTTACATTGGTACCAGTAAGAATTTAGCGAGGTTCGAACACGGGTCTCATCGATCGTGAGTTTGCGCGTCTTACCGCTAGACCACAGCCGCTGTTTAATTTTTAGCGCTAAATAAGATGTTTGCCTACCACTTGTTAAGTGCGAAGATTGAAATATGAGCATTAAAGCAAACAAATGAGCACTTAATAACCTCCGTTTTTATCTTAAAGAAAAAAAGTCAATCTGGATCGTACACTTAAACTCAAACGGACATAGTGGAGGCTACTGCTGCCTAAATAAATTTATTTGTAGCAGCAGTTGTTTCTGTATAGACCACACTCTAGCTTAACATCAGGCGAGTGTTGTCATATGCCGAGCTACAATAAAAAAATAATATTGTTTTTGTCCTGATAATCTAATTCTGTTCATAACTGTTTTGACATCTAAGAATCAACTGAGCATTATTTTAAATAGGTAAAGTACTGATATCTGATATTACTTGGCATACATTACAGTAATTGAGTCATGTTATCGTAAAAAGATAGCGAGTGCAAAGTGGCAGACTAATTACTACAATTGTCTAACGCTCGGCTGCCATGAAGCGTTAATTGTAGTCTATGAGCTGGTGGCAAATTTATTTCTCGAGTTCGTCGATGATTTTAGTTAATTTTGTTGAAATATAAATCAACATTTCTTGCCATCAATTAGTTTAATTTTTTTTTTCAGGGTTATTGAGTAATTAGACTTTTTCTGATGCAATTTTTGAGGTTATCTTTTTTTTTTAGATGTAATTAAACATAGTAGATAAGATAAATGAACGAAAAAATAAGATTGTTTTGTTAACAAACTATTAGATATCAAGTAGACCCTTTCATTAATAAACTAGGAATTAATTTGTTGGATATATTCGTAGGTTGCCAATATACTATATGATTTTGTAAAAAATTATATTAAGTATAGAATAGTGTAAGATTTAGTTATAATTTAGTTTTTTTTTTTGTAGCTCGACATGTGACAACACTCCGCCTGATGTAAAGCTAGAGTGCGGTCCATGAATGGAAACAACTGCTACCACAGAGAAATCTCTACGGGCTGCAGTCGTCTCCACTATGCCGGCTCGAGGAGACGAGCATGTACCATCTAGATTGACAGTGCACACTCCTCTCTTATACCTGGCTACTTTAGTGGTAGTATTAGTGTCTTTTAATATAGATATCAATTAGGCTAGCATATTCTGCTGTAAGAATAAAGGCTAAAACAAAGTAGACCCAAAAATAGGACAATGCCAATCGAATTAATTTTGTAGAATATTATAGTTATTTTTTGCAGAGGGATTTGATGACGTCATAGTCTTGACTATGTCGCGCCATACTTACATAATATTAGCCTTGTGTACAGCAGTAACCTTCTTCCTCTTATTATCTCTAGCGAACTGGAAGGCGAATTCGGCGACCCTGTTAGATGCTTCCTCTGTAATCAACTTAATAGACTGGACGACACCATCTACAATTTCGTGCTCAATGCCAGAATATTCGCCCTCTGTGTTCTCGCGAATTGTTACCACATCAACATTGTCATACAATGTTTTGATTCTGAAATGCAAATAGAAAATTATTGGTGAGACCAGAAGTTTTTTTTTTTTATTGTAGCTCGGCATGTGACAACACTCCGCCTGATGTAGAGCTAGAGTACGGTCCATGAATGGAAACAACTGCTACTACAGAGAAACCTGCATGTACCATCTTAGATTGACAGTGCACACTCCTCTCGTTATACCTGGCTACATTCAAACTATTCCCGAAACGCGACTAAATCGCTTCACGGGTGTTACATTCGAATTTATTCGTAGTATTTAGTTTTAGCTAAACGGTTATTCAAGTAACAATCTATGAAGTGACCTACTAGGGTCTAAGTCAAAACTAACGCAAAAACAATATGAAATTTGACGTTCTAGTGACGACTAGTCGCGTTTCGCTACAGCTTCAATTAGCTTGGAAGTAGTTAATACATATAATATGAGAACAGCGTGCCTCAAGCCAGCATAGTGGAGGCGACCGGTATCCGGAAAATGTATTTTCTCTGCAGTAGCAGTGGTCTCGACTTAAGGACCGCACTCCAGCTTAACGGCATGCAGGCGGAGTCACATGCCGAGCTACTATAAAAAAAACCACAAACTTCAAATCTCAATGTCGTATTCTTTTTGTCTTATAAAATTTACTCGAGTCCGATGATCAGCAAGTTACTGATTATAAATTATTATCATTAGTCATGTACATTGAGAAATACTATAAAACATTAAAATGTTTTCTAAGAGTTAGCGTAAATATGTTTACAAAAAGCTTCGTTTATTTTTAATTAGAGCGAGTAACGATAGCCGAGTGAATATCCCGGGTGCTTATTTCTTGCTAAAGAAAAAAAAAACTTAAATTTTTTATTATTATTGTAGCTCGGCATGTGACAACACTCCGCCTGATGTAAAGCTAGAGTGCGGTCCATGAATGGAAACAACTGCTACTACAGAGAAACCTGTGCGGGTAGCAGTCGCCTCCACTATGCCGGCTTGAGGAGACGAGCATGTACCATCTTAGATTGACAGTGCACACTACTCTCGTTATACCTGGCTACTTTCAAACTATTCCCGAAACGCGACAAAGTCACTTCACGGGTGTTACATTCGAAAGTGGTGGTACTACCCCAGGACGGCAGACTGGACAAATAACCATCATCAGTCTGCCCTACCACTCTTTTGTTGAATTAAAAAAAAAAAACAGAAAAAGAAAAGAAAAAAACCAGACGCCGATATAATCGACATGTTTATTTTAGTAACGTAAGGGGGCATTGACATTGCTATTTATCAAGCAACAATGTCGCGATAAAGTATTGAAAATACGTATACTTAAGATTAAAAAAAAGACATAATTTTTATGAGTTCAATATCAGACACACTCATGCGTCGTAATACGTAACACGATACCGGGTATTAACTTTTATCAATTGCAATATTATTATACGTAGATACCACTTTGATAACCGTTCATCAAAACACGACTTCTAGACTATTTTTTTTATAAAGAGTAGTCCGGGAACATACTGCAGACAGCAGTCGCCTTCGCTATGCCGGATTGCACATGCACAATATATTAATATGGCCACCACTTTCGAATGTAACACTCGTGAAGTGACCTTGTCGCGTTTCATGAGCAGTTTGAAAGTAACCAGGTACAGCGAGAAGAGTGTGCACTGTCACTCTAGATGGTGCATTCTAGTCTCCTCGGGCCGGCATAGCGTAGGTGACTGCTGCCCCTAGAGATTTCTTTATATCAGGCGGGGCGTTGTCATATGCCGCGCTACAATAATAAAAAAGGGTACATTCCTATCGTAATACTCGGCTAACTTCATTCCAATTTCACGCGACGGCAGACTGGGCTAATAACCATCATCAGCCCACCTACCACTCTATTATATAAAGTGTTTGCTGAACTCTGGACTCCACAATGACTTCGGAAAGTCTTAATTTTAAATCAGGAAAATAATAATAGTAAACATGGTAGTAGGTCGGAGTCGAATCCACGTCCTCTGCTATGCTCTGACTACTAAGTTACAGAGTCATTAGCTCTTCACGTGACCGCATCAAAATCCTCCGTTCTATTTTCCCATTAGCAATTTTATTCAAAATAAAATCTAATTTTGCTCAATTTTTATAACCCACTCGGTAAAGTTATAAATATAAAAAGTTATTTTAGGAAATATCTTGCAAAACTCGAATTATATTGTCAATCAATAAAATTTTAATTATAAACTATTTTTTTTCTTGATCATCTTATTGTGTAACGAGTTTAAGTATAGGCAACATAGGCAGTAGCCTATGGGCCGCCACCACACCACAAAAAAAAAATTAAATCGATAAAGGCTCAGTAGAGACAAAAAAAATACTGAGTTTTGTTTTAAATTTTGTGTTAGCCAACTTATTTAGTTACTCTCTTCTTTACCTTGACCTTAATAGAAACTTTCAACAGTTAACCACAAACGATTTGAGGGCCTCCACAACATGCTCTGCCTATGGGCCGCCCAAGTAGAAATCCGGCGCCGAATGGAATGAGAAGATATTTTATTGGCAAGGGCAAGATACTTAGCATGCCCATCTCAGCTCATCGTCTGACTCTAAAGGCATATGCTAAGAGGAAGACTGCCACCAGAAACTGGTCAATTGACCTGTGCATATAATAATTAACAAAAAAAAAACTAAATTCAGAAAAAAAGAAGATGATAATAGTAATTTAAAGATATTTTAAATAGCGTGTTTGTAATTTAGTTTTTTTTTAAATTTTAATTAGTTTTTCTATAATGTAACACGTTTAATAATGTTATGACTGACTGTGATTTAAGTACGTACGCTGTATGAGTAAATTAGTAGTCAATTAGAAAAAAAAACTTAATTATGTTATCAAAATTCGTGTTTTCTCGCGAGATTTTTTTTATGTACAGACTTGTATTACAGACACTGAGCGACCAAAGTACATTTTTTTATTGTAGCTAGGCATGTAGGTGCATGAATGGAAACAACTGCTACTATAAATAAACTTCGACAGGCAGGCGTCGCCTCCGCTATGCCGGCTTGAAGAGACGAATGTGCAACCTCCAAATTGACAGTGCACATTCTTCCCTTTTTACCTGGCTACTTCCAAACTGTTCCCTAAATGCGATAAGATCACGTCACCCCAGGACGGTAGACTGTGCTAATAACCATCATCAGTCTGCCTACCACTCTTTAATATTGCATATAGGCACTGAGCGACCAAAGTACTTATAACATAGTTACATTGGTACCGGTCAGAATTTAGCGAAATTCGAACACGGGTCTCATCGATCGCGGTCGTCCTTTACCGCTACACTACGGCCGCTCATTTTATTATTCATTTATAATGTAAACAAAGAACAGAGAACTATCGTGGGTGGTCATAAACGTGGGCTCGCAGTGTTCTAATATTATCTAGATCTAGCACCAATGTTACTTTGTTATTTGTACTTTGTACGCCGAATGCACATGATAGATTTCTAGTGATTTAATTCAAGTAGAATATGAATAAAGATTATTTCGAGTATGTAATCCACATTTATCTAGATAAATAAAAAGAATCCGTCTAGATTAAAAACAATTCCGACATGCAATAAATCATCAATTCTACACGCTTTACGTCAAAACATATCAATAACGTCTTCCAAGGTTAAAAACTCGTTTAATAAAATGTTGGTATACAATTGGTTTGAAAGATGATGCAGTGACGAGGATTGAGAAAGGAATGCTTCGATGGTTTGGGCACTTGGAAAGGATGAACGAAAGGAGATTGACGAAAGGTATATATAAATCTGATGTGAATGGATGCGTTAAACAAGGCAGACCCAGAAGGGTGTTTTTCGATCAATTAGGAGACATCCTCATGAAAGCTTAGTACCCATAACCGTCGGGCGTGCATGAAGAGAATTGTGGATGTGAAGGAAGCGATAGTGGTAAGTGGCGTTCCGTTGTCTCTGCCTATCCCTGTGGGAAAAAGGCGTGACAATTGTATTGTATTGGTATACTACGGACCAAACTTTATGGCGGTCCTGAAGTTAGGTACACAAATTGAGGTTTCAGCGGGTCACGATGAACGCAAGAGGGCCCACACTCCTGATCTACCCGCCCGTAAGAAGTTATTTTTATATGTCCTATTCGTGTTTAAAATTAACTCTAAATTTTATTATTGTTAACTTGACTGTAGCTACTCGGAGTAGCGCTCGCAGCTAACTTCCGAGACGCCAAAAAGTTTGACGCGACCTATACTAATCTCATTTGTTTTATGTCAATCACATTATAAAAAAAAAAGATATATTATTATTTATTTAATCTAAATCCTTTATGACTGATTGCTTATTGAAAAAAAAAACCAAAATTTTCTCACACAGGAACTTAATCCATGTTTTTATTATTTTATTCATAATATTAAAATGCAATTAATCTTTTTAATATCTTTTCTTTATCCATTTATTAAGATATTGTGACGAGTGGAAACTTTAATTTATGCTTGTATAAGTTTTCCGTGAAAATGGCTGATTAAAATCATAATTGAATTTACTACGTTTAACGCATGCTTTTAGCTTCACATATGTATGTATCAGCGTTGCCAGACGTCCCGATTTTTAAATCAAAATTAAATGTCCCGCGCGGGACAGGCTCAGTCCCGCTTCTAGGACTTGTGTGTGTATGTAACTGTGTAAAAAGACGTAACAATTTGTAACGCACTCTTCAGACTATTATTTGAAACACTACATTTTTCTAACGGACACATTCCCTACATATTTTGATATAATTATCATTTACGATCTGTCAAATTTGTATGGTTATGATGGTTTGTTCGCAAACCGAAGAATTCAGAAACCGGCCATAAGAAAACTCAACTCCCTAACGATAGGGTAAATCTGATTTAAAATATCATATTTTTATTAAAGTACATTTTCTATGATGGCTATTTTTGCTATCTATTGCCACGTAAACGTAATTTAAAATTCGGATAAAATATACATATTTGCACACTTCTGATTATACTATATGTTTTATACTATGTCCCGCTTTTCTCGCGGTTCAAAGAAAGAATCCCGCTTTTTTCACTCAAAGTTCCGAAATCCCGACTTGGCAAAAACGTAATTTTATTAGGTACAGAAGGTTCAACTGTACATATTAGGTTTACCTTATTAGCGTTATTACGTTCTTTTTTTTAGCACGTCCTATGACCACACTCCGCCTGATGTTAAGCTAAAGTGCGATCCATAAACGGAGGCAACTGCTGTCAGAGCAGGGGATCTGCAGACAGCAGTCGCGCCCACTATGCCGGCTCGATGAGATGCCTCTTCGTTCTTTAAAATATGATACAATAGCAAGAGCAATAAAATAAAATAAATGAACACACATACCCATCTAAACTCTTGCAAGGTCTGACGTTAGCATACAAATCAAACTCCTTTCTTAACGCAAGGTTAAGGGATCTGTAGCCCTTACCAACTGGTGTCATTAAAGGTCCCTTCAAACCAATCTTATTGGCGTTTACGGAATCTATAGCCTTCTGTGGAATTCCGAATTTGCCATCTGCGCCCTAAAATTATTCATGAGGATATATTAGTATTTAATCTTTTACAAGACAATTTATACATATACGTACACTTACAAATTACATAAGTAATCTATACTATGGGTATCAGGACAAGGACAAACATAGAACATTCAGACCAAGAACAAATATTATTTATAATTACAAATAAATATTTGCTCCGACCGCTAATCAAACCTGGGACAACCAGCTTAACGGGCTAGCACGCTAACCACTCCATCACCTTTTAAGAAATAAACTATAAAAATTGTAAGTGCTACTAAATGATAAAAGATGAGAGTTAGAGAAAGCCAAGTGTTATATGAAGCATGTTTTACTTAGAATTTGTGTTTTATTTCTATTATTATTTATTATAATCAGTGGCAAAGACCAGATTTCATCCGAATTGAACGGACACCAAAAGATAAAAATGCTATAATAATCACAATTTTTTAATATGAACTTTGATCTAAGCCAAAGGGCTGTAATTTTAGAAAACAATAATACACTATTTTTATTACTAGAGTTCTTAAATACAAATAGAAGCTAATGAGAATCATCTTATATTTTGCTTTGCCACCAAATAATTATTAAATAAAATTATTAGTATATTGTTTAATTTATGAATGTATTGTTATTTTATAAAATTTGATTAAAATGAATTAGTGAATGTGTGTGTCCAAGAGCATGCTTCTGGACAAAACAATTAAAAGTTACCTGAAAGAAAGAAGTAAGAAATCAGAAATATTTGTTATATGATAAAAGAATCAACAGAAACAATAGATGTGTTTATAGAAATGTAGTATAAAGGAAAATAACAATGTCAACATTCCTAACACTGTGGACATAACCTTGAAGCGCTACGTCAACGATCACTACTTACTCTTACAGCTGTGACATCCACTTCGTCCCATTCGATTGGAACTTTCGCGGCCTCAAATATTTTTTGCACAGCAATCGTGATCTCAGGACCGATTCCATGACCAGGAATTAAGGTCACCCGTCTCACACCACCCGAACTGTACTGAGCTGCGCCAGTCTTTGCAGCCGGAGTCTGAAAAACCGCGAAACGTACATCACAACCTCACATATATTCACCAATTTATAACATAAAAACAGTTTTAACCTCTTCTTTACCCGCACTAACAATTTTAGTTACATTATTTGAGCCTTTATCAATAGGTTCAAAAATTCTTGCGAACACTTTACTCTCAAAAATAGGCTTGAAAAGTTGTTTTATGTAATTCAGCGACATAGCTATAGGTATAACGTCTATTTTTGGATGGGACAAGGAATTGAAGTAACGTAATGATCAATTTCAATTATTGGGATAGCATGCGCTTACGTACTACGCATCTATTACGCAAGACTGATATTATAAACTTACAATTTTCCTGATAAGTCTCGCAGCCATTTCCGAAAATTGCTACGCGACAGCGATGGACAAATTTGCGGCGAAAGGAGCGCGCGCGGGGTAGGAAATCGCGAGCACGACTGCTACGCATGACAGGAAATTAGTTCAAATACTATAAAATGTTAAATTTTGCACAAACATTTATTATTTAACTAGTAAATATAACATTTATAATACATAATTGTTGTTTATTACTATTTAAATATAAAAATAAAATGCACTATGTATTTTTAGAACTTATGGTATTTAGACAAAATTCTAAATTTAATCAGAATCTCAAGTAACTACATTTTTAGTTTCGGAACAATTTTGTTATGTATTACCAGACCAATATTTCTTACGCCAATTATTGGTAAATAGCAAACCATTTTCCCTTTTGTTAAAGTTAATAATTGTAAAAATTGTTTTAGTCATTACCTCTACACTGATAGTAGAGGACACTACAATTCACTTGTATAATATATTCATTCCCTTTAATAAAATATTTTTTATTTTGAAGAAATACCATTTTTGTAACGCACGAAATATGAGATTATTTTGAGGTAATCAAATTATATCTTGTAGCAACGTTTCATCTTTCAAAATAGACAGATCAGCTGTTTTACTGACAGTTGGTGGGGGTCGCATTTCGCATGTATGCGCAGATTGTCGATAGTGATAAGATTGTTTTCCATTATATATCGCTGCAATACGATTTAAATCTTTGTGTATTTAGTGGTCATAAATGTGTAATTATATGTATCGATGACTGTGATAATTAACTAGAATGGAACCTACATTGAATCATAAACTTGCTTCATTAAGTTTGATTTCTCAATGCAAATTGCAAGGCATATTAGCCCAATGTGGCGAGAAAAAGGATTTGATTATCGACCATACCCTGATAAAGCCTTTAGAGAGAATTTGTGGGGTAAACTGGTTAAGGTAAATACTTTGTTTACTATAATTTTGTAATCAGAATTGTAGAATAACTTACATACTCATTTCGGTTAGTGCGATATATTTTTTTTATCGTAGCTCGGCATGTGACAACACTCCGCCTGATGTGAAGCTAGAGTGTGGTCCATGAATGAATACAGCTGCTACTACAGAGAAATCTCTGCAAGCAGCAGTCATCTCCACTATGCCAGCTTGAAGAGACGAGTATGCAGCATCTAGACTGACAGTGCACACTCTTCTCGTTATACCTGGCTACTTTTCAAACTATTCCCGAAACGCGACAAGGTCACTTCACGGGTGTTACATTCAAAAGTGGTGGTACTACCCCAGGATGGCAGATATGAAAGGAAATATACACAATCCTTATTTGCATTTTTAGAAAACATGGAGTGGACAAAATATACAAAATGGATCCTCAGCTCGGCGTCACATCAAATGCAAATAGAGTCTATTTAATTCCAGCATGTACACAGAAATACAAGTGTGTTCTTGATCAGATTTCTTCTGTATTAAGGTCAAATCCAGCATTATCTGAAGAAAAATGTTTTCATATAATTATAACACCTAAATTAGTCTGCACTTTTGATTCTTTGTTAGAAAACAGAGGTCTTTATGGAATAGTAAAACTGTATCAATTCTCATGGGAATTAATTGCGTTAGATGAACAACTTCTAAGCTTAGAATTACCTTTTTTATATAAACAGTTATTTGTCGAGCAAAACCATTCTCTTTTGTCAAGTATTTCTATGGACTTATGGAGTTTATTCCATGTAATTGGTCAGCCTAAAATAATATTTTCTGTTGGTAAACTTTCTGCTAGTGTTTTAGATATTATGGAAGTGTATAAAGAGACTTATAGGGATGTCAACAGACAGGATGTTCAGGATATAGGCGCTTTAGTAATTATAGATAGAGATCAAGATTACGCCTCCAGTCTACTTACACCGGCAACTTACAGTGGTTTATTAAATGAAATATTTACTATAAATTGTGGAAATTTAGAATTAAATGTAAATGAAACAAAATTGAAGAAAGGAAAATTAGGTTATGGTGCGGAAGACGAAAAAACACAGAAGAAGAATCCTGTCATGGTTTTAGATAGTTCTGCAGATAATTTGTATGGAGAAATTAAACACAGACATTTCTCTGAAGTTTTAAGTGTTTTGAGTTCAAAAGCTAAACTATTAAAAAATGAAGATATAAAAGCATTAGGTTTAGAAGAAATAAAACATTTTGTCGCAAATAAATTACAACAAATTACAATTTTTAAACAAAATCTTGTCAATCACGTTTTAGCATGTGAAACTATAATCCAAGAAATGAGTAACAGATTTGAAAATATAAAATTAACTGAAACCGATATGATGAACAACAGAAATAAGAAATCTAACTTTACTTTTGTTGATGAGATCTTTGGAACTGATATTCATATGTATAACAGTTTGAGATTAATGTGTTTATTAAGTTTAACACAAGGCCTGTCTACAGACGAGTATAATTCACTATTAAACAAATACTTACTAGCGTTCGGACATAAATATTTACCAGTCTTCACAAATCTAATTAATACAGGTCTATTAATCCAACCGACGAATCAAAAATTATCTTTAAACATAAGCAATTTGAGTAATTTAAGTGATAAATTACCAAAGTGGCAGAATACGTTTCAAAATGTTGCTAATAAGTTGAAGCAGTTACCTTTGAACCCGGACAAAGATGAGAAATCATCACCTAGTTATGTTTTCAATGGAGGTTACGTACCATTAATATCTGTAATTTGTAACACAATTTTGACAAGTGATTCTCTCTCGGAAGTCCTAACAAAATTGTCTTCATTAAACGATCTTAAAATTGGAGGAAATGTAATCTCTAATATAAAGGATAGAATGGAAACTCTAAGCGAAAAGTTTAGTAATTTAAAAGTTAAACCGGAGTTAGATTTTGGTAGTAAAGATGCTAAAACTGTACTCAAGGCTATCAAAACTGATCAGAGACTAAGTACTGCTCTACCTTTGAAGCCTAAAACGATACTAGTATTCGTTATTGGGGGAGTGAATTATGCTGAAATAGCAGCATGCGAAGTTGTTCAGAAAGAAACAGCTAGCAAGATATACATAGCAAGTGATTCTATTAAAAGTGGTGGGGATGTTATGGCTGCACATTTTTGAAGTTTATTATAATTTCTTATGGATTTGTAACATTTGGCCAGCGCAAAAATAAGTATAGTACGAACCAAACTTTATGACGGCTCTGAAGTTAGGCATAAGTCGCTGCGTAGTACACAAATTGAGGTATCAGCGGGACACGAATAAGGTGAGAGGGATGGGCACACTCTCGACCTACCCGCCTGCAGATTATTTTTACATGTTCTATTCATGTTTTAATTTAACTCTTAATTTTATTATTGTAAACTTAACTGTACCTGCGCGAAATAGCATCCGCAGCTAACCTCCGAGACGTCATAAAGTTTAACGCGACCTATATTTGATTAAGTTTATTTTGGTGCATCACACAACGCTTGTAGTCATATTCAATGGTTTTAGTAAGGTGATAGAATATTGATAAAGATCCAACAGAATTTTAACGCCAGAGATATAAGAGGTCAGTTTTGCAAGTCAGTATGGCTCAAAAATATAAACTATTCCTGATATAGTCCTATAGATCCTATAGTCAGAAGTACTGGTTTGCTAATTTACGTCTGGCCCGGCCTCATGTGTCCCTCGTGCAGCGTAAGGCCGCTTGCACATTATAAGATTTTTTTTGTGACTTATAAGAAATGTCTCACAAGAAAGTCAGTCTAGTATGTATTGTGTCTGATCAAACACAAGAAAAAAATATCTTGTAATGTGTATGGTCTCATATAACAACCGATACTACTGTATTTCTTATAAGCCATTTCGTATAAGACACAAGAATTTTTCTTATCATGTAAGTATCTGTATCATGGCCTTAAGGAAGAAAGAAAACTTGTGTTCACCTCTTTTGCTCCAACATTTGAAATGGATAACACATATCTATAGGAAATTATTTCTAGACTTATAAATTGTAGCTTTTAAATCTCCAAGATGAATTATCTGCTAGTCAATCTTGGGAACAGTTGAGACACAAAAAAAGAAGAGAATAAAAAAAGGAGTTGCAGATAAATGAGTCGTAAATCATGATAAAAATACTTTTAAAATATACCTATCCGTTTAAGTTAATTTTAAGAATATAAAAAAATTCAGTACTTTATTTCCTTTTGTTTTTTCTTAATAAATAAAAAACTAATTGTATGTATATGTATATATTTTTTTAATATCACAGCATATAAAACTTACATAACAATAATTTAAAAAAACAATCTGAACAAATGTAGACGATATGCGTCCAAAACGCAAGTCCTGGGACATATTAACTTATTTAAATATAATTAACTGAATAACAATTTTACGCTGCTTTCTATCGCGTTTATTTCGATCGGTTTGATCAGATGTTTCCAAAGCTTTGCAGCAATTGTGGTAGCAGAGACTGATCTGAGAAATACTTTATCTAGTTCAAACATCTTCACGCACCTAAAAAAATAAATAAATAAATAAAAAACACTTTATTGCACATGATAAATTGTACATAGGCGAGCTTAATGCCTTTGGCATTGTCTACCAGCTAACCTTTGTTGGTGTGAGCGGAGATGTCTACAGTGCAATGAAATAAATAAATAAATATTGACAAAATAAATAGAATAAGTTAATAAATGAAGTATAAAGTAAAAATAAAAGATTAATATATATATAAAAAAATAAAAAAAAATAAAATAAAAAAAAAACACTATCTACTTGTTTCATTGTCAATCATTTTCGCCAATATTGTGCAAATTTATGAAACTGCTCAACAAGAACCGCCATTACAGCTGTCACAGACATGTCTAAGAGGTTCTGGAAGTAATGTACAGCTTCCTCGTCACCAAGATCCAGTCTGAAACAAGAAAATATAATTTAGGCTTGCCCTCTACGAAGTGAGCTCATTCTGAGCTCGTACTTTATCATTGAGTTTTGCGGTAGAGGTCGGATAGAGACCAGTCTTCAACCTTGCTAAATTCTGACCGGTACCAATGTTATATGTATTTTGGTCTCTCAGCGCCTTTGATACGAGCACAGCTAAGCACAGGCATTTAAAACAAAATTTTTAAATCTAGAAACTTACCTCAGTTTATCCTGAACTTTTTTAACAGCCTTATCAGGTTCCAAAGCTATATCTGGCACGGAAGCATCCACCATCAAAGAGAACAGGTTCAATACTAGGTTAGCATGTCTGAAAAGTATACGATACACATTTTTTATAGTAGTTCGTGATAGCGACTAAAGTACAAATAACAAAAGGACAATGGTACGGGGCAGTATTTTGCAGGATTTCAATGGAGGCCTCTTTAAATATGGGCCTACATCTTTAACCGCTGACTGCATGTGTAATTTGGAATTTTTTAGATTTAAATATATATGTTATTAATGATACCTTCTCAGATGCAAGAAAGCTGTATAACATTGCTTTCTGAACTCCTGGTAATGCTCACAATGCATTCCGCCCATGGCTTCAACCATTTCCTTACTCAACTTCATAGGGGGCGGCAGAGGTTTTGGATCTCGACCCAAGATGTAACCAAAATCTATATGAAATAATGCCCCAGATTTTGTTAATAGCAAATTGTCTAGATGTCTATCGCCAACACCTGAAGCAAATGTATAATTTTAGATATTTCTCAGTTGCTGCCACTCATGGACCGCATTCTACCTCTACATCAGGTGGAGTGTTGTCATAGCTACAATAATAAAACGAACAATACACATTCGTCTCCTTAAGCCGGCATAGTGGAGGCGACTGTTGCCTGTAGAAATTTCTCTGTGGTATTAGTTGTTTCCATTCATGGACCGCACACTAGCTTTACATTAGGCGCAGTGTCGTCATATGCAGAGTTAATATAATAAAAAATCAGTTGGATTAAATGATACATAATGTGTATAGTTACCAAGTAAATAAGTAATAACACAATATCCAGCGCAACTTCGAATGTATGTGTCCATAACTTCTTGTTTGATGCCAAAAGGACCAACTTCACATTGGTTATATTTTCTAAAGAAATTCTGTATACTTCCTTCAGTTGCTAATGCTTCAGCGACGGTTACAGATTCAATAAATTGCAAAAAACCATGCCTAGAACTCGTTGCTAAAACTTTATAAGGAGTTAATTTCAAATCCAAATTTTCCCTTCTTAATAATTTATCCATTAATGTGATCATTTGTAATATTAATTGATCTTGACGTAAATCGTCGCCATGTTTGAAAATTGCTTCATATTCAACGCCCTCTGTAGTTAAAAAGGTTAATTTTGACGGCATCAAAGCAGATTTGAATAGGCTCGCTTTCTTTGCTATTATTCCTGAAATTTTTTAATAAAATGAAACATACAACACATAACAAAACATTGTTTTCACAGTACAGTTAACAAATAAAAAAACCAAAAATCTTAATTTTTTTCTTTTCAATTTAATTATTATATTTTTAATTAAAAGGAGGATGTCCATTCGCCTAAGAGAAATGGGCCCACGATTTTTTTCCTCAAGTTTCTCTATGGTTTTTAGTTCATTTTGTAGAAAAATAAATTTACATTCCTTATCATCAATCAGTTTTAATTTTTTCACCCGGGTTATTGAGTAATTAGACCTGCTCTGGTGCAATATTTGGGGTTATTATTATATGCTTTAATAATTGATAATATCTGTTTTTTTATGTAATTAAACATTGTCTATTGGTTGTTAATGATGTATTGATATAATTGAAATAAATTAATGAAACAATAAGATATAATTTTAGAATAATGTTTTGTTAACGAACAAAATAAATAATAAATATATTTTATTTGTCGTCATACTCACCTTTAATATTGACATTAGGGTCTAAAGGAAAAGGCATCGGTTCAAAATTCGTAAAATTAAATTTGAATGAATCCGGATCCGCGAGTAATTGTTGAAGCCGTTCAGCCTTCTTAGTGCGATTACCACTTTCCCTTGCGACAGTTTTAACTAGTTTTACTAACTTATCAATAAAAACTTGTTGTCTCGCTAAGAATGAACGCGTTCTTTGAAGTTCCGTGTTCCCTGTAAAATAAATATACAGTTATTCTGTATGTATAATAAGAGAAGTGTACACTGTCAACCTGAATGGTGCAAATTGAACCGGCATAGCGGAGGCGACTGCTACCTGCAAAAATGTATCCTAGCTAGCTTTATGGGACAGTACTCCATCTGATGTTAAGCAAAAGTACAGAGAAAGTCTTTAGGCAGCGGTCGCTTCCTCTATACCGGCGTCAGAAGACGAATGTGCTCGCCTCTAAGCTGATCTGAAGCTGAAAAAGAGGTTACTTCAGAAATGTTTTTTCCATAATTTTTTTATTAGGGTTTTTTGGGTGTTTCTAGTGGGTCCAAATGGCCACTAACCCTAAACTAGAATAGATATTGCAAAATATGTAACATTTAATTTTTATTTAATATAAAATTATGTAACCCAAGGTCTTTGGTGTTTACTTGAATAACCCCCAAGCTATAATAAAAAAAAAATTACCCTTAGCTAAAGTCTGCGAAAACGTCTTCATGACAGTCAAATACATATTCCTTATGGCGACATCCTGCTTCCCTGGCACATCTTGGTCTTCGCACTCTATTAACAGATACCAATAGAAATAATTTGCTAATGATGAATTGTTACAAGCACGCTGGATCAGAAACGATGCCAGGCTCAGTTTGTCTTCTGTAATCGGGCTTGGTTGTTCTCTGTAAAACAAGATTATTTTTTTAAAATTGTAGCTCGGCATATGACAACACTCCGCCTGATGTGAAGTCAGACTGCGGTCCATGAACGGAAACAACTGCTACTACAGGCAGCAGTCGCCTTCACTATGCCGGTCTGAGGATACGACTATGACACTCCTCTTGTTACACCTGACTAGTTCCAAAATGTTCCCGAAACGCGACAGGGTCACTTCACGGGTGTTACATTCGAAAGTGGTGGTACTACCCCAGGACGGCAGACAGGACAAATAACCATCATCAGTCTGCCTACCACTCTCTCAAATAGAATTATAAAATTACATTTTTATGAGCCTGTTGGTATAACACTCGAACTAACCATGTAGAGGAGTGCGCACTGTCAACCTGGATGGTGCACATTCGTTTCCTCAAGCCGGCATGGCGGAGGCGACTGCAGTTTTATTGCTCAATTTTCGTCACAATTTAATTATATTTTGTTCTGACAAAATTTTATAAAAAAATTATAATAAAATATTTTATTGTAAAACCTTGTTATATACACTTAAATAAATTTTAATATTAAGAGTAAACAGGGAGTGCAGTGCGCTATTAGAGATAAAGTTGACGGTGACGGTGACGATTGCGTTTTTTGCGACTTACTCTCCAGCAATTTGAGCGTAAAACTAACTATTTAGTAAAACAAATAACTTACTCATAAGTTTGATTAATAAGTACACTTGTTTGTGCGATGTCCTCTTGTGACGTCGTAGCCTCTTCAGCCAAATCCGTAGATCTTCTGCTTTGCAATGAATCTGTCATTTCCGTTGGGATACCTTCAACAATAATTGCTTTTTATAATTAAGACAATATTATTTTTTTAAAACATTATTGTAGCTCGACTGCCTACCACTGTTTAACTCTTAAATGCATATTGTTGCCAATTGTCTACATTCATTTTCACATAAAATTATTAAAAATCTGAGTGTTTGCGTTTGCATAGGACTTTCATGTACTGAGTGCATCAAATTTAATGATAAATTTCCTATAATATTTTATTAATACAAAACAAAAAATCATGCATTTAAGGGTTAATAGTACTGAGCGACCAAAGTACATATAATTTAGCGAGGTCCGAACACGGGTCCACAATCGCTTTTAGAAATCAGATAACGAGATAAGAGTAAAACATAGTCGAAGTTTGTAGTAAGAGGAATTAGAAAAATACAAATTTGTTTTGCAGTTAAAGAATATTCGACTCACTTTACGTTATACGTTATTAAGTAAAATTCACACTAGACCTCCTGAACTTAAAGTAGCTTTTTAGGTTATAAGGTATTGGCACATATTACTTTTTTTCATTACAATTAACATTAGAGATTTTTAATTTTAAAGACATAAATTTATTAAATACCTGTAGACAATAGACTCGCCTCACTTCCTCTATGGCCGCTTTGTAATAGTTTTCCTTCGCTGTCTGAATAATTAGCACCATCCTTTCCGCACGATATTCTAGCATATTCTGTAAGAAATATTTAGAAATAATCAATGCCTTCTGCTACTTCCTAAATATTTCGCACTTTTACACACACACATTATATATTTACTTGAGATAGATTAAGTAGTAACTTTTACAGTTTTACGGTCGAGCACTGCCATCGGAGATACAGTCCCTATACTAGTTCTAATGGCAGAGCACTTTCTATATAGGTCACTTTTAATAAAGATTATTATTAGTATTATTATAATTAAAAGGAAATACAGATTTTTGTTAGGGTGGTTTGCACTAGAAGGCCGGTCAAAGTAACTTTAACTTTTACGGAGACGACGACCGTTAAACGTTTACATTTACTCCAAACGCGTTGAAATATCATGTAAATTCATATTGTTATCGTTAAAAGGGTGGCTGATCTCGAAAAATAACAGAAAAACATATTTGGCTTCTCTTCATACATTTGATGTTAGCAACTTCGGTTTGACGATTACTTTAACTTTAACCAAGCCAAGAATCGCTGGTTACGGTTAAGGTTAAAGTAACCGTCAAAAATGACAGGCGCGATGATGGTGCAACTCGTGCGGAGTAAATATACACCATAATGTAAACGTAACGGTTAAAGTAAAAGTAATAGTTAAAGTTACTTTAACCGGCCTTGTGACACAAACGACTCTTAGTTTCGTTTCATACAAAAATTGTTGACTTTGATTTTTTATTTCAATAAATAATCACTTTTTGAGAAGAAAAAGTAATTACTAAGATAATTTTATTATATGACGGGCGGCCGTGATCTGTGTTCAAAATCTATAGTTATTTATTTTTTTTATTTTATTTATATTCTTTATTGTAAGTTTACAAAAGGTGGACTTAAAGCCGTGGGGCTTTATCTGCCAGTCGACCAGTTATGTAGTTACCATCGTGTATTTCTTGAAAATCCTCATATTTTAACGCTTGAACCAATTGCAAAAGGTACAGCAACAAATCTTCATCAGGCGCTTGTTTTAATCTCGATATGGCGTACCTTTAAAAAAAGTTATAGTAACTCAACATGAGACTTCATCCTATAAGTGCGGTCTGAAAGAAATATCTGTCAGTCACATTCACTATGCCGGCTCGTTGAGATGAATGTGCATTGTCAAGGTTAACAGTTATTTTTAAGCTGGTCACAGGTCCTTTTTTTTAGTACTGAGAAACCTATGCGGGCAGCAGTCGCCTCCACTATGCCGGGTTGAGGAGACGAGCATGTACCATCTAGATTGATAGTGCACACTCCTCTCTTATACTATGCAAGCCAAATAAGAATAGTACTAAATTTGCAGCTAATTTCACTTGACAGATGTCAAATAACTTCAAATAAGTAAACACAATAAACAATTTAGAACAAATGCGATTCCTTTTTTGTAGGTCTGTTCGGAGGTCTGAATCGTGGGCGGAAGCGAATAACTCCTTCATTATCACTCGTTAGGTGCGTATATGTTGTCTTTGTCGACCAAATACAGTCAACACCAAAAGTTTTTATACATAAAAATGTATAAATTTAATAAAACTCGTGCGCGATTGTACATGCGCAAACCACGCCTCTCAGAGCTCTACTCATGGCGTTAGTTAAATAAAACAAAATCTTACTTTCTGACAGCAGGGTGTGTAAAGTTAGGTGTCAACAATTCTAATGCATCTTCGACATCCATCGGTGTCCACTGTTGCATCATTGCTAACGCCTGACGAACTTCACCTGTAATGTATTATGCATATATTAATTTTAACGTTATTTTATTTTAAAATAAGTATGCTATCGTCAATATTATGTCATTTATATACAGAGTGTCTCAAGGAGTAGTTACGTCAAGGATCGGTGGTTAGAACACCTCACGTACGAGCGACCATAGCAGCTTAATTGCAAAAAAGGAGTTAGGACGATTGATTTAACCCCCATGTATATTCAGTGGTTCAAAACTTAATCAAGTTTCAATTAAATTTTATTTTTTATTGTAAATATCGGAATAATATAAAAAATGACTAACCAGGTCTATTCCAATTAACACACTCCAAGAACTTAGTGAGTGCTCTCCGATGTGATGATAAATAGAACCTGTATTTCCATACTAAGTCCTGATCATCGGCAGCGAGAGGTGCGCGAGCAGGACAACCTATAATAGCGGCAAGCTGGTCTCTTTCTATTGCTGTTGGTTTTGCATCTCTGTCTGATACACCTGAGCGTAAGGAGCGAGCGAGACGGTGATGTTTGCTTTCTACTAAGTTTTCCTGTAAACATGTTTATTATAATCCTATATGACAATCTACAGTCGCCTCCGCTATGCCCGCTTAAGGAGACGAACGAGCATCATCTGGGATAAATGTTAAAAACTTATTTTATTGCTTGGCTTGTTATTATTAAATTATAATTTAGAACTAACTTTAATCAGTCGGATTATACTATACATACCTGTAAAATCTCATAATCAGGTACAGTAACAATATCAGCCTGCGCTCTGAATTGGTACATTTCATCACCATCCTGCTCATAATATACGACTGCATGCTAAAAATATATTAGTTATTATGTATAATTTCAACTTTTCTCTATGGTAACAGTTGCCTCCACTCATGGACCACACACTAGCTTATTCATTATTTTAATTTGTATAAAAAGAAAAAAAACTTTTGCCCTCGAATGTATATGCCATATTGTATATTATCATATTGTATAACAATGACTGATAAACTCGATGTTGACTCATGTCAGGGTCACAAGTTGATCGAGCCAATTACTTGGCTGGAATGGTGTTTCTTCCTGAGGAGGTGGGGACTAACGGCCAACCGTTGGTGGGGTCGCGGATGAGTACGAAAGCGTGTCCGTGACCTCACCATATGACGTAGAGAGGAACAGCGTACAGGTTCACCCGGTACGGGGGTCCGACATCACCTCGTCGTCCTCCCCGAGACGGCGAGGCATCTATAAAAGATTTGCCCCACGTAAAAAAAAAAGAAAAAGTGTTGCTAGTTAATGACTGTTCTTGGGATCCAGTAGTAATTGAGACAGTGTTGAAGGCATCAATATGCTCAAATTACTTTATTATTGTCGTGATTTTTAAGCTAAACTATCTACAGAGGCTTGGTACGAGGTAGAACGACATTAAGTTGATGCACCTTATGTTGGTGTAAAGTAGGCATAAATTAAAATACTTACATTAGTACCATCAATATGAACAGTTGGAAATTCAATCATTAAGTACATGTATTCAGAACAACGTTTCTCTTTTTCATTAATCATTTCAATTTCACGGAATACAAGTCTATCCAACCAGTCCACCTGAAATTACCAACACAATGTCACGGTAAATGAAAGCTTTCACCAAGTAGTCATCAACCTGAAGAAGCTCCATCAAGCGAATGGGAGACGTGAGAGACGTGTATATAGTTAACATGCCACCAGAAGTCACGTTCCTCACTAATGATGGAATGAGTGAACGAGGGAGTCCGGCCGTTTTTCCACGTGAAGGACAACGACATGTCGGTGGTCGGCCGGCACGATAACAAAGATAAATGGAGAGGCAGGAACGGACGTCGAATATTATCGGTTGCCATGGATAAGTCTATCTAACTGAATCATCGGTGAGCTGATGTCGTACGTGGGAACAATTGAAATGTATATAGTAATGTCCAGATTGGTCTGATATATGGGTTGCTGTGGAAAAATTGTCTAACAAACGGTCTAAAAAAAATTGTCAGACTTATCGTCTAACGTACCTTAGGTATATGTCCATTTCTATGTTTCTTAGCTAATTTAGCTAGTCGTTGCATTTGTTCTTTACCACGATCTGGAGCCTTGCCCGGTGTCAAATCACTGCCCTCCATTCCTGGCCATACGCGTAGATCAAACATGCCCTTTTTACGACGAAAATACACTTTTAACTTTAATAATAGTTTATTAAAATTCTTTAATGTCGACTTTGTATTTCCCATTTCGATTTTTGTTTTTTAATTATTTGAATAATATAAATTATCTCTTAAAACTGAAGGAGATCTGTTTTTGGTACGAACTTAAGATATAGAAGACATGAACTATGAAAGCAATTAAATTTTTATAAACACTTATGTAGGAGTTTCAGAAATTATTGCAAGAGAAAGCTTTAAATATTCCCACAATATTTTCTTTTAAAATAATTATTTACACTCTCCTCTTCTTCAAAATATTATTATAATAATAAAATGGAAAGTTAATTATCTATTGAAGTTAACAGGTTAATGATAAAGTTTGTTTACTCAGTTCAATTCCACATAAATTATTGTAAACACAATTACTGTTAAGATAGCTTATATAGTCAATATAACATCACTTTTCATCATGAAATTAAATACGAAAGTTGGTAATTAAAATAATAATAAGAGTTTAAGTATGAAATTACTATTTTGCAATACACTTTGAATTAGTATGAATCTTACTTTATACACCCAAGTGAGTGCTTTCCACTAATCAAGCAATATTATTTTGATAGTTAAAAGTAAAGTTTGAAATAAAACGATCCTATTGGTGAAGAGTACTCACTTTATACAGTGCATTAAGTAAAGTCTACATAAGGGTTACTGTATTGTGTGAAATTAATTTGTATTTCTAAATGCATGAGACAGATGCACCATTAATGTTACAGATAGTCCCCTGTGCAGAGGTTGCATGGGGGTAGAGACTACAAGCGCTTGTAGAGTACAGTAGAGTGGATGAACTACGTCAGAAGTTCCTTGGCACGGCAACGATACTCCCAAAGGTGTAGTAGTTTCCTGGCCTTTGTGGGAGATATCAGGTGGATGCGTAACGATTGGCAATGGCTGCTCAATTGCAGAAAATCTACAATTCGACAGAAGTATATATAAAATAACCATACCTGTCTCAGCATCCCATGTTTACCAAACAAAGAGATACTGGTGCCGCCTACAACCATCACTTTTCCAGGACCAGCACAATCATATATTGTCATGGCTAGTAAAGCATTTCTTGGCAAATCGCTAAAGTACACTGGCAGGGTTACCCATTCGTTCCAACTGTTTAATAAACAAATATATTTTGAATATACTATGTAAGACAAGGACAACAGAAGCCTAGATCGTCTACAAAACAGCTCTTAGCTGAGAACAAGTAGTTACAAATAGTTTAGCATTATGTGATATAGCAGTCTCCTTAGTTAATGAATCACACTCTAGCTAGCGAAGTGTGGTCATATGACGAGCTAAATTTAAAAAAAAAAAGAGAATAAAGCCCAAGAGGAGTTTTGGCGGCCATCTTGACACATCAGTTTATCTGTCGTGAATTATTTTCCTAAACTTGTGTTTCTTCAAGTGTTAATGTGTAATAATGGTGGATTATTAACCATTAAGTGTTCGTGAACGTGTGTGAGTGTGGGCAAGCAATTCAAAAGAAGAGAACCTGTGTTTATATTTTCCCTCCAAAACTCCGTAGGAAGTTTCAGTAAAGATTCTACCACTTTACTGGAGCAATTTTCGACTTGACTGAGACTTGATCTGACTGTTTTGTGTGATGAATGAATGACTCATGATGCACAATATTATTAACTTGATGCAAAAATATTTACTTTGACTGGCAAATTGTTATAATGCCATATAAAGCAAAAAAGAAAAAAGCCCAAGAGCTCTTTTATTTTTAAAAGTAGCTCAGCATGTGACCACTATCCACTTGTTAAGCTAGAGTGGAATTCTTGAGTAAGAGACAATAGACACAGTCATTACTATGCCGGCAGTGCATACTCCTTTCGTTACATAAGGTACACATCTAGTATTCCCGTTTTATCACTAAGCGCTATCCCGTGGTTTCACCCATTTTAATAAAAAGTCCAAAACTTTTCATAATAAACGTGTTACCTCAAACTATTACCACAGTGTCCAATATACAAATACAATGTTGAATTCTTGAAATGTATAAGTGACTTTGCAATAAGAAAAATAGAATTAAATAGGAAAAAAAACTTACTTCCATCTGTTAGTAAAGGATTTATAAGAAGTGGTGACAGGTAATGCTAATGGGACTCCATCATTCAACATTTGGCAAGTCACATAGAGATCTGAGCAGCCTTCTTGATATAGTCCAGAGAATTTCAACATAGGATCTGTTAGGAGCTTGTCATATTCAGGTTTTGGTCTTTTCCCCTCTAAAGTACCACTAGAAAGTTACATTTTGTCGTGTTTTATAAAATTGTAAAAGTTATGTCGTTCTATTGTTGTATCGCAACATTAATAAATTAAAAGCAAAATAAACAAAGCAAGTGGCGGACTCACATTTTTATTTCCACTTTGTGGTCTAATGAGGAGCTGTATACATAATAAAACTTATCGTCAATCTCATTCATCGTCCACTGTATATTTTTATTCAACATAAAATTCTAAGAAAACTCATAGAAGTAAATTATTGAGTATTTTTTGCAAAATGCGAATGAACACAATCAAATGACATTTGACAAATGGCAACGCGTTTACTGTCATTAGCGTCAAATCAAATTACAAATACTTTTAAAATGTCAGGCATTGGTGAAGTACTTATATCAAAGTTGGACCATTTATACTAGCCTAAGCCCTAGTTTTAAAAATAAATATGCTTGACGTTTGAGGCGTAGTAGTTTCAGCACTTTTCTCCGGTGTTTCTGTTTTTCTATATTTGTTTCAGTAAACAAACAGAAGTAAGTGTAATTAAATTAATTTCTTGATCCAATAAGAAAGGATATATTGAGAATGGCAGATTTCTTCTATAGTAACGAGTGAAACACGTATTATATGGATATTTGTTTGCCTCATACGTATTTTATGATTTTAACGTGAAATTTACATTTCAGAACCATGACTAAGCTAATGGAATGGCTGTACGTATTAATTGGATTCTTTTCTATATGGTCTACCTTTGTCGGAGGCTATTATGAACATCCTTTAGTCGAAAAATATAGGACACTAATAATCTTATCACCTGCGATTGGAGTCATATTGTTCGGTCTTTACGCAGCAATTGTAGTGTTATATAGAGTATTTACATTTAATAATTGCGAAGAAGCCGCAAAAGAACTCCAAGAAGAAATCTTACAAGCTAAAGCAGAATTGAAGGAAAAGGGATTGTCGTGGTAATCATAAAATTACATTCCTTATTATTGAAAACAGATATTACTTATTTACTTGGTTCCATTGTCTTCTATTACTATATCTTACCTTATTGCATTTAAAGAAATATATGTTGTGAGAGGAGTTTAGGCGAGTTATTAGAGGACAGACCTTAAAGCTTTAAGATACTTTTAGTGGATAATTATTGGATTAAATCAGTTTTTATCAGATTAAATCAGAGTTCAAACGCGGTACCAAAGGTTCTCAGACACTTAAAACTAATTTTAAAATCACTTTTAATACATAATTATGTTTGTCAGAATCCTTCTACCCGTTACGAATAGGTTAGTTACATTTAGGTTTGTATTAAAATTGAGTGTTGTTTAAGATGAAAGTGATACCAAATTGAAGCTTTCACTGTGTCTGATTTAATGCAATAATTATTTACTCGAATTTCTAAGGTCTCCAGATAAAATCGTAGCCGGAGTTTATTTTTCATCTACATACTTAATATTTTTTTATATCTACTATTAATGTTGATTAATTGTTTGAAGTTTGTGATTGCGACAGGATGAAGGTACAGAGTTACGTGTAGGCTGATTTTGTATATAGGATTTTACAAGAAAATAAACTTAAGAAAATACAATAATTTTTTTATTCAAGCTATTTTCATTTTTATTTACATTCACCATGGCCAAAGTCTCATATGCAAAGTTATTGAATAAATATCAGTAAATTACATTATTTATTATAATTTGCAGGATTTTTATTTAAAACATAACTTGTGTGTCGCTGAAGCTAATATTTTATAAAGTTTGGCAATTATTTTCAAAATGTATAAAATCAATAAAGTTAATTAATATTGCAATTTATCTTAAATTAAAATTAAGGTCCATTAGTTGGTTCAAATTTAAACTGAAAGCATAAGTACAAGCCTAGAGTTTTTTTTTAGAAAAAGGTTAAATATTTTTACTTCTTAATTATAATATATTTTTTACAATATTATTATTACACTTATATTAATTTAATATATAATTATAGGTATATATCTATTAGCAAAATATACAAAACAACCAGCAAAATATCACATTATTTATTGTAACAATATTAGATCATTGCTGCAGTATTATTTATTTTAAAGGCCTCAATAAAATTATTACTAAATTTTTTAAATTACAAGAAAAGATAGATGCATGTCAGTAATACTTTTAAAACATTGTGGTAGATAGAATTTTGTTGCATTGCCAGATAGTATTATAAAAATAATTAAATATCAAGTTCTAGAAAGTCTGATGATGGTTATATTAACCAGGTTATCATCCCAGCTTGCAGAGTGTAACAGCCGTGAAGTGACGAACGAGAGGAGTGTCTCCTACCAAAGGATGGCTCGTCACGTAGCAAAGATTGTAGCCTTTAGACATTTCTCTGTGATCTGTGTTAGCTCAGCATTAGGGGAAGTGTGGCCACATGCCGAACCTTCACAATATTATTAAAAACCGATATTTAATTTTGTTAAAAGCCCATTTTATTCAAAGGCGGATTTTTGTTGCATGACTAGCAAATATTTTACCTTTTGACTATGAGACCCAAACTTAGAACAAAGAAACTTATTATTTCTGAATCAAAGCGCACAAGTAAGTCACTGATTTATGTAGGTAAATGGTTATTCTATTTACATACACCATGCACCTATCTTAAAAAATTAAAGTGAATAGAGGTATAGGAAGAGCAAAGAAGCTTAAAGTGAGAGAAATAACATCCATATAAAAATTTATCGAATCATTCTCGCCACCATTCTTTACAATAATTCGTAAATTTAATAATTTTTTAATATATATATTTCTATCTAAATTTTGCGGCTAACTGAATTTCTTTTGACACGATTGCATTCATGAAGTAACTTAAGTTTTATTGTCTTTAGCATTTTTTTAAACAATGCATTATCTGCATACTGTACAGTCTTGTTACGCTTCACTATGCTGGCTTCAAAGATATTTGGGAGATATTTTGAAAACCATTCGTCTGCATTAGAGAAGAATTGTTTGTGTCGCATTATGTAATCACTCATATTGGGTTAAATGTGAATCGCTAACGCGTTGAGTTAAAAACCACTTTAATATTAAATACATAAGGTTCATTTTAATTATGAAAGTAAACGCTTATGATTTTACACAATTTCATGGATACAATAATACCTTTACATAATAGTTATCTAATAATAAAAAATCTGCTTCAATATATTTTTAATTAGCACGAATTTTAATACCTAGAGTATAATTAAAGCTAAAATACTGAATTATCTATATTCAATAAGGAAATAGTGAACGTTTTAAAGAGAAATCAACTTACTAATCCTAAATTGTAAATAAAAAAATAAATAAAAAAAAAAAAAAAAAAAAAGTACGCTTCTATCCTAAAAATATTATAAGTATTCTTCTGTAGTTTTAACTAAATCGCTGGTATTTTTTTATATTATTTTTGATGTTAATTTGTTTGTCTAGCGGTGCAAAACATTCTCTTGACTAGATAGTAGTAGA
Organism: Tinea pellionella; assembly: GCA_948150575.1. Lineage (NCBI taxonomy): Eukaryota > Metazoa > Arthropoda > Insecta > Lepidoptera > Tineidae > Tinea > Tinea pellionella. The sequence goes on along the minus strand of OX411259.1, from coordinate 2,585,612 downwards.
TGTATCATCTGTGTTATACATTTGTTTTTCCTAATGTCGAGGTAGTATGTAGGTAGGTATTAATCGGTTAAATGAAAAGTGAAATTGAAGATGGATTGTTGTCTATATTTACATAGACAGCAAAAACGAAGTTTTACAATACCAATGTTTATTTAATAAATAGATTCGTGTTTAATTTTTAACATAGCGCGTTCTTTATAATTTACTTTGTTAATTTCCGTCAATAAATTGCGGATAATAAAATCAATCCCATTCTTTATTTAATCAAAAGTACACGCTACAATAGTGGCCCTCATTTATCACATTTTAATCAAAACCTAAACTACAAATTATAATAATAATAAAAAAATAGAGAATACGCGAAAGTTGACTCTTAATTACTAACATCGGACAATTCACTTTAGCCATTAACACATTAATTAAAACACCGATCTACCAGGTTACTCAAAATTGGTCCGATTTTATATTTATTTTTTAAGTGAACGTAATTTCGAAATAACTCATTAGCATCACATCTTAATTGAATATTTGGCTAATTTTACAATTAAATACATACATTTTATAAATATCGGCGTGTCTCCGCACTCCGTCTCTGATCCGTAATAAATAGAGACGACAGCTGCCAGAAATAAAATAATCAGTGAATGGTAACAGCATCCATCCACTATGTTGGTATAATAAGATGCCTTTACACGACGCTTTGAAAATTAGATCTCTAAATAAAACTGTAAAGTACCTCAATTTTCAGGGTCGTAGTAGACTTAATAACAAAGGAAAAATAATTTGTCAATCACAGCTCCATTTCCTCAAATAATATTTACACAATGGACGAGAAAATTTTAATGCGTACACCTTTATTATTTACATTGCAATTTTAATTTAAGGGAATTTTTTTTTTACTAGTCTAGCAGCTAGCTAGGTTCATAATACTCTAGCTTTGTATTATGTAAAGATAATGGATAATGGTACCTACTATAGATGTGATTAGTATTTTTTCGGTCATGTGAATCTAACCTAATATAAGTACTAAAGAAATAAAAAAGTAATTAACGACGGCGGTGCCGCTTATTTGCGTCTCGTTTACACAACGATCGCAAATATACAAGCATGAGACAGCAAAAAAAAAAAAACCTTCACAATAAATTTTGCGTCCAATAAATTATGGATAATTTTATTTTATACACTGGACGGTATTTGCTTCTACGCGATGCTATAAGAAGAGTATGTAGGTATAATATATAAAATGTAGGCACTATATAAAGTTGGTAAACGTTTCACGTATTAACTCGTAAGAGAAGTAAGAAATTAAAACAAAACAATCGTACGGTATACCTACATCCTAATAGAAACTTGACGGAGGCTTGTTCTATTGCGTCACAGTTGACCTAAATTCAGTAAGCCAGATGTTTATACTTTTCATAAGCGATAGTCACTCACAATAACTATGTGCACTTACTGAAAAATCACTGAAAATATGTCCAAAGATAAAACGCGATAAACACGGTAATTTGTAGGCGTTTAATTATCTAAGTACACATATAGGCCGCTAGAAATTTAGGAATCATTGCAGGAATTGAAAAGTTTAGGAAATATTTATTATATTAAAAATAAAATGACGTCATATAATAGAAATTCTTAATCTAATGACGGACGTACTCAAAATTACCCCAATATAGTTAAGCTAGCGGAAATAATATTTAGCTACAGTGGCATAGCTACTAACGTGCAATCACAGTGCACCAGACCCATAAAGCTAGAGAAGTCCACCAGACGCTTGATAAGGCCAAACTTCAAGAAATAACTACTATTAATTCAGTTCAGTTGGCATCGACAAGGTTTGAATTTAAAAAAAATGTAGGGGAGAGAGGAAATCGGAGCCTTTAGCCGTTTATCTACGCCACCGATTAGCTATATATACATTTAGTTGTAGTCTTGAAACGCGAGAAATGAAACACTCTCGTTTGCATTCTTTGTCACAAGAATGAGGCTATTTTATTCAGCCGAGGACCTTACAGCCTGTTAAAAGATTTCGAATTTACTAAAACTGTACCTACTCCATTTGTTTAGATATTTAACTAAACATAAACAAATTAACAATAGTACTTATAAGGCGATTTGTAATCCAACTAGAATTTAAAAAAAATTGAGGGAAAACCGCTAAATATTTTTTCCCTAAGCAAATCTTGCTTTTCATCGAGACGTTTCTCATTTTTTTTATAATTCCTCTGTATAAGTAACGTAAAAAAGGTATAAACCACTCTCCTTGTTTATTTCGTTTTAATTTTCATGCGTCTGGAATATAGTTTCATACAAATCTCGCAACAGCCACGGCTATAATTGAGATTCCTGCTTTGAACTCCAACGAAGGTCCAGATTGTGGTGCCGATGAGTTACCAGATAAAATGAGATGTCTTAAACGTTGACGTTCCCTGTATTTAGTATCTTCTCCAGGTGGATCTAAGCATTCGAATTCGCAACATCTTTCGCCCACTCGAAAGTTTTTGCAGAACTGTGAATAAATTTGTTACTATTATAACAATCAATCACAAATTTAAACCGCTGTTTACATTTTGGTACAAGCATTGGCTTAGTAAATCATTTCATTTTTTTAGCCAATAGGAATAGCTGGTGCATCAGCCAGCGCATTCGTCTCCTCAAGCCGGGATAGCGGAGGCGACAGCTGCATGTAGAGATTTCTTTGTAGTAGCAGTTGTTTCCGTTCACGGACCACACTGTAGCTTTACATCAGGCGGTGTATTGTCATATGCCGAGGTACAACTTAAAAAAAACTTACATAAGGTGGATCACAGTAAATAGCTTTGCACCACATTGGTTCAGCATGGTAACAAACACAAAGCGAACACACGCCTGGCCCAGGAACATAAAGGAGTCCGTGAGGTATTGACTTGCCCTCCCAATCCGTACATGCCTCTTCTACACTAGCTGTAACAAAATCATTCGTAAAAAAAATATTTTTATTTTTTCGGCATAAAAAAGAGGCCGGGTAACACAAACCAAAAGATGGGAGATACGCACCATTTTACTTATTTATTTTACCGTTAATGAGAGGCAGAGCTTTTTGATTAGGTTCTTTGAATAAACAAGAATAGAAAAAGGGTAATTTGTTATAATTTAAGAAATTGAAACTTTGTCCTCCCTCCATAATTGTTGAATTATAATATATTTGACAATTAATACCTATATTATTCATAATAAACTACATCTTCCATCATTAAATAATATAAGTCATTAAATTATGATTAAAATTAAACAGACAAAATTTTCGCGCTCGCTAAGATGGGAATCGAACCCACATACAACGCTTTGCGCACGAATGTTATGCGAATAAAAAAATATATTATTTCAAAGTTTATATAAATAGGTAAACACTCTTTCAGTTAGGCATATTGCCAAAAAACTATCTTCAATCTCAACTTTCCATATTTTCAAATATATATACAGGGTATCCCGTAAGTAGTGGTGTCAACGGTATTTTACAGATAGAGGGGTTCAATATCTACAATATAATTTGGTGATTTTTTTTTATACCTTCTGGTTTAAAAGTTATGACATTTTCAAAGAATTATCATTCTTTCCCCCGTTTTATCACAAAACAATGTTTTAAAAATGAGTTTACAATTATTTTCACTGGTCTTTTTATTTAATTGGGTTGAGAAAATACAGGGCTTTCTAATTAAAATGTTATTTGTAACCAATTAATAACCATGATTAAATAAAAAATTAAAATCAAAACAAGATTTAATTTATTAAATTTTAAGCAAAATATTTAAACGAAGCTGGTGTAAAAAAATTGTATGTAAGGTTACTTACGGGACACCTGTATATAGCCTACAATATGAATCTTTTCATGAAGGTATCTACAAATACAATTTACTATAGCACTTGTTTTACGACTAGGTCTAAGGTCCTATCATTCTTGGTAATTCACAGTAGAAACAGCTTGTTTATTTATATTTTTTTATAGTAGTTTTGCATGAGACCGCGTTCTATCTCAACCTATCGAAGAGTTCTTTTCGAGAACATTCCGTCGGCAATATTCAAGCACAATTGTCAAAAGAGATATTTCGTTTCGTATAATAAAAAATAGTATTAAACATAATTGTCTAAAGATAATTTTAAACATGTTATTTATATTAGACAATATTTTTTACACTATATTTAATATTACACCAACAAGGTATCTCTTTATAAGTTCTGATGTGGTGTTGCCACAGGTTTAGGTTAATTTGTCTGTGGGTGTTGCCAACGAAATGGGTTTGAAGTCAATCTGTTCGAAAGTTACCCCACTGATGCACGTTCCAAAGATAACAGCTACCAGAGCCGACCAAAAAACCATTCTTATAAGTTTGGTAAAAGTTCCAAAAAATTCAAGTAAAATCTCAGAAAACGCAACCTTTCTCGAATCTAATATTTACAAGCGCTGAAAGAGGACTAGCGTGAAAAAGCTCAATGTATCCGACCCTATTTTCTGAAATTCATTAGTCGTTCTATCTCATAAAATAATCATGAAAACAATTCGTGTCGCTTCAGAGTTTTAGGCCCTTTTGTTTATTTTATATTGCGAATTGATGTTAGCTACACGACACATGCTGAATAAATATAAAAAGTAAATATTTATCATGAGAAACATTATTTAAAAATAAAGATAATAATAATAATACTCGAATATAAAAGAACAATGCCAATTTTTGGGCCCACTTACGTAATAGTATGTTAACAAAACAATATTCTAAAATAATATCTTATTTTTTATTAATTTATTTTAATTATATCAAAACACCGTATACCAATCAATATACAATGTTTAATTACATATAAAACAGTTATCACAAGCATTTAATATAATAATAATCTCAAATATTGCATCATAAAAAGTCTAATTACTCAATAACCTGGGTAGAGAAATTAAAACTGATTGGTGATTTAAAGGAATGTAGATTTATTTTTCTACAAAACGAACTAAAAATCATCAACGAACGAAAGACAAAAAATTGTGGGCCCATTAGGCGAGTCTTAGGCGAATGGGCATTCTCCTTTCTTTCCCCCAAATAGGACATATGAAAACTTTCATGACGTATCAATTACTTTGTATAATAAAAAATTCAATAATAGGACCTAGTTTTAGACTAATTGCGTAAGTTTCTATTTATATTCAACCTTTAAAAAAGAGTTTTTAGACAAAAATAAAGTTAATAAAGTTTTAAAATAGTAATTTATTATATGTCTACTGAATTTTTTCAATTTAATTATTCATTCAATATTATTATAATTAAATGAAAACAGGAACGATATGATTTAACACTCCATGTGTTTTGCTTACGATTTTTCAAATTATTATTATTTAAATGCCCGTACTTAGCTACTGTACAGTACTGAGGTACCAAAGTACATATAACATAGTTAGATTGGAACCGGTCTTTAATAACATCAACATTCTTTCTAAACTAAAAATTCAAATGAAAATAAAATACCACCCGTGATATTGTAACACCCGTGAAGTTACCTTGTCGCGTTTCGGGAATAGTTTGAAAGTAGCCAGGTATAGCGAGAGTGTGCACTGTCAATTTAGATGGTACATGCTCGTCTCCTCAAGCCGGCATAGTGGAGGCGACTGCTGACGGCAGGTTTCCCTGTAGTAGCAGTTGTTTACATTCGTGTACTCTAGCTTTACATCAGGCGGAGTGTTGTCACATGCCGAGCTACAATAAAAATTTAAAAAAAAACAGGATATAGAACCAATTAATTAAAATGTTTCCACATTTCCAATGTTTTCCATAAATGTTTATTGTTATTAATAGTATGCACCATATTATGTTTATCTTATACATACATACGTATATATGCACTTATATATGTCCATTGCATACTATCATATATCTTTAAAAAATTACATGAAATAAATAATAGTTATAAAAAATAAAATAATAGCAAACAATATGGGATCCTTCAAGGGCAGTATGAAGAGGCACCTCACTAAGCCGGAATAGCGAACACGACTACTATTGTAGAGGGATCAGTGACAGCAGTCATCTCCGCTCATAGATCGCACGCGGAGTGCGGTTGTCCGTGCTAAAATGAAAAAAAAGAAACTCGCAACAAACCATTGAATAAATCTTGGAAATGAGTTAAAGACAGATAAATTAGTAAATTCAAAGAAATTAGAACATCGTTGAATATTTTTGATCTTCTCAACGCGACGTCGACGTTTTAACTTCCTACCCTGTCACAAACAGAATCACACATTCATGCATCTGTCTGCAAACTGTTATTTCCGGCAGAGAAAAGATTTAATATGGTATATGTTGGTATGGATATGTCATACTATTCGTAAATGCTAAATAATACTTGGCAATAGTTCATTTTATTATATTTAAAAGTTATAAAGTAACTAAATAAATAAATTTCCTATAATTCTACGGCTCCAACTTGGCCCTGACGCGTAAATTAGTGCAATAAAGAATGCGTTACGTTTATGTGGCAAAGACTTTAACGTGTTATTCTATTTAACGTAGGGAAAATATTGTGCATTTATTCATTTAATAACGACGTCAAAACCGTGATTTATAATAATTGTAACAGTTGTTGGCACGCTGGTTATTCTGCGACACGAGCACGACATATTTCAGGGATAAAATAGATATAAGATAAAAATATATTTACTTACGTATATTTTGCGAATGAATTGGGACGCGATTTACTAGGTTATTAATGAAATTTTTGCAGATACATTATTTAGTTTTTTTTTTTATTTACAGTGCACACTCGTCTCCTAAAGTCGGGCGTGGCGTTGCAGAGACGACTGCTGCTTGTAAAGATTTCATTGTAGCACGCAGTAGAAGTTGCCTCCGCACATGGACCGCACTCTATCTTATCGTGGATTGCGGTCAAATGATATAAATTTTAATAAACAATGCATCGCGATTCTTACATGTTCTACTATAGGGGCGTAGCGTAGTGTGTAAAAACACTAAAGTGTAATTTTTTACAGATAAAAAGACAAAAAAATGTTAATTTATTTCTAAAAAATAGTTATATAGTTATATAATTTTCTGTATTTATATTCTTCTGTTGATTTTGTTAAAAAATGTTTAGTTAATAACTGTTACGCGGAGGTCCCAGATACCGCGACTTTATTATAAATATGACATTATTGGCAAAAAAAAAAAGTAAAAATATAGTAGTCATAAATTTTGACCTTATCCGGATACTTACAATACAGGATATTCTTTGAGGTCAGGGCATTGTATGTATAATGTGTTCGTTACCTTTAAAAGCATTTATAAGGATATTCCTAAGACACAATACCTTCTACCCTTTGTTAAATCGATATTCTCATAAAATAGTCATCATAAGCCATAACTTATGATTAAAATTCATAGTTCTACTTGATTAATGACTACACATGGTGAAACAGATGCATGTCATTATTATTTTCACATAAAACTAGCATTTCTTTTGTTTCTACTAAAATGCACATTCCTGGATCAAAACTGCTTTGAATTGAAATTGCGTCTTTCATCAAACGGAATGGTACACGCTGAACCCCTTTAAAAAAGTAGTTTTTTATTTTATTCCGAGGTTCCAAGCCAATACATTGTGTGCGAATCGCCTACTACTTATTTTTGAAAGTGTCGATTCGCACGCGAAAATTTTACATTCGTGCGAATCGCCTACTAAAATTTAAATATTTTTAAAAGTAGGCAATTCGCCCATTTAGGACGAGTTCAATTCGTGCGTATCGCCCCCTAACTCAATTAAATCTCTGCTAATGAATTCGGAACGATAAATTTTACAGACCAAAAGCTGCTTGTCAAGATACTCGTATGAGGCAGAATGACCATAATTTATCTAGTGCGGACTTGAATTTGTTAAGTTAAATAAAAATATTGTACTTATTTCATGTAAGTGCCTTGTGTTATATACTCTTTAAATTGAAGTAAGTAAATATTTATTTTTGTTAATAAGCAATTAATTTTTAAAATTCTGGATCAACATCATTCTGGAACATCAACAAGCTCACAACAGTCTGTTTATTCAATTTTCATTATAATGTAATAATAATAAACATTTAAACTATTACTCGTAACTATGATAACATAGTAAACAACAGATTTCATATTTATTTCATAGAAAAGTAAAACAAAAAAAAACGTGCACATAAGCTAAACAATTTCGTCACGGGCCGTCATTTTAATTGCACTTGTGTCGTAGTAATTTCAGTGATGAATGGAAAGAGCTCTTGTATATTCTCAATTTTCCCGGTAAAATTATGAGTATTTTGAGACCAGGTCACCATGTTTTATACCAATGCTTTGCCTGTAATGAATAGGCAAAAAATAAAGCTAAGATTTAGTAATTAGTAAATGTAGACTGGGACTTTGAACTGAAATTTGTACACAGGTCTCATTTCACACCTTCTGTCGCTAGACCACATCCGCTGTTTGCTTTGTTATATTAAACAACCTTATCATGTGATAAAAAGTTCCATTCCTTTCCCAAGAGTAGACAGTATAACATCCCAATGCAATTTTATTGGTATAAAACCCGCTGTCTACCATCAAAAGAAAGATGCCAGGCGTCGACTATAATTATAATAGGTTCTTTCACACGATATTAAAAAGGAAATTCATGAGATTTTTGTGAATAAGCACCCTAGGGACGTCTGGCATATTTCATCCTCCTTTCTTAGGTCCCGTTCGATCTAGTAAACCTAAATATTCTATAGCTTTAACACGCTGTGACGTAGTCGTTTTATAACTAAAGTTAAAAACGTGAAACAAGTTGTTTAAAAAATACATCCTGTGCCAGCATGTAAAACTTGATGTTTAAGACAAAATAATACTTCTTATGTATTCTGATTTTAATCTTAGACTTTACAAGTCAAATGTAATTTATCTACTTATCCTTTTTTTGTTGCTGCAATAATAAAAAAACACAAAATGTACGAAGGAGGTGGAACACACAGGAAGATTTTTCCTTAGTTTAAGTTCAAAGGTACAATTACATTCGGGTACTAGCTTATATATAAAATATTATCCGTAATTGAAGATATAGGCGTATTAATTGATTTGTTCATTCAGAAAATAGACAGAGCGTTTTCAAGTATGTGCTTTAGTTCACAAAGGAATGAATAAGCAATTTTGTGTTATTATAATCCCGTGGAGCAGCGATTGTCGCCTTACCGCAGTGATAAAATTCATCCGAACAGAAAATTCCTTTCCACGACATTTCTTGGAGTTTGAATTTCGCTGTAATTGCGATATCACCACTTCTATACGTTAGGAAATGATTAAAATACTTGAGTTGGCATCCAGGTCGACAGTGCACATTCATCTCGTTATACAATATACATTTGTCATGTAATTTTCTGTGTAAGCGTACAGAATAATGACTGTACAGATAAATGAGCAGTGGGCCAAACAAAAAATCCCCTAAAAAATTAAAGTTTTGTAAAACTAAAAATGCCAGTTTAGTTGCATCATAGTCCTTGTGTATCTCATTTTAATATTGTAGCTTGCAAGCGGAATTTGTTTTCAATGCATTAGCAATTCAAATTGCATCTTCGTAGTAGGAGGAAGTTTATAAATACTGACATTATTAGAGAAATGTAGAATCAATTATTAAATATTTTAGCATCACTTTAGTAAATTGGTGGTTTTCAAAACAGGGGTCTAGTGGTAGAATGCGTGAAATCACGATCGATGAGACCCGTATTCAAATCTCGCTAAATTGTAACTGTGTTATATGTACTTTGGTCGTTTAGTAGCGTGTGATGGTTATTAGCCCAATCTTCCGTCCTAGGGTAGTACCACATACTTTCAAGTTTAATGCCCGTGAATTGACCTAGTCGCGTATACGTATTAGCATTACTACGGCTCCACTCGCGTCTTAAAACGCGTTAATTAGTGCAATAATTAATGCATTACGTTAATGTGTCATTCCATTGCTATTAATACTATTGATATTACATGTAGTCATAGTTTTAATGCCGTAATTTTTAACGCGCTAATTACCGCGCAATTGGACGCAAGCGGTGCAAGTAAAAACACACACAAATCGCTAAACAAAATCAAGGAAAACAAAATTCTGAGGAAATAAACCGAATTCTCATGCCTCTTGGGAATTGTGAGACTAGGTTAGGTACCTATCTAGTATCTATTTCTAGGCATCCTATTTCAGTATGAAAAGCCTTTGTTTTGAGGTCACAAACTTTTAGGATCTTTGTACATATTTATAAGTACGACAGTTGTTCTTTGTTTGCAAATGGATTTACAAAGTTGGTATTTTAGATGATTGCATAAGTTCGTACCGGAAATATACTAGAATATATTGAGGTCCAGTCGCACTACATAATTTGGCCATTACATTTGCGTAATTGGTTATCGTTAAAATTGGGCTTACTTTAACGCTAATCGTAATCAGCGAATTTTGTCTGGTCATAATTAAAGTAATCGATAAACCAAGTTGACTAAAGTCAAATGTATGAAAAGAAGCTTTTAACGACAACGTTATAAATTCACACGATGGTGCAACGCGTGTGGTGTAAATGTAAAAGTTAGCATAAAAGGAGAATTTTATTTCTCAAGTATCATGATGATTTTTAGTTCATTTTGTAGAAAAATAAATCTACTTCCTTATTACTAATCAGTTTTAATTTTTTCACCCGGGTTACTGAGTAATTAGATGTTTTCTGATGCAATATTTGAGGTTATTGTTATTTTAAATGCTTTAATAAATGAAGATATCTATTTTTTATGTAATTAAACATTGTCTATGGATTGGTAAATATTGTGTTGAAATAATTAAAATGAATTAATAAAAAAATGAGATATTATTGTATATTAGAATATTGTTTTGTTACCATACTATTAAGTATTAAATGGGCCCAAAAATGGACGTTCTTCTTTAACTTTAACGGGGCTTTTGGTGCAATAGCGCCTAAGAATTTCGAGAATTACCCCCTTTTACCCCCTTGATCTGTAACAGGTGAAATTTCTCTACAAACGTCAGGATTTACTGAAAGATTGATGTTCGTAAAATTCAAATAGATACCTACTAAATTTCAGCTACGAAATCCATCAGAAACAAAACGGGTCCTTTATAAATCTAAGGGCTTATACTAAAACCCTTTAACCTTGATTGGACAGTGATAAATGAAACAAAAAACTAGGCAAAATATTCAAATAAATTATACATTTACGAGTAGATATGAGATATCTATGCTATGACATATGTATACCCGTGTGCGAATCTGCTAAAAATTTCGGTACCAATGTAACTGTACTTGTACTTTATCTCAATACCTATGGATATTAGCTGAGGTAATTAAAATATAAGTAAAAGATAAAATAGAATAAAGACATTTCCTATCAAAGAAAATGAGTTTTGAGTTATTTTTATTACACTACAACCTAAGAAAAACGTTTTTATATATATTTTTGTCGACTTATTTAAAAATCCAAGTAAATTAAAGTAATAAAAATAAACGGTAAAGTTAAACGATGAGAGAGATGAGATTGGTAGGCAGACTGATGGTGGTTATCAGCCCAGTCTCCCATCATTTTCAAATATAACACCCGTGAAGGGACTTTGTCGGCTTTCGTTTCATTTGTCTCCTTAAGCTAGCATAGCGAAGGCGATTGCTGTCTGCAGTTTCTTTGTAGTAGCATTTGTTACCGTTCATGGACCGCACTCTAAATTAAAATCAAACCTTTATTATACTGCAAAATATAAATCAACTAAGTGAGCTAAATCTCTGAAAAAAATGAAAAGCCTCTAATTAAAGGAAAGCTTGATCCAAACTTTATGTAGAATAATTTACATAAAATAGTAATAACACTTAATTTCTTGTTTGCTCTCGTTAAAGACTATTTTGAGACCTATTAATTGGTACCATAACATAAGTTTCAGCAGACAACATTATCATACCTACTTACCTATATCTAAACACTATGAAACATAATTTTATAGTAGCTCGGCATGTTTCAATAGGTACTCAATTAAAATACCACAACTGTGACCACATTTAAGTGTCGGCTCCGCTATGCCGGCTTTAGGAGAGGAATGTCTATTGTCTATAGACAGCGCACACTCCTCTTGTTATACGAGTATTTAATCTTCTTCCAAGATGATCCCAAAACGCGATCAAATCACTTCACGGGTGGTACACTTGAAAGTGGTGGTACTACCCCAGGATTGAAGACTGGGCGGATAGCCATAGCAGTATGTCTACTCTTTATAAAGTACATTAAATTAAATATTTAATTCTAATTGTCACGTAAACAATGAAAATTATTTGGCGAAAAAACTATGCATATCCCTATTTCTTTGTTATCTCAACAAAGTTTCACGTAGGTACAAAATAATATTTATTCAATTAGTAGTAAATATTAAGTAATTAAAGTGCATAAAAAGCAGAGTTCCCCTGCAGTACTTACTTAAAATACTTGTATAGAATCAAAACAAAAGAAGTTCCGGCTTTTTAAAAATAATAATAAAACAAAAAAAAAAACACCAAAAAAGTACAAAAATAATAATTAAAAATTAATTTAATTAAATACTCACCGGCTAATGCGATAAAAAGTGCAGCAACGCAAACCGCAGCGAGTATGCCGCGATTCATATTCGACGTGTAAAAACTGGCCTAGCCAGTGTAGGACGAGCGTCACATACTCGCGGTAGCGGCCCGCGGACTGGCAAGGAACCCCCCTCGCCCCCGAATGCGGCACTGCGCAGCTTTGGCTAGTTTTCCATTCATGACGACATAAATTCCAAACAGATACATACAAAAGTTTTACTTACATTGTACTAGTGACGTGCATGAATAGAATACTTACATCCTCTATTAGTGCCTATGATACAAGTACTTGAAAAACTTTTATAACTCTACAACACTATTTCTGCAATATCACTATAACTGACTGCAATACGCCAGTATGTTAGTTTTAATTAAGTATTCATTCTATTACATAATTAATTGCTAAAATATATGTACTACTGTTTTTTTAAATTAATTTTTTGCATTTTAAACTCTAAAGTGTGCACTGTCAATCTAGATGGTACATGCTCGTCTCCTCAAGCCGGCATAGTGGAGGCGACTGCAGCCCGTAGAGATTTCTCTGTGGTAGCAGTTGTTTCCATTCATGGACCGCACTCTAGCTTTACATCAGGCGGAGTGTTGTCACATGTCGAGCTAAAAAGCATGCAGAGATAAAAATATTTTAATAATAAATTAAGATGAAAATTGAATAGAAAAATAAAATCAACACGCACACAAGAACCTGAACCTGAACCTGGTTCAATTTTTATAACAAATATTTTATTTATATTTTTAAACATTGCTGAATAAATAATGCAAAATCTCTGATAGTTTAAACTTTTACGAAAGATAACACAATATAATATGAATTATAGTTTATGGTTTAAATATTAACCACAAACATTAATTAATATTAAACATAGCCACAATATAACAGCAGATACCTTCCTTCCCTCCTTACGTGTAACGACACATGTCCGGCAGTGTCAGGGGTCGGGATTCTCACAGGCCCAGACCTTTCTTAATTACTCCATGTCTCGTAACTTAAAGAATATTACATCCTTTACGACAAGGGTACGGATATTGAGGGAATAAAAGTTGTTTATTAGATATCCGTAAATGTGACAAATTGGGTACGTCCATACTGAAATGTAATAGTGAATGGTGTGACAATGATTACTGCAAAGCTTTCAAAAAGTCGCGCGTCCGATCAAATTAATTAGAATAAACGTAAGCAGAACAAAATCATCAGTTTCCTTTAGTTTGCAGTACGTCATTACTTCCCAGAATTTGATCCTTATTAGCATATAGATATCTTATTACGGCACTATCGGATGGTACAATTAAAAAAATTTTTTTTCTTCAAAATTGATGGGATCGAATCGGGTGTGCCACATGTCATCTCTACCAATACTAAAACGCTATCTAGTAGTATGTATATAAAATAATCTATAGAATTATAGAATTCCCTAGCAACGATATAACAACCCTTATTAAACGTCAGTTTATTGATATAATTTTGTATAATATGCAAGTTTGTGTTTGTTTGTCTTTAAATCAACTATTTAATGTGTGTAATTAACAATAATGTCCGGTGTAATTAGACCTATGAGTCGGATGAGGAAAATTGATTCTGTAAGATATTTTTTTACGTTTTTTTTATTACCAAGGCGACTACGCGACTCTACGTATACGATTCACCATTGATTTATTTTCAACTTATTAGGCTTATAAACAGTGTACATATTATACATCATACACAATAGCATCCAAGGTCTAGTGGTAGAAGGTGTGAATTCTCGATCGATATGACCCGTGTTCAAATCTCTCTAAATTCTGACCTTCGCGCCAAACTTTATGACGTCTCGGAAGTTAGCTACAGGCGCTATTTCACGCAATCTATATTTATTTTAAATATGAGAAGAACATATAAAATAAACATGCGGGCGGGTAGTTAGGAAGTGTGCTTTCCCTTTCACGTTTGTGCCCCGCTGATGTCACAATTTGTGCACTGCGCAGCGACTTATGCCTAACTTCGGAGCCGCCACAACGTTCGGTTCATACTATAACTATGTTATAATTGTGTACTTTGGTCCCTCGGTGCCTATGAGACATGCAATAGCTCGATAAAAAGAAATACATATATACTTACAATTAATAATACATTTGTTAACATTAAAATTGAAATTAATTCTGAACTTGACCTACCCTTAGCATGCTTTGTGGATTGAAAATTCATAATGACCTCGGACCATGACATTTTCACATGAATTGCATGACAAAAACCATCATATTCAACTTATGTCCTTGCAGTCTAACCTAATAGTTACGGTTCTGCTTATCTAGAGCTATATCTTCCACCACTTTCAAGTGTAACACCCGAGGCGTGACCCAGTCGCGTTTCGGGATCAGTATAGGTACCTTATTTATACGTGGGGAAATCCCGATTACGGATGGCCTGGTCCTTGGGGAAGGTGCCAGGGTTATGTCGGGCTCTGCAGCCTAGCGCTGGCATACCAACTAAAACTCCACGGTGTTTCACTCGACGCATAGTGGACGGAGTCTGGGCACACGTTAGCATTCATCCAGACTCCGCCCTGCGGAGGTCCAAGGTGACGGACCGAGCCCCAGGAACAACGAGTCGAAACACTCAACTCGCCGTGGACGTCTCTATGGAGACGGGGAGGAACAGTTAGTAGTCACGCACTGTCCCCCTCAGCATCTGTACCCTATCAATTCGTTCACATTCGTCCACTCAAGCCAGCATAGCGGAAACGATCATATATTATTTTTTTGTGGTAGTTTTAGCTCATGGACTGCACTTTAACTGAAAACTGAAGTGAAAAAACCCAACACCTGAGCGTCCATACATTTTGTTTTACAACATTGTTTGAAACATAGCTTTAATTATTATCGCAAATCACTATAATAAACAAATAGCTACAAATATATAAAATGCTTGTGAAATATAACCAATATAAAATGTTTAAAATGCATTTTATACATTCTGTGCCGTAGCTATTTGTTTATAATAGTGATTTGCGATAATCATTAGTGCTGAGAAAGTTATCAAATTACTTAATTTTAACATAAATCTACTATGTTTCATACAATGTTGTAAAACA
Source organism: Tinea pellionella (assembly GCA_948150575.1). Taxonomy (NCBI): domain Eukaryota; kingdom Metazoa; phylum Arthropoda; class Insecta; order Lepidoptera; family Tineidae; genus Tinea; species Tinea pellionella. Next base: position 2,569,928 of record OX411259.1, on the reverse strand, counting down.
AAATGTATGGATGCTCAGGTGTTGGCTTTCACGTTAACATCAAGCGAATAGTGCTTGGTAAACTAGAAAAAAAATTCGCTATCATTTCATTATTTTATTTAACATTACAGAAAGAAACTCTATTTAGAACACGAAAACGTAATCTCAGGTACTTAGTATTAGCATTTCTCAAACAGGAGGGATATTTTCAAACAGCTGAAACGTTCTATAATGAAGCCGGTCTAACAGACGAGTTTGAAGTATGCGATAACATTGATTTGGATATTATTATGCAGGTACTATGAACCCCTTCATACAGGGAATAGTTTTTTTTTAAATTGTAGCTCAACATTTGACAACACTCCGCCTGTTGTCACTGCTACCGCTGATAAATTTCTACAGGCAGCAGTCTTGAGGAGACGAATGTGCACCATCCAGATCATCCATCGGTTTGCCTACCACTTTTTAGTAACGCACCAATAATGAAATAAAGTAGACTAATCGAAAAAGGACTAACATTTTGTTGCGTCTAACGCCTTAATTTAATCATGCATTTTCATACTAAAATGTTTTCTTTAGCTTTCACAATTTGATTAGTTAGTGTTCTAAATAATAAAAATAATATGTGTTTTTGACAAAATTATATTTAGCTACAATAACTTTAAGCGGTATCAAAGAGAGACAGTGAGACTGATAATCTCTGCGTAGTCATGAACCGCACTTTAACAGTGTGGTCTCATGTTGAACTACAATATAAAACAAGTTTTTTTCTAATTATGTCATAAAACGATTCAAAACAGCAAAATTTATTGAGTGGAAGGGATCACGCTCCATTGATTCTAATCCGACGCTCATGGTTAACGCGAGAAACCATTCCGGTAACTCGCAAAATCTAAACATATTTTAAAATAATTTTTAGTCGAGTTTCTGGAGCGAGAATTGAACTGATAATACTGTTTTCAATCATTGTACGAATACTTTCTCTAAGCAAGCACTTTTAGAACTAATATTTCCTAATCTTCGTATTTACACGATGCACGACGTAGACACACTTGGGGAAATTTCCATGCAGGCTAATGTAGACGCAACCTTATGATGAAAGCACGAAAAGGTTCAACTACTACTAAATTCTCGTCTAATTTCCGTTAACAAATAAAAATACTTTTTGACCACCCTTTACACTGTAATAAAATCCCTCCCCGTACATTTTAGTACCTTTTGTTGTGAACAAACGTAAAATAATATATATCTATAATAAATAAATACACATAAAACAGGAGTAGATAGGTAGCTGCCTATGAGTGATAGATAGGCAGACTGATGCTGGTTATTAATCTAGTCTGTCGTCCTGGAATAGTATATCTACCAACGCATTCAAATACAGCACCCGCGAGGTTAAGAAAACCGTATATAAAAAGAGCCTGCCTTCTTTGTTTTATACTCGTTTCACAGCAGCAGTTGTCTCCGCTCATTGGCCACGCCCTAGGATAATATTCGCCGAAGAATAAATATTTGTCTCGGGAATCAAACACGAGACCTGAAATCTAACAGTAATTTATCTTACAGGAATACTGCACTTATTACATAACAAGATTTGATAAACAACCTCAATTTTGTAAGAAACTCGATGAAAAAAGACCGGAGAGTAAAAGAGGTCCGCGTCGACCACCAACACGAGCCAAGGTGGAAGAATTGAAAGAAATACCTTCTCCGGATCTTCCATCTAGTTTTAATATTACACAGTTGGTGCCAGTAAGTTATTATTTTTGCAACTGGTTTATTTGAAAATAAATTATAAAATAAAGTGTTGGCTAAGATAAACTTAGTGATCGTAGTAAATATTTGTCTCTAAAAATTCCGCTAGCAATCCCATTCATGTGGCCTAAGAATTTAATTTTAATATATATTTTTGAGAGAATAATTTTAAATTATTTTTTGAGATTCAATTGGTGTCCTTGGTACCAATATTTGTTAAAAAACAGAATACATCATTGGAATATTGAAAAACAAGCAATGTGAACGAAAATATTGATATGATGGTGTCGTGACGGCCTCGTAGCACGTGCGAGGGCATTCAACTTATAGCTGTTAAGCGCCCGAGCACGCATGCCTTGGTGATGTTATTATAACATTGCGGCTTGATTTTACATGAAAATTCTACATGTTAATAACAATAAAAAAATCTGGCGATACACTTGTATTGTATCGACGTGTAACACGTAATTTAAAGGGATTGCTATCTCTCTTTTTACACCCTGGCTGGGCTTACTATTTTTAATGATTGTATTTATTTATTATAATATTATAGGAAGAAGATAACGAAGGGAGATCAACAAAAATTTCAACAATTGAAAAGAAATCCTTAGCAGCTTTCTTAACAAATTCAACTCCAGAAAAGAAACAAATATCTGAACTCTTATATCAAGACATCATAAAACCTTTAGGAGTCAAATGGGATGACATAAAAGGTTTAGAAAACGTTAAAAGTATTTTAAAAGAATCTGTGGTTTATCCTGCTAAATATCCAGAAGTTTTTACGGGACCTCTTGAGCCTTGGAAGGGGGTTTTACTGCATGGACCTCCAGGGACTGGAAAAACAATGTTGGCTAAAGCAGTCGCTAATGAAAGTAATTGCACTTTCTTCAATGTTTCGTGCAGTACTATGATTAATAAATGGAGAGGAGAGTCTGAGAAAATTGTTAAGGTACCATTTTTTTAAAATTGTAGATCGGCATATGACAACACTCCGCCTGATATTAAATAAGAGTGGGTTAACAACGGAAACAACTGTTATCTCAGAGAAATTTCTGCAGCCGGCAGTTGCCTCCGCTATGCCGGCTTGTTTACTATTCAGGTTAACAGCGCTATACCTGGCTACTTCCAAACTGATCCCGAAACGCGACAAAGCAGACACCAAATTATGTACCAAAGTATATAATAAGAGTATAACATAGTTACGTAGGTATTGGTCAAAATTTAGTGAGATTTGAACACGGGTCTCATCGATTGTGAGTTCACGCGTTCTACCGCTAGACCACGACCGCTCTAAAGTATATAAATGTATAACTACAGAAACTTCTTACTCAAACAGCTAATAAGTTTGCAAATTGGTTGTCTAAGGTACTCTTTGAAATGGCATCGTATTACGCTCCGTCGATAATTTTCGTCGACGAAGTGGAAAGTTTGATGTCGGATCGTTCAGCGCCGGGTGAACATGAGGCTTCGAGACGATTCAAATCACAATTATTGACAGAACTTGATGGAATTGGAACGGATGACGGATCTGTCTTCTTACTTGCCAATTCTAATATGCCTTGGTGAATTTTTTAATTATATAATTATTTTCTCCGAGTAATAATAATACAAAACCAAACTAATACGCCAAAAATTAATAAAACAATAATATTATCGATAATCTATTGTAACTTTTTTTATAAAAAAAACTATAAAGGAGAATGCCCATTCGCCTAAGAAAATTGGGCCCACAATTTTTTTCTCGAGTTTGTCGATGATTTTTAATTAATTTTGTAGAAAAATAAATCTACTTCTTTATTACCAATCAGTTTTAATTTTTTTACCCGGGCTATTGAGTAATTACATGTTTTCTGATGCAATATCTGTTTTTTTTATTTTTGTTATTATTATATTAAATGCTTTAATAATTAATTGAAGATATCTGTTTTTTTTATGTAAATAAACATTGTCTATTAATTGGTAAATGTTGTGTTGATATAATTAAAATAAATTAATAAAAAAATTAGATATTATTGCAGAATATTGTTTTGTTACCATACTATTAGGTATCAAGTGTTCCCAAAAATGGTCATTCTCCTTTTTCTTCTTTTTTTTTGGGGACTTTTGTCTACAAGATACACCAGTCCCGTCGAATATAAATTCATTCTAGCAGCAAAGTTGCAAGGTAGTGTTTTATAATATATGAAGTCATGGCAAGAGAGGAATTACAACACGGTCACGTGTAACGCCATAGTGGCAAAGGACATGGGTACAATTCCCACCTAACGCGGCTTCATGTGTACGCTTTGATTTTCTGTAAAATTTTCATTACAATTTAATAATAACAATTTCAGCATTTTAATCAAAAATTAATGAAAAATATAAGTCTAAGTATTAGATTATGACAAAAATGACAGAAAAATAAAACTAATTAACTTTATTATTATACTCCGCTATCACTGCGGGCTTAGGCTAACGCGGGCTCTAGGCATCATTGTAATTCCGGGCCTATTTTTTTGTCATACCTACATACTTTGCGTTTCGTAAAAACCTAATTTTCGGACCCTAGGCACGTGCCTAGGTTGCCTAGGCCTTAGTCCGCCAATGTCTGCTATAATGGTTAAATGCATTAATAAATTTAACAGGGAAATAGACACGGCAATGTTAAGAAGGCTAGAAAAACGCATCTACATTCCTTTACCAGACTACAAGACGAGAATAGAACTTTTTACCACATATCTAGATATGAAAAATATCGCAAAAATTAACTTTGATGAGTTAGCAATCAAAACTGAGGGCTATTCCGGAAGCGACATAAAGTTGGTCTGTAAGGAAGCTTTAATGGCCACCGTGAGAAATATGTTTCCACATATGAATAAAAGTAAGTATCACTATCAAAATAAGGAATAGCAATTAATTGCTGTCTGTATTCACACAGGCCTATCAATATACGCAGCTAGTTGTAACATTAATAATTACTTAATTTGTACAAAATTTGATTTAAAGGAGAATGCCCATTCGCCTAATAGAAATGGGCCCACAATTTTTTTCTCGAGTTTCACGATAATTTTTAGTTCATTTTGTAGGAAAATAAATCAGTTTTAATTTTTTCACCCGAGGTATTGAGTAATTAGACTTTTTTTAATGCAATATGAACATAAAATAACCGCGAGCTTATTGAGGAATAAGTTAACGGTGACGAGCACGATTCTTCCCTATTTACTCCCGTAAACCATTTAATATGCCTATAGGAGATTAAAATTAAAACGCCATTTGAATACACGTTTACCTTTATTTTCTTTCAGAAAATCAAATACACAAGAACAAAGTGGACCTTGAACATTTACTCACGGCTATATCAAAAACTAAACCAGTTGGTAAGAACTTAGCACAAAAACATTTGCAATGGCAAAACGACATGGGTTCTTCATAATAAGACCCGATTGTGACAAGTTTTTATACGCGGCAAAAATTTGGAAAACCGAGTTTCATTAATTTCAAAATTGCGCGCCAACTTTTATGACTTCATAGCCAAGTTTCCATCCAGGCCAGATTGATGAGACCTTAAAAAAACTGAACAATTAGACTTATGTAAAACTATGTAAAAAAACATTTAATTTTTAAAAAGTTTTTGTTCGCCTATTATTGCTTTCCCCCCTCATTTCTGGGGTGCAAACTAATGTAAGAGAAATCCTTTAATTTATATTTCCTTCTTCCATGGGATCATTGAAGAGGCATCTCATCAAGCCGGCATAGCGGACGCGACTGCTGTCTGCAGCCTCTCTGACGCAGTCGCCTCTGTTCATGGATCAGGCGACTGCGGTCACATGACGCGCTAAAATAAAAAAAATTATAAGGACAACAAAAAAACAATTTTTTACACAATAATTTTATTACTAGAATACAATTATTATTAAATACACCTAATTGAAAACAATCCTTTCAATTCCGACTTTACGTTATTGTTCTGTGAAAATTATTTTGTGTAAGTAAACTATGCATTATTGTTCACATGATACGTGACGACGCGTGACATTGACATTTGCCCTCCGTCAAGCACGTAGGTAGACGTCCACTAGAGTCGCAGAATTCACTATGAACTGCGTTAGGTAGGAGGCAAGCGCGTCATAGACCTATCATGTGAACGAAAGACAATATAATAAACCTAGTGGTCCTAGTTTCCTTTCCTATCCTACCTTCTACTTGGCACTAAAACAGTGAAATGAAAACTTTCTATGAAATATAAATTATGCGGTTTTTTGTAAAAGCAACACATACCTCTATCTAATAACAAATAATTAAATAATAATCATATATCGAGGGTCACAAAGTGTTGTTAACACCCCCCCGATGATAGAAAAAAAAAGTATGTTTCTGACTAGACAATTACCAAAGCAGAATGCCCATTCACCTAAGAAATGGGCCCACAATTTTTTTCTTGATATTGTCGATAATTTTTAGTTAATTTTGTTGGAAATAAATCTATATTCCTTGTCGCCAATCAGTTTTAATTTTTAATCAGGGTTATTGAGTAATTAGAGTTTTTCTGATGCAATAGTTTAGATTATGTTATGGGTGTCGTCTATTGGTTGGTAAGCGAAGTGTTGCTATAATTAAAATTAATTAATAAAGGAATAAGATATTATTTTAGAATATTGTTATGCTAACAAACTATTAGATATCAAGTGGGCCCAGAAATGGGCATTGCCCTTTAAAGTCAAACAATATTTAAAATTGCACAAATCAAGAAAATCAAATAATTTATTATTCAATATACTTTTATAGAATTTATTAGTTTTTTTTAACTATTTTAATATTGTAAGAAATATAAATCTATAAAATAATAAGTTTATTTTTTTCCTTCCTCTCTATTTATTTCAATTAATTACAAAAATATTACCACACATGAGAGTACGAAAGAAACTTATGAACGCTGCGAGAATAAAACCTGTCACAAATTACTGGGTCAAATAAATAAATTTTAGAATGTAGACGGAAGCAGTACCGTCAGCAAATACGATATCTATTTCTTACTTATTTTGTTTATGATTTTTTTTACACGTGTGAATAGTGTGTAAGCGCGACTTGCCTTTAGTTGCCACGGTAGTACACTAAATAATAAATGAAGATAATAATAATAATAAAAATGGCAGCATAACAAATTAATTTGTTTTTCTGTTTCCTCGATTAGGCCAATTGGTAACGCAGCAATCTATCTAACATACAATTATTTGGTACATTAATTTACTCTTAAAAATACATCTCGTGCTTTAGAAGCGAATAAAAATAATCTGTCGAACTTCCCCGAACCAGACTTTATTAATTAACACTAGAGTACTGCCTAAATATGACTCGTATTTTTGAAATTACAGCGTTGTAATAATATGGATAAACCTTTTATTAAAAAATAAATACCCAATAAAATTAAAACTAATGATAATAAAATAGAACCAGGTTGTAATTAAACGTTTCACGGCTACTTCTTTAATTTTTTTAAAATTGAAGCTCGGCATATGACAACACTCCGCCTGATGCGGCCCATGAACGGAAACAACTGTTACTACAGAGCAATGTCTACAGGCAGCAGTCGCCTCCGCTATGCCGGCTTGAGGAGACGAGATTGACAGTGCACACTGCTTTCGTTATACCTATCTTTGCGAGGGAAAAAATTGTGTATATATTCTCTTGTATATTAAAAAAATAGGCACTTCGGTAATTAATATTGCACTAGTCTTTGTGAATTATTAAAAATGTAATTAAAGCAGTTTAACAGCCAATTTATTATGGCTGGCGTCCACTAGTATCATCGAAAACTGTGTCCATAATAGCCCGTCCATACGTCGTTCCCACGCGCTCGCCTGTGCAGGCAAGACGGAGCGTGTATGTTTTAATAGACTGCGCAGTTTTGAAATGGCATGTTACCAATGAGATTTGGACTCTTCTCTGTGCAGTTAAGGCGGGCGTGTAGCCGGGTTATTAGGAAGGAGTCCAGTCCAGTCGAGTCGAATCGAAGCGGGCATCGCTCGTCAAGCGAATTTCTAACTTTCTACATGGCGGTCTTTACTTATTAGGGTGCGATTCGTCTATGGTAGATGCGCGTCCGATTCGTCTCTAGTTTAGACGCCAGCCTCCATGCGTTTCTCATTATAATTCTAATGATAATTTTGTGATACTTATGCTATTACCTACCACTAAATACTAAAACTTATCTAGAACAAACCGTCTTTGTGATGTATACAAACAATCTCACGCGAAATACGTAAGGAATAAAATAACAAGTGGCTCTTATCGTCATAGCAATAAAGTTTAATATTGTATAAAAAAATCTTTTTTGTTTTGTAGACTAAAAGGAGAATGCCCATTCTCTTAAGAAAAATGGGCCCACAATTTTTCTCTCGAGTTTATTTTTATTTATTAATTTATAAATAATTTCTTATTACCAATCAGTTTTATATTTTTTTCACCCGGGTTATTGAGTAATTAGATGCTTTAATAATTGATGATATATGTTTTTTATGTAATTAAACATCGCCTATTGATTGGTAAATGAGGTGTTGACATGATTAAAATGAATTAATAAAAAAATAAGGTATTATTTTAGAATATTGTTTTGTTACCAATTTATTAGGTATCAAGTGGGGCCCAGAAATGGGCATTCTCCAAAAAAATAAAGAAACATCATTTATAAAGAAGCGTCCAAATCAGAATCAAATTTTTTTTCACTCGAGAGTTTGTTAACCTAGTGTTTTTCAGATCATTTAATCCGTTTATTAATTTTTTAAAATTTATTAACTCTGCCTAACCACCACAGAAAATATTTGCAGGCAGCAGTCGCCTCCGCTATGTCGTGTCACTCGGCTTCAGTCGAAGAGACGAATCTATTTAAATCTTCATGATACTACTCGTAAATACGAAATACTATAAAATATATATTTTTTAATTTGATTCAAAAATTATTCGTGCAAATTATAAATCATCAAGTTATTTATTTATATCATTATATTAACCAATTTTGCGCGAAATAATTTATAAAATGAATCCAAAATCACCGCGACTATGATACCTGTAAAAAAAGACGTCAATCTGATAAAAAAACATGAATCTTCAAGTCGAAGGAAAATACCAAGACACGAGACAAGAAAAAACACACACAAATGTATTATAAATCTAGATATGGATGGGAGACTTGAAAATGAGACAAGACCTAACAATAGGTCTTACTTCGTCGGACTTCGCGTCTCGTGCATCTTGTTTGGCTGTCGAGTCGAAAGGCCAACCAACGCCCATGTTTGGGCCCACTCGATATTAATAGTTTGTTAGCAAAACAATATTTTAAAATAATATATTATTTTTTATTTATAATAATATAACTATCAACACATTGTTTACCAATCAATAGTCTATATTTAATTACATTAAAAACAGATTATACTGTATAATATATTCATTAAAATTTAGTGAAATATTATATAAATAAATATTCCCGAAATATTGCATCAGTAAATGACAAATTGCTCAATAAAACGGGTAAAAAAAACTAATTGGCGATAATGTGGATTTATTTTTCAACAAAATGAACTAAAAATCAACGACATACTCAAGAAAAAAAATTTAGGCTTATTTCATCTAGTCATAAACCAGTGACGCTTGATTTTCATTAAAATATTTAAATTAACTTATTAATAGAGTTCTATAACGATACTTTTTTTTTAATACTTGATAAAAAAAAATCAAAGTAAGAACTTTAGCTCTAAACAAATACACATCTATGGAATAAGACCACTTAGGCGACTGGACATTCTCCTTTCTTTATAGTAAATGAGTTCGAAAGAACGAGATGAACACTCGTCATCCAAACGAATAGCAATAATAATTTGTCTATGATTCGCATTCGGAAGAAATGAAATACGATACGAGTCGTATCATATGACGCGCCTCGATTCGCCTGTAATGAACGCCAGCGGCCATTAGGTACTCTGTCGGACTGCGTGTCTCGTGCGTCTTGCCTGGGGGCCTACTCAGAACTCACGAAGTTTCGTTACATATTCATTCGGATCCGTAGATCATTCGTAAATGTAAGACATGTAAGGGCAAAAAATATATAAATACAGTCTTCGGACTTCTAAGGGTGGTTTGCACCGGAAGGGCGGTTAAAGTAATTTTATACGGCAACGACGACCGTTAAACGTTTACATTTACTCCACACGCGTTGCAATATCCCGACACTGATCCCGAAAACATATTTGGCTTCTTTTCATACATTTGACGGTAGCAACATTGGTTTGACGATTACTTTAACTTTAACCAAGCCAAGATTCGCTGGTTACGGTTAAGGTTAAAGTAACCGTCAAAAATGACAAGCGCGACGATGGTGCAACTCGCGTGGAGTAAATATACACCATAATGTAAACGTAACGGTTAAAGCAAACGTAAAAGTAATAGTTACAAGTTACTTTAACCGGCCTTCTGGTGCAAACGACCCTAACATTGTTTAATAGATTTTATATTTCCTATTCCAGAAGCGTCATGAAATATTCTAATATGACTTTTAAAAACACTACTAATTTGAAGTTTTAATAGTTGTAGGCAGGCTGATCATGGTTATGCCTGTTTTGCCTTATTTATTATGCCGTCCAGTGATAGTATCACCACTTTCAAGTATTAAGGGATCTAATGATCAATTTAAATTATATTTTAAAAACAAAAAAAACAATTTTTATATTTATTCAATTTCCAATTCAATACCACCACTTTCGAATGTAACACGCGTGAAGTGACCTTGTCGCGTTTCGGGAATAGTTTGAAAGTAGCCAGGTACAGCGAGAGGAGTGTGCACTGTCAATGTAGACGGTACATGCTCGTCTCCTCAAGCCGGCATAGTGGAGGCGACTGCTGCCCGCACAGGTTTCTCTGTAGTAGCAGTTGTTTCCATTCATGGACCGCACTCTAGCTTTACATCAGGCGGAGTATTGTCACATGCCGAGATACAATAAAAAAAAAATAAAAAAAATATATACAGGTGTTTATATTTATCATTATTCTGGAGATGTTTGACGAACAGGACATTCAATAACGAAAAATTCCTCCGGTAACGAAATTTCACAATTCATAAATTCGTATTCCTCGTGCAACATCATAGTAGACCCCCGTCCTTATCACCGGACGAGTTCGCGGACCTAGACAGAGACGTGAGACACGAACACAACCAGTGGTCTCCGCCTCTATTCCGCGGACCCGATCAATGGCGTCTCGCGTCTCGCTCTGAACGGGCGCGTGTTTATCACAATGACTACTTTTACTAGCGAAGAAACTGATAGACTGATAGATACGATAAGAGATTTTCCCGTGCTATACAACACTCGACTAGAGTCTTATAAGAATGAAGGAGCGAGGAATTATTCGTGGAAACGTATTGCTGAAACGTTACGCAAAGATGGTAAGTTAGGTAATTTTATATGTATTTGTTACCGCGATAAAATAATTGATTTATTAAACTAGCTACTATTTAAAAAAAAACTCAATGGATAATAGCGGGAGGCCGTGGTCTAGCGGTAAAGGCGTGAACTTACAACCGATGCGATCAGTGTACAAATCTCGCAAAAATGTAACTATTTAGGTCCAATTACACCACATGACTTAACTATAACTGTCACGTTAAAGTAATGGTTAAAATTAAAATTGGGATGCCTCAAAAAAAAAACCTGTCAGTTTTGACGCTTTCTTTAACCTAAACGCAACCGGCGAATATTTGGCTGGTCAAAATTAAAGTAATAGTTAAACGTCAAGTGTATGAAAAGAGGACAAATATGTTTTTCTATTATTTTTTCGGGAATGTACATCAGCCACCCTATTATCGATAACGTTATGAATTTACACGATGGTGCAACGCGTGTGGAATAAATGTAAATGTAACCGTTAAAGTTATTGTAAAATGTCAATTGAATATAACTTTAACGGGCCTTTTGGTGCAACTGGACCTTAATATGTTGTACGAGCACTTTTGCCGCTCAGTGCCTATGACACAAATTATACAAGCACAAATTTAGTACCTATAGGCATTGAAGTAAGAGTATGATTAGTTATTTGGTAATAAAATTGTTTCTATCTATATTGTCGTCACGCCTTTAGTAATACGGGGATAGGCAGAGAGTGAAAAGCCGTACATACATTCGCTTAATAAGAGATAGCTTTATAAGTTGAGTTTCAAATTTATTACAGAATCAGAATGCCGTAAAAAATGGAAGTTAATCAAGGATTCGTACAACCGTTGCAAACGTAATTACCCATCATTACAAAAAAGAACAAAATGGCGACTGCACGACCGGCTACGATTTCTAGAAGAGCCATCACTACATGAACAGAGCTGCAGCGACTCGGACCCCTTGGAAAGCGAAGCCGACGAGGAATGTGCACCGATAACATCTACTGACGTAAAACGTGAGAGTCCAGATATTAAAATTACAAAGAAAGGAGTAGAAGTTCAAGACGTGAACACTAGGCCTGCAAGAAAAAGACAAAACATCGTTCTACCCTCGACTTCTAACTATGAAAAGTCTGAAGATGAAATATCAACGTTTTGTAAAAATATCGAATTAACACTTAGAAAATTAAGCGCACGGTCAAGGACAATGGCGAAGAGTGAGATATTTAATGTTGTTAATAAATACGAAATGAAAGATATCGACGAAGACGCTAATTAAAAAAAAAACACAAAAAACTTTTTTTTATCGGTAGCTCGAAATATGGCAACATTCCCCCTAATGTTTAACCTAAAGTGCAGTTCACAACAGACATTGCTGCTGTGAACAGTCGCCTCCAGACGACTTAAGGAGACGTGTACCATCCAGGTTTAACTCTGCATCCTCCTCTACTAGTGGTACTTCCACAGGAAGTCGGATGGGGAAACAAACTGACCAAATGTAGGAAAAGAAAACTTTATTTTTATTTTGCGGATCGAAATACAATCATAGAGATTAAGGACAAATTAAATTGTCTTCAATTAAAAAAAAAAAAAGAAACACTAATCTGCGTTAAGGGGAAACTACTACAGTTACTGTTATTTTTATACTGTTAATGTTAATTTAAAAGAGGCAATCGTAATCTTTAAATGGAGTATATGGTACTTAATTTTAAAAATAAAATAGCTTCCTTTAGGAAAAATATTTAATATATATAAAAATTCATTATTTAAGATAACTTTCATCCATGTGGTCTAGCATCTTGGTATTTCGTATTTTTTATTACTAAATATTAATAAAAAAAAAAAGATTATAGCCATAAAATATAAAAAAATGTTACCTGATAAAAACGCTTTGTTCAGTAATAATGCTATTTATATGTAAAATATAATAGCAGGTATTTGTCCGTCTTCAACTGAAGTGCCATTATTATTACCCGCTGCATATGAAAATTGAAACACAACTTTTTCACCATTATTACAGTCTACTGTTACACGTCTATGTCCTTTTATACCGTAATATGAATCTGTTCCCTAAAGCAAACATTATTCTTATAGATAGACGGCTGTGGTCTAGCGGTGGGATCCGTGTTCAAACATCGCTAAATTCTGACCGGTACCAATGTAATAAGCACTTTGGTCGCTCAGTATATATTGTTTATGACATACGCATTAAATAAAGAGTGGTAAGTAAACAGATGATGGTTATTAGCCCAGTCTGCCGTCCTGGGGTAGTACCACCACTTACAAGTGTTTGGTGGTAACCAGTTATAACGAGAGCACATTCAAGCTGAATGGTGCATATTGGTCTCTTTAAACCGGCGTAGCAGAGGCGTTTGCCAGTTGTTTCCGTTCATGGACCGCACTCTAGCTTAACATCAGGCGGACTATTGTCATATGCCGAGCTACAATAAAAACAAAAAAATACAAAACCTTTAATTTGGCACTAGCAATATATGAAGAATTAGGCAATATTTCCACGGGTTCCTTAAACATGGCCCTGAAAGTGTCATCTGTGCCGTCACAACAGAATGTTGTTGTATTTGAACCACACACTTTCTTGGTTGTTATATGAATAATCTAAAATAAATGCACAAGAATAAATACTAGGATATCCTGTGTTACGATGAACAAACTTGAAAAAATATACACAAAAGAGTGGTAAGCAGACTGATGATGGTTCTTACCCTAGTTGTACATCTCAATCCTAGCTAAATTCTGACCAGTACCAATGTAACTATATTTACTTTGGTCGTTCAGTGCCTATAGTATAATGTAAACATTAATTAAAGTGTGGTAGGCAGACTGGTGTACCACATCTGGTGCCCACAAGTTTTTTCTCGAGTTTGTCAATGGTTTTTAGTTAATTTTGTATGAAAATAAATCTACATTCCTTAACATTAATCAGTTTTAATTATTTTTACCCAGATTGTTGAGTAATTACACTTTTTCTGATGCAATTACTATTATTATATTAAATGCTTTAATAATTTATTATATCCATTTTTATGTATTAAACATTGTCTATTGATTGGTAAATATAATTAAATAAATAAATGAAAAAAAAGTTACTATATTAGAATATTGTTTTGTTAACAATATATCAGGTGGTACCATAAATGACAATGCCCTTTCATTAAAATCAGTTGTGATTTAGCCGTTAAATCATAACAGACTATTTATTTATTAGTAAAGATTACCTGCAAATGAACTTCATATTCAGTAGGTCCAAAATAAGATCCATACAATCCAAAACCGACAACAAATATCCTTTGATCAACCATAAATCTAATTCTATCTGACGTTCCACTATAACCCCACCTGGACTCGGTTTGAGGGAACCTATTCACTGTCAGTTCTTTTCCTGTCATACAACAACGGGGTGTGTCTAAAAAACCAACAAAAGGCTTGGGATTTACAGTAAAATAAAGGAACAATTGAACTATTTCCCTATCATCAAGCAAGCCGCTCTGAGCTGGGCCCATCGCAAATTCCTCCACAGACATTAATGGGAATCTTATGGCATTGAAAGCTCTTCCTAGTACTGTTCTTTGGTTTCCTGGCGTCACTGGTAATTGTCTACGAATACATTCTGCTTCTGACCAGCGAAGTACTGCTGCGAATACTTTTACTTCTCTAATTCTTAGTGTGTCTCTGAAATTATTATTTTTTCATTAATCAACACAGCAAACAAGTGAAACACTTTTTTTATAGTAGCCTGGGATATGACCGACTTTGCCTGGTTTTAAGATATGAGCGGAGACAGCGTTACTGGTGGTACTACCTAGAAATGACAGACTGCACTAATAACCACCATCAATCATCAAAGTAAATATAGCAAAATTATAATAAAGTATACAAAGTCACCTCTCAAGTACAGCATTAAGAGTATTCTGATCAATATCAGTAAATCCTTCAGCACTGAGCGCATCAGCCGTATTTTTATCAATCATTTCTAAGCACAAAGCAGCCAATTGAGGCTCATCAAACAATCTCGCCTGAGTTAACAATAAAAACGCATTATCTGTACCCAAATTACTCTTTAAAAAATCAACACAATGCTCTTCCAAAGCAGCTATGGCATACTTTTTAGCTGTATACAATGTTGTCATTACAGATTCTGGGCCGATCCTTACTTCGTCCGAGTATAAAAATTTTAATAGATGCAAAAATGCTGCAGGCTCAATATCAGGCAGTTCGATTTCATCAGATGTAGTAGCTAACACACCGTTAAACATCGCGTCAAACACTGCACTTCCCACAGATAGTACAAACTTGTGCGCAGGGATTACTTGTTGATTTGTATCTTTACCAACAATAAAATGAACATCACATAAGACTTCGTTGTTAAAAAGAAATGACAAACGCTCCTTAACCGTCGTTTTAGTCGCTTGCCAATTATGAAGTTTACCGCCCGTATTGTTAGGCGGCATATTTTCTATAGCTGATGAAGATGTACTCGGCTCTATTAGCGAAACGCTGTCCTCTTCTGAGTTACCTTGTCTCGACTGTTGATTAGAGGGTAGCATGTTCTGCGGAGGTGCCTCTTCTTCATTACTACCCACCTCCAATCTAAACATTCTAGAAACTAACTCGCCGTGATTTTTGGATCCCGATTCCATATTTCTTTGGTTTGAAACTCAACAAGACATTAAATGAATCTTCTTCTTTAAAGGTAGGTAGATTACAAATTCTCGAAGGTATTTTGAAAGTCAATGCATGTAGATTTAATAACAAAAGTGTATTTTTCTTTATTTTTATTACACTAAAGTTTAACTCCGTATTCTTGACGTAACCTCCTGTGTTACCAGAATGAAAAAACAGAAGAAACGTTCCAGACATTTTTTTTCAAAGTTAATTTTTTTTTCAACATTTCAGCTTGAAGTTTTACAAAACCCGTCAATTATTGTCACAAAAACACAAAACATTATTTACTACACTATGATAAATATGTCTTCAACTTTTGTGTATATTTAAACATCATGTTTTCTAGAAAAGAAAAATTAAAGAAAAATACAAGTTTTTGTACGCAAAAAAGAAACATAAGCTATGCGGATGGAGAGGCAGTGG
Source organism: Tinea pellionella (assembly GCA_948150575.1). Lineage (NCBI taxonomy): Eukaryota > Metazoa > Arthropoda > Insecta > Lepidoptera > Tineidae > Tinea > Tinea pellionella. The sequence goes on along the minus strand of OX411259.1, from coordinate 2,553,688 downwards.
CTTCCTTACCAGACGATTGGAAACCACAACATGCGGGGATTATATTTACAACATACTTAAGTGACCGAGAAAAAGCTTATGAAAGTCTAACTGCTGAAATGAAGAATGAGGCTAAAAAAGTAAATGATGATATAGACTTTCGATTGCGAAAACTAATAATAAATTTGATGGAAAATGTTCGTGAGTATGAATTAAACATAAGTAAAGAAATAGAAAAGAAACATTCATTAGCTTCATTGTTAAATATTGATATTTATAATGAAAATATAAAAGAATTGAAAATGTTACGACTGTCCCATTACGACGAAATAACAAAATGTAAACTAGAAGCTTTAGAACTAGAAAAAGAGCGGTCTGAATTCTTGAAGAAATTCATAAATAAATATTATCGCCGATTCATTTCTCTTGGATATCATTCCATCAATGAAACTGAACACGAATTTAACGGTTTTATTCAAGAAATAAATCAACAATTGATTAGCAATGAATGTTCACTTAACGAATTAGAATTAAAATTACATAAAAACACCACTCGGTTACATACGAACGGACTATTACTACTCAAACAGAAAAAATACGAAACTAGTATTAAATTAACTGAGAAAGAAAGTGATATAGTTAGTCAAGTTGAAGAAAATATTGAAGAAAATAGTTGCGATAAAAATTACGAGTCTGAAATTAATGTAATCCACAAAGAACTAGTAGACAACTGTTTCTCTGTAATGATCAAAATATACCGCGTTGCTGTTATAGAAATATTTAATGGGTTTTATAAGAAATTACATGTTTTAAATGAGGGTTTTGAAGAGAGTAAGCTCGGTAATGTAAACGATGATTTGGCATTGGTAGAATTAGATAAATTGTTAGAGGAAGCAGCACATAATTTACAAAATCAAACTGCACAAGAATTCAGATTATTAGAAGATATTCGAATGTTGAGTATTGAACTACAGAAAAGTTTATATAAAATTGGAAATGAAGTTCGAGAAGCACATCTGATGTTACATGAAGCATTAGAACTATTTCATCAGAATATGGTGCGAGTTAATTTGGTACAAAGTCAAACTATTGCGGCTGTAGACGATTTACTATCTAACCACGATTCTGTTGAAATAACAAGTGAAGTTGGATTTAATATTGCTATAGAGAATTTAAGACAAAGTTCAGAAATTGACAAATTGCAATCCCTTTATGAAATTGCAATGGGCAATTTACACGTTATAGCAGATCTATATTTATTGCATAAAAATGCAGCTTTATGCAAACTGGAGGATTGTTTGCGTTTAATTCCCGTCATGTCTGATGCGATGCTTGCTGACTTGGAATTTTATTTAGAGAAATATCCTCGAGGTGTAGTTGATAGTGAAATTTGTAGCCATTTAGAATCCTTACCGTCTAGACCTGAAGTGAGCGAAAAGGTTGGAGAAGAATATGCTGGTGAATTTGATTTATCGCCAAACCTAGTTATAGAAGGAGAATATCAAAATTCAGAAGAATTGATAGAAACTGAAGAAGAATCAATTCAATCTGAGTTAACTTGCGTACCGAATAAACTGGATAATGCATTTTCTGAATCAAAGGAACATTTAAAAGCTCTACGACAGTGGAAAAATGATTTCTTAGATTCAATCGAAAGTAACAAAATACTACTTCCTGATCAATTACTTTTCCAAGCTCGTCATTGGGTTAATGAAAAAGCTATGTATTTAAACACACGTTATTGTATTAAAATGACTTCTCATGTTGTTCGTATGGAACGTGTCGAAGCTGTTCTTAATTTACGTAGAGCCGAGCTAGAATATCACGCGAAACGATTAAAGGAACACTCGTTAGCAATTCAGAAAGCTATTGACGATTTTGATAGAGAGGCAACTAATTGTTTATCGTTGGAATCTTCAGAATTATACCCGCTCATGTATTGGGCGGGAGATATTGAAAATCGTATAAACGATTTCATTGCAGACGAGTCTTCTGAAGCCGTTAAATCGCTGAAAAGGCGTAGCTATTCAATGAGATTAGAAAAATATCGACGATGCTTTGATAATTCAATTGAACCAGCTGTAAAGAACGTTCGCGAGAGTTTACTTCACAAAATACATCAAGTTCGAATATCTAATGCCGCATTCATGTCTAGTATCCTAATGTTTTCCGAAGGTGGTAGATATAGTTCCAAAGAAGCGGAATCTGCCATGAATGTTTTGGCTCGTAACTCTGAGGCTTTGGAGGCGTGTGCTCATAGAGTCATGGAAACTATTCATCATATACCATCACAATTACGCGAGGAAGCAGATAATTATGTTGCTTATATTCGTGAAATTTTGGGCTATAATCCTTCCAAACGTAATGATAAAAAAATGCAAAGTCCTAAAAAGTGATATTCCTTATTTTATTATTAATATTTTATATTGATATAGTATGTTTGTTTTAATAGTACTTCGGCAAAATGGACTATAAAAAGAGGTTTTAGTCAAGTAGGTAATGTAGTAGATGATTTACGACAAGACTAAATCAGCTATAATATGTTGAGTATCGGTATCTTATGGCATTCGCGTCGCGTCGTCTTTCTATCTTACGACTAGGGTAGACTTATGAAATCTTATAGAATAGGCGGGGCTCATTAAAGTCTTGACGTCACTGCATATCTAACTTCTTAATATTTTTTTCTGTCTACAGTTTAACATCGAAAGATTATTTTTAAAGTACCACCTATACTGTTCTCGTATATATTTCTGATTTTTGGACCATTAGGTTTTTTCATGATTCTGCCTACCCCTGAATTAGTATTTAGGCTTTTATAAGCAGAGGGATGAGTTTTGCTGGCCATCTGGAAACAATTGCTTTTTTTTCGAATGTTAATGTGTAATAATGGTGGATTATTAAACGTGGGCAAACAAATCAAAAGAAGAGAACGTGTATTTTCATTTTCCCTCCAAAACTGAAGAACTGAACTTTACTGAAGCTATTTTTGACTTGACTGAGACTTAGATCAGCGGCTATTTCACGTATTGCATCGATAAGATACTACTATAGTGATTCAATATCAAGGTTACGCATGTATGCATACTGAAAATTTTTAGTTCTATGGGTAATTTCGTACGTCATCATCAAGGGCACGCCTGCGCGCGCAAACCATCCCAGCAGCCACAGGTGCGAACTGGGCCCAGTCGGGATGACGCCGGTGCCACGGCTATACGTTACATCGTTAAATAAACAAAATAGTCCAGCGGCAACTGACTGACATTGAAAAAAACACATCAATTTTTCTAATATTTATAAGCGCCTGAATTAATGAATGGCAATTAATAAAAAAATCTTTGCCTAAAGTTGTTCAACAGGCGTTTTAGCTTTCACTTTCGTTTTATCGTAGCTAATGTAGTGTAAATAATAGATGTTGAACTTTGGTATCTCTGTTTATAAACTCTAGATTGTAAATGTGTTGTTTTTCTTTTCATTAAACTCAGAAGCTATCTTAATTATTAATTTATATTTTGGGATAAAAATGTGTGCGAGGGACATCTTAGCTGTTGAATTTTTAAAAAGTAATTTGGGTCTTCTGTAAGGGTGAGTATTGTTGTGTATATATTATTCTAAGTACATTTTTCTTTCTTCAGACGTTCTTACAATATTAATTTGCTTGAACGCGATGTACCTAAATATATTAAGTATGTGAAATGCATGTAATAAATTACTACAACATTGAACTAGCTGTATTCTAAACAGCACACAGCATGGTTTTTAAGGGTTGGCAGTTAAACAATATTTTTATGATTTTATTTTTCTTTTAGAAGAAAAAGTTTAGTCTACTCGGATCATTATCGAAATTATAGTACTAATTTGGTTGAGGTTGCATTAAATTTGTATATTAAGGTCTTGTTATCGTTATATTGAGATGACATACAAATCTAGGATAATTTTGTTTTGACGTCATTAGTTATTTTACAGAACCGATTGGGTGTGAACCAGGGGAGCAAAACGTTCGGGGGGTTAGAGGCGTCGATGCCTAAAAAAGTTACAAGTGTACGAGTACATTCATGTTTTTTTAATGAATTATTGAAAATAATTGTTAATTATAATTAGATATGACTTATTATTATTTGAACTTCGGTGCCCGTGGGTTTAAAACAATAGACCAGTTTAAGGCTAGAGGGCTTTGATCCACAATACCTAAAGGAGTCCGGACCTGCTGAAAAATCAGTCTAAAAATCGCAATCCGGTTTTTTTTCTCAATACATCTGCCAACCCTATTTATGAGTGGCGACGACTGGGTAAAAGTCGATTCCCTATGCCGGCACAAAGAGATGAATCGTTATACTCGTATCTTTCGAGCTGTCTATCTATCAGTATTTTCAAAGCTGATTTCGAAATGGCGGATTTGGATTTGCCATGATCACTGTTTATCTCGACCAAAGCACACAAAATATTACATTAGTACCGGTCAGACTTTGCGAGATTTGAACACTGGTGTCTTTAATCGTAAGCCCACTCCTTCGACTCCTAGACCACGGTCGCTCCTGTCGCTGTGTTTTCTCTTTAAATACAGTGTAAACTCTTTATAACGAAACTCAAGGGACTGAGCATTTTTTGTCGTTATAGAGAGTTTTCGTTATATGGAGTGAACAAAAAAACAACCATATTAACAAGATTTTTTAATATGTATGTATTATAAATTATTGTTTATACATATAGTCTGATAACTTTGTTTGACGTTTTTTGCTATGCCAGTACTTGTTTTGTATTATTTTATGTATTCTATTCATATCTAGATGTGTGGTGGAATCGTCTTGATTAAACAGCAAAAATTTTTCTACCAACTTAGCGGCATCTAGGGCTTGTTGAATTGTTGGTGGTGATTCGGCTTTGTCCACTTGATCATCTTCTTCATCTTGATTATCGGGTGTTTCCTGACTTTTTGACACTAAATCAACAATTTGTTCATCTGTAAGTGTACCAGTTGTGGCTACATCCTCATCTATATTTTCGTACGATTGTAGATCTTCGTTGAAATTGTTTGGTATGTCGAACTGGCTTATCCATTCACTCAGTGGTAGATTGTCTTCACTGTCAAATTGGTTCGTTTCTTGGCTACTACATAATCCAGCATGTCGAAAAGAATGTTGGATAGTGGCTGCTGTTACCTCTTCCCAGGCTTTTGATAAGAAGTTCACTGCCTGTAGCATGTTGATCGAGACCTTGCCGTCAGTTTCGATCATATCCATCAACATTTTCCGTCTATAGTGGCCCTTTATGCTTTTAATGACACTCTGATCCATTGGTTGTAGAATACTGGTTGTATTAGCTGGGAAAAATGCTAACTCTATGTTTCGAAGATTAGATATGATTGGGTGAGCAGGACAATTGTCTACTAGAAGCAAGATTTTCCGTGATTTTAATTCAGCATCCCATTTTCTCACTTCCTCTTCAAAAATCTGCGATGTCATCCAAGCTGACTTGTTTGCTTTGTACGTAACTGGCAACTGTTTTATGTTCTTGAAACACCGAGGGTTTTTCGATTTGCCTATAACTAAGAGCTTTCTTTTTTCTGTGCCACTCATATTGGCAGCCACTAGAACTGTAATACGCTCTTTAGACAGTTTTCCTCCAACACATTTTTCCCCTCTGAATTTTAAAGTTTTGTCGGGAGTCAACTTGAAAAAAAGGCCAGTTTCATCTGCATTAAAAATGTCTTCTGGTGAGTACTTCATCTTTAATTTAGGCCATACTGTACTAATCCAATTGTTAGTCACATTAATATCGACATCCCGCGCCTCTCCGTTCATTTTACCGTACGTAATTTGGTGACGGTGCTTAAATTTTCCGAGCCAACCTTCAGATGCTTTAAAGTCAATTATGCCAAGTTGGTTGGCAAACTTTTCAGCCTTAGCTTTTACAATTGGCCCCGAGATGGGTACATTATTCTGGCGCTGATTGTTAAACCACGACAACATTGCCTGATCTAAGTCTTCGAATTTTGGCTTTCTTAATTTTTTAGAAGAGTTTCCTTCCAGCGCCGCCTGTAGAATTGTTTTTTGGTTTTTCCAAATGGTAGCAACAGTGGATTGACTTAGTTCAAAACGCCTTCCAACGTCACTTTTCTTTTCACCCTTTTCAATCGCACGTATCACACAAACTTTTTCGTCAACACTAATCGCTTTCCGTTTACTGGCCATGTTAACAGTTTCAAAGTAGGTTTACGACTGATAATACGATAGGTACCCAGTATGCTTGGTCGAAGACCATCACTTCCGAGAAAACAATGCGTCTTACTGCACGTGTTCAAGGCAATTAAGGATAACAAAAGCTAGACCGACATCGGATGTTTCGGAGCTTCAAAGTTTTTTGTTACCTGATAACATAACATAAACAATAATACCGATAATAAATATTTACTGCCTAAAAATATGAACACATTTCTTCGTAATAGAGAATGGCGTATCGCTATAAAGAGTGTTTCAATATATGGGTTTTAACGCAAACCAACCAAGTTGGGCTCACTTCAACGTTATAGGGAGTTTATCGTTATAAAGGATAACGTTATAAAGAGTTTACACTGTATAATAAATAAATAAAATATATGTAAAGTAAATATAGGTACGTAGTACACCATGTAAATGTTGAATTTTTAAAGCACGTAGACGTAATGAAGCCGAGAATATGGCATTTCATCCCACATCTGCTGGCTGGAATTTTTTAAATATTCAAAACTCGCTGGTAGGTATATTCCGAATAAAATTATTTAACCCATTTCAATTTGTATTGTGTATTTTGGTCAGTAACCGCAATACCGGATGAAAAAGGTTTGCCGCCTAACAGCTTTTTAAAATATACATTTTTTTTTAATTGAACTTTTTTCAACAGCTACCAAAGATACTTAGCTGTATCTTAGAAAAATAAACAATGTTATATAGAAAAAAATGTTTGTTACCTATTATTTTTGTTCATTGAATTGTCATCGACAGTCTCTGTGTTGGCGTTAGGTCGTTTATTATTCTGTTACAAGCATTTGTATTGTTCTGATATATATTTTTTGTAGTTCGACATATGACGACGCTCCGCCTGATCTCAGGTGCGGTCCATGAAAGGAAACAACTGCTGAAATTTCTGCAGGTAGCAGTCGCCTCCGCTATGCCGGCTTAAGGAGACGAATGTGCACCATCAGGTTGACAGTACACACTCCTCTCGTTAAACGTGCCCTAACCTAACTTCAACGTGCTTCTAACTGCCCCCGAAACGTGACAATGTCACTTCAGGAGTGTTACGTTTGAAAGTGGTGGCACGTACCCCAGGATGGGAGACTGGGGAAAAAACATTACCAGCCTGCCTACAACTCTTTAAAAATTTAAGAAACATGTTATATGTCTGGCTTAAAATATGTTGTATTTTCGTGTAAGTACTAATACCGTAGTAAATAAATAAAAATATTATAACAATTGTTTATTAAAAGTAACCTTTTGTAAAGGTTTCAATAGATATTAGGTAATGATAATCGATTAATCGATTTCTGTAATCTAATAACAGCGACACAAAAGCCGTGACATGAAAAATATGTTTATAAATATAGAATGACCGTGGTCTAGCGGTAGGAGTGAACTCACAATCGATGAGACCCGTCTTCAAATCTCACTAAATTCTGATCGGTACCAATGTAACTTCACTGTATCATACACATTAGTTAAGTATAAGCTTGGTAAAAAAAAATGTTAACATGGACAAAGTCAATATGATGAGGTTCCGAGTTCGAATCCTGATCGGTAAATTTTACTTAGAAAGAGTTATAGTTAATAATTTAGTCGCGTTTCGTAATCAGTATGTAATTAGCTGGATATAACGAGAGGAGTGTGCCCTGTCAATGGATGGTGTGCATTGGTGTCCAACGTAGCGGAGTCTTACAGTTCAAACCTCGCTAAATTCTGACCGGTACCAATGTAACTATGTTATATGTACATTGGTACCCGTCAGAAGTCTAGTCCACGGCTGCTCTTATTGAATTGAATTGAAATAGCGAAGAAGAGTAAGGTTATGTAGGTAATCCCGGTAAACTAGGTTGTTCTGAACCTGACCGTGACCTAAGAGACCTGGCCGCCAGATAAATTCAGATCTCTGCAAGAACTAGGGCATTACCTTGACATTACATTATTGAAATTAGCCTCGTTTATGGATGGATTTTAATTACAATTTAACTTTTATTTATTAATAATACTTATTTATTATTAATACTTACCTATTTTGTGTTTTATACGATATTTTACAGTCCAAAACTGAATAAATTTTTTTATAGTAAACCTTTTGCTGTTAAGTTAGAATGCAGTCAATGACCGGAGAAAAGTGTTAGGCATCACAATGAAACAGCAGCAGGCAGCAGTCGCCTCCGCTGTACCAGCTCGGGTAGACAACTGTAGATCATCCATGTCGATAATACACTCGTCTCGTCTTACCCGGCTACTGCCAAGTTGACCTTTAAACGGACACGTGTTCGTTTACACTACGAGTACTTCGGAACGACAGACTGATTACTTCTTAATTAATTAATTTATCAGAGCGGTCGTGGATGAACCTCACGGTTGAAGAGACCCATGTTCAAACCTTCCTAAATTCTGACCGGTACCAATGTAATGTAAATGTAAAAATGAAAATGTAAAAAAAAAAAACCAATGTAAAAATAATATGTAAATAAAAAAATATATATTTAATCTAAATTAAAATAATAAAATATATAAAAATAACAAAAATAAAATAAAAAATAATTTAATGTAAATGAATTTTTCATTGTTTTTTAATAGTCGTAGCATATAATAAAAACGCATGCATAAGTTTTTGTTGTATTTATTTTCGTAGATATTTTTAGGTAGGTAATACAATAATGTTAACATTACTGAAAACAATTTTGACAACGTGTATTTTAACTTTGATGTCACGACAATGCTTCAGGATTATAGAATTTTTATTTTGTATTACATAGAAATTACTTTATACGAGTATAACAATAAAATACGATAACATAAAGCTTGTATAAAAATAATATTATTTAGTCTATACATCATATGCGTTTAAGTTATATTATGCTTTTAACTTATACAGACTTCCATCCCCTATTTCACACTTTTCACTTGTTTTCTTTTCTTCGAGACAAAAAGGTAACTTATGTAAGGAGAAAGAGAAAGGCCTTAGTATGCATTTTATCTCCTTGTCAAATTTTATCGAAATGTGTTCAGCGGTTTAGGTATGTAAAAGTACAGATACAGATACTTTTATATTATATATTATTTATTAGTATATAATCTAAGTTATAAGTTACTAATTTAGATATCTAATTAAATATTAAATTTAAACCTTATGTTCTCGGAGTTAAAGTTTAAATTTCAATAGCAATTTTAATTGTAGACATCAAGATGCTGAGTCCGAAAATCCAGAGGGCCGTTCGGGTTAATGACGGTCAACTTATCGCATTGTCTGATCGTGCCCAGTACGATCATTCACAGGTAAGATTATTTCCAGAGCATAGAAGCTGAAATAAACATTTCTACGGACCGCAGGTTAACATGAGGTGGAGTATAATCGCATATCAGGCTAGTATAAAAAGAAAAAAGAAAAAGCGAACTAAAACATAATTTACTCAATAAATACGGGTCAAACATTTAAATTATTAAAAGAGGGTGTTTATTTTCTTTCATAAACATAACCCTGAATAAATTTTAAAAGTCATATTATATCTGAATGTCCTTAAATGTCCTAGAGCCCGGCTACACTTCTACATTTCATACGGCAATAACTACGAACTACAATGGTGCGGGCGTAGCTTACGCAGGACGGGGGCGGTGCGTGTAAACCACTGGTTTTAACCAAATTATCCATAATGAGGTAGTTTTTGTGGTAACACTACAAATTCTTCCCCAGTTAGGGTTGACACCCAGATTGCGATGGGCTTGTTTTAGCTCTACCATCATCACGATTGCCGCCCCGGATGCCACACATGCAAGCTACGCCGCTGCTACGAAGCCATAATCCGTCGCCTTTAGCCCGTATCATGCAATTGCACGTTCTTGTTCGAGTAACATTGAACTCTCAGTAATGGTAATAAAGTGCATTATTATTTGCAGGCTGGTTATCTGCATAAAAGAAGCTCAGATAACACAAAATGGCAACTACGTTGGTTTATATTATATCAGGTAAGAGATTTTTTTTTTCAAAAAGTAATTATCAGTTAATCAATTATTTCTGTACGCGCCCAGATAGGTCTAGTGGTGGGAATTTTCACACCATCTATCTCCTAAACTCCGAACTATTCTGACCCATAAATTGAATTATGATAATATTAATAAGTATTTACACTTTTTATTTATAATATTCTATTTTATTTAATAACATATAAACACGTCACATTTTTTTCAATTACTTACATAACCAATTTTCATTTAATCATCAGTGCAGTGATTCTCAACCACTGTGCCGCGGCACTTTTGTGTGCCGCAAAATTCTAAAAGTGTGCCGCCAAATTTTAGATAATGTTATTATGTTAATATTATTAAATAATATGATTTAAAGAAAAAAAAATTGCATTACAAGTATTCTTATTATTAACTTGTAATTAATCCCTTAATAAACGTACTGTTATTTTTGTAGTACGTATTATTTTATTTCGCACATTTAAAATTATTACCATAAACTATTTTACGCAGTGTGTTATAGATAAGTAAATAATTTTTAAAATTATCTTTTTCTTTGTGTGCCGCCAAATTTTTAAATCGTAAAAAGTGTGCCGCATTAAAAAAAGGTTGAGAACCACTGCATCAGTGGTTCAATTATCCGCCCTAGCGCGAGCGCTACAATTTTGGAACGCTAAGTTGAACTCTGCTCCTCGCTTTTAGTGCTGTATTGTGTGTGATTCCGTATTGTTTACATCAATAAATATATCTTTTTTTTTACCTAAAATGCCTTCCTTACAAGTTACACAAGCTATGTATATTGTAACTTCAAATCTATAGTAGCCCGGCATGTTTTTATTGTTTTTTATTTTAACACGTAAAATGTAGCATGTAAAAGTAACCTGTCTTTCAACTCACCAGTCAACAGGATGTGTAGATTGTGCAACGAAATAAATCACATATTACCCAAATTTGATGTGTTTGGGGACTCTCTCAGAGAATGCATAAATAAATTCATAAAGTCTCTTCTGTATGTTAGGGAATAAGTTGTTGGTTTGAATTTTGTCTGTACTGTATTTTTTGTTTTATATTATATATTCTATTTTTTTTTCGCATTAACTTACAAAAAAAAATATATTTTTAACTATTTAGCCTTTGTTACACATTGAATGTTGTGCATATTTCTAATTGGTTGCATATCAGAAAGAATAAAAAATTACTGTATTATATAGAGCGTGAAATATGTTAACTGTTAATATGCCATTAAATAAATAAATAAATAAATAAAGACGTCATATGACCGCACTCCGCCTGATGTTAAGCTAGAGTGTGATGAATGGAGGCGACTGCTGTCGGAGAAGGGGATCCGCAAGCTCTGCTGGCTTGATGAGATGCCTCTTCACACTGCGCTTGATATAGGAAGGAGGAAAGACGTGGCTGGGTAGGTCGTTCCATAGTTTGATGGAATGAAAGAAAAAGGATTGCCCGAACCTTTTGGTATGCGAGGGTATTGTTTCGATTGTGACTACATTCTGCCTCAGTGCGGTCCATGAGCGAAAACAACTGCTACCACGGACTAATATCTGTAAGCAGCAGTTGTCTCCGCTATACAAATGTGCACTGTCCAGCTGATTGAAAGTGTTGGTACTACCCCGGGACTGTAGATTAGTCTAATAACTAATCTGCCTATTTAATTGCCTTTGTTGAACACATGAAGTAATAAGCGCTCTTTTCCTCCAGAACATCTTATTCTACTACGAATCGGAGAATAATACGAAACCGACCGGAGTCTTAATGCTGGAGGGATCTTACTGCGAAAGACTCACAAAGACACCCATGGAGAGAAATGCCTCTGTAAGTATACATTTGCTTCTTAAGTAAGGAATTATGATGAAAATAAATTAAAAAAAAATTTTTTTTTGGAAACCTACTAGAGGCGAAAGAAGTGTCTAAGATAAACAAGATGTTTATTATCGACAATTTTAAAATGTCATATTAAAATTTCTAAATTTGTTTATTATTAAAATATTATGAAAGCTGTGTAGTGGTAGCTTAGTGGTCAGCTCAATGCGTATGGCAGAGGACATTGGTTTGCATCCCCATCTCAACTCAGGCCTACTATTTTTAAACAAAAAAAAAATGTTAAAGATCAGAGTGATCACAGCGGATAACGATTCTTTTAGTAAGAATATACGTTTACAGATTAAAACAATTTTTACATCAGAACGAACGATCGAGGCGCATTTTTACCCGCTCAATGAAGCGAAATTTTACTTCAACCCTATTTATAGTTTTATTCTTCAGTAAACTTTTATCTATTTTATTTTTATATGTAACAGGAAGAATTTCATTTATTTATGACCATAAACTTATGTAAATACTTTACTTTTTATTTAGTTTTGCAATTCTTGATTTAACCCTTAGATGTATGATTTTTTGTTTTGAATTAATAAAATATTGTAGGAAATTTATCATAGATTAGGAATTGTTAAGAAAAATCCTTGCATTTGATGCACTTAGTACGTGAAAGTCCTTTGCCAACGCACACTCAGGTTTTTGAATAATTGTATGTGAAAATGAATGTAGACAATTGGCAACAATATGCATTTAAGGGTTAAAACTCATTTCCTTAGGTTATTCAAAGGGTGTAGTGGTAGTGGAGTGGTAGGCAGACTGATGCGTGGCTATGATTCAGGTTTTCGGGATCAATTTGAAAGTGGCCAGCGATAACACGAGGAGTGTGCATTGTCAACTGGATTGTGCACAACTGCTGCCTGCAATTTTTTTTTTATTGTAGCTCGGCATGTGACAACACTTCGCCTGATGTAAAGCTAGAGTACGGTCCATGAATGGAAACAACTGCTACTACAGAGAAACCTGTACGGGCAGCAGTCGCCTCCACTGTGCCGGCTTGAAGAAACGATCATGTACCATCTAGATTGACAGTGCACACTCCTCCCGCTATACCTGGCTACTTATAAACTATTCCCGAAACGCGACAAGGTCACTTTACGGGTGTTACATTCGAAAGTGGTGGTACTACCCCAGGACGGCAGACAGGAAAAATAACCATCATCAGTCTGTCTACCAAATCTGTAGTATTATTTGTTTAATGAGTTGATTTATTTTTAATTTGTTAAAAGTTTTGCTTCACAATCTCATATCGACGTGAAAGCCAGAGGCAATATGAACTCCGTGCTGCCTCCGAAGTGGATTGCCTGCATTGGGTAGATGCTATTCGTGAGGCTAGGTAAGTTTCTTAGCAAATTACAGACAAAAACTTAAAGGAAAGCATCCTTAATCCTACATACACAAGTGTGTAAAAATGTAAAGTAAAGAACTGCAATAATATAGTATTTGACCCGCGCGCTATACCGGTACGGTATAAGAGAGGAGTGTGCACTGTCAATCTAGATGGTACATGCTCGTCTCCTCAAGCCGGCATAGTGGAGGCGACTGCAGCCCGTAGAGATTTCTCTGTGGTAGCAGTTGTTTCCATTCATGGACCGCACTCTAGCTTTACATCAGGCGGAGTGTTGTCACATGTCGAGCTACAATAAAAAAAAAAAAAAAACCTACATTACCCCAGGGTCAAAGCCAGACTAGCGTTGCGTCTGTGGCGATGTCACTACAAATATTATTTATTATAATATAAAATAATACATATACATTACACACACAAATTATTAAAAAATAAATATAAATAAGTCGATTATAATTGGTATATTTTTTTTTATTTATTTATACAAATTAGATACACCAACAACGAGTACATTGAACTTATACTATAACTTATTCTATAAGATAATAACTGATGTACCAGCCAATTACTGGTCTACACAACGTTCGCAAGAATAGTTGCCATCAATATATAATAATATGTTTTTTAAACAATATGTATTTAATTTGGCCTTTTATCTTGTTTATTTATTTATCTATTTGCATGTTATGGGTTAGTAAGGTCTTATATCTATGTTAGTCTCACCACAACTGCCCATTTGGGCGTGTAAATATTTACTATGTCATACGTATACTAATAAAATAACAATTACATTTCAATTTAGATTAAAATTCACAATACTATACACTATACATTACAATAATGTCAGAAGTATATAATTAAAATTTAAATGTCAAAATGACAAATCTTAAGGAATGTCAGCTTAATATTATTATGTACTCATTTAATTATCGAGAAATTCATTCAGGCTGTAGAAGCCTTTTTCTACAATTTTTTTTTATAGTTATTAATTACTTATTTAGGTATTGTTGTTTTATTTGTTATTTATTCTATTATATGTATGTATATTTATCTCTAGTTGTACATATTTAGTATGCCTACTTTCATAATACGACATTTTGATTATCATGTAAGTATGGTTACACGCAACATTCACACACGCTATTTCATAATTTGTAAATTCCATTTAGCTTAAAATATATCTTGTCATTTAGAAAATTAAAAAAAAACCAAACCTACATTTTTCTTTCAATTTAAATTTACACGCATTAAATTAATTACCGTAGAAATATTCGCATTTGTTCAGATTGCAAAACTTTAAAATGTAATAGAGGCTTAGTCTCATTTGTGATCAGCTTGGAAGCTAATTCGAGTCTTCAAGTCGGCATAACGGAGGCGACTGTTGCGCAGACGTTATTCTGTCGTGTCGAGTTACTATAAAAGATGAAAATTTTAATTATTTTAAGGTTAAAACTTTGGCCTTATTCTATGGATGTTGTGGCACGCAGTACATCATCAAATAAAAAAAATGGATTATTACATTAGAATCATACAAATAATGAACTTTGACCTGGAGAGTTATTGCAGGAAATCATAAAAATGTGTAGCAACTAGCAAGGTTTGCGTCAAGGCTAGATGGTCCCGTTGCTATGACAACTAGAGATGAGGCTAGCGTCCCTGACCTGCACAAGCGGGGCTTTTCCAGGGAATTCTCTTGATATTCCAACGAAATTGTCTACTTTGTATTACTTTGTATTGTTACGTTAATCATATCACAGCTTAATAATGACCCCACTCTGCCGTCCTGGGGTAGTACCACCACTTTCTAATGCAACCCTTGAAGTGACCTAGTCGCATTTCGGGAACTTGGAAGTAGCTGGGTATAATGCGGGTGTATACTGTTAATCTGGAATGCCGGCATAGCTGAGACGACAGCTGTATTATAATAATTGATAAATAATTCAATAGCATAGTTTAGCAATGTCAATATAACATAAGTTTATTTAATTAAAATGTTTTATCACACCGTTTGCGTCCACCTGTCCCGGGTTCCAGCTGAAAACCGATGCTACGACCTGCCTCGTGTAGGTCATTAGCACATCTCAGCGTGCACACTTTCGTCCCTACACATTCGTGTTCAAACTTGCCTCATAAATGTTGTACTAGGATGAATAAAGTTTTCTTTCTAATTACTTTCTTTCCTAAGCAAATAATACCCATAAATAATATTTATTAATGTGCGGTCGTGGTCTAGCAGTAGAGGGGTGAGACCCGTGTTCAAACCTCGCTAAATTCCGACCGGTACCAATGTTGTATGTACTTTGCTTTACTGAACGTGATACAAGCACTAAAAAAATATATGTATCATATATTTGACATTTGATAATATTAGTGTTCTACACGTGCCTAGTTCAGAGCTAAGGTCACGGCTATGACCTAGAAAATGCAGATGCTATAAAATGCCTGTAAAATATGTATAAAATGAAACACGTGTAGGGAAATTCGTTTATTATTACCCGGAAAATTGTTGGCTTATTTTCTCGTTTATTTTAGATTTCAATTTTGTTTGTAATAATAATATTATAAGATATTAATTCAAGTAGTTGTTTTTCTTTTTTTTTTAATAATTTTGTTGACCCTTGTCACGAATTTCGGGTTCGAATCCTAGTCGGACCCATTGGTTAATAATAAATTATAAATTCCACATTACAGATAGTTTCGGGATTATAAACTATCCAAGAAGTGTAGACAACAAATTATAAAAAAACTTTACTGAACAAATTTTACATAGGCGAGCTTATTGCTGGAGAATTGGAGAGGATGTTGATTAATTTTTTTTATCATTGTTTTACCGTATTTAATGCTGGGCTTAATTAAATTACGATTATAAAATCAACTGGGAGCCAAGAATCTAGTTAATGTAAATTATTATTAACACGTTTTAGATCAAAAACAATATTAACTAGAACGATATAGGTACGAGTATAATAAGCAAATGTCATCTGCTAGCAAACCTTTGTGAGCCTGTACAAGGAAAATCAATTTGTGAATTTGAAAGCTTTATCAAACATTTACCCTAGTGAGTGATGCCTCAAGTGCTTAGATGTTATAGAAAATGTATGTTTGAAAATGTTAACGGTTTATAAATTGGTACGTTTATACATATTATTATAACTTTAATATTTAATCAGTTTCGGCCGAGGAGAATAAGTCGGATTTGTCTTTATGTACTTATTCATGTTTTTTTTTTTGTTATAATTTTATATTGTACTTGAAGACGGATTTGGGTTACGTTAGACCATTATACAAGTTTATATTATTATAATGAATAGAATCTATTTATACTACGGTTCCAACGCGTTAATTAGTACATTAATTAATGCATTACGTTAATGTGGCATAGACTTTAACGCGTTATTTTATTATCGGAATGTGCGGTCATATGACGTGCAAAAAAAAACCGTAAATTCGAGAATAATCTTTAATGTAGCCATAGTTTTAATGCTGTAGTTTTTAACGCGCTACTTATCGTACAGTTAGACGTAGCAGTAGGAGTATTTTAGGTTTTTGTAACAATTATGTGAAAAATACGTAATTTCTTCAAAAAGCTTCAACAAACTCCTGCTGCAGAAAGAGGAATTGGAACAGAAACAATTACATCTACTACAAGTGGTCGAGAGCGAACGTACATCTCGATGGCAATACGCTCAACAGTGCGATGAATTAAGCAATGAAGTCAAAAAATTAAGAACAGAGGTAAACAATTATGTATTCAATTTATTCATTCATTCATTGAATAGTGCGGGCACTAAAGGTGGAACATCTAGCATGATTTTTTGTTTTGTACAGCAGGATTTGTTGTATCTGACCGGTCACTGGTTACCCTCAGAACTAAATAAATAAAACTAAAAAACGATGATGGTTATCAACTCCAACCACCACTTTCCAATGTAACGCCTGTAAAGTAACCTAGGCACGTATCGGGATCAACTTGGAAGTAGCTAGGTATAACAAGAAAGGTGTGCTATGTAAATAGATGGTGCACATTTCGTCTCTTCGAGCCGGCATATAGGATAGTACTACTGCCTCTGATAGCTTATGGACTGCACTCTAGTGCCACGGTCCTATTAAAAAAAAAACAGTCCAATTGGCTAATAAATGTAATAGAAATTAATTTATACGTTTTAAAGTCAACATTCAAGAATAGCACCTTTGGTTGCAACGTTATACTTATTGTAATATATGAGATTTATTTATCAGCTATGCACCTGCAAGAAGGAAAGAGAGCCATCAACCAGAGCATCCTCTACAACGAGTATTTCACCAACACATGCTCCAGAAATAGATCCAGCTGAACTAAAAAAGATTAAGAAAGTTCAGGTTTGTACTGCGACCTAATTTATTTATTTATTTACATACAACATAGCATACAGCTGTTGGCCAGTCAAGTCACTACGTGTCACAACAAATACATAACAAAAAAATACATAAAACATAATACAATAGCGTTTTCTAGTGAATTATAATAATCAGTGTTTAAATATAAATATTATTATATTATTAGTATAGATGTCAATATATTTATTTAAAGTAACATTTTTATCAATGAATACGTCGGCATCGGGGAGTTTCAGCGACATATCATTTAGGAGTTCTGGTGCACGAGTTGTGGGCCGTACTGGCCCGTCGGGTACGCAAGCTAATGAATTCGTACAAAACACTTATTTATAGTTTTACATATTTTGAATTTACATTAACCTTAGTAATATATATGAGTAGTATCACAACTTTCAATAACATAAATAGCTTGAATTTGTCTCCTCAAGCCGGTATAGTAGAAGCGACAGCTGCTTGTCTGCTGTGATAGCAGTTAACACCGCTCATGGTCTTCACTCTAGCTTAACATCAGTGTGTTTAATTCTTTTAATGGTGTTGACAGAGTATTATTTAAAATTACGTTTTCATGTGGCTTCGGAATAGCTCGGTCGAGGAAAGATGTCACAAGCCCAGTCCATGCTGGAAGTACGACCACTTTAAAGTTTACCTGTGAAGTGATCTCCCATTGAGTGTACGTTATCACAAATCAAGTTTTAACTTTATAGAGTTTCTTCCGTGGATGGTTATGCCGTCGACGATGGAAGCAAATTGTTGATCAATATATTAAAAGTCCACATGCAGAAAGTATGAGAAAGAGGAACAGGTAAGTTAGCTACAATTTCATTGTTCATTATTATTTTAAAAAAAACACAAGTATTTGTTTATGGTTAGATATGTGTAATAAATGAAATTAGTGTTATTTTTGTTAATTTCTTTTCTTTGTGTTTTATTTTGTATTATTGAATTTTGGGGATATATTTAGTTTAACCCTTAAATGCATGTTGTTGCCAAATTATTAAAAAACCTGAGTGTCTGCGTTTACACAAAAAATGTCATAACAAAAAATCGGAATTGCTTTGCTCAATTTAATTTATAATAAATAAGGAAATTCCTGTACTAAAGAATAAAAGTATACATACTATCTTTTTCAAAATATGCATTCTTTGTTATTACATTATTATTTTTTACGTAATCTAAGACAAATTTCCTATAATATACGATTTTATTAATTCAAAACAATAAATCATGCATTTAAGGGTTAAGTTTCAATTAGGCTGACATCGTTACGATTATGAACGTAAGCGCTACAAAAGATAAAAATAAGGTAAGGATAGCTAACATTAAATGAAAAGGATGGATGTGAGGAGATTAACGAAACAGATTTATCATACGAAAGTGGACGGCAGTGTTGAACGGTGGCGCCCGCCCCGCCTATCTGCTCAGAAAGGGTCACGTGAAGAGCGCTCTCAAACAACGACCATGCATGATAAAAGTAATGGTAGGTAGGGAGAGAAATACTTTATAATCTGTGTATATCCCTGCAGGAATATGCGTGTAATGTATATAAATACCAAATAAAACAATTATGGGGTTTAATTACAGTCTCGTCTTCAAAATGGTAGAAGCTGAAGAGGAATATTTGGAACAGATGGAAATTTTGGTAGGTTTTTTTTTAAATTAATTTTTCAATGTGTATAAACACTACGTAATTGCAATGGTTGTCGACATGTGGCATGGCGTGTGGCGTAGTGGAGACGACCGCTAAATGCAGATATTTATTTATTAATTTATTTTATTTGGTAAATACAACAGGCCACAGTCAGCATAAAATACACAACAGAAAAATCACAGTAACTGGACTAGACTGTGGCCCAAAGCGTATTGTACACGGTGAATATATTAAATAGAAAACATAAATGTCACGTTAACAAGTAATAAAAATTAAAATAAAAAAAAATGAAAAAAAAAATTCAGCAGATAGCAGTTATTTCTATACATAGACCGCAAGTATCGTATTCACCTATTTATTTTTAACTATATTTTTTCATGTTATTAGGTAACATGCTTTCTACGCCCTTTCAAGATGGCCGCGAGTTCCAAAAAGCCTCCATGTACTCACGAAGATGTGAATTCAATTTTCTTGAACAGTGAGACAGTGCTCTTTTTGCATCAGATATTTTTTAAAGGTCTCACTTCAAGGATGGAATCTTGGCCTACACTCGTGTTGGGTAAGAATATTTTTATGCGATTTAGGCCTCCTTGTGGCAAACTTAAAGTAGTAGTAATAGGTCCTAGGTTCAATTCCTAGTCAAAACTAAATATTTATTCATATAAATTCTAGTCTGGGTGATTTATAATAAGACTATTATTATTGAGTTTCAAGAGTGGTAGGCAGATTGATGATGGTCATTAGCCCAGTCTGCCGTCCTTTGCCATCGACCACCACTTTCGAATGTAACACCCGTGAAGTGACTTTGTTGCATTTCGGGAATAATTTTTGAAGTAGCCAGGTATAACGAGAGGAGTGCATTGTCTATCTGGATGATGCGCATTCGTCTCCTTAAGCCGGTATAGCGGAGGTAGCTGCTGCCTGTAGAAATTTATCTGTAGTAGCAGTTGTTTCCGTTAATGGATCGTACTAAGCTTTACATCAGGCGGTGTGCTGTCGTACGAGTATGCCGAGTTACAATTTAAAAAAAAACTTTTTTCTGTATTACGGTTTTTCTTTGTAGTAAATCCTCCTTTCGTTTATTAATATCTATATCATAGGTTACAAGTATTTATTAATTTACCGTGATTGTCAACGGTTATATCGTTTTATAATCATCGTACTTATTATAAACATTGGTTATAGGGGATCTATTCGACATGTTATTACCAATGTTGACGATCTACCAAGAATATGTGCGAAACCATCACTACTCGCTACAAGTATTGACGGAATGTAAACAAACTCAACCGTTTGCTCATCTTCTCTCCCGTTTGGAGAGCAAATCTGCTTGTCAAGGACGCTCGTTGGAAACTTTCCTCACCTATCCTATGCATCAGGTAATGTAAATATTAAATTATATTAAATTGAAAAGTAAAATATACAGTAGGAACGCCCACTCTTGATATAAGCGCCCACTGATAGCAAATTGTTATGCCATTTTTTTGCTTTGTTTTTTATTTATATTTTATCTATAACTGCATATTATTATTATTTAAAAAAGCCCGTAGGAAAGAAAATTCGAATACCTATGTACTAAGAAGACAATATAATATGTAATCATCAATCGATTGGAAGCTTCAAAAGCATCCTTACCAAATACTTTCTCCTAAATAACCCCTAATTCTTCTTTCTTTTTCCCTTTTTATATTGTGTACATTTATATACCTTTATTATGTGTATAATATTATATTTTAAATACTTATTTGTTTATTCTATCAATTTTGCCGAAATTTCTTTTCATTGCAATGTAGATATCACCGATCACACCAACAAAGGTTAGCTGGTCGAAAATGCCAAAGGCATTAAGCTCACCTATGTACCATGTGTGGTATATGCTTTTTATTTATTAGTAAATGGACGAGACCTTGGCGTTAACTTTTTCTTGGCGTGAGATGCGATATGTACGGTGCAAATAAAAATATTAACGCAATAAATGTGAAATGAATGGTTTCACGAAATAACTTTTAGTAATGCCTGTACTACGCTACCTAATGCTTGCATCATGTAACAAAGTTACATTGGTACCCGTCAGAATAAAACGACATCTGAACATTGGTCTCATCGATCGTGAGTTCCCACTTGACCACGCCGCTCTGTTCTACTAGATATTATTATATTGTAAATGTATTAAGACAGGTTTTTCCTTAACAGATTCCTAGATACATAATAACTTTACACGAGTTATTAGCGCACACACCTCATGACCACGTTGAGAGGCGAAGCCTGCAACACGCTCGGGCACAACTTGAAGAACTCTCAAGACAAATGCACGATGAGGTATCTACTTTATATTATTTACGGCGAGCGTAAACTACCTGAAAAAGTTGGCTCTGCTCATGGATCGGACTCTATGTATTTAATTATTTAGTAAAATAAGCGAAATGTGAACAGTGGACACATGCCGGCCGGAATCAAAGTGTGCGCGGGGATTTTTTTTTTAATCAATATAAATTATAATTTACATATTATGTCAAACAAATTGGAAAAAAAATTGTGAAAACGAAGTTTCGGCCAAAAATTTGGTCCGACCAAATCTTCTATATACATAGAAGTTTGATGTTGAAATCTTTGGATACTACTTGGATTTTATTTTAAAAATTCGTTCTAAGTAACCCAATGTTTTGTTTATTGTCATCGGATTAGATCAAACGTAAAACGAAACCATGCGAGATCGTGGTAGACCTCCAAGGATGTGTCAACCAAAACATATTTTGTCTTATCTATAATAATTACTTTTGTTTTAATTACTTTCTTATATTGGTAAAATTTTCATTGCTAAATTACAAAAGATGTTATTAGCTACTTTTTTTTATTATGGTTTAAATAATAAGAAATAGTACACGTGATATACGTGGTTTAAAAGAAGATTGAGAGAGGAATGCTTCGATGGACACGTGGAAAGGATGAGTGAATGTAGATTGACGAAAGGAATTTATAAATCTGGTGCGTGAACAAGAAAGACCCAGGAGAGTGTTTTTCCATCAAATCAGAGACATCCGGTTGGGTTGCATCCGGTTGTGTCTAGTGCCAGCGCCGGATTTAGACTTCGGCGGCCCATAGGCAGAGCATGTTGTGGAGGCCCTCAAATCATTTGTGGTTAACTGTTGAAAGTTTCTATTAAGGTCAAGGTAAAGAAGAGAGCAACTAAATAAGTTGGCTAACACAAAATTTAAAACAATACTCAGTATTTTTTTGCTTCAACTGAGCCTTTATCGATTTCATTTTTTTTTTTGTGGTGTGGAGGCAACTGCTTATGTTGCCTATGCCTTAATCCGGCACTGTCTAGTGCTCATAACCGTTGAGCTTGTATGAAGAGAATTGTGGATGTGACTGTGTCAAGAGCGAGTGGTGTTCCGTTGTATCTGTCTATACTTGTGGGAAAAGACACGACAATTTGAACGATACTATGAGTATGAAGGTAGAGGTAAATTAAATTCTTTTATGTGTATTCTAGTGGAATGAAGTATGAATGTGTAGTAATACCAGTAACCATTCCAGGTCAGTGAAACAGAAAATCTAAGGAAGAATCTGGCTGTTGAGCGAATGATTATCGAGGGTTGTGATATTTTGTTGGATGTCAACCAAGTATTTATTCGTCAAGGTAAAGTTTTATTCAGTTTTAATTATTTTTATTTAAGTGCCTATACTAAGTAAGATTAGACACGTGATGATAGACACATAGAAGAGATAATAATGGTTATTAGCCCAGTCTGTCGTCCTGGGGTAGTACCACCACTTTCGAATGTAACACCCGTGAAGTGACCTTGTCACGTTTCGGGAATAGTTTGAAAGTAGCCAGGTATAACGAGAGGAGTGTGCACTGTCAATCTAGATAGTACATGTAGTCTCCTCAAGTCGGCATAGTGGAGGCGACTGCTGCCCGCACAGGTTTCTCTGTAGTAGCAGTGGTTTCCATTCATGGACCGCACTCTAGCTTTACATCAGGCGGAGTGTTGTCACGTGCCGAGCTACAATTTAAAAAAAATAACACTAAGCTCCAGACCGGAGATTTGATTTGCGAGATTTGAAGATCGTGAGTACACGCCTGTTACTGCTAGACCACAACCGCTCTATTAATTAATTACTTTAGTACGATTTAATACTTTTTTGATATAGTAATTTTATTGGTGTAATCAACATAAAATACACGGAAGTAGGGCACTCCATTCGTGTTGTATATTTATGGAATATATTCCCAGAGGTCTAAGCAATGGCGGATTAAATTTCGACAGCGCCTACGCGGCATGTGGCCTTTGGCGGCGGCGTATAATTTCATTTGAAAATACTGTAATTATCGAGAAATTGTGACGGATTATTTGGAAGTTCCAATTATTATTTTTTGGGTTGTACTCGTTGCCAGCTGTTAACTAAGTTACTGTTAAACTAAACTAAAAATTATTTACAACTACAGGATATAAAGTTTTACTTAGTTATTTTCTTTTTTTTTAATATGTCATATAAATTTAAGATCATTCTTCGCTTGTACTAT
Source organism: Tinea pellionella (assembly GCA_948150575.1). Classification (NCBI taxonomy): domain Eukaryota; kingdom Metazoa; phylum Arthropoda; class Insecta; order Lepidoptera; family Tineidae; genus Tinea; species Tinea pellionella. The sequence continues at coordinate 2,529,731 of OX411259.1, read as the reverse complement.
CTTTACCTAATTACGGGGATTTTTTTAATCGCTATTTCGTTTTAACAATAGTGAATTTTAAAGATATCTGAATTACTCTTTTTTTTATTGTAGCTCGGCATGTGAATACAAGCATGATGTAAAGCTAGAGTGCAGTCCATGAATGGATACAACTGCTACTACAGAGAAATCTCTACAGACAGCAGTCGCCTCCACTATGCCGGCTTGAAGAGACGAGCATGTACCAGATGGCAGTGCACAGGCCTCTCGTTATACCTGGCTACTTTCAAACTATTCCCGAAACGCGACAAGGTCACTTCACGGGTGTTAAATTCGAAAGTGGTGGTGGACGGCAGACGTGGCTTATAACTATCATCGGTCTGCCTCCGATTGAGCAACCAAAGTACATATAACAAAGTTACATTGGTACCGGTCAGAATTTAGCGAGGTTCGAACACGGGTCTCATCGATCGTGAGTTCACGCGTCTTACCGCTAGACCACGGCCGCTCTAAAAACCCTTGCAAAAGACATCAAATTCGGAAAGTAGTTTCACAATTAATGAAAAATAAATTAAGACGGTAATTATTTAAAAAAGTTGTTTTTCGTTACAACGCGCATCGGAATGTAATTAGTAAAAAAAATTGTAAATCAAAGTCGAATCGATTTTCGCGGGCACTTGAAACCTCGCGCCCTTACTTATTAGTTTGCCGGTAATAATTATTATCTCTTTTTTTATCTTTTTTTTTTTCAAATACTATCCAGGTACACTTTCTCAAGTGGTTGGGAAAGGTCGTCGAGCAACACTCCAAGCTCGTCAAGCCTTCCTCTTCAGCAATCATTTGCTGTTGACCACACGAGCTACAGGAGGTCGTCTTCATCTACCACCTGCTGGTCGACTTCCACTACATGATGCTTTACTAGTCGAAGATCCATCTAACCATGATGATGAAGGTAATTATTGATATTAATTAATTTTAATCCATTTTGTCGTAGTATCCTAATGGTATTTCCTGATTAGTTGGAAATTGCCTGGTATAACGATGGGAGTAGGAACTATCAATGGGTGGTGCACATTCGTCTCTTCAAGCTGGCATAGCGGAGGCGACTACTGGTCTACATTTAAGCATTTTAGTTTAACATTATCATGAAAACCATTGTTTTTATAGATTCATCAGTATGTTCTTCTCCTGGTGGTGATTTGTATCAAAGCAGAGACTTCAAAATTCTTGTTGAAATCAAAGGCGAACAGATCTGCGCTCATTTAGGTAGGTACATAACTTCGATATACAGCATTTTGTCTTTAAAACTAATATTAATTAGATTAAATTACCAGTCGCAGCAACAATTCAAGAGAAAGCAGCCTGGACGAGTGAGTTAGCACAATGCATGGAAAGCGCGGCTTTGACAGAGTTACTGAGAGCATGTGGATCGTGCGGTGCAGCATCAGCTAGTCTGCCAGCATGCAGGAGTGATAGAGCATTGTTTACTGATGATGTGGACATCCGTTTCAGCAGGACTTTGAACTCTTGTAAAGTTCCGCAAATACGATCTGCTACACCGCAAAGATTGTTGCAAAGGCTCACAGGTATTTATTGATTTTTAGAATAACTTGCAGCTATCCAGATATCCAGCAATTTGGGATAAATATGATTACTTTAATGCTTAGCAAATAAAATTCTAGTTAGCGCCTTCAATTCGTCATAATCACATTTTACTAGTTACACATGAGAGGTTTTTACTATATTTAATGTTTTTTGAATGCACTGTTTATTTGCTTGTAATGTTTTTTTTGTACACCTTAGAAGTGCGAATTGCGGGAAAAATGGTGTTTTGACGTTAAAAGTTAAATTATTTTCTTCGTAGATCTTCGTTTCCTGTCCGTGGATTTTCTTAACACATTCCTGCTTACATACCGTGTGTTCACTGATGGTGTAACAGTTTTGGAAGCTTTGAAGCAAGTGTTTTATGAACAATCTCAACAGGAATTTGAATTGGCACCACCTCCAGATGCTACAAGGAAAACTAGTGCAGCTAGCTCTGTTTCTGGTATGTATATAAAAAATATTAAGTATAAATACAGCTCGATTACCACTGACTGACATCAATTATGAAGCACTTGCCGGGGAGTTAGAGAGATGATTCTTTTTGGGGCGTGTAGAGGGCGCCCCCCCGACCCCAGGAAAACCTCGACTTTTTTTTTATTGTAGCTCGGCATGTGACAACTCTCCGCCTGATGTAAAGCTAGAGTGCGGTCCATGAATGGAAACAACTGCTACTACAGAGAAACCTGTGCGGGCAGCAGTCGCCTCCACTATGCCAGCTTGAGGAGACGAGCATGTACCATCTAGATTGATAGTGCACACTCCTCTCGTCATACCTGGCTACTTTCAAACTATTCCCGAAACGCGACAAAGTCACTTCACGGGTGTTACATTCGAAAGTGGTAGTACTACTAGTGGTAGGACGGCAGACTGGACTAATAACATCATCAGTCTGCCTACCACTCTTTAACTTTGACCGGAAGTGGAGTCTAAACCGGAAGTGATGCCGATATTTCGAAAACGGAATGAGATAGGGCACTCAATAAACTAGGATTAAGTATAAAACCCGTGAAGTGACTTTGTCGCGTTTCGGGAACACTTTGAATGTAGCCAGGAATAACGAGAGGACTGTGCACTGTCAATCTAGATAGTGCATACTCATCTCCTCAAGCCGGCATGACGACTGCTGCCTGTAAAGATTTCTCTGCAGTAGCAGTTGTTTCCGTTCATGGACAGCACTCTAGCTTTACATCAGGTGGAGTGTTGTCATATGCCGAGCTACAACTTAAAAAAAATACCTAGTCGCCTTTCGGGATCAACTAGGAAGTAGCCAAGTCTATAGTCTCAAATCGCCACAGTGAAGACTACAGCTGCCTCTAGACATTTCTCTCTGTGATAGCAATTTGTCTCCTCTTATGAACTGTAATGAAACAATTATAGACGTTATTCCTATTGGCATAAGGGTTATGTGGCAATTGGTTATATTTTTAGGTTACGGGTCTGAATACAGCGATCGTGATTGGCAATCGCGTTTTTGGAAGGCTTCAAGGAAAAGTATGTATATACTTAATTATTACTTATTCAAGAAAGATTATTAAATATTGATAAAAACTGTACAGGTGAAGATGAAGATAAACTGTCCCCGTACCTTATGGCGCCATCACGTAGAACTTCATCCGTTAGCAAGGTATTTTAAGCTTTAAATATAAAAAATGTAATGAAAACTGTAATGACCTTCTTCAACCTTTGACTTCGACCTTCGGACAGTTTGACAAGATAGAATACAAAATACGAACCTAACAGTTCTGTAGATTACTTTATTGTCTATGGTTGTCGCCTCACAAGCTTGTCAAATATCTTTTGATTGTGTTTCCTAACAATAACAGTGTTTTATACGAATAACTATTGTAATTTTTAAAACAAAAAACATTTCTGAAAAAAATTGAACCGACTTCTAAATAAAACACAAGGCACTAAAAAGTAAAAAAATAATTTTAATTGAGAGTACATACACACAATTTAATAAGCATAAACATGAATAGATACTTATTATTTATTTACAAATTAATTATATGCATTTTATTTAGCATATATCTGAAGTCGGTGCCAACCAAATATGAAACTCCGCATTGCTTGATTCTAGGTACATTACCATACATAAAACATGTTTCAAATGCTTGCACCGACTTCAGATATATGCTAGATAAAATGCATATAATTAATTTGTAAATAAATAATAAGCATCTATTCATGTTTATGGTTATTAAATTGTGTGTATGTACTCTCAATTAAAATTATTTTTTTACTTTTTAGTGCCTTGTGTTTTATTTAGAAGTCGGTTCAATTTTTTTCAGAAATGTTTTTATTTTGTAATTTTTAGTTGTAACTGTTGATTGATTGTATGGATAACATTCTAAACGCGCTGTTCAAATAAAATGTGATGAGTAGTGGGCTTATAGACAGACACTCTCGAGTCCTACCCGATAAAAAATGAATCATTAAAATCAATCGAAACATCCCCTAATTTTCCACCCTTAAAGGTGGAATATTTTATTCCTTAAATGGGACTAATCCCGAGACGTACTTTATCAAACAAAAAAGAATCATCAAAATCGGTTCACTAATGGCGAAATATCCCTTAATTTTCCACCCTTAAAGGTGGAATATTTTATTCCTTAAATGGGACTAATCCCGAGACGTACTTTATCAAACAAAAAAGAATCATCAAAATCGGTTCACTAATGGCGAAATATCCCTTAATTTTCCACCCTTACAGATGGAATATTTTATTCCTTAGATAGGACCAATCCCGAGACTTACTTTATCAAACAAAAAAGAATTATCAAAATCGATTCACTAATGGCGAAATATCCCCTAATTTTCCACCCTTAAAGGTGGAATATTTTATTCCTTAAATGGGACTAATCCCGAGAAGTACTTTATCAAACAAAAAAAAATCATCAAAATCGGTTCACTAATGGCGAAATGTCCCTTAATTTTCCACCCTTACAGATGGAATATTTTATTCCTTAGATGGGACCAATCCCGAGACGTACTTTATCAAACAAAAAAAAGAATCATCAAAATCGGTTCACTAATAGTGAAATATCTCCTAATTTTCCACCCTTAAAGGTGGAATATTTTATTCCTTAAATAGGACCAATCCCGAGACGTACTTTATCAAACAAAAAAAGAATTATCAAAATCGGTTTATAAACAGCGAAATATCCCCTAATTTTCCACCCTTAAAGGTGGAATATTTTATTTCTTAAATAGGACCAATCCCGAGACGTACTTTATGAAACAAAAAAGAATTATCAAAATCGGTTTATAAACAGCGAAACATCCCCTAATTTTCCACCCTTAGAGATAGAATATTTTCTTCAAATTTAAAATTGACCAATCACGAGACATACTTTATCCAACAAAAGAAAAATCGTCGAAAAATCATCGAAATCAGTTCACAAACGGCGAAACATCCCCTAATTTTCCACCCTTAGAGATGGAATATTATCTTCAAATTGAAACGGGACCAATGCGGACATATACTCTATCCAACAAAAAAAGAATCATCAAAATCGGTCCACAAACGGCGGAGATATGAGTGAACATCGCCACAAAAAAAAAAAAAAAAAAAAAAAAATACACGACGAATAGATAACCTCCTCCTTTTGAAGTCGGTTAAAAACTACACTATAACACGATGTTTTAATTAACTGGAACTTTTAAAAATCAAAAGTTTTTTTGAACTTTTGACAAATGATTATTTTTTCTTGTTCATTGGCAATGGTTTAGTTCCGGCCGAAACGTCACGATTACTATATTACGATCGCAATTTTTTTTTCAAATTAATAAAAGAAAGAACAAAGCAATTATAAAAGTTTTCCAGAAACACGTGCCGACTAAATTAATCTATATTATCTAAAAAATATGTAAAAAATAGCTGTCACCAGATACACCTCCCCAATTTATTTCTCGGATTTAACAATAATTTTAAATTCGTTTTGTAAAAAAAAAAATCTAAATCTCTTATCACCAATCAGTTTTAATTCTTTCACCCGGGTTATTGACTAATTAGACTTTTCTAATGCAATATTTGAGGTTATTATTATATTAAATGCTTTATAATTAATTATTTATATATGTTTGTTTATGTAATTAAACATTGTATATTGATTGGTAAACGATGTGTTGATATAATTGAAATAAATTAATGAAAAGTAAGATATTATTTTACAATATAGTTTTGTTAGTAAACTATAGAAATGAAGTGCGTCCAAAAATGGGCATTGTCCTTTAAATAATGAAAATAATGTAATGTGTATTTTTAATTCGTGCTAACATAAGGTGGAGGAGGATAACAGTCATTTGACTATTCCTAAAATTATGGCAACATCGTCTAGTAACGAAACTTTAAAAGGTAATCTACAAAGTTATTAAGAATTCTTCAAATAACATTCAGTTTTAAAGCTAAAATTAATTATAGGAACTACGCCCTCGTCTCCTGGTGGCGTAAGTTCTGTAACCCTAGTGGGAAGCCCAAAGAAGACGAGTCCATCAGAAGAAGCTCCAGCTAAAGACAATGATGCTGGTGCTACTATCATTAAAGATGAGAGCATCGAACTGGTCGATCAATCTGATGAAGACGCGAAGTATAAGGAAGAGGAGAAAGAAAAGGATAAACTCAATAAACCAGATGAGAAGTTTAAAATATCTAAACGATTCTCTGAGGTATTTGGAAACGTCTGTATAAAGTTTTTTCTATATTTCATTTTACATAATAAAAGAGTGAAAAGCAGACTGATAATGGTTATTAGCTCAGACTTTCGTTGTGGGGTAGTACCACCACTTTCAAGTGGTGGCTTAGTCGCTTTTTAGAATCAGCTTAGCAGGGTATAATGGGAAGAGGGTACAGTTGTGCACTGTTAACAGATGGTGCTTCTCAAGTCGGCATAGTGAAGACGACTGCTATCTACAGTCATTACTCTGTGGTTACAGTTGTTTCCGTTCATGCATCGCACTTGGAGTGTAGTCGCAGGAAGAGCTACTGTAAAATAACTAAATTATAAATTTTAAAACAAGCATCAATTAGTAGGATTTTTTAAATAATTGTTATTACTAGAGTAGCTTTTAACAAACATGATAGAGGAGTAGCATTTCTAGAAGTGATGTCGAGGGTTAAAATATATCTCCAGTTAATTTTTAAATAATTTATTTATAATGAAAAGTAATAATTATAAATTATTGACATGTAGCGTGTAAGGAGTATGGCAGAAAGTCCACGTCGCTTGCAACCAACCCCAGCTGAAGCGAGACGACGATCAGAAGGTGCTCGTGAAGGTGCAGTTAAGTCTAATGCAGCTCCAGAGGAACCACGACGAGCTTCAGACATTGTCCCTGGACGGTACGGGCATAGACGTTCTGTCAGGTAGAAGGAACACAGGTGTCTTATTTTAATATTTTCCGATGTTCTTTATCGCTATATTTTCTTTAGTGAAAGGCGTTTCACCAATGCTTCAATAAATAGTGAGAGACGAAGATATTGGGGCGGATCTGAACCCAGGTCTTCAATGACTTCACAAGTTTCTCAATTGGCGCAGGTACTTTTTATTCTACACTTTAATCGAAGCATTAGTATATTTGGGTAATAAAATTTCATTTTTCCTACGCAGAATTATCGAAGGGAAACCAGTCAACCAAAAGCGGGGGTTGTTATAACGTCATTCCGCCAATCTCATAGAAGGTAAAACAGTTAATAAAATAAATGGATATCTAGACGTGTTAATTGTTATTCAAAACATTTAAAAATGTCTAATGTTCTCGGCTATAATTTGACTAATATTATTGTCCATATTAAATATCATATTGTGCACTTCTGGAATCATTATTCTGGCTACTGTCGCATGTTTTGATCTATTGTCTATAATTCTTCCATGTTGTTGGGATATTAATGTTGAAAATTGCACGGCAGGCTTTTAAAATTGTATAATGGACAAAAATAGGCAGGTTCCTTTTCTCATAGTTTAATCGGCAATTCATTATTTAGTATCTATATTACTCATAAACATGTTCATTTAACAGCTTTGGAAAAGACCTCTTGTGGTGAGTAACTGAGTGCTTCAGGTAAAATGAAAATAGTAGACTGACGTAGTAATACCACTGTAGACGAGTTTTTATTTTTAAATTTTGGCTTCCATAGTTATTCCGCTGTTTGGTCCTTTCCTATATTTTATAATAAATTGGTCCTAAAATATTATTATAATATCAACATTACAATAAACATGACAACACACATTTTACACAAGGAAAAAGTGGGTTTTCCATAATTTCTACTTTGTCTACTGATGTCTACAAACAAATTTGAAGTACTCAAGACGTGTTAGGGTTCATAATATTGTATAAAAAGTAGTTATCCTATTTCACAGTGATTGGTAAGTAAATTTATTTAATCAATGAAATGTGCTGAAAACGCCTCTGTGAGAAATAATTATTATAGCATGATCATTTACAATTTAGGCACGTTACTCAAAATAAAGTGTATTTTCTTTGATTTTAAAACACGAATCGGTTACTGATTTTGTTTACTTATTACTTGAATCTTTTACTTATTACAATTCACTCTTATTTACATTATTCATTACATTACTGAGTCAAATAAATCATTGGCGACGCATGACAGCTGTACCATCAACATATTGTATTATTAGATATTTTTCATTATTTTTTTTTATTATATAATATTATTATAAGGTAATATTTAATAAAAATGTGCATTTAGCGGAGGATGTAGCGGATTCGATCCCAGTCTCAGCTAAGACTGGATTTTTTCTGTTTAATTTTTATCATAATTAATAATAACAACATAATAAATAATAACAAATACCAAAACAATAATAGTTGAATAATAATAAATTCAGCATTTTAATATGTCAAAAATAATGGATAAATTATTGGTTTTTATTTTTTTATCCCAACTTTGTAATGCGCACTACAACTTGGACGATAATGGGATAGGGAAATAATACAAAAGAACAATTTTATTAAATACTATTGTAATTATAAAGCTTTTTTTTTGCTATCCATACAAGCATGTGAGAATACAGATAGCAATATTATGACGCATAGCTACTCATTCCTTATTTGACCAAGGATCCGACGAGAGCTCCTTCACACGTCTGTTTTGCCACATCGGATCTATACCACTTCCTTATTGCATGTTATCTACAAATTAATATTTTTAAAACACCTTCAAAATATTTTCATCACGTTTATTTAAATTAAATTTTATTTCTTATGCACATTTATTGCATGGAATTAAATTATTCCAAACATTTTCTATACATATAATGCATGTTTATCATAATTCAACACCTCACTTTTTTTAAATACATAATGACAAAGTTTATTTAATCTGTGGAAGGATATGATGTAAATTTTAGGTTAACCTTTTTTCTCAAATTCAGCACTTAGATAAATCTAAGCAATAATAGAATTTTACACTTTTTTTAATGAGCGGTTTTGCGACATCTACTACTATTTATTGTGTACAATCAACAAAACTGATGCTGTAGGACTTTCAAAATAATTGACTGAGATCTCAGTAGCATGGGACACGCCCCATTTTATTTTTAGTCAATTAGGGGGGTAAACTTGATTGTAAACCTATTTCTATTGGTCGATGTCCAAGCGTCCGAGAATTATTAATTTGTTCAAAACATGCTCTAGAACTTTAACTATAAACAATTGACTGTTCAGGAGTAGCACTTCAACTGCTGCGGTAGCATTTGCTGTAGCCACATCTGCTTCATCAAATCCAAGGTCTCCACCACCAACATCACCTCCTGCAACTAGACGCGACTCGGTGATATCCACTGCAGCCACAATGAGAGTTCTTAATGTACTCAGGTAACGTTTTAGAGGCGGCATAGTGACAGCTATTTTAATGACAAGTAGAAATCACATTCACATTTTTCCATTGTCAGGCATTGGATCTCAAAACACTCCTCTGACTTTTGGTCTGATGACCGTCTCCGTGGTCTCACGATGGATTTTCTTAAAGAGATCGAAGGCAGCCCGGGTTTACTTCCAGCAGAACATAAAGCCGCTGCACAATTGCTGCGTCTCCTTGAAACAGCTCCGGAAAGAAACGTGGATTTGCAATGTCTTTTGGCGCCACCGCGTGTAAATAAACCTTTATTACATAACCTAAATTGCCCAAGCAGTTCCTGAAATGCGACTAGGTCGCTTCCTGGGTATTGCAGACTAGACTGGCCTAATTTTACTGAAAGTCCAAAGTACTTATAATAAAGTTATATTAGTACCAGTCGGAATATTAAGTAACGCTAGACCACGGATGGACTATACTTTATGTATTTGTGTTTTTAATAACTGTTCGTCTAATAAATATAATTTGGTATTTGTTCAGGTGCCAACAAAGGAAAGTGTAGAAACATTATCTGCTTTGGAGATAGCGGAACAGATGACGTATTTGGATTACCAAATATTCAGTTCTATTCATAGCGAGTAAGTTACTAGTTTTCTTCTAGATTCGCTTTAAAAAAAACGTATATAACATACCTCAAATTAAGCCACCATATACTGTAGAATCGAAAAAAAATATTTATTTTTTCCGGGAGAGGAGTATGTCCTTTGGTTGACTGGTAGGCGCACATTCGTTTCTTTCAGCCGGCATATGGGAAGCGACTGTTGCCTGATATTTCTCTCTAGCATAACGTTAGGTGTGGTCACATACGGAATTAAGAATACAAAAAGAATCGAACTCAGAATTTCCGTGTAACCTATACGCTAACCACTGAGCCATTGAGACCGACTCTTGCTTTTTTAGGGAGTTCCTTGGACAAGCATGGACAAAGGCAGACAAATCAGAAAGGGCTCCTCATATCTTGATGATGACAGCGCATTTTAATCACATTTCAAACTTAGTGATTTCGGAGATATTGAAGAAATATACTTTGGCTGGTGAGTTCATAAGCGTATACAAACAAGTAACGCCAAATTGAGCTTTATCTCAATGGGATAAAGTTCTTATTAGAGTGATAGTCATCGTTCATTCTTCACACATATTTTCCAATGTAGTTGTTCAATACTTTTCTTACGGACTGTATTGTGTATTTTTTTGTTTTTAATGTTACGGCTTAACCTGCGTTAGCATTAACGTTAACGTTAATGGCTGCGTCTAACTATGCGATAATTATAGCGTTGAACATTACATAATTAAAACTGTCTAAAGATTTTGCTCGAGTTAGCGTTTAACGTGTAATGCCAATAAATGACGTTAAATGGAATACCATTATAATGTCTTCACCCCTAACTACTATGACCCATACCCATAAATACCCTCCACTATGACCACCTAGACCCAAAACTACTTACTACTTATTTTTAATTCTAATAATGTAATATCGAACTAGAGACCTCCACTTCAACCACTACGCCACAGAGGCCATCAATCGCAAATTCTCATTCCTACTTCCAAATGTCACGTTTTGCTGCCACAGGTCGCGTAGCAGCTATTGAGAAATGGGCGGCCGTTGCTGATATAGCTCGTTGTCTCCATAACTTCAACGGTGTATTGCAAGTATGCGCTGCACTCTCCAATACATCAGTTTATCGTCTTAAGAAAACTTGGGAGAAGGTTTCTAAAACTGTAAGTTTTCTTGAACAATTACTAAAATTAGGCACTGATCGATTGATCTAGGCGCGTCACAGAATTGGTTTGAAGGCAGCAGGAGTATGCGATCCACATTCGACTTTTAAAGCCAGTATAGCGGGGGCGATTGCTCCCTGAAGATATTTATCTGCGGTGATAATTGTCTCCGGATTGTGGTCAAAAAAATAAGTAAATGACAGGAATATTTTACTTATACAAGGAAGCTGAAGTTCTTAGTGTCCGCCAATTGTTTGTCAAAATCGTCATTCTAAGACAGCATTCCATTCCGCCGCAGACGCAAGTATCTAGTAGAAGGTCATATGAAATTTACAAAGTTCCTGCCTGTAAAACTAAACTAGCACAAAGTATCTTCAATTTTTTGGGACCATTCCTATACAATCGCATTAATAAACTGCTGAATATTGGAGATAAATCAAAATATCTTTGTGGAAAGTTACTTTACAATTATCTTTATAAGCTGAACTATGAGGAAACTGAAAATATTCTAAAAATATGCTCCTAATATTAATTACTGGATAATCATATTATTATTGTATTACTTACTGTATTTATTTATCAAATTATATGCATACATTTAAATATATAATATTATTAATTTATTTTATTTATTTAAATTTAAGTTATTATTATTATTGTTTTTGTTTCTTTTTTTTTATACTGTAATTACAGAATGTAGTAGATAATTACAAAGAAAGATAACTGATAGGGTAATGTAAAATCTGTACAGTTAACACATACTTTGCTAACCAGCTGATGTCGCTCGTCAATTAAGAATCAATTCATCATCTGTCAGACGTGCACATGAATATTAGTTGTTGTCTCACATGCCTTGCCGCAACACAGTTAAAACTAGTGCGGAGGGTAAAGTTACAAAATTAATAAACTTAAGCCTAAATAATTGTGCAGTAAACACTGTTCCTTTCTATATTTACTTATACTTATATATACATTTTTTTTTATTTTTTTTCTCTTTGTTATGTTATTATTATTATAGTATCTGTTGCATGATATATTTTAAGGTAGATATAAGGTTTTTTTGTTTGTAGTTTTATTTTGTTTCAATTTGTAATTAGGCTAAGTTTTTTGGATTTATTAAATAAATTATTATTATTATTATTATTATTATTTTGTTCCTTTTTCAGAGCAAGCAAACTATAGAAAAATTGCAGACAATAATATCCTCTGAATGCCGTTTTAGAATCTTGAGAGACGCTCTGCACAGGTAAAGAATTGTTATTATATATTTACGCCAATAAACAGTATCTTTTGTCTACTACAGTGTCTTCTCAGGCCGGCATAGTGGTGGCGACTGGAGCCACCGTGCGAGCGGTTCTCTAGTCGTCAATGCTCATGGACCTCCACTGCGTTTACCATCAGACCAGTTGAGGTCACATGTCGTGCCAAAATAATAAAAAAAAAAAAAAAAAAATTCCACTTCATTAATTCTCTTATTAGATCTGCCTGCAATATGATCTTACCTATTTTTGATGAGTATGATTTATGATAAATTTCGGGTCGTCTTGATTTGATATGTTTGATATATCTTGATCATTATGATAAATAATAATTAAATATTACTATGAATACTTACTTACTTATAGGTAACTTGTTCCTTTCAGATGTGACCCACCATGCATTCCCTACTTGGGCATGTATTTATCGGACTTGTCATTCATAGAAGAGGGAACTTCTAACTATACACCTGATGGCCTTCTTAATTTCTCCAAAATGAGGATGGTAGGTTCTCTTGTGCTTTTAACATGTTACGATACGGGTGTTACACTCGAGGTGTACTACCCTGGGACGTTAGACTGGGCTAATAACTATCATCAGTCTGCCTTCCACTCTTTTCAATAATGCCTGTATTACGCCCACCACCACTAGGCCACGGCCGTGTTCAAATGTACTACTTTACAATTTACCAGATATGATTTCATTTTCAGATCGCTCATGTAATTCGTGAGATTAGGAACTTTCAACAAACTCCGTACAAAATTGATCATATTCCAAAGGTAATAAAAAATACATATGCTTTAATAAACACTTAGAATATAAGATTGTACGTATTCATTGAAGCAACCTGTATATAAAAGTTTAAAATAAGTTTTTCAGAAAACCCTTAATTCAGTTTTGGCGGTCATCTTGAGACGTCAGGTTATCTGTCTTAAATTATTTTCCTAAACTTGTGTTTCTTCGAGTGTTAATGTGTAATAATGGTAGATTATTAACCATCAAGTGTTCGTTAACGTACGTGAGTGTGGGCAAACAATTCAAAAGAAGAGTACCTGTGTTTCCATTTTCCCTCCAAAACTCCGTAGGAAGTTTCAGTAAAGATTCTACCATTTTACTGGAGCAATTTTTGACTTGACTGAGACTTGACCTGACTGTTTAGTGTGATGAATGAGTGACTCGTGATGCACAATGTTATTAACTTGATGCAAAAATATTTACTTTGACACTGGCAAATTGTTATACGCCATATACTCGTAAAACAAAAAAAAACCCTTAATTAATTTTTAATTTTGTATTACGATGTCATGTAAATATGTAAAAAAATTACCTACATTATTGCTTTGTTTATTATTTAAATTGTATCTTTCCGAATTTTGAGATCATTAAAAACGAGCGTGTAACGCCAAGACAAACTATTGTGGTTAATTAACGTAAAGTGAAAATGGTAAAAAAAAACTAAAACCAACCAATAAACGTTTTATTATTATTTATTTTAGGTATGCGACTTCCTCTTAGATCGTTCTCTAGTGATAGCTGAAGAACGCCAATACACACTCTCACTTGAACTAGAGCCGCGTGTTGCTCGTGGTTCAACAGCCGGACTCCATTCGCATTCTGCTGCGCCTGCTTCACCCGCCTCCTAGCGGCGTCGACGCGCATCGCTCGCAGCTCTAGCTCCATTACGAGCGGAGCGTTAAGCTGAGCGATGCGCGGTAAGCTAACATACACCTTAAAAGGTGTCTTTTAAAGGTACAGTCAGTTTTATTATTTAAATAAGACGCTTAATAAATATTATTTGTATGATGAGGAAAAAGCGAGTTGTAATCCCTGGCGACAACTATTGACACTAGTCGGTTAATTTTACTATTTATTTTTAAAATTTTGAACTTGACTGTACCTGTACTACTATTTATTATGTAATATTTTATTTACTATATGTAGGTACATTTTTAGGTTTATATTTCTTTGGGTTATGGATGAAAAATTTCATCACCACAGAATTGTCCAGTGAGTGTTTTGAAAGTTCGCTTCTTAGGGTACATATATTTAAAAAATGGATTCTTGTTGTTTTGAGTCAAATTTATCTTGAGTCGAAATCCAAAAAATTAATATCTCAAAATTATGGACACCCCACCTTTTAACTTATAGATAGATGTACCTACCTATATTATATTAGTAACTAACTAACTTTCTTTTAGAATTCTAATATCTTTCACATATCGTAAAAACAAAAGTGATGTTATTTCGAAATAATAATTTAATTATTAAAATTAATTATCTCAAAATTTTTTATTTTTAAACTTTGATCTAGGAGTGTGACTTACATAGTTAATCCCAAGTGTTGAATTAATTAATTAAACGAACCCTTCACTCCTCTAATGTTACTCACTGACATAGAGAAAGTTGGTTAAATTCTCGGTGCACATTGGTAACATTTAAAAAATAACTTCCGTTTGTCTAATTTAGTCTATGAAAAATCGGAGTACTTATAGTTAATTTCCAGCTGAAGCAGTATTACTTAATCTTCAATACTTAAGTTTTATTCGACTGAAAATGGTCGTTTTTTTAAATATATTTCCAGAGCTACTTCTTCAGTCTCTGTTGAATGTTGTTAATTAGAATATTTCTATTTTTTAAAGAGTGATTCTTGATATGAACGGTGTTAAACGTAACGCATTTTCCTGTAGGTTATTTAAATAATATTATTGTAATTATTAATATTTATTATCTCTCGATCTTCGCTGCCAATTATATAGTAGGTTTAATTCATGCTTTACAACTATACAATGTAATTTAAATTAAAGTTAAATTGTGGAGTTTTGGGGGGCATCTGGAGTCTTGTTCTTATTTTTGTGTTAATGTATAATAATCGTGGACTATTAACTATGTGTGTGGGTAAAAATGTGTGTTTTAATTTTCTCTCCAAAACTCTGGATTTGGTAGATTCCATGATTTAAAAATAATTGATAAAGAAAATGGTTGTTATGTAATACTAAAGGTTGTTAATTTACAATATATTTTCTATTGTGTTATATACGTCTAATTTTTATATAAACTCTATTGCTCTAAATCTATATTGTACTTAGTAAATTTAAACAATAAGTACACTTAAAAGTTAGTCAATTCCTATTTTTTTGGAAATTATAAAAATTGTGAGTTCTATTATAACAATGATGTTAGAAAATTATGTTTAAAAGAGCATAAGAAGAAAAGATATGGAACTATATGCGAGATCACCCAATTGGGGGATAGGAAGTGTTCAATTGCAGCGCATATATTGTTTGGTTAACTAAAAATTTACGTAACTCAAAATCGAATTGATACAATATAATTTTCTATCTAAGTATGCAGTTGTTTATAATTTTTAATTATACAGTTTATCAAAAATTATGAAGTGTTGTATGAAAAAATGACGCATGTTTTGGTGGTCTATTGTAGAATGGATATTTAAGGCTTTAATATTAAGAAAGTTTTAGTAAATTCTTTATTCATATCAATTTATGCGGACAGAGTTCATTTCTGATTCTTTCAATATTTAAAAAGATATTGTATCTCTTATGATTCTTTCGATTCGGATTTCTGAGAAATGATTTGAAAACCCCACTCAAATTTAAACTACCAGATTTGATCGTTCTGATCCAAATGTAATGCAAGACCGCGGTAGCTCTCCAACAAAATGTGTTCCAACCAAATCAGTTCGAATTTCGATGGTTGGTTTATCATTGGTCTGCTGGTTATAATTGTATTATATACTTATATATTATACGACCAAAATAAAATGCGCATTTAAATCAGCTATAGCTCTATTACTTTAAAAAACTTCGCGAGTAAAAACTGTCGTTCAGGCAATTTCAGACAGAAATCGAACTAAGTCCGTGAGATCTTTGTGACGTATCAATTAGTGTAATTTATTGTAAGTATTTCTATTAAAATTTTAGATGAATTGTTGTCATGTTATGAATATTCTTGTTAAACTTAGACAAGGTCTATTTTAATGTCTAAAACCTAATCGTGATTTCAAGTGAGATTTACTAGTCTTTAAGCCTTTTCTAAATCCTTTTCTATGTAATTTTATTGTTATATTTATTGTTATTTATTTATTAGGTTCAATATTAATCAAACATTAATAATTTAATAAGTTACGGTTATGTTGTGTCATGGAACTTAATTTTCCCTGTAAACGTATAGGTAATTATTATTTAGTATTATTTTTTGTCAGGATCTATTTTTTAATTTCGAAATACATTTCGATGAATCCTGCTATGGTGTTGCCAACAAAATGTTATTTGTTCGTGATTTTTTTAAATAATATTGAACCTAATAATGAAATTATATAAAAACTTTGTAATTGTTGAACGTTTATTAAACTTGTTAACTACATAATTGTAAGTTCTTTGAAAATGCACATTTGGACTCTTTTTTTCACGTAGAATTTTAATTCGCATTGGGTCCACTATCCACAGAGGGGTCTCGTCAAAAATTAACATCAGTCAATCTACGAATATTACAAACAAATCACTATATAAACCGTGTACTTCTCATGAACACAATTTCGATAAATTCGTAATGTAAATATACCATATTTATAACGAGATTCCCCGTGGAAGAAGAACCTTAGTTGGTTAGAATTAAGTAAAGTCTTTCCTTTTGTGACTGTGTTTTTAAAAAGAGTAATTTTTATTTTCAATTTAATTAATAAGGGTTTGAAAAATATTTCAATTTTTCGTAAAACTTCGCTAAATTTTAAACTTTGCCCTAATAAACTAAACTACACACTGCACAGGGAACATTTGTTGCAGTCAAGCCGGCATAGCGGAGATAACTGCTGCCTGCAGACATTTGTTTACGGGAGTTGTATCCGCCCCTGGACCGCGTTATAGCCTACCTCTTTAAAGAAACCTCCAAAATGGGGCATATAAAAAGTTTAATTTAGCATCATTAACTACCCCAAACACTAATTTATATAAACTTGGAAAAACTATATACCGGTGTCCAAAAAGTACCGGAATCAACTGTCCCGGCCTATTCGGACACCCAGTGACTTTAATTATGCTAAGATAAAATGTTTTATTTAGACCACTTAAAAAAGGTCCATTCTCTGCCTACCTACTAGGGCAAAAGCGTGAGTTTATGTAAAAAAAAGTACTTATGAATTTGATGCTTCAATATTCTTATGAATTTCTCTTATACTGTCTCTATATCTACCTCTTCTAATTATACAATTAAAATGACGCTTAAATGTTGTTAAAATTATTAAATAAATTAGGCAATTAGCTCAACTTTTAAATATTTTTGACGTCATTTGTGGTAGTTATTAGTTAATAATTTTAAACGATAAGCTTTTGAATTAATTTAAAAAAAAACAAATATGAATCTATATTTAATTAAAAATATATACGTAAAAGAAATTATGATTATACAAGTGCAGAAATATACAGCATAAATTATTTTAAAAAATATATTTTTCTAACCATTTTATGAAAAGAAATAGACAATTTTTTTGAGAGAAATGAAAAGCAGTTTTTAAACCGCGTAAATATAAATATGAAATAATAAAAACAATATGTCGATTTTTTTAAAATAAAACGTAATTTTGTTGTTTACTATCGCGTAAATAGAGAAAGGCACGAGAAAATTCTCTGCATCCAAATCACAAGTGACCATGTCGCGTTTCGGAAGCAGTTTAAAAGCAGCCAGGTATAGCGAGAGGAATGTACACTGTCAATCTAGATGGTACATGCTCGTCTCCTCAAGAGGGCATAGTGGAGGCGACTGCTGCCCGCACAGGTTTCTCTGTAGTAGCAGTTGTTTCCATTCATGGACCGCACTCTAGCTTTAACTCTGGCGGAAAAAACTTTACAACCTCATAGCCAAGCAGAGGTGCCCTGAAAATTAACAGTAATAATATGGATTCATGTACTACGACGGTAGATGGTGAACACAAAATTAGTCTTATTTAAAGAAATACATTCTGTTCATGGTGCATCTCATTGTTATTAATTTTGTTTGTTTATTCATACTTTATTTGATAAGCGTAGAAGGTAAAAATGTCAACAAAATATACGCAGTCCTTTTCATATTTTATTTTTAATTTGTCGCAGCAAAATATTAAAAATTATAATTAAAGAAATTAAAATTAACAAATGATAAAATAATGTTTTAAAATAAATGAACGATTCGAACAAAATCCCATTTACAAGCACGAATATTATAACGTGCGTGTTGACGCACAACGTGTTCGATACAAATAGCAATGAAGTGCGTGCAATTTTTTTACCCGGTTTACTCGAGCGCTGAACAAATTTATCTTCTTCTTCTTCTTCTTTTGTTAAATTGCCTCAGATGTCATAACAACGACAATTCTGCCAATGTCGAGTAGTAAATTCTTAATGTTTTTGCATCAAATTGCAACATCAAATTTAACGCTTTCTTGGAGTATCTGGCGGCAATTCACTCGTTCACGTCACAATATGAGCGCTTTCACTGCGTGGGATAACAAAAAAAAAAAACTGCTTCCGTTGCCTCATATAGAGTGAATTATAATGTTTTCACAATTACTCATATGTGCAGCATAAAATTACGCAAAAATAACACTAATTTTACACAATAATAAGCACTAAACTAATTAAGGAAAGGACAAAAAATATCTCAACCTTTCCGGGCAAACGCGCGCCAAACAACAAATTTATGATTCCATGCCTTCTATGCTTGTCTTTCTTGATATTCAGACGTACAAAATGTATAATGAGACGTGCTGTGAATAGTTTGTTTAAAATAGGTAATTATACAAATAATTGTGGCTGTGTTATTGTAAAAGTCCTTTTTCAGAGACTTCACGTTATTTACAAATTATAATTCTAAAGTAGTGTATGCTTGAGAGAGCTCAATCATTGTTGTTAACTATTTATTCTCTTTATCATTGTTGTTCCCTTCTTAATAAAGTTGTATAAAGTTTTTATTTGTTTTATTATAAACGCCACGTGACACATATAAGAAGGGTGAGAAGGCCAGTGAGTGGCGCGCGCGGGAATTACATTCTAATAGCTAACGGGTGCAATAAAAAACGCAAGCATAAAACAAATAGGTTCCTTTTATGTTATAATGCCATATAAAATAGAATCGCCTGTTTAAACGTATTTAATATTAATTTTTCACATAATTACACATTTGTCTTCTCAAACCGGTGGCATAGCAAGAAGACATTTGCAGGCATTTTTGCGTAGTAGCAGTTCTTTCCGTTCATGAACTACACTTTAGTTTAAAATAATATTATTAAAAAATATGAAAGAATGTATAGTGAAGAAAATAAGAACTCGAAATATGTGAAAATTGTTTTAGGATTTTTTTAGGTCACCTATTAGAATTATTGAATAATAAAAAAATTATTTTTACAAAATAAATAATTTATTTAAATTTCAATACCGTTATCACTATCGCTTTCGTATTTATCAGCAAGTTCTTGTTCTTTTAACAATGGGGCTGTACCACACATTCTTCTATTTTGTGTATATGGAATAAAACCCATACAAATACCAGATATTATTAGCCAAATACCACCCACGTAGAATGTCAAATCCCATGTCTGTGTTAGATCATATAACATTCCTGTAAAGAACAATTTATTTTTTAATCGCACCGCAATCTCTTCACTTTACGCCGTGACATAGTCAGGCTCAGAATATTCGTAAAGGAATGCGTAGGTTCGAACCCCACTTCACCTTAGGCTGTTTTGTGCGTATTGATTTTTTTACATCCAAAAATTATAATTAAATAATTCATTTTATTGATTAAAGGTAAATAAATGTTGTTACATTACCTCCAATAGGTGGTCCAATAAGATGTCCAATGCCCTGACTCAATAGTATAAGGCCATAAGCGACAGTAAAACGGTCTAAAGGCATCAACTCCATAAGTATGGTCGGAGTATAGGAATATGAACTAGCAAATGATAAACCGAAAATTGTTGATATAATTGTTAAAGCCCAAAAATTTAATATAAAAATTGGATATAAAGCTACTGATATACCACATACTATCAAACATATTGAGTATGTTTTATTGACGTTCATCCAGGGCTGGTCTCCTGCCCATCCCAACACTACCTGGAACAATTTTCTCATATAAATAAGCATATAAAGCAGTCAAAACTAGTTGTTAGACTGTGGTCTTTGGCTGCTAAAATATTTTAATTAGGGCTAGGAAAAGTGGCTGTTTGGGCTTTGTTCCCTTCGCCTTCACAAAATGGAATCGAACTAAAAAAAATATTAAAATTACTCACAATACCGATACTGCTGGCTATACCAATAACACTAATCATAGTAGGGCCTCCATCCATATCGTTAGCACTCATAAACGATTGCAAGAAGAAATAAGGCACAATGAACCAAACTGATAATATAAGAGACGAAAGGTTGAACATGAGAAAGTGAAACTCGGTGAACATGCGAAAATCAAATGTACGTTTTGTAATTTGCCACATACGAGTGTACCATACCTGAAAATACAAGTAGTATAAGTTAATAACATGTATACAATGTATATTATCCGTTTAGTGATTTCGTTTGAAAATGATATATAAATTAACTTTTAAAATTGAATAAAAATAAATCGCCGCACACACAGCTTGCCGAGTTTATCACAGCACGGCATAAAGCTGGATATTATGTAGTTTTAATGACTTATATTTTTTCAATGTTTATTAGTGTAACAAACTTTAAAAAATAAAATAAGTAATAATTACCGAATCATAATCTGATTCTGTACTGAACGACCAATTAGAATTTTTATAAATATTTGGCATAGAACTTGCTTTTAGTTTATATTTTGGCATATTTAATATTGCACCTCGATGCATAATTGTAGTTCTAAATAAGGGCATTCTTTTAACATAATGGTAATCTGTTGATAGCTGTTTTTGTAACCAATGTCTATGTGTTCCCTTTTTATTAACTTGTTTAGATTTTTCAATACTCTGCTCTTGTTTTTCAACGTCCTCCTCTTTGACACTATTTAGTTTATTTCGTGGTTGTTTCTTTGGTGTCTTAATTTTAACTTTTAAATGAATTTCTGTTGATTCCTCTATTGGAGAGGGCGATGGTTCTTTGTTCAATTGTATCTCAGATTGACTTCTTACACTAAATAATAACGGATAATTTTCTACTATTATGTTGTACATTTTTTTGTTTGACATTAATTTTTCTATTACTTCTTGGGGTACCTAGAATTAAAATAATTTACGTTATAATCGAAATATTAATGCATATACAATACTTACTTAGATTTAAGATAGAAGGTAAGATGAACTGATTTTGCAATTATTAATTAAACCTATCTTATAAAAGAGCGTAGGTATCTATTAATACAAAATTGGTGTATCGGAATCAAATCTAAAACAGTTTAAGGTTAAAAAATAAAATAAATAGATAATACCTTTTCATTTTGTTGCACGAAAGTTGGTAAATGTAAAACAGAATGCATTCGTTTATTAGCTTGATCTATATTCATTTTTGTAGTTTCATCTAACTTTTGCGCTTCAGCTATTGTAGTCGCTAATGTATCTAAAATGTATTGAGGACTTTTCCCACTTTTTAGTAAACTTTTCAATTCATCTGCACTCAAAATCTCAGATTCTGCACCTATAGATCTACTCGATAAAGATCCGGCACTCGACGACTTTCTCGATCTTAACAGTCTTTCTTTCTCCTGTTTTATTCTTAACCAATCAGGATCTCTCATTAACGCTCCACAAACACACATATTAAGTAATGTTCCAGCTAATAGTACCATAGTATTTCTCCAATCGAAGATTTGTAGGAAATAACTGGTCATTGGTGAATAAATTAATGTACCGAAACCCATGCCGCAAGACGCGAGTGACACAGCTAAGTTCCTTTTCTTATCGAACCAAAATGCGACGGACACTACCGCAGTTACATATAAAATACCCATAGCTAATCCACTTAGAAAACCGAAAGTTAAACATAGCATTTCAACTGAATCGCTCAAAGATCCGAGAATGAAACCTAAAGTAGAAACTAGACCAGCTATCATCGTCATATTTCTACAACCATAACGGTCTACCAAAGCACTCATAATTGGACCGGCTAAGAGCGGAGTTGCTATAAATAAACTTCCTATTAAGGCAGTTTTAGATTGTGTCGTTTCGAAGTAATTTGTGAATTCCTCATGCAGTATGCCAAAAGAGAAAACTAATCCGTCTGCGCATGCGGATACTAGAAATGCTGAAGCGACGACTACCCATCCCCAACCTCCATCAGGTATCGCAGGTAGGACATCAGAATCATCAGAACAAATACTATCATTATCACTAAGACCAAGGAATTTCACTTCGTTGGCAACATTTTTATTAAAATGCACTAAATCTTTCTCTTCATTATCTATCGTTTTTAATGAGTTTATTTTGTTAATGTCATTGACCTCTAGTTTAGTGTCCTCCGTATTTTTATTATCACTGGTTAACATTTTGTCATAACAATATTGAGTAATAATCAATATTTTTTCACTGACAACATATTGATTCGTATCTACAAAAAAAAAATTGATTATAAAATATAAAAGTGATAATTTTTATATATTTCTATAAATGACCAATATTTAATAATTAATAATAATATTAAATTGGACTAGTTGTACCCACTTATAAACCAGTAGGACAGTCAGAAATAAAACTATCAAAACATTGTAAAATCTAATTAGAACCTGGTGAGAACAAACACAAACCTATCCATTTATAACTGATTTACATCTTGGTACTAAATGCTAATACAAAAAATCTATACGAAATAAATCTATTTTATAAATAAATAAACTTGTTTTGTTCATTTTTGTTTAATTGCATAATAGTCGTTTAGACAATTTAAAACTATTAAGTAAGAAGTAAATACTTTATATAAATATTCAAAAAAACACTATAAATTAGGTAGGTATCCAAGGTTATCATTTAACAATAATTTCGGTTCAATGTAATCAAATCACGTGCTTAAATAAATTAGGTAACTGTTATACAAAACAGCGGTATTTTAATAATATTATTACGTAAATTACAAAAAAGCTAATTAAAAATATTAAACGCCACTAACTTAAAAACTCACACAAAATAAACCAGATTTTTACTTACCGATGAAAAGAAAAACTATGAAAACGATCCATTTGTACTATTTTTAAAACTTACACAACGTAATACCATCATCAACCTTGAGTTAGAACAAAACAATGTAACATAGAAACAAATTATCTCGCTGTTTATAATTTATTGTAGGTAAATAATTTTATTGTTGACACGACTACTGTCCACTGATAAGTCGCGAACTAAACTGCAAAAATTCGATATAGACTTATAGATAACTATTATAGATAGATACAGTACGAATAGATTTGAATTTATTGAAAGTAAATGTTATATTTTTAAATAATTAAATTAGTAGCGAGAAATTAAGAACTGGTGTTCGGTGTTCTTTTCTCTGCAGTCTCGGTAAATAAAATCTGTCACTGTATATTATTTTTTATTACAATTTACATATGTTATGTAGTTTAGACTATACTGGCTACGGTCCAGGACTTATTAACCCCTTGGCAATTCCTGTTTTTTATAACTTGTGACCACGACAGTGGAGGTCCATGACGTTAAAGTTAAAGGAGTGGCAGCAAAGCGTTCCGGGATGAAATAAATTATTTAAGTAGATTAATGTTTGTCTCATCAAGTCGGCATCGGCATAGCGAAGCAGACTGCTGCCTGTAGATAATAATGACTGTAGTATATAATAAATAGAGCGGCCGTGGTCTAGCGGTAAGACGCGTGAACTCACGATCGATGGGACCCGTGTTCGAACCTCGCTAATTCTGACCGGTACCGATGTAACTTTGTTATCTGTACTATAAAATTTGGTCTGCCTATAGGCACTATTAAAGAGTGCTGACTGATGATGGTTATTTATATGATATGGATATAAATAACATATGGATGGATAGTGGAGGCGACTGCTACCCGCACAGGTTTCCCTGTAGTAGCAGTTGTATCCATTCATGGACCGCACTCTAGCTTAACATCAGGCGGAGTGTTGTCACATGCCGAGCTACAATAAAAAAAAGTATATCACAGATATCTAGTACTTTTAATGGCTGTAAATAAATATATATATATATTGTTCAACTCTAAATTATGTATTTGTTATTCAATACACGTTATTTAGTGTACAAATTACGTAACAGTTCTTTGTTCAGTCTTATGTCATTTGTCATCCAGCCTTATTATAATTTAATTTGTTAATAGGAACAAGGAATTAACATACGAGTTTAAGTACATTGTTTTAGTAATTAATATGGAAGCGCACGACGTGTCTACAAGAGCATAGAATTAATCCGACTGCCATAATATCGCATACACTGTTATTAGTAGATGTATCTAATGTGCCGAATCGTTATCTACACCGACTAATAACCATGAAAAGTAACGTACTAAATAATATGTTAACGAAAACAATACCGTATTAGATAATACGTTGCCCCGTCATCATCAACAATAGTTAACGTTATTATCATCGATAACGTTAATAAAATTTAACGTTACTTTTATAGTATCAATTTTCAGCCTTAACTTTAAGTCGCGTTAAACTTAATGGCGTCTCGGAAGGTACAGTCTTTGTCTCTGTCTCTGAATTAATAGAACATATAAAAATATCCTGTGGGCAGGTAGCTCGGGGTGCGCGTCTCTCATTCATCGTGCCCTGATGAAACCTCAATTTGTGTACTTCAGCGAGTTGAGCCTAACTTCAGAGCCGCCATAAAATTTGGTTTGTACTATACATGTAATATTAAGTAAGGCTTCGTACGGCGACATATATTTAACTATGAAAACAATACAAAAAGGCTTTTATAATTTACTCAAACCCCTCATCTAGAGTTTTATCTGCTCCAATTATAGAAAAAGCTGAGTGTTATGATTGGGGTCATTACAGGACACCTGGCCCTAAGCAGGCACTACTACAATATAAATGTTACAGACAGCCCTCTGCGCAGAGGATGTCTGGAACAGGAGGAAACGGTGCAACATGCTTCTGGAATGCAGCAGCATTGAGGCACCGAGAAGGAAATTCCTGAGGGCAGCGTCAACACTCCCGGGCGTGCCGGAACGTCGATGGCGTACTGGCCCTCATGCAGGAGATAGGATGGCTTGTATAAGTACGGCAGGACGCACCAGGGACCCCCTAGTGCGTCCAAATCAAGAATCAAGATTATAGAAAAGCGTGATCGTCACCACTTTAATCTTCCCGAACCAAAACCTCTTACAAATAATATCATAAAAAAGTTGATAAATAAAACAAATATTACACTTGAATAAATTTTTATTATTGAATAGTATATAAAAAAAATCTTAAATTTTATTTATTTATAACAAAATATAAATAGCGTTTTCTATTTGTTATTACAACTAATAATAATAATAAACATAATTATAATAATTCTAACTACGCATTACACTTACTAGAAAATAAATTAATTTAAAAATATTTTAGCTAATTGATTTGTAAGGAGTGAGGCGACTGCCATATTGGAACAATTTGTTTTAATTAACGCGTCGTTTTCTTTAATTTGTACAGACAGCAAAACAACCTCGTTCGACGACATAAGACGACCGACAAATCTACAAAAAGAAATAAATAACATCAATAAAATAAAATCATAAGGTCGCGGGTTAATATTTATATATTTAGGCGAGAAGAGATATTTATATATCAAGCCGGCATAGTGGAGGTGACTGCGCCTGTAGAAATTTCTCTGTAGTAGCAGTTGTTCATGGACCGCACTCAAGTTTTACATCAGGCGGAGTGTTGTCATATGCCTGGGCTAAATAAAAAAATATTTTTTATTTTTACTTATAAAAATCTCCTGTAGAAGTAACAAGCGCCATATTTGCTGTTTTATATACACGTTCCAGTATCACTTCCTCACTTCCGGGACAGTCTGTTTTCTTTTCACACTAGAATAATAAAAAAAATAAAAGATTTTAATAGCCAGGCTTGTGACTATAAAGACAACTATTATCACAGTGAAATATTTACAGGCAGAGCCACCATCACTATGCCGGCTTGGGGAGACGAATGTGTATTGAACCCCACTTGTTACATTCAACTACTTCCCAGCAAATCCCAAATCAATAGCAGGCATAGATCGCAATATAAATAAATAGCTCGTTTACTTGATTCAAACCCGTTTATTTTCTCTTCTTTATATTATGTATTTAATTTGATTATTCATTTAAAAAATCGTAGTCTGAGATTTTTTTTTTGTAATAATACATAAACTATTTGCTCCTTTTACAACGAACTCACCTCAGTCATTCCTCTAAGTTTCTTTTGCTCAATATCCCATTTCCCTTCGGTCATGGTCACACTTCGAATGAGTTCACCGATAGGGGGCGTAATACTCGCCGAAGCGACACCCAAAGAACTCATTATAGTAAACTCGAATGGTTGTATCGTGTCTGCGAAATCAACACCAAGGGTAGTCGCGGCCGAATCCCCCGGACTTAAGGTCGAAATTGGCGCAAAATCGTGCACCGATCGTGTGCCTGTGAGTGTCTGAAAAATTAACAGTAATTAATTATTCGTACTAGTATTAATTACCAGTTTCCCTATCACATTTTTTGTTATTCTAGCTTGGCATACATACACTAAAGGATATTCTAGCTTGGGCCATCCATAAATTACGTCACACGAATTTTATAATTTTTTCGACAGGGTCACAACTTTAAGTAAGTTTAACGTTTTAAGAGTGGTAGGCAGACTGATGATGGTTATTCACCCAGTCTGCCGCCCTGGGGCAGTACCACTACTTTCGAATGTAACTCCCGTGAAGTGACCTTGTCGCGTTAAGGGAATAGTTTGACAGTAGCCAGATATAGCACTGTCAATCTGGATGGTACATGCTCGTCTCTTCACGCCGGCATAGTGGAGGCGACCGCTGCCTGTAGAGATTGCTCTGTAGTAGTAGTTGTTTCCATTCATGGACCGCACTCTAGCTTTACATCAGGCGGAGTGTTGTCACATGTTGAGTTACAATTAAAAATAATAACAAAAAAAAATTGGTCACTGGTCCTTTAATGTGACGTCACATCTATACTAATATTATAAAGCTGAAGAGTTTGTTTGTTTGTTTGTACGCGCTAATCTCAGGAACTACTGGTTCAAATTGAAAAATTCTTTTTGTGTTGGATAGATCATTTATCGAGGAACGCTTTAGGCTATATAACATCACGTTGCGACTAATAGGAGCGAAGAAACAGTCGAAGTCGCGCGCACAGCTAGTATTTAATAAAGTTGTAAGGAGCTCAGAAATCTGATCAGCTGTGACAAGGATTTGGACAAAAAAAAAATCATAAAATTCGTGTGACGTAATTGCCCCTAATCAAAAATTTGTAATTTAAAAAAAACTAACCTTTTTATGCAACCTAATATTAGTGACGTCATCCTGCGTATGATTCGTAAACACAAGTTCAATGGCGACCATTTTATTAGAGTATAAATGCGGCGCCCTGATCCATCTCCGTCGGCAAGAGAGGCCATTTGCGCAAACACGTGACAATAGTTCCTCGCCTATCTCTTCCACGTAAACTGAACTAGTTTGTATATCACCTGAAAAAAATATAATTAATTAGAAGAACATAGTCTAGTAGTAGGACGTGAGAACTCAAAATCAATGAGAACCGTGTTCTAACCTCACACTATGTTACATTTACTTTCTCAGTGCGACACAAGTACTAGCTTGTACTACAAAATAATAATAATAAAAAAAAAATACATAAACCACATTTATTCGACTTGATGGTTTAACTTTCCAAATCTATATAATAAAAATCAATTGCTGTTCGTTAGTTTCGCTAAAACCCGAGAACGGCTACACTGATTTGGCTAATTTTGGTTTTAAATTATTTGTGGAAGTCCAGGGAAGGTTTGGTGAGTAAATATGAAAAAATACTTAGATTTTTTTAATTTTTTTTATTGTAGCTCGGCATGTGGCAACACTCCGCCTGATGTAAAGCTAGAGTGCGGTCCATGAATGGAAACAACTGCCACTACAGAGAAACCTGTGCTGGTAGCAGTCGCCTCCACTATGCCGGCTTGAGGAGACGAGCATGTACCATCTTAGATTGACAGTGCACGCTCCTCTCGTTATACCTGGCTACTTTCAAACTATTCCCGAAACGCGACAAAGTCACTTCACGGGTGTTACATTCGAAAGTGGTGGTACTACCCCAGGACGGCAAACTGGACAAATAACCATCATCAGTCTGCCTGCCACTCTTTAATAGTGCCTATAGTACATATAACAAAGTTACATTGGTACCGGTCAGAATTAGCGAGGTTCGAACACGGGTCTTATCGATCGTGAATTCACGCGTCTTACCGCTAGACCACAGCCGCTCTTATATATATAGAATATAGTAAAAACAACAATTTCGCTTTCCCTTAGAAACTATTCCTTTGGTTTTGAATGCCAACCATTTGAAGTTCGTCCCGTCGTTTAGAAATCAATTAAATTTAAAAGTCGTTCAGAAATGCTTTTTTATTTATTGATTCTGAGGCGGTACGAAGTTTACCGGGTCAGCTATTAAGAAATAAATTAACATATTTACCATCACCCGGTACAAATGTGGAAGGTGACAAAAATCCCCCACAAGTTGGCGTCATCGTCGGTAAAGAGCTGGCAACATCGTCTAGTTCCAATAACAATTCCAAATTAGATTTCTCATTTTTCCTACTATCCGTTTTAGTTTTAACTTCCGGATCAGTTTTGTTTGCATTTTCCTGCTGAAAATAAATGTAAATATAATGAAATTGGTATTGTTGGAGTTGCTGATCACCGTCCTCAGGTAGAAGCTCTCTATCCACCAGACCCTCTGGCTTGGGGCGCAAAGCCAGCCAGGTGGGGTCTTTTCTGGCCACACTCTGCCTTTCTCTGAAGTGAAAGACTACTCTTCAACTGATTGGTGGAGACAGTTGCTGTCTTCGCTCTGAACCAAGAGAAGCATCGGTATTAGGTTGCCATACACTTTCTAGGTTGGAATGGTGTACCTGCCCCATCCCCTATGCCGTGACTGACGCGAAAGTGTGCACCATCAATTGTTACCTTATTAGGCTGTTTGTTGGCAGGATTCTCCTTCCCTTGGACATCATCAGGATCGTCAGAATCACTCTCCTCTGAGCCACTACTTGAACTATCCCACTCAGAATCTGATGTACCAGAGTTCGACGATCTGCAATACATTTCAATATGCATTAATTAACTGACAATATTTTCCAAACAAAATCATACTTAAATTACATACTTATAAGTGTTACTTTTGTTCGCATTCTTTTTCTCTGGAGCCTTTTCTTCATCACCACTTTCTTCCCTATTAAAAAAAAGTTTAATCAAGTTTAAATTTTGGTTAACAGGTTGATTATGATTATTAATCTGCCAACCTGGGGTAGTACCACCACTTTCAAGTATAACACCCCAGAAGTGACTTAGTAGTATTTCGGGATTAGCTTGGAAGTAGTCAGGTATAGGAGTGTGCATTGTCAACCTGGATGGTGGACATTTGACTCTTCAGCACACATTTCTATGTGCTAGAAGTAGACTCGACCCATGGACCACACTTTAGCTTAACATCAAGCGGAGCGTGGTGACATGCGAAATATATATATAAAAAAAAACAATATGTATAATAAAATACTAACTCTGAAGAACCTTCGGAACTGGTATCATCTTCTGAAGTGCCTGAAGTGCTGGGACCACTGCTTTCGGGTTCCGAATAAAAACTTTTATCCTGAAAAATATAATGATGAAGTCAGTCATAGTCACTTGTATTAATATATTAAAGGTTGACAGTGTACGCTTCTTTCATTAAACCTTGCTACTTCCAAGCCGATCATGACAGTGACTAGGTCACTTCACAGGTAGGTTACACTTAAAAGTGGCGATACTAAATTGTAAATTGTGTTAAAATAACCTTCAAAGCCCAGTCTTTCCTCCTTCCTACAACCTGGGATCCTTTAAGCACAGTGTGAAGAGATAACTTACAAAGCCGGCATAGCGGACGCGATTGACTTGTGTATTCTCAGATAGTAGTCGCCTCCATTCATGGATCGCACGTCATATGACCGCACTTCGCCTGATGTTAAACTAGAGTGCGATTCATGAACGACTGCTGTCAGAGAAGGGGATCTGCAGACAGCAGTCGCGTCCGCTATGCCGGCTTGATGAGATGTTTCTTCACACTGCGCTTGAAGGATGTTATAGGAAGGTGGAAAGACGTCAACCAGATTGTGCATAACAATAGGAATAAGTTTGTATGTAATATACCTTTCTTTGTCTATCACCAGTGTTTCCAACTGGAGTAGTATGAGAGGGAGTATTCTCTCTGAGATCTGCACCCAAATTATTCGCTGGTGAATCTGGTAGTGGTATGTATCCGCTTGCTTTATGACCGACATAGTGTGACAAAGTTCCCAATGTATATTGTTGACGATCTAAAAAATATTTTAGTTATTAAATAAAATAGAAAATCGTAACCGACTAAAATATTGATCTAGGTAATAAGTATACAAATGTATACCTAAGGAACCTTTTTTTTTATTGCAGCTTGGCATATGACAACACTACGCCTGATGTAAAGCTAGAGTGCGGTACAACTGCTACTATAGAGAAATCTCTATGAACAACAGTCGCCTCCGCTATGCCGGCCTGAGGAGACGAGAATGCGCTACTAGAGTGACAGTGCACACTCCTCTCGCTTTTCGCTTGCATTAAGCATGAGACGTGTTGATGAGTACGAAGTGATTTTGTAGTGTGTGGCTAAGTGCTGCCATTTTTACCTTTAAATCTGCTTTCCATGACCGGCGCAGGCTTCTGTGCTAAGAATATTTCAGATGCATGCTTTAAGAGGCGACTTTTTTCCCTTTCTTCTGGGTCGATGAATCTAACAAAAAAATTACTTTAAAAGAGAATGCCTATTCGCCTAAGAAAAATGGGCCCACAATTTTTTTTCTCGAGTTTGTCGATGATTTTTAGTTAAATTTTGTAGAAAAATAAATCTACTTCTTTATTACCAATTAAGTAATTACATGTTTTCTGATGCAATATATAATAAATAAATAATGTGTTGATATAATTACAATGAATTAATAAAAAAATAAGAGATTATTTTAGAATATTGTTTTGTTACCAAACTATTAGGTATCAAGTGGGCCCAAAAATGGGCATTCTCCTTTAAAATTTCAATTAACGCTTGGGACATGAAGCCTGTATGGCTCAATCAAATACTTTGATCACTGAGATACGGAGCCATTCGCGCTTCTTGTGACCCCGCGCCAAAATTGATAATACTGGGGTTTGTAACAACTAGAATACTAGCTAGTTCTACTTTGCAATCAAGCTCATTGCTAATTGACGCAACTTTTTTTTTTTTAATTGTAGCTCTGCATGTGACAACACTCCGCCCGATGTAAAGCTAGAGTGCGGTGCATTAATGGATACAACTGGTACTACAGAGAAATCTCTACAGGTAGCAGTTGCCTCCACTCTGCCGGCTTGAAGAGACGAGCATGTACCATCCAGATTGACAGTGCACACTTCTCTTGTTATACTTTTTTACTTTATTTTTTGTGATTTTTATTTGATTAAAAAAAAACGCGCACTAAGTGAGTGACCAAAGTTCTATCAAGGGAGCAGTCCTAGTTTTTTTTCAAAATAGTTTATCGAAATATTACAGTTGCCTTCTCTTTCTCATTGCATTATAAGTAAAGGAGATCAATATTGTTGTCAATGTTTCTATATGTTTTTTTATATATTGCACGTCATTTAGTTGTCAATGTTATGAGGGAAAAACGAAAAAAAATGACATGTAAATATCAATCATATTAATCTTCGCACGTCAGTTGTCATAGCAACGTAAACATAAGTTATATTTAAAGTAGGAGCTGAGAGAAACATAAAAATATGCAAGTAACATTAGTCCTTAAGGTGGGACTGCTCCCCTGCTCTTGATAGTACATAATGTATCATAATTAGTCATACATTGGTACCAGTCAGAATTTAAACACAGGACCATGCTCTAACTTGTATAAAATTATCGATTTTTTAAAATTAATATATGCTAATTGTTATTACATTGATACCTATTAATAAATTATACAAACTTCCTGAGCATTCTCGCACGATCTCTGACGTCATAACTGTTGTCATACCGCGCCAGTGTCAACACATATTGGGCCAATGGCAAAACTTCAGGTTGGGCTATACTCAATTTCACAGCCAGAGTCAACAATTGGAGTTTCACCAATTCATCCTGGAATAAAATAAAACACAGATTAACGCTGTACGGTGATGGATAGCAATAAAAACTGAAAATAATAAAAAAAAGAGATTTCTTTTTTTATTGTACAACATGTCCGTCTGTTCATAAGTGAAAGTGCGGTCCATGAACGGAAAATCTGCTACCACTGCAGCAGTCGCCTTCGCTATGCCGGCTTGAGATCCAGATTAACAGTGCACACTCCTTTCCTTATACCTGGCTACTTCCAAACTGATCCCGAAACACGACATAGCCACTTCACGGGTTGTCACATTTGAAAGTGATGGTACTACTCCAGGACGGCAGACAGACCTAATAACCATCATCAGTCTGCCTACCATCCTTATCAGGAGGATTCCAGGCATTTTTTGTGCAAGTAATTCTGTAGACGGATGTATTAGTCATGGAATACAGTAAAGATATTTTAGAGAGAAAATGAACAACCAAAAAATACCTCTTCATCAAACTTTTCCACCATACACGCCAATATAGGAACAGAACGAGGTTTAGAGGCGCCATGTTCTGCTATTAACCATATCGCGGCAGCCAACGCGTTCCCACCAACTCTGTCAATTTTAAATCAATAACATAGACCATAAAAACGAGAGACATTGCCTCCACTATGTCCGGTTGACAATGCACACTTTTCTCATTATACCTGGCCACTTCACGTGGTACTATCCCAGTCATAACCACAATCAGTTTGCATAACACACTTTTGCCACAAAAAAAAAATTGATAACAATATGAAAAGATTTACATGCGAAATTCAACTAATTTGATTGCCTTAGCAACCGCGGCTTGAGCTGAAGCTGCACCACAGCTAACTACCCTCTTCACCACCACGACTGCTTCACACGCCACCCATTCTATAACATAAATACATTCGTTTTTAATAAATAACCGAGATGCAGTGCAATATAGACAATTATACTGCCAAACTACCAAAACTTTCTTATTTTTTATTGTAGCTCGGCATGTGACAACACTCCGCCTAATGTAAAGCTAGAGTGCAGTCCATGAATGGAAACAACTGCTACTACAGAGAGAAATCTGTGCGGGCAGCAGTCGCCTCCACTGTGCCGGCTTGAGGAGACGAGCATGTACCGTCTAGATTGACAGTGCACACTCCTCTCGCTATACCTGGCTACTTTCAAACTATTCCCGAAACGCGACAAGGTCACTTCACGGGTGTTACATTCGAAAGTAGTGGTACTATGGACGACAGACTGGACAAATAGCCATCATAAATCTGCCTACCACTCTTTAATAGTGCCTATGACCAAAGTACATATAACAAAGTTACATTGGTACCGGTCAGAATTAACGAGGTTCGAACACGGGTTTAATCGTTCGTGAGTTCACGCGTCTTACCGATAGACCACGGCCGCTCGTCTATCGACTTTGCAAGCGGTGAAATAATGTCAAAAACCAATTAACACTATATTCAGTACTTGGACTGCGCCTCGCCAGGTACGCGCCAATCCTAATAGCTACATACATTGCTAGTTAATTTTACATTGATTGGAGCAAAATAAAATTAGTAACCATACCGTTTTCAATACTGGACAAAAGTTGCAACAGTCCATTAATACAGGTTTCTGTCACGCTTTCAATAGTGGCAGCCAAACGACCAATAGCCTGTATTGTTGCAGCACCAAATGTTTTGTCACTTGACGTGACATAAGTTTGAAATTCCCTTAACACGACCGGTGCACTTGTCTCCGTTGCCAAATTAGTTAATACCTCCAATTTTAGCAGTTTAATGTGCGTCGAATCGGATGTACGGACGAAAAATGATTTTAGAAACGGCTCGAATAGTGACTGTAAACAATAAAAATATAAAGCTTTTAGCATTGGAAGGTAGACTGATGATTGTTATTAGCCCAGTCTGCCATCTTGGAGTAGAACCACCACTTTAGAGTGTAACACTTATGAAGTCATTTTGTCACATTTCGGGAAACCTTTGGATGTAGCCAGGTATAACAAGAGGAGTGTGCACTGTCAATTTGGATGGTGCACATTCGTCTCCCCAGACCTGCATAGTGAAGGCTACTGCTGCCTGTAGAATTTAATTGTAAAAGTAGCAGTTGTTTTCGTTCATGGACCGCACTCTAGCTTTAACAATAAAAAAAGACTATCTCCATAAAACTATTATCTTTAGTTGCTTAAATTGATTTGTGAAAATGAAGAAAATAACTTACCCGTTTAGCGATAGTCAGTGAAGCTATAGAATGTAAAACAACACTTTGTACTTCAAGTGCTGAACGCAAAAGTCTCACCATTGCTTTTGCTACGGGCGGCAAATCGCTTGCTGTGAACAAATATTTTTTATCATACAAATTGAGAGGTCAAAGAAAATTTTATTTAGAAAAAGCAGCAGCAAGCAGACTGATGATGGTTATTTGTCGTCTGCCGTCCTGGGGTAGTACCACCACTTTCGAATGTAACACCCGTGAAGTGACTCGCGGGAATAGTTTGAAAGTAGCCAGGTATAACGAGAGGAGTGTGCACTGTCAATCTAAGATGGTACATGCCCGTCTCCTCAAGCCGGCATAGTGGAGGCGACTGTTACCCACACAGGTTTCTCTGTAGTAGCAGTTGTTTCCATTCATGGACCGCATTCTAGCTTTACATCAGGCGGAGTGTGGTCACATGCCGAGCTACAGTAAAAAAAAAGTAATTTGTTTAATGACTAAAAAAAAAACAAAAAAAAATAT
This sequence comes from Tinea pellionella, assembly GCA_948150575.1. Classification (NCBI taxonomy): domain Eukaryota; kingdom Metazoa; phylum Arthropoda; class Insecta; order Lepidoptera; family Tineidae; genus Tinea; species Tinea pellionella. Next base: position 2,494,213 of record OX411259.1, on the reverse strand, counting down.
CGTAAGAAAATACAAAAGTAAATTACCAGGTGCACAATGAAAATAAAGTTGCGCTACTGCCATTACCACGCCAGAATTCCTACTCTGTAACAGCGGTCTGGCGGCTCTCAATAAAATCTTATGATCAGGATCCAATGCTGGCGATGATGATGATCTGGTGTCAAAATTATTACTCCATTAAATTTTAGAGATCAGTGGTAGAATATTTGTTTTGTTGGAAGCAAAGAAATCTGTTTGCCAGGTACAATTAGCTTACGGGCCCACAACCTGATACCACACTGTCAACTTTCATGAAACAATCTTATTTCCAGAACATTTTACTTAAACTAGCATGAATTTATATTCACGCTGTCACATCGTAAAGTGATCGCTTCATTTGAAATTTTTTAACCTCAGCGATCAACATAATATTCTGATTGGTAGACGCCGTGACGTCTTAAATGTAAACTCTTACTAGGCTCTCTAGCGTCTTGATGGAGACGCTACATCATATTTAATGTACATGTAAGTAATAATGTTTAATGTTAATGAAACTCCCATGTATTCTCCCAATCCTTTCACCTTGGATCCTTCAAGCGGAGCGTAAAAAAGCACCTTCTCAGGCCGGCATAGTGGTGGCGACTGGAGCCACCGTGAGAGCGGTTCTCTAGTCGTCAATGCTCATGGACCTCCACTGCGTTTACCATCAGACCAGTCGAGGTCACATGTCGTGCCAAAATAAATAAATAAAAAAAAAAACTAAAACAGATTAAAAATTGGGTAAATGTAAAGAATTCAGTTACCTTCGCTTTTTAGTTTTACTTTTATCAGCATTACTCGAGTCGCTGTCCGAATCATCATAGAACGATTTTTCATCATCGCTTCCTTCAGTTTTTGCCTGAAATTAATTTAAATCAGAAAGTTTTTTTATCTCAGCATATGACAGTACTCAGCTTGATGTAAAGCTAGATTGGGTCCATGAACGAAAACAACTGCTACTACAGATAAATTTCTACAGGCAACAGTCGCCTCCGCTATGGCCGGCTCGTCTGCTTATACCTGGCAACTTTCAAACTGTTTCCGAAACCTGACAATGTCACTTCATCACTGACCATCAGTTTGTCTACAACTCTTAAATTTCTAAACAACAAAAAGGAAAACAAACACTTACTTCCTCATTAGGGTCAGCAAAAAAAGTCTTAGCATAAATTGTTAACATATTCAACAGTACAAGTTGTCCCCATTCATCAACATCAACTAACATAGTACATATTCTTCTATAACTACGATGTATGTGCTCCATTTGCTCCGGACACACTTCCATGAATGCCATCGCTGCCGACCCTACCACTAAAGGTGATTTGTCTGATAAGAGCTTGTCTATTATTGTTACCAAATCTTCTTTTTGCTCTGGGTCTAAGCTGCAAACGTTTCAATGAAATTGGAGTCAATAATTCATTATAAATTACATCGTAGAAAGTAATGTATGTAAAAAAATAAGGAAGTGGGATAAAATGACCTAGATTTTTTCCCACTGATTCCTGAGTGCAAGTAAGGTAAATATATAAATAGAGTGGTCTAGCGGTAAGACGCGTGAACCCATGATCGATGAGACCCGTGTTCGAACCTCGCTAAAGACCGGTACCAATGTAACTTTGTTATATGTACTTTAGTCGCTCAGTGCCTATGGGCACTATTAAAGAGTGATAGGCAGACTGATGATGGTTATTAGTCCAGTCTGCTGTCCTGGGGTAGTACCGCCACTTACGAATGTAACACCCGTGAAGTGACCTTGTCGCGTAGAAAGTAGCCAGGTATAACGAGAGGAGTGTGCACTGTCAATCTAAGATGGTAAATGCTCGTCTCCTTAAGCCGGCATAGTGGAGGCGATTGCTACCCGCACAGGTTTCTCTGTAGTAGCAGTTGTTTCCATTCATGGACCGCACTCTAGCTTTACATCAGGCGGAGTGTTGTCACATGCAGAGCTACAATAAAAAAAAAATAAAAAAAAAGTATTGGGCCAAAAATGTTGCCAGGGGCTAGTCTTAAGCCAATCGACAGTTGTCAAAAACAAAATATATGGGATTTGACATTTCACTGTCACCCAATAATAAGCAAATGTCAAATCCATTTTGTTTTCGATCAAGTGGCGACTGCCGATTGCCTTTTAACTTTAATCCCAGATTTTTTGGCATGAACATGTAAATTTGAAAGTAGCCAGGTATAGCGAGAGGAGTGTGTACCTAGATGGTGCATACTCGACTCCTCAGGCCAGCATAGAGGAGGCGACTGCTGCCTATAGAGATTTCTCTGTAGTAGCAGTGGTTTTCGTTCATGGACCGCACTCTAGCTTTACATCAGGTAGAGTGTAGTCATGTGTCGAGCTACAATAAAGAATTAATTTTTTGTCTGGCAACACATAAACTAGAGAAGAAAAATTAATAAAATATTTTTTATAGATTACCTATACAATTTCGGTATAGCGTGTGCAGCTGTCTTTCTAACATAGGGACTCATATCACTAGAGGAATCTCTTATAGCCAACATAACAATTGGTACAATCATATTAACACGTATAGATGATAAAACACGAAGCGCACTGGCTCTTATTAGCTGGTTCGGATCCTGTGAGACACATTTTATTTAGTAAACTAAAAAAGTGAATATGTTTAAATATGATGTGTTTATTTATTTATTTAAAACTTAATATAACATGTACATAGGCGAACTTAATGCTAAATAGCATTCTCTTCCAGCTAACCTCTGTGTTTGTGACAGGTGTGAGCGAAGAGAAGCAATATTTTAAACAAATATATATATAGGTATAGTGTAATATAAATATATAAAGGTAAATATATACAAATATACAATAATAAAGGAGAATGCCCATTCGCCTGAGAGAAATGGGCCCACAATTTTTTTTTTCGAGTTTGTCGATGATTTTTAATTAATTTTGTGGAAAAATAAATGTACTTCTTTATTACCAATAAGTTTAAAGTTGTTCACCGGGGTTATTGAGTAATTACATGTTTTCTGATGCAATATTTGAGGTTATTATTATGTAATTAAACATTGTCTATTAATTGGTAAATGTTTTGTTGATATAATTAAAATGAATTAATAAAAAAAATAGGATATTATTTAAGAATATTTTTTTGTTACCATACTAATAGGTATAAAGTAGGCCCAAAAATGGACATTCTCCTTTGAGTGGTGCAAATCCTGATAAATGACTGGTCTTGTTACAGAGAGTCCCTAATGAGGAGGTTTCATAGAGGCTGAAGGGACAGTTACGCATGTATTCTCAGAGTACAGCAGTGTGGATGAGCCATAGCAAAAGTTCCTTTACACTGCAAGAACGCTCTGTGTTTTTTTTTCATATGGCATATAACAATTTGCCAGTGTCAAAGTAAATCATTTTGCATCAAGTTAATAACATTGTGCATCACGAGTCATTCATTCATCACACCAAACAGTCAGGTCAAGTCTCAGTCAAGTCAAAAATTGTTCCAGTAAAGTGGTAGAATCTTTACTGAAACTTCCTACAGAGTTTTGGAGGGAAAATGGAAACACAGGTTCTCTTCTTTTGAATTGTTTGCTCACACTCACGCACATTCACAAACACTTAATGGTTAATAATCCACCATTATTACACATTAACACTCGAAGAAACACAAGTTTAGGAAAATAATTCAAAACAGACAACTGTCTCAAGATGGCCGCCAAAAACCCTCAGAGGTGTTCAGGATCATGAAGAGTCTCTTGTCCTTCCTGGGAAAGATTGAGTGGCTACGGTCCACCTCACGCACAAAAAGCACCCATAGCAGCCATTGGAAGAGCCTGCAAGGAATCTATGACTGGCCTCCCAGTGTCTATATGTAAATATACTAGAAGGCGTCTGTGGGAAAAAGGTGTGACAATTGTATTGTGGTTATAATTACCTTAAGAGCTCTCTGAAATGTACTAATAGAAAGAAGAGCCAAATCCTGTTGCTCTTCAGCATACCTTACAAGATATACATATACTAGTTTTTTTACTTCTATATTCTTTGAGACAACATTTTTTACAACTGCTGGAAATCTGAAAAGAAGTGTGAATTTTAGTTATATTTTTAAATGCTCAAAAATATGACAAATTATTTAAGCAAATACTTACAAATTAGATGCATCACGACCTTTTGCAACCATCTCTATAATTCTTTTCATGGCTTCCAGTTTTAATGAATCCTTTGAGCCGTCCAGCATCATCTTTAAGTCTTCATTTCTATAATATAAATGTTAGTCTTTAAAAGATGAAATAATAATATAGTAGTGAATAGTACATTTGAATTACTTAAAACTTCTGGCATTAACAATAAACTTCGTATATTAAATATCCTGGGTTTAATTTAATTATCATTCAAAACTTTTTGTACTAATTTTATAATACTTCTATAACAAGAATTATTTTGCTAATATTTAGAAACTAACTTTTTATAATCCGGCTGAAAGAAAGCCCCTGATGCTGGATCTGCCGCTGGATATTCCACCTCACCCATAACAGCTTTGTCATTATTGTAATATGAGGTCGAAGTGCTCGCCATGTCTACGTCTAAATTAAAATAAGGCGTTTATTGTTTTATCAATACTGAAAATAAACATAACAGGACCCACAAAGTTGACGTCGACTGGAAATCCATAGACTAAAGAAGAGCGACAGTTGTCAATTTTCAAAGCTAATTTATGTTTTTTTTTATCGTTTGGCTTGGGTATAACATCAACTTTTGTTGTGATGTTGGCAAGCTTTGATGGCTGATGCAACATTTTGACATTTGCTGATTTGGATTTGTCCTCGATCCTCATGTTCTTTTTATAACCAAATATTTTACACTTATACAGTAACAAGTTATTTACGAAATAATGGACGACGACATGATTTTGGATCCTTCTTTAAAGAAGAAGAAGAAAAAGAAGACTGGTTTTGATTTGGATGCCGCGTTAGCCGGCGAACAGGGCGAAAGTTCGAGCAAGGATGCCACTGCAGATGCAGGTGACGTAGATGTGGACTTACCAGAGGACGACAACCTCGACTTAGACAATTTCGGTAAGAAGAAGAAGAAGAAAAAGAAGACCTTCTTTAATTTAGACGAACTGGAAAACGCACTGCCCGAGACTAAGGAAGAGAAACCTCCAACGAAAGAGTCGGAACAGCAGGAAGACGAGGTCGTCGATGATCTCGTGTTGGACATAGATTTTACTAAAACTAAAAAGAAAAAGAAGAAGAAAAACATTGATGAGTTAGTAGCCGAAGATGAACAAAGTAGGTCAGAGGATAACGAGAACACCGAAGACAACCACGGCGACTGGATAGGCACCGATCGTGACTATACATACGATGAGCTGCTGGAAAGGGTGTTCGATATCATGAGAGAGAAGAACCCTAGCATGGTTTCAGGCAAGAAGCAGAAATTTATAATGAGACCACCACAAGTAGTTAGAATTGGTACAAAGAAGACCTCGTTTGCTAATTTTACTGAAATTTGTAGAACATTGCATAGGCAGCCTAAACATTTACTCGATTTCCTCTTAGCTGAATTGGGTACGAGTGGGTCTGTCGACGGAAACAGCCAACTGATCATCAAAGGCAGATTTCAACAGAAACAAATTGAGAATGTTTTACGTCGATATATTAAGGAATATGTGACATGTCACACTTGTAGATCACCTGACACGATATTACAGAAAGATACAAGATTGTTTTTCCTTCAGTGCGAGACGTGTGGTTCCCGTTGTTCAGTTGCGAGTATCAAATCTGGTTTCCAGGCTGTCACCGGAAAGAGAGCGGCAATACGTGCGAAGACTGCATAATGTATTTAGTGAATTGACTCTTCAACTGGTTTATTGTGGTACATTCAAATAAGTTTACATCACAATATTTAATATTTCATAATATACTCAGATAATGTTATCATTGTTGTAGTGTTTTGTTCTTTTATTACAAACATAATTTGGATGTACCTCACTATTATTATAAACTTATATAGCTTGGTTTCTGTATTATTCTCATTAAAATATATTTTATATTAAATTAAGTTTCCATTTTTAGACCTGTGTTACAATATAAACCATAGAGATATATATACTAAAGGTGCAAGCCTCCTACATCACAAGAAAGCGTAGTCTGCTTCGAATGATCTGACAAATCAAATACTATACTAAAAGTGACTACGGTCATCTTTTTTCTCGTGTCACATTGGGAGTGTTATTGCATATCTAGTTCTATGGTATAAACCATATTTAGATAGGCATCTAAAAAGATATGTAAAATACTTTAAATTATGTAAGAATGTTAGTGCATGGTGTAAGGACTTTGTTATATCTGTCTACTTTCAAGTTATTTCTGAAACATGATTAGGTCATTTTACCCTGGGATGGCATACTAATCTAATAACCATCATCAAGCCTACTTCCTTTCAATATTAGAACAGGTAGAACACTTTCAAATAATACAAGTTTAAAGAAAACATATAATAAATGAAGATAGATTAACAAAAGTATGTAAATAGATAACAAAATAAATTCAATAACAGTAATGATTATGATAAACTTCTGTCATATTCAATTCTTTATGATTTGAGGTTCAAAATTTGGCTGGATCGCTTTACTTAAAGACTCTGCATAAAGATCCAATCTTTGAGTCATTGTGAAGCCCCATTTGTCTTTTATTTGACGACATAAGTTAAGATCCATTTCTGCAAACAGTAGACCATCTTTGACTCTGGATAGAGAAGGAGTCCTCGTACCATCAGGTGCTGTAATATAGCTAGAACCATAGAAATGTCCAAAGTCTTTATGTGCTGGTTTCCCGTCCCCTGAAGTGAATTCATTAGGAAATGTTTCACTTCCTACACGATTTATAGCACATGTGAAATAACTGTTTGCGATAGCAGCGTTTCTTGCTTCCACAGCCCACAAATGCTCACTTAATCCAGCTACAGTCGCTGACGGGTTAAATACTATTTCAGCGCCATTTATACCAAACATCAGCCAATTTAAAGGATGATGACGCCCGTAACAAATGTTTATGGCAATTTTACCATATTTAGTGTCAAATACAGGATGCCCAGTATTACCTTCAAAGTAATAAGTTGATTCATTAAAATCTCCGACACGTGGAATATGGTTCTTACGATGCTTGCCAATTACATTCCCTTTTTCGTTAATAACAACAGCGGTGTTCCAGATTGTGTCGCCATGAATCTCATCTCGTTCTAAAATTGGGGATACAATAACCATGTTGTATTTGGCAGCCAGTTCCTTTAAAAACATCGTGCTGGGACCATTCTCCACAGATTCAGCAAAGTCGCACCAAGGCTCCTTTTCTCTTGTACAGAATGCAAACGGCATACTCCATGCTTCTTGCAGACAAAGAATATTCACATTTTCCTCGCCTGCCGCATCTACAATTTTTCGTATCTTGTTGAAGATCCCGTTGCGTTGCTCGCAGACAGGTTTGTTTGTCGGTACTGCAATAGAATTTTGTATAATTCCAACTCTCACAATGCGAGGTAAACGCGTTTCCTCTTGCCTAGCATTAAAGGAATAAGCATTTACTTCAAAATTTGCTGCACTAGCCGAGGTCATTGTGTTTTGTTTCAGAACAATTGCATTATTGTCAGTTCTTCCATAGTAAATTCGACTAAACTCCTGATAGTCCGTTGGCGATAGACTCGTTTTTATTGCTGTGTCTAAACTTACGAAACCTCCGTCAGCCATTAGATATAACTCCTTACAACTATTATGTTCCTTGTGTTATAATTACTGAGGTAAGTACTGATTTACTGCAATTATGCCTTGACATAAGTTTTATTATTGGTTGTGCTTGTATTGAGATGATGAAAATTTGATTTATATCACAAATCAAATAAGCACTACAACACAAAGAATGACACAGCGGATAATTGGCAGCAGATAAACAATAATAAACTGATAAGAGATAGCAAACAAGAGTACAAAAACAAAATATACCTATCTACAGCCTAAAATAAGGGTTTTTGCGGGTTACTATTTTTTATATACTAATTTACAACTTTATTTGAGATCACAGAGATCTATTAAGATTTAGGTTATAAGTTATATTATCTCTTGAATTATTTTCTTGAACTTGTGTTTCTTTGAAAGTTCATGGGTGATAATTGGCATAAACCATTAAAATTCGTGAACGTGTGTGAGCCTGGACAAGTGTTTTAAAGTAGGAGGGCATATATTTTAATAGTCCCGCCAAACTCGCAGAGATAATGTGGGCATCGTAAAAAAATTTTTTTAACGATATTTGTTTCAGCAGTCTTATAAAGTACTCTGAGTTTCTGAGTAAACTGCTGTAATCAAACACAGTATAAAAATAAATGTAATTGCACAAAAGAAGAAAATAATTATACCGAAGACCTGGCTGTAAAGCCTTTATTCCCTTTACCTTCTCAGAATAACAACTGTCAATTTGACAATAAGTTTGGTTTGGGTTTAGGTTGGAGTTGGTATCTTATTTTCCAATATTTAATATTAAATTTTGTTTTATTTAATTTAGAGAAGAAATAAACATGAGTAACGCGTTGAATGTGTTACCTGCTCAACCCATCGGCATTCAAAGCACAGCGGGCGCAGTCCCTGTTCGAAATGAGAAAGGTAAAAACATTAATATAACCCTAAATCATTTTTAATAATTAATTTTGTGACCACATTTAATTTTTAGGTGAGATTTCCATGAAAACGGTGAAAGTACAGCGGTATATTTCGGGAAAAAAACCAGATTACGCGCGAGGAGCTTCATCTTCTGACGAGTCAGATGGCGAAGATTTCATTGAACATCGCCCTGAACGCAAATCCCAAATACAACCCATTGTTCTGAAAGATGAGGAGAAACCAATTGAATCTGATAAAGAAGTATATTATTGTTTATATTTTATAAAGTAATAACGAATCAAAGTATGATTCCAAGTCTCAAGTGTAAATGATAATTACTTTTTTAAATTATAGGAAGAAGAAGACCCTCGTCTCCGTCGATTGCGTCTTGCAGCCAAAGAGCCTATACGTCGTGTGGAACATAAGCCAGAGGTCATAGAAGAGGACCCTATACTTTCTGAGGGTAGCGCTGAGGAGTTAGCGGGTAGTTCAGAAAGTGAGGAGGAGCTTGATGAAGAAGAAATTGAGAGAAGACGACAGGCTGTAAGAGCTAAACTCGCTGCTAGGTAATGTTTGCACTACTGCCTAAAATAATAACCCAGATACCTGTCTCATAAATAGTCGAATTTTTCACAGGCCCGAGTTTTTTTATTGTAGCTTGGCATATGACAATACTCCGCCTGATGTAAAGCTAGAGTGCGGTCCATGAACGGAAACTACTGCTACCATAGAGAAATTTCTACAGGCAGCAGTTGCCTCCGCTATGCCGGTCTGAGGAGACGAGTATTTTTCTTTTTTTTTTATTGTAGCTTGGCATATGCACAGACCTTGAGCAGAACTCACAGATGTCTAAACAGAATGTTTTAGCTAAAAAAAATTTTATTTTTTTAGGGATGCAGAACTTGAACCATTTGGGCAAGATGAAGAAATGGAAATTATGGAAGAGGAGAAGGAAGAGAGTGGATCTTCTGACTCTGAATATACTGACAGTGAAGAAGATACTGGTACGAGTTAATAAACACTTGTTACATACACATACAAATGCCCTAACTGTAGATACTGGACATATTATCATAGACAAATATACTTTGTTTTTTAATCTTTAAATACCAAGATGAAACAAAAAGCAATCCAAGCACATTCTTGAGTCACTTTTAACTTTTTGAATTCAATTGAAACTTTTGTTAATACGTTAATAAGTAGCAAGATTTTTTTTATAACTTGAATAAAACATTTCCTATTGAGTTTTAACTCTAAGGACCCAAACGAACAAAGTTTTTAGTATATTGAGTTGGTGCATCATAAACACATTGGCTCAGTGCGCTGGCTCTGTGTCTGTTTGGGCCCTTACTTAAACTAACTCTTAACTCATTAACTCCTGCCCATAGAGATTTCTCTGTAGTAGCAGTTGTTTCCGTTCATGGACCGCACTCTAGCTTTACATCAGGTGGAGTGTCATAAAAAAAAAACTACTACTTGCAAAAAGTGTTATTAACCTAACAGTAAACAGTATTTGAATAGAGTAACAAAAGTTTACTTTATATTACAGGACCTCGGGTAAAACCAGTATTTGTAAGGGCATCAGAAAGGTTAACAGTACAAGAAAGAGAGAAAAAGTTGAAACAGCAAAGAAGAGAAGAAGCTGAAGCTAGAAGAGAGAAAGAAGAACGGAGAAGAGAAGCTCTTAGACTTGTAGAGGAGACTATAAGAGCTGAACAGAAAGGTGCACAGGTAAATATTTTATATTATGATAAAAATTTAATGGAATTTAGCGAGGTTTGAGCACAGGTCTCATCAACTGTCAGTTCGGTCCTCCTTAGACTACAGCCGCTCATATTGGGTGTTGTTTATGGTTTCAGGGTGAGCAAAAAGAAGGTAACATTAACGACGTATGTACGGATGACGAAAATGATGAATTGGAATACGAAGCATGGAAATTGCGAGAAATGAAACGTATTAAACGCGACAAGGAAGAGAGAGATACGTCAGTATTCTAATTATTAATTTAATTGTTCAGAATCAAGAGGTAGTAATTAATAACGAGTGACAACGCTTGTGAAGTGACCTTGATGCGTTTCGGGAATAGTATGTGTGCACAATCTGGATGGTGCAAATTCGTCTCTACAAGCCGGTATAGTGGAGGCGACTGCTGCCTGAAAACGTTTTTTCTGCGTTACCAGTTATTTTCATTAATGGATGACACTCCAGTGTAAAATTAAGTGGATTAGCGTCACATCAAAAACCTAAAGTCGTATTTTTTGTACTTTTAGTATTGAAAAGGAAATACTGGCAACAGAACGGATACGAAACATGACTGAGGAAGAACGGCGTGCAGAATTAAGACTTAATCCTAAAATTGTCACAAATAAAGCACTCAAAGGAAAATATAAGTTCTTACAGAAATATTATCACAGGTAAGTCTATTTACAAAAAAAAAAAATTATAACTAGTTTTTGCTCCCAACTTTGTTTGCATTTAATTAGTACATTCTTAAGGAATTTGTTATAGGGACAAAACTTGCTTTTTTGATTCTCATTTAGTTTTTTAAATGTATATCTGTAGTAACAGTTATTTCTGTTCATGGATTGTAATCTAACTTGACATCAGGCGGAGTGCTGTCATGTGCTGAGCTACAATTAAAAAAAAAACTCTAAATCTCACGATAAAGACGATTTTTTTATAGAGCGGTAGAGGGACTTCTAACTGGTAACAATGTAACCATGTTATATGTAATTTTGTCGCCTCTAATACAAACACTAGATTAGTACAGACATTGTAAGAAAAAAAAAAATTAAGTTCCATGTTGGTTCTTTTTCGTTTTTTTTTTTAATTTAGCAGCTATGGCCGTAATATTTATGATGTAAATTATAGTACGTAAGTTTAGTTTCAATTTGCTTTTGTTTTTTTTAGAGGTGCATTCTATTTGGATAAAGAAGAAGAGGTGTTTAAACAGAATTTCTCTGGTGCGACATTGGATGACCATTTCGATAAGACTGTACTGCCAAAGGTATATTGTCTATTGGTTACGTGTATTATTTATTAAAATTTTTATTTATTGATTTATTTTTTTGGCTTATTAAAATTATAGATTTGTAATAAATATGCTGGCCTTTGACTGAGTAAAATTTTGCCTTCCATTGCAAGTAAGTAATGCGGAGTGGGATCAACGGAATTATAGAGTCCACTCTGCTAACAGTGGAAGGCCTTAATTAAGGCCTGTGTAGTTTAGTGGTCAGAATATTCGCCCGTTCATGGAGAGAGTGGATTTGGTCCCCACCTCGACTGAGGCTGTTTTGTGTGGGTTTTTTTAAATTCAATTTTCATTACAATTTACTATTTTTTTTTTATTAGGTAATGCAAGTGAAGAAATTCGGTCGTTCCGGTCGTACAAAATACACACATTTAGTTGATCAAGATACCTCGGAAGGTGATGCCGGTTGGGGCAGTGAGAGTTCAGCGGCAAGATTGGCTAACTTCCGTGGCGGTATGAAACAAGTATTTGAGAAACCGTCGAATAAGAGAAAATTAAATGATTAGTAAATAAAAGTAAAAAATGTGTGGAAAAGAAGTCTAAGCTAGTCCCGATATCAGGGAAAATAAAATTTATAATCTTAAGTAAGATAGTCAATTAACCAATCAATGCGCTGGGTACGGCATATCCCGCCAATGCTTGGATAAATTTTTGTTCTGTGTTGTCAGATAATTGAAATGTTCCGAACCAAAGTACACAATAAGACAACACTCCGCCTGATGTTAAGCTAGAGTGCGGTCCATGAACGGAAACAACTGCTACCACAGAGAAATTTGTGCAGGCAGTAGTCGCCTCCACTATGCCGGTTTAAGGAGATGAATGAGCACCATCCAGGTTGACAGTGCACGTCACTTGCGCTTCAGGGGTGTCACACTTGTAAGATTGCCGACTTAGCTATAACCACCATCATTTTGCCTACTATTTTTTATAAATTATAATAATGGCTCTAAAACTACAAATAAGCAATCATAAGCTGTATTGGATAAGAATCTACAATTAGCAGTTTTAAGGGCTTACTATCTGTTACTGTATGGAGAAGGGCTTAGGTTAAAACAAAAATAGGAAAATGCGTTACGCATGACTAAAAAGTGGACCCCGCGAACTAGGTCTAACTGACATACTTTGACGTACTATTAAGAGCAGGGGAGTGTTGTCACATGTCGAGCTACAATAAAAAAAAAAAAAAAAAAAAAAGTTTTTTTTTCAAAATCGTTTATCGGAATATTACAGTTGCCTTCTCTTTCTGATTGCATTATAAGTAAAGAAGATCAATATTGTTGTCAATGTTTCTATATGTTTTTTACATATTGCACCTCATTTAGTTGTCAATGTTATGAGGGAAAAACGATTCTACACACGTCAGTTGTCATAGCAACGTAACCATAAGTTATATTTAAAGTAGGAGCTGAGAGAAACATAAAAATATGCAAGTAACATTAGTCCTTAAGGTGGGACTGCTCCCCTGCTCTTGATAGTACGTAAATGAGTGACACTGTCTCCCTCGCGTTGCATTTTGGCAACGTCTTTCTATCTTTGTCTCCTGTGCATGGGCGGATTGAGGCCTAGGCAACCTAGGCACGTGCCTAGGGCCCGTAATTTTAATTATGTTTATTTAATACATGATGTACATGATTTTTTTTCTTGGTTTTTGATAATTAAATAGAACTACATACTATATGCTTTAAAACCAAACTACTAAACGCAAATGTGTCATGACTGAAAAATAGGCCCGGAATTACTGCCTAGGGTCCACTTTAGCCTTAGTCTGCTACTGCTCCTGTGCATGAGTATCGGTATTGTAACTGTGTGGGTGAGTGCATGTAGTTGTGCGTCTGTTGCTCTTTTAATAGTAAACAAAAGAGAACGTACTGTACCTTCCTCCTTTTTGTTTTAAATCTTAAGTCCGATTGCACCAGAAGGCCCGTTAAAGTTACTTTGACTGTTACATTTCACGATGACTTTAACGGTTACGTTTACATTTACTTCACATGCGTTGCACCGACGTGTAAATTCATAACGTTATCGATAAAAGGGTGGCTGATGTAATGAGGTTCCGGAATTCCGGAAAAAACAATAGAAAAACATTTTTTTTTTTCATACACTTGACGTTAGTGACATTGGTTTCAACAATTACTTAAATTGTGACCAGCCAACATTCACTGATTACGGTTTTTTTTTTTTCCTCCTAGTTTCCTCTGACATAATATCAGAGACCTTGTTTGCTACTAAGGACCAGTTTTTTTACAATTATTTTCTTTATTCTGTTTTATTTATCTTTCCTTTATCCACTGTTACTTCTACTTTTCTTTACAGTTTCAAGTGCACATACTTACAATTATACTTACAATAGTTTACTTTGTCATACATACATACTGCTTCATTGCTGTAACATGAATGCTTATATCTATCTTATTTGCTATTCTAGTTTTTAATCTATTACATAATTTAGTACAATATATATTTACAGCTACAAAATTTGTCATCTTAATTCCTTAGGCGTTCCGCAACTAGTGGGATTATCTACTATGAGAGGAATATGTAACTTAACACTGATTACGGTTAACGTTAAAGCGGCTGACAGGTTTTTTTTTGAAGCAACCCAATTTTAATTTTAACCGTAATGTTTTAACGTCAAAGTAAGGGGGAGTTACTTTTACGGCGACGGCGACCGTTAACACGCGTTGCAATATCGTGTAAATTCATATTGTAATCGTTAAAGGGTGGCTGATCTCGAAAATATAATAGAAAAACATTTGGCTTGTTTTTGTTGATTATGAACAGATTTTAATAGGATTGCAGTGGATTGAAAGTAAAACTGCGCCGCATCCTGAAGTACTTCGGCCACATAGCGCGCAAGGATGGCGACAATCTGGAAAGGCTTGTGGTGACAGGGAAGGTTGATGGCAGAAGACCGCGCGGTAGAAGCTCAAGCCGCTGGACAGACCAGGTTTCCATTTGTCTGGAGATGCCGGTCCATAAAGCTCTCCATCAGGCAAGCAGTCGCAGCCGATGGAGACATCTAATTGAGCGAGCCACCAGGAGTCACGATCCTCAACAATGAGGGACCGACGAGGAGAGAGAGAAAGTAAAACGAACTGATTTTACGAAGAGGTTTTTATTACAGCAAAAATGGCTCACAACTCTCAAAGTCACCGCAGTGGCGCTGCAGTGCATGACGTTTTTATTTTTTAAATGCGTTCAGGATTTTACTTTTTATTATTAGAAAATTATTGATAACATTATTTTCCATGCTTTAACACCAAATACCTTTAATAAATTTAAGTTTACTTTTCCATACCAGATATAAACAGGTATGTCCATATTCAAAGTTGCTGTGGGACATCTATTTAACTCATAGGCTGGGGCTTCTATGGCACATTCCCATAAGTGCTTTGGTAAATTGGTATCAGCAAATTTTGTCCTAGCTTTGTCCATTAATGTGCGGTTCATTCTTTCAGCCTTTCCGTTCTTTTGGGATGTGTATGACTTTGTATACTGTATTCAATTCCTTTTAAAATAATTAGATGCAAATTCTCCTCCATTGTCTAGTCTGATTTTCTTTGTCTTTGCACCTTTGTGTTTTTAGGTCTTTAATATAATGAAATAAATTATCTGCAGCTTCATATTTGTTTCTCAGTAATTTAACCATTGTAAAATGAGAATAATCATCTATTATAACCTGAAAATAAATATAACCTTCTTGTGTGGGTGGAGTAATAGGCCCACTCAAATCAGAATGTAAGAGACCAATACACTTGGTTTTCCTTTCTTGCTTGTAAAATCTTGGTCTACTCCCTTTACTCTCAACACATCGTGAACATATCTCATTGTTATAAGGCAGTCTCAATATCTTCAGACTGTCTATTTAAATGTCCTAGTCTGCGGTGCCACAAATTATTCTTTTCTTGTACATTTATATAATTAGCATAATTCTGGTCATTACTATTAATATTAATTTTTAAAATATACAAATTATTTATTTCTTCACATGTGATATATTTATCATACTTGTTATTTATATGAGAAGAATGAGCTAAGTGGACTGTATTTAGAAAATAGGGGTGAATATTGGCATCTAAAATGATTGAAATAGGACTCACCATTTGCGTGGATAGATTGTTTTTCAATATAATGTAATTTTTACTCAAATTTGTGGATGCGCGCGCGCGTCTAGCCTTCTTGACACTCATTTGTCAACGCGGTTTATTTTTAATTTGGTGCGGGAAAGGAAGGCAAAGGAATAAAATATTATGCAACGCAACCAACCAAACGAATGAGTAATTTCAGGCGCGAACAACCATTTTTGTTTATTTGGATATTAAAGCCCTTTTCAATCAATTTTCTCGCAGATATTATGTTTTATGTTACTCACTATTAGTGCCTCCATTTGTATTTCTATATTATTCCATTTTGTAAGTAACTTCCCTTTGTAGCCATCATGAATTCATTGTTAGCAACATATATCTTTATAATGTGTTCTATTGACTCGACATTATGCATATATTTTTCTAGATTTTCACTCACCAAATGATCCGTTGCTACAGTATCTAATATAAATATATGCATCATCAAGTTTTGCATCTAGTTTTATGTTAAGTTTTCTACTATTGAAATGTTTTCTGCCATAGACATGTTAAGGTTAAAACGGAGATTGTAAAAATCTTGTAAGAGAGACATTTTTTTACATTATTTCGTAAGTAAGTCCTTCAAACAATTCACAAATTATTTTAAACATTTTAAGCGCTGTATTACACTGATATAACTGCGGTATACATTTTCTTTTAATTGTTTGCAGTCTTTTCTAGAAGCCGTGGTATGAAATGCAATATCGTGTCACAACAAGTAGGTTCTTTAATCGTATATGGCGATGGAACACTCCTAAGCACTAAGATGTAAATATAAGAGATCTTAGCTGAACTTCGATGCCTTTCGGTGAGCTGCCTGGTCGACTGCTAATCGACCTGCTAATCGGATGATATTCTGCCTGTGCTTCTTGACTGGGCGTGTGGGGCCCGCAGTAAAAGGGACTGCGTAAACCTCCAAACACGAACCTGGCTCCCTGGAACGAACGATGTCGCCAGATCAGCTTCCGCTCGTTAGGAAGCAATCGCAGCTAGGGTAGGGTGCGATGCGTCGTAACGAGCAGAAGCGGTGTTAGAAGAAAAATGAGAACATAAGCAATTAAACATTTGACGTTAGTAACATTGGTTTGACAATTAATTTAACTTTAACCACCCAAGATTCGTTGGTTACGGTTAACGTTACGGTTAAAGTAAGCGTCAAAAATTACAGGCGCGACGTTGGTGCGACTCGTGTGGAGTAAATGTAAACCATAATGTCAACGTAACGTTTAAAATAAGCGTAAAAGTAATAGTTAAAATAACTATAACGGGCCTTCTGGTGCAAATAATTAAGTCATGTGGTGCAATTGGACCTATGGGGGTAGGTTGGTTTTATTCAGACCTTATTTGTATACAACCATATGAGTTATGACTGAATGTTTAAATGATGTAAATATAGTTAATTATGCAATTAAAATAACGTTATTGTATAAGGAAATGTTATTGTTTTATTTTTTACACTAATTTAATTTTGTTTCCCCTTTGATGTCGATAATGAGTGAACTGACAGCTGTTTTGCCAATCACTCAATCAATTTAATTCAGCTATTTAATTCCCTATAAATCCCCCTACTAAATCTTGAAATAATGGAAAAAAAAAATTCGAACATGAAAAACTATAGAGTGTAGATAATTTATTACCTTTACCTAGATTTTGATTAGAATATGACTGGTAACCCAATACTTATCGCGGGAACATAATACCTACATCTAAAAGGTAAGAAGACATTAGAATTCGTGTCACGTGACCTAGATCTAAGTTCCAACACTAACGGCTTAGAGTTGGATCAAAGAACAAAACTTTTATCGTTACTAACTTTTATATTCAACTGTTCACGATCTACCTTACTATTAGATTTATGAAGGACTTTAGTTATGATTACGTAGTCCGCATAAAAATAAAAGTTATGGACATCGCGTAAACACACAAAAACACCTATTAGTTTTACATTACACTAGAGAGCGACCGTGGTCTAGCGGTAAGACACGTGAACTCACGATCGATGAGACCCGTGTTCGAACCTCGCTAATTCTGACCGGTACCAATGTAATTTTGTTCGCTCAGTGCCTATAGGCACTATTAAAGAGTGGTAGGCAGACTGATGATGGTTATTTGGCCAGTCTGCCGTCCTGGGGTAGTACCACCACTTTCGAATGTAACACTCGTGAAGCGAATTTGTCGCGTTTCGGGTATAGTTTGAAAGTAGCCAGGTATAACGAGAAGAGTGTGTTAATATACAACTAGATGTGCAATAACGCTCCTGCTTTGACGCGAGAGAAAAGATGACCACAGCCACGTTTAGGTTGTCAGTTAGTATTTGACTTGACGGCAACATTGTCAAACCGTTTGAAGCGGCCTACGGTATTTTTATGTTAGATGTATGAAGTTTGCACCTCTATGATCATAAGTATTACATTTACCAAGGAGCATCGATTAAAAAAAGTACGGTGGCAACAGTAACCGCCTTAAATACCGCTGCCGCCATAAAAATATAAATAAAATCACAATGTAATGTTTGGCGGCGAGAAAACTAATTTAAAAAGCAAAAACAGCAATATTTTTCCGATGATTATACAAAAATTTCATTGTTTGCAGTTACATATGAATTATTATATTATTTCAAACCCTTTATGGGCCTTCTGTGTACGCCATAATGGTTTATTCTGTCGCAGCCCTACAAACAACGACCGCAGTTTAAATTACAGGGTTATTGCATATTTTTAATCCCTTGTTAGGTATCTATCTTTTTTTTTTCGAAATGAAATTACAGTTATATTGTATATACTTTATAATTCTATAGATAGGTAGTGTTTATATTTTGTTGAATTACGATCTCTGTGGCGGAGGGGTAAGCCTAAGTAACATTAATGAAAACATCATTAGACTCGTGCTGAATTGCAAATGTTATTGTTATTATTTTTTTAAACTATTCTCTGCAACACTGTCACAGTAGGGACATTCGGCGTTGGTTGTGGGTTATTTGGCATGTGCGGTACATGTCCAGTAGGGTGTCCGTTTGTAGAGCGTTAAATTTCCTACAAGAATATGCATTGATTGTTTTTTAGCTGCATTTATTTTGGTGGAAAAAAAATAAAACGCAAAAAGTGCAAAATGTATTATGATTTAGGCACGGGTTAATGTGTCATGTTCTTCTCAATATCAGCGGAGGAGCTCCTTAACATCCTCCAGATTTGGGCTATGTAAGGTCTCTTGGTACTTTCCTTTTTAATCTTCGTCTAGGTTTTGTTTGCGTGAGGAGCTCGAAAGCAAGTTTGTTGGGGTGGTTTAACATGCAGTCTTTGTATTTTCTTGCAGTATTACAAGCAACCGTTCTTACAGTTACAAATATTAAATATTAAAATATGTAAAATAATGATGATTTATTTGATTTGTCTTTTTATGTAAAGTTACTTTTTCTCATTATAAATCAGAATTCCTGTGACGTCTGACGTTATTCCCAAATATAATTTAAGCATATTAAAATATTTTATACGACGACTTACGCTATCGTGTTTATTTTGTTTAATTTAACCTAAACGGTACAGATTTTGGATTTGCTGTCCCGGTGCGACCACGACGCGATGGCTGCAAAGCTTTCGGAATGATTAAATTAATCAAAATAAACGCTATAGTAAGATGCGTAGTCATTTAGGTTTACCCATGGGAATCGGGATTCTACAAAACAACCGAGTAATACCCAAAACTTTTTTATTGTAGCTCGGCATGTGACGACATTCCGCCTGATGTAATGCTAGAATGCGGTCCATGAATGGAAACAACTGCTATTACAGAGAAATCTCTTCGGGCAGCAGTCGCCTCCACTATGCCGGCTTGAGGAGATGAGCATGTACAACCGAGATTGATAGTGCACACTCCTCTAGTTATACTTTCAAACTATTCCCGAAACGCGACTAGGTCACTTCATAGGTGTTACATTCGAAAGTGGTGGTACTACCCCAGGACGGCAGACTGAAGATTTACCTATTTATATTTAATTTAAATAAAATCCTGTTTAATGAAGTAATAATAAGCGTTTAGGTTTTATTCAATCTTAGAGTAAATAATCAAAGAATTTAATATTATACAATACAATACATACATAATTATTGCAAGCTTCAAAGAGTAAAATATAAGAAGGATAATACAAATAATCTAGATTCATTATATATTTAGTATTTACATAATACTAGTGGTTAATAAACATAAAAAGCCAATTTAGTTTACATATACCAGCTTTACATGTCTACATTTTCATACAAAGTATTCCTTGGGAGTTTGAACATCGTTTTAAGTGTAAAATAGAAGTTTTGAACAGCGGCTCAGGCAGATGATAAAAGTTTGGTCCTTGGCGGCCATTAGATACTGTTTGTTGGAGACGTTGAAAAATCCCTGAATGCTCGGGTTAATTTATAGCACCTGACCCTTGGAAAGATTTACGTGATAAATTATTGACGATTCTTCTTTGTGATAGTGGTTTTTTTATTATAACAAGAATTAAAAAGTTTACAGGGGTGCAATAGCTCAAGATTAATTAATTTTAATTATTCATGTGCTGTAGATACTTTGCATGTTTTTTGAGACAGTTTTCAGTAAGCAAAAGGTTTGAATCATCAAACGATTGAAGATCAGAGGGGTTTGATGTTAGAAGTCTACAAATTTTAGGGGGGAGGAGAACGCGGTATCTGGACCTCTATATTGTGGCTAAAACAGTTTTATTATAATATAATTACTTAAATTTTAGTCCAATGTATAGCGAGAGGAGTGTGCACTGTCAATCTAGATGGTTCATGCTCGTCTCCTCAAGCCGGCATAGTGGAGGCGACTGCTGCTCGCACAGGTTTCTCTGTAGTAGCAGTTGTTTCCATTCATGGACCGCACTCTAGCTTTACATCAGGCGGAGTGTTGTCACATGCCAAGCTACAATAAAAAAAAAGTATATAGCATAATTTGTAGTAACTAACTACACAAAGTTACAAGACCTAGTTCTCGAATGCGAGTCCACCATCTATTAACCACTAAGTCACTCTATTCTATTTATTTTTTGTTTTTTAAATTAAATCTCAAAGGAAAGGGATGCAACGTCAAAATATTTATATTTTGTACTATGATTTTTAAAAGAAAATCATTCGCAGTGTTTTTCTTGTAATTTTGTTAAAAAAATGAGAAAAGAGCGAAGACACCCGTAATACAGACTATACTCTAGTACGGGGTCCTCAACTCATGTAATTTATGTTATGTTTTTGTACCTAATAAAGATTTATTTTATTTTATTTTTTATTCGCATCGATTTAAACGAAGGTCACCTCATGAGTGTTTTATTTGAAAGTAGTGCTGGTATCGGTACTGTTAAGTAATTGGTAAACGAAAAAATATAAAAGATCCTAACCGCACAAACAACCATACATACAATCCATGTAAGAAATAAAATAAATATATCTAAAAATAACCAGCGTAAAAAAAGCTAAAAAAATTTATAATTAATTAATTAATTTTCTTTTCCTTACAATTTATTTAATATCAATTGGTTGTCTGGAAGAAATTGCTTTTAGTGATAAGACCGCCAATTGCAGTAACTTATTTATGATTTTGTATTTCTTTAACTGTGTGTAATATATGCAATAAAGAATTTATTATTATTATTATTATTATTATAATTTTATTCAAATTGTTTTGTAGTTAAATCTAGCAAAAATACATAATTTAAGAATATTTTAATTCAGATTTAATAAGTAGGAACGTAACTTCCATCACCAATTCTCTTAGAAATTGATTTAATCATGTCCGGTGTCGCTTCCTTCAAGTCATAAGCCCATCCGATATATTCGAAACCTTTAATAAACTTAGTACAGAGGTTGAGTGCGTCGAATAGTTCCTCCGCCTTGTAGTCGAAAGGAAAAGCGTGATGGTAATTATGCCAACCTTCCCCAAATGTGACAGTCGCTACAAATCGATTTTCTGATGGCATTATATCTCTGAAATTGAATTTTATTACTAAAACTACTGATCAATATCTAAAATAAGTATAATATATTAAAAATACATATAAAATAAATACTTTATAAGTTTTTATCCTCTTTAGGTTAGGTTATAAGTTATTTAAATAAAAACAAAAATACTTGGAAAGAAATGAAACCATTAGCTGGGAAGTAATCGGGTATAACGAGAGGTGTCTCTTCTGTCATTTTGGACGGACCGGACGGTCTTATTAAGTCGGTACAGTGAAGGTGACTGGAAAGTGCAGACATTTTCATGGAGACTACAGAGTACAAATATTGGTAGTTCATGAGCGAACTGCATCAGAATTGTAGTCGCTCGCTAAAGCACCTTCTCACGCCGGCATAGTAACAGTGACTGAAGCCATTGTGTAACCTATACTGTGTTTACCATCATTCCAGTCGTGGTCACATGTCGTGTCATCATAAAAAAAATATATACTTACTTATTATAGGGTTTATACCCAAATGTATGTGCTAAACTATTAACAGTTAATTCTCCATGAAATACGCTGAGGTATCTAATAAAACATTGCCATGCTACACCACATTTCCAATCTTCACCCCAACACCAAACACTTATCATTGAGGGAAGAACGAAACAAAGTAACAATTTTAATTTGTTAAAATGTCTGTAAACAAAAATACAATTGTCACGTTAGTAATCATAAAACATAATTGTAATAGTTTATAGATTTAAGTAAATCAATGTTTTTAGCTTAGATTAATGATTGCTACAATTGTGCAATAAAGTGTTTTTATTTACCAATTTTAAATCTATGTTTTTGACAATTTCTAATAGGTGATTTTGACCGTGAATTTTGGATCTCGTCGTATTTTGACGCGTTTAGCTTTACCGTTGCTTTGTTGATAACTTTGTAAAAGGGTTATAAATGTAGTAGTGAAAAGTATTTCTATCACTTTTCATTCTACTACTTTTGATAGCCAATAGGAAATCGTTTCCTCAAAAGTGGTAGAAATTGATAAATGAATACCCCCCTCCCCGCTTATTTCGTTATTAAAGTTTAAGCGTTCCTGAAATTTTCTTGAAAATATACCAAAGGATGCCCATTCGCCTAAGAAAAATGGGCCCACAATTTTTTTCTTGAGTTTGTCGATGATTTTTAGTTAATTTTGTAGAAAAATAAATCTACTTCCTTATTACCAAACAGTTTTAATTTTTTCACCCGGATTAGATGTTTTCTGATGCAATATTTGAGGTTATTATTATTTTTAATGCTTTATTTAATCAATTATATCTGTTTTTGTGTAATTAAACATTATCTATTGATTGGTAAATGATGTGTCGATATTTTTAAAATGAATGAATAAAAAATAAGATATTATTTTAGAATATTGTTTTGTTACTAAACTATTAGGTATCATGGGGGCCCAAAAATGGGCATTTTTTTTTTAAATTTATTTTTAATATTTAAAAATAATTACTTTTTATGCCAATTCAAAATTGGATCAGCGTAAATATCACTCATGTCAATATCGTTCCCTCGTTTTATTACTTGATCATTCTTTTTCATTAATAACCAACCGATGTGGGAGAAAAATAGGCCACGATTAGCATTGTGCGGGTCAGCATCTGTGTCAGAATATTTGTGATGTACGCGATGATCACGTACCCAATCTTGTAGAGAATTCTGTAATATTAAAAATAATAGTTCACTGTTTACTGTCTATTAATATTTTATTTTCAAATTAAAAATGCCTGAGCTGGGGTAGGGATCGAACCTACGTCCTCCGCTAAGCCACACACTAGTCGACGTCTCACGTGATTACGTTGAAATTCCTCTATATTTTTGTCTAAGATTTACTGCTGCTTATTTTACTATAAATAAT
Organism: Tinea pellionella; assembly: GCA_948150575.1. Classification (NCBI taxonomy): domain Eukaryota; kingdom Metazoa; phylum Arthropoda; class Insecta; order Lepidoptera; family Tineidae; genus Tinea; species Tinea pellionella. The sequence goes on along the minus strand of OX411259.1, from coordinate 2,470,581 downwards.
ACTAGCAAGTTCTACTTTGTAATTGAGTTGAGTGATAATAATTGATGCAACTCGTATATTATTATAATTTTTCAATTTTCCTCTTGACTTTCTCTTACCTGTTTGTTTTTTTTCTGTTATTTTCATCATAATTTAATGGAAAATTAAAAATGATAACATAGTGCTTACCTGTCCAGCAGCTGTAAATAGCGTTAACATAAAAAGTTTACAAGGCAGTGTAACTTTATAAGCTCTATGTGTCCAAAGTCTATGAGCACCTCCTGTCACTCCAAAACCACTCGCAATGTACATTACGCTCGCTGAAATTTATATATTTTTATAGTAGGTCGACATATAGCCATATGACAATACTATTTATATATTTCTTACAATTTTTTATTTACAAAATACGTATATATGTCTCTATCAAAAAAACCGTCTATAATGACCTCTATTTCTATGTGGTAACAGTTGTTTCCGCTCATGGAAAGCACCCTAAGCGGTGGTCTACGTCTTACTATAAAAGAGTACGTACCAAAAACAACAGTTAAAAATTTCACAGGAAAAGCATAGTAATAACACCACCAAAATCCCACAATATGATATAAACCAATTAATATAATATTCGTCCATTTTAATTCATTTTTAAAACCCAAACTTTTTTCGAACTCTTTAAATTTTTCTCTTAACGTTGATAAATTCATTATAGGTTTTAAAACTGACATTTTTATTGCAAACTAAATTGGCTTTAGTCGCGGCGGATTGCTCGAAAGCAATTAAAAAATAACTTTAATCTATAATTTAATGTTAATGTAAAATAAAGTAGACTATCCACTGAAACAATTGTTTTTAAAGAAGATTCACAGACTTTTTGAAAAAAACTTTGTGTTTTTATGATTTTACTTATACACAACAGGGAGTAGACATAAAAACAATTATAATGCTACGTATTATAATAATAATACTTATAATTTCGGAAAAAAAACGAGAGGAGTGTGCACTGTCAATCTAGATGGTGCACACTCGTATCCTCAGGCCGGCAAAGCCCGTTACTGCTGCCTGTAGATATTTCTCTATAATAGCAGTTCCGCACTCTAGCTTTACATCAGGCGGAGTGTTGTCATATGTCGAGCTACCATAAAAAAAAACAAAAAAAAACAGCTGCAGCATAAGTATGTTGTATTTTGTTTCTTTCTAGGCTTTTAGGGATTGGGAGCGTTAAATGCATAATTTTTTTTTTTTTTTTTTTTTTGTTTTTTTTTTTTATGTTTTTTGGTTTTATGGTTTTATGCATACGAAATACGGTAAAAGAATCTGTTTTGTTAATATCGCAGGATCGAAGGGACAAAAAGAATATTTTTTTATGTGTGTAGAGAGCATAATAAATATTATAACAGACGCAAATTGAAGGAAAACGCTTCGCTTCTTGGATAGTCGACTTAATTGAAATTTTAGTTCAATAATTATTCTTCAACCTTTATTTACATTGACTAAATTTTATAATTGCTTTTTTAATTAAATTAATGCTAAAGATTTTCGTCACTAATTAATAAATCTTAATTTACATATTCGCGAATTCATAAAGAATTAACATATTTCAATTAAACGTACCTACGTCTTTACTTAGAAATTTGCTTAGAAACAGTGACTAATTTTAATTTATTTAATTGATTAATTTAGTTTAGCATTTCTGTTCCATCCCTAGGAATGAAATAGCTGAGCATCGCAGTTTTTTTCCACGTTATTAAAAATAATTTATCAAGTCGTTTCGGACGTTCTGAAACAAACGAATAAAGAAAAACACATACCTTAATTTTATTTATATCGACCGTGGTCTAGCAGTAGGACTTGTGTTCAAACCTCTTCGAATTCTAATCGGTACCAATGTATATATTACTTACTATATATAATGCATATTTGTTTGGAGAAATTTCTCTGGTAGCTGTTGTTTCTGTTTATGGACGGGCAGTCTAGCTTAACATCAGGCAAAGTGTTGCCTTATTCCGAGCTATAATAAAAAATAAAAAATATGTTATAATAATATTGTGATTCATAATATTTAAATAATATAAAATATAACAAAAATAATTATACAAATACACTTAGAAATATTAAGTTATTGTTAACAGAAGAAATATAAACGAAATAAAAAGAACCATTACATTATTAGCCTTGTTTACGTTTTGTAAAAAAAAAAACCGTTAAAATAACCAAAGAAAGAAGCTTAACGTAAACAGAATAATATATTCTTCTATTACAAACAGCGAACAGTATAACATTTTTAGCGGCAAAGTAATACTTTCTAATGGAACCATTATCGAAAAGTGGTTCATCTCCAGTGCTACATTTACGTCAATTCTTACGTTATGATTTTAAAAGCATTTATTATTAACAAGATAAAATGTTAAACGATTCATTTATAGGGAATGTAAATGGCAAAAATTCTTTTATGTTTCACAAATTTCTGATATTAGATTTATTTGCTTCTAATAATTTATTCTAATGATTGGCATCATAAAATTGGATTGACTTTTTTTTCCAGTTTGAGACAGATCGATTTGCCGGCTCTAATTTCGATTTTTTTTATTTATTTTTTATTTTTATTTTAGCACGTCATATGACCGCACTCCGCCTGGTGTTAAGCCAGAGTGCGATCCATGAGCGGAGGCGACTGCTGTCAGAGAAGGGGATCTGCCAACAGCAGTCGTGCCCGCTATGCCGGCTTAATGAGATGCCTTTTTTTATCAAATCGGTACACATTCATCTTTTCAAGTCAGCATAGCCGAGGCGACCGCTGTCTACAAATATTTCTTTGTAATGTCTAGTAGTTGTTACGCACTCGCATTATAGCTTAAATACTGATGATCTGATTTTGGTGCATATATTTTGGGATCTCTTTTATTAAACTTTCTCTAGAACTTTTCTCTCGCAGCTTAACCTTGGAAACAGCAGAGAGACGTGAAAAGGGTGAGGACAAAATTAAATATGATATAAAATACCTTTAAAAAAAAAGAATAATAATTATAATGCACAGATATAAATAAATACGTTACACTGATGTTTTTCGCAATGTTTTTAAACTATGTAAAGTTTATGTAGGTAGGTACCCTTATATTTCAAAGTTAAAGGGCGCGTAGGCGCTTTGTATAATCAACATTGTGTAAACATGTTATTTTTGTCAAAGAGAGATTTTTATAAAGGAATTTTGCATTGATTTTTATACCTTGCATTGTTTATTTTATTTATACGAAAAACCAACACAAACATTTCAAAGCTGTTGCGAATTTTATGTATACCACGAGTATTATTGTATTTAATTTTTTTAAATATTTATTTAATAGCAATTTAATACAAAAATTAAAGTTTTTTTTTTAATATGTGGATGTGAAGGAAGCGAGGGTGTTGTGTCAGGATCGTGGTGAGTGGCGTTACGTTGTCTCTGCCTATCCCCGCTGGAAAAAGGCGTGACAATTGTATTGTATTGTATTGCAAACAATACAATAAATTTATTAATACTTGGAAAACCGCTGTCTTGGTAGAGTCTTTTAATTTACCCATGAAGCCTAGTAACAATTCTAAGTCTTAACTAATATAATATGTATAAATAAGAGTAAAATTAATAACGATCTTCAAAGATGAAAGATAGAGCTTTGGGCTTATCACTTTGAAACTGAAAACTTACGAACCATTTAAGCTCTGACCAAAGATATAGTATCTTCAGTAAACTAACTATTCGAGTGGAAAGCCTATGTCTTTGTACAGCTCAAATAGAAATTAATCATTATTATATCTACTACTACTTCTTTTCTATTAAATTATTATAAAAATAAAAAAAATCTGAAGTGGGAATTGAATTCTCGTCTTCAGATTTAAGCTACACAACGTTCACGTGACGAAATTCATCCGTTCTATTCTGTTTTCAACTGCCAGGGTTGATGCCACTAATTCTGGTTTACATCTTTTAATATTGACAAAAGAAAATGGTATAAAAAGTATCAAAATAATAATATATATTTTTATATAGAATTTTCGAAATAATAATAAAATTTATAAGTTTTTTTTTATTTTGGTAAATGAATGTGAATAACTAAAGATGTCGAATAAAAAAAAAGATTTAAAATAAATAAAGAAAACAGGATAAAATATTATGTTTATATTCGGTTACAAAAATAAATCGATTGGCCTCTTAAATGTAAGCTTTTATTTATTTTCGATAACACGAAAGGACAAATCACAAAACATTGGTAACAAACTGGCTGAAACTAATAAAAAATATTTGGGTCAAAGAGTTTGGGGATAAAGTTACACTAACCAATATCTAACTAACACTATAAATATGACAGAATGTTTCATTGTCAGTTTTATTCTTAAAATATTTGTAATAATTTCTGTTGATTTTTTAAAAATAGTAGCTCAAAAAGTATCTAGAGTGCGGTTCATGAACGGAAATAACTGCTATCACAGCGAAATTCCTACAGACAGTGCACACTCCACTCATTCCCAAAACGTTCACGGATGTTGTTACACTTGAGGTACCACCCCAGAACGGGAGACTGGGTTAATAAAAGCGAAATGTTAAATTATAGTTAAATACTTATTTAAATTGATTTTTTTAAAAGAAACATATTAATAATAGAATTGTATTCTGGTCTAAATGTCCAGCAGAGATCTATGATTTAATCCCTCTTGCGAGCTTCCGCCCCACATTGCTCGAGGTCGGATGCACAGCCCGCAACAGATGTTTCCAAAGCGGAGGACGTATATTCGATTTCCATCTCAAGCTATTTTCCATTTATGTAGCATTAAAAATTAATACAATTACACACATGAACAATATTTTACAGTTTAAAAAAATAGATTTAATACATTTATTCGTTTCGCTTCAATTCGGAAACACAATTGCGATGCAATAACAGAAATCGAAATACAAAATGCCAATCACTACACTTCATTTTACCGATTTTACTTTGAACGCGTTTTAAAAATAACTTTTTTACTACCACTAACAAACACGTGCATTGTACGAAAAAGTATTGTGACATTTTAACAACGATCATGGGTGATTTAGTAGAAAGATTGTTACTGTTTCACTATTCATTTTTAAGGTTCCAGTTCCATCTCATCATCCACGTGTAGCCTTAGTGTCGGATTTAAGCATAGGCAACATTGGTAGTTCCCTATGGGCCGCCATCACAAGGGGGCCGCGCCGCCACCATACCACAAAAATAAAAATTAAATTAAATTGATAAAGGCTCAGTAGAAACAAAAAATACTGAGTTTTGTTTTAAATTTTGTGTTAGCCGACTTATTTAGTTGCTCTCTTCTTTACATTGACCTTAATAGAAACTTTCAACAGTTAACCACAAACGATTTGAGGGCCTCCACAACGTGCTCTGCCTATGGGCCGCCGAAGTCTAAATCCGGCGCTGTGTAGCCTTTTTTTAATTATAGGTTGGCATATGACAAGATTCCCCCAGATGTTAAGCTAGAGTGTGGTCCATGAGCGGAAACATTAGTGCCAGAGAGAAAGGCCACACTCCTCTCGTAATACCAAGGCTTCGCGGCACGGATGATACCGGTCAGAATTTTGCGAAGTTGATTGATCGTGACGCGTGAGTTCACACGTATTAAAGCTAAAACGCGGCTTCTGTGATTTAATAATAATAACAATAACCAGGTACACACAAAGTACATGTTATAACGAAGTTACATTGGTACCGGCCAAAATTATTATGACTGTCAACCCTAATCTCGAATTTGGCGTAAAAATTTATAATAAAAGTACTAAAGTAACATACATGGTGAAAGTTTCGAATGAAAATGGGGTGTTTTCCTTCTTAAGTTACGATTCTTGAATCAAAAGTTTTCAACGTACTCTAATCGTCTATAAACGCTTTAATCTCAAAAAGTCGTAGCAAGACTTTGTCCCGTGTCGAAGTAGGCTGAAAATCCAAACAACTTTTATTGCTAAAGCGCTTTATCGCACACTTACAAGTTTCTACGCTTTTTCAAACTTGAAACTGATAACGTGCTGCAAACAGTAACAAAGATTAAGGACCGCTTAACAACCACAGGGAGCATTACGTTTGCTTAAAACTCCGCTTTAAGCGCTTACTTACTAAAGGGCTTACGTTTGATAACGTTCATGTTGTGTTCACGTTTATGAAGCGAGTTCATTCAAAACAGATAATAATAATAAATATAGTTTCATAATTCAAATAAGTGATGTAATAACTCCTAAATCTAAATCATAAATGATAAGTTATTGATAAAACACATAATTATTGTATTAATTAAACTACAGTTTTAATTCGTTATTAAATAATGTTGTATAATATTTTCAAAACATTATTCGTCATTAGGTTTTGGAACCGCGTTATAATTGGTTTAGCTCATGTCTTTGTTTTAAGTATAAATTAAACGTGATAAATCCAGATTATCCGTGGCAGCGTAAAATGCATTGAACTAAGATTTATTATCAAAATTAATCATAAAAGCGGGCCTCTGTTTATTGTTTGTTTATGCAGAATTTCCAGTAAAATTTAATTACTTTCATTTCAATTCCTTTGTGAATGTTATATGAATGAAGAAAGCTTTCTCGTTATTGCCTCAAAATAATTAATTTATTAATTTTGATTTTTACTATTGTTGTCCGTCGGAGTTTTTAGAGGTTTTTTTTATTGTAGCTCAGCCTGTGATGAGACACCGCTTGATGTTAGAGTATTGTCGATGAGCGGAACCGTTACTGCCATATTAGTAGTAGTAGTCGCCTCCGCTATGCCGGCATAAAGAGACGAATGTGCAGTATATATTGGCAGGATCTACTCCTCCTTTTATACCTGGCTACTTACTGATCCTGAAACGCGAGTCTAGGACGGCAGACTGGGCTAATAACCATCATTAGTCTGCCTACTATTCTTTAATAGTGCCTATACGTACTGAGCGACCAATGTACATATAACATTGGTCATGGAGAGGTTTGAACACGGGTCTCATCGATTTTGAGTCCCCGCGTCTTACCTAATTACCATGGCCCCTATATTTATAATTAAATGAGTTTTTTTGCTGTTTTTTTTTCACAACAATATTAGTTTCATACTGAAATGGATTACTGATAAACAACCATCAAAGAGCCTCATCTCATATTTCATCTGTATTAAATACATTTCCCGCTGATACTGTTACGTGATTGATTTCTCGCTATTTCGGCTTCATAGATTTAAAATTAATTTGTTTTGAACAATTTGTTGAATAACAATCCGAAGGGTTTGCTATGACAATATTGTGTTTTTTTTGTTTTTGTTTTGAGAACTTATTTTGAAGTGTGAACAAGCCGGTATAGCGATAGTTACCGCATGCAAAAAATTCACTGTTATAGCAGTGACCGCACTCTAAATGCCGAGCTACAATAAAAATATAAGAATTTACAGGGCGATAATGGTTATTTAACATTCTGTTCTCCTAGGGTAGTAAAAATAGTGGTACTAGTGGTGTGAGGTGATATAACGAGAGGAGTGTTCACTGTCAACCTGGATGGAACTAATGTGTATAGTTTCAAAGTGGAGGCGATGGCTGCCTGCTTTATTCTGAAGTTTCCTAATATCGTAATGAACGGACCAGTGACGCTAATAATAAATAATATGTAAAGCAATATTAGCCAAAAATATTATCTCTAACATTTGTAAAACGTTTGTGGAAAAACTGACAAAAATAATCTTTAATAAATACAATAGTAAAAACAAAATAGCTTAGAAAAAGATCATGGTATGTTGCAGAATTATAATTGTCACAGAATGGAATTCATGTCAGGTTTTGTTTGCAAATTGATATTTTAAAAATTCCCCATGTCAAAATATTGTTTCAGTTTTTGGAAATTATTTTTATTAAAACATATTTTGTCACGTTTTATCGTATTATTTGTTATACTATTCCCTTTATTTAAATTTCTCGATAAATAAAATTAAAAAATCCATAACATCACTTTGTTTACTAACCTGAAATTACAGAGGTATGTTACGGAAAATATCATACAGTCGATTTCAAATAATCTATTCTTGATGACCGAATATTTATTAGAGATTTCTATTTTGGTTTTAGTCTGTGTCAAATCGCTTGATGTTGAGGGTAGTAGCTTTCGCTATACTGGCTTGAGGAACCGAAAGTTTACCTTACACGATTACTTAATGGAAATGAAGTTTTGTCGCTCGATGCATGTGATACAAGCACTAGAAGCAGTACACGCATTTAAAAAAGAGGTGGTTTTGACGTACTATTCTTTATGTATAAATTGCTGTAATGTTAGCCCATTGTTTTTTTGGGAACTTTTCAAGGTAATAAATAATAATAAATCCTTTATAGAAGATAAGTTTAACATAGATACAAAAACATAGAAAATAAGCATAAATAAATTTAGCGCGATTGGCGATTTTATCACTAAAACAATTTCTTTTAGTAAGCGGCCGTGGTCTAGCGGTAAGACGCGTGAACTCACGATCGATGAGTCCCGTGTTCGAACCTCGCTAAATTCTGGCCGGTACCAATGTAACTTTGTTATATGCACTTTGGTCGTTCAGTGCCTATAGGCAATATAAAAGAGTGGTAGGCAGACTGATGATGGTTATTCGCCCAGTCTACCGTCCTGGGGCGGTACTACCACTTTCGAATGTAACACCCGTGAAGTGACCTTGTTGCGTATCGGGAATAGTTTGAAAGTAGCCAGGTATAACGAGAGGAGTGTGCACTGTCAATCTGGATGGTACATGCTCGTCTCTTCAAGCCGGCATAGTGGAGGCGAATGCTGCCTGTAGAGATTTCTCTGTAGTAGCAGCTGTTTCCATTCATGGACCGCACTCTAGCTTTACATCAAGCGGAGTGTTGTCACATGCCGAGCTACAATAAAAAAATAAATAAATAACGTTGGTATAATAATAAATATATTTCTATCGATTTTGTATTCCAGAATAGACCTCTATCAACGTGTTCGGTTTCCATGCCCGGGGGACGATGAACAACTATGATAGAAATGTCGAAACTTTTACTCACGGTGACAATCCCGTTGCGGTTCAAACTTCTCACTAAATAGATTTGGACGTCACAAGTTTTCTGAGGGATCATTTCGGTAAACTGTCTTGTTTTGGCTTTATAAACTTTTTCGTCATATTTAAGCGGTTATTTGATCTGTTTAATAATATATAAATTATCCTTTTATATAATACTTATAACGCGTATATTTCTATGTACATAGTCAGTGACGGTCACTTTAAAAATTCAGCAATAACACCAGAAAGCAAAATGGAAAACTTGTATTAACAAAAATGTAAAATATAAAGATTTTCCTTAAATAAATCCGATTCATGTTCTAATTTAAGCTATATAAGAATCGGCTAAAAATAAGCTAAATTAAAAACAGTAATACAGAAAAACAAACAAATTGTTAAGTTTTAATGGAAAAAATATGATTATCTTTGGAACCTAAACGAGGATGTCGTAACAAATTTCGTGGGCGTAATTAGATTGTTTAAAGTTGAGTATTAAGTTTCAAAGTCAGAGAGAACAATAAATGAAGATTGTCCCCAGTAATTAGTGGTCTCACTACACAGTTTATGGAAATACATTTTAGATCTTCTGAGACTTATTTGAAAATGTAATTACTGACTTCAAGCTGTATTAATATTTCGTTAGCACCTTGTTTACGAAACAGTTTTAAAAGTTTCTTTTGTGTTTGCGTTCCTTACTCTTCCTTGAACTGTCGTAAAATGTAAACTGGTACCATTTCTCGTTGAAAACATCTTGTATTTTCATAATGAAACGCTTATAATACTCTGTTGGTCCTTTCGTAGGTCATTTACTTAAATGAACGACTCATAAGTTTTGATGAATGTTCAGAGTGACACTTCTTTATTGCTTATTAGAATTTTTAGTACTTTTTTAAAGTTATATATCCATAGAGTGGACATAGACTTTCTTAATGAAGTGGGAGTAATTTGTAAGTATTTTTTCTATGAATTTGTACGCATCTATGAGTATAACTGTATGCTCTAATAGATAATGATCCATCAAACAAAAGCAAATTGCATTATAATACATGTATTCTTAACACTAAAATAACACTTTTCTTAGGATAAAGTGATTATAAGTTTTAAAAAAAGCTTATCTATAACTTATTTATTTCTAAATAAGTTTATTGTCAAACAGGTGGTAGAATTTCATATAAGTAGAATATATATAAATAAACTAGGGATCAGTGAACAAGCAAGCAGGTCCATTGCCTGTACATCTCATTGCATTTTTTTTTAGGTCATTTCTACACATAGAACTTGTAAAATAATTTCTTTTAAGGCTTTTGCTCAGAAATTTGTGAATTTTATTCCCAATAATTTATTTTTATGTATATTATTTAATTGTTAGTAACTGTAGACCCGCGATCTCTTATAATTGCCAGTAATGAATTTTAAAGTTGTAGAAAATTGCATTACAAGCAATATTTTTAAATTTTTAAGAAATGGGTTACAACATCATGTCTGATTCGTGCTCTAGATTTTTACTGGTCATTATGTGAGGTCTATAGTAATAAGAGTTTTCTTGCAAGTTATATCTCATGTTATAAAATAAGAGGAAATGCATCGAGACACAAAAAATCCGGGTTACTTATAAAAACTGCGATTCTCTCAAAGTTAGAGATAAATTACTTATTTAAGAAATATATAAGTAGATTAGTATTGTGTATAATTAACTTTTTAACATCATAAGTAAAAGATTTATAAAACTGCCATAGATTTTTAAGTGACCTGGAATTTTTACATTTCACTGTATTTTAAAACCTATTTGCAAATTTCACTTACATTTGCCGACAGCTGACCTATCTTAAGTGATGGTCACGTGGTTAATTAGGTTAGCAACAGTCAAATTGTCAGTCGGAGTCCGAAGGCCTGTGGCTTCAGTTAACTGGTTTTACGTACAACCTCGAGATGAAAGCAACATTTAACCTAATTCCATTGAAGTTGCTACCTATCTATCTATAGCTATGAATTAATTTTAAGATCCTATAAGCAAGCACTTGTTTAGTATAGATAGGCATTACAAACAATACATTTTTATTAACATTTTTTTTATTGTAGCTCTGCATATGAAAATACTCCGCCCTATGTTAAGCTAGAGTGTGGTCCATGAACGGAAGCAACTGCTACTACAGAAAAAATCTGCAGGCAGCGGCTGCCTCCGGCTATGCCGGCTTGTGAAGACGAATTTGCATTATCCAGGTTGACAGTGCACACTCTTCTCGTTATACGTAGCTAATTCCAAACTGATTCCGAAATGCTACTAAACCTCTTGAAAGTCGCAGTTCCCAATTGGGAAGATAAATCTGGTGACAGTTGTCTTTTTTACATAATTTTTGGATAATATAGTTTAATTTAGTCGTTACGTGTTTCTGGAAAACTTTTATAATTGCTTTGTTCTTTTTTATTAATTTTAAAAAATTGTAATCGTAACGTTTTGGACGTAACTAAACTATTGCCAGGAAACGTAAAATCTAAATCCTTCTCAAATTATTGGACCAAACTTTAAATTTTAAAAGATTTATTTTAATTAAAACATGATGTTTATAGTATACTATTTTGTTTATTACACTGCAGCGGTTATTTGTATTAAATACTGTTATCGTAAGGAAACACGAAGAAAAGATATTGGCTGTTAGGTAACAACCATAGACAATTAAAATATCTATAAAATTGTTAGGCTATACACCACCTCTTTTTTTACGCCAATGTGTGGTCCGTCCGTCCGAAAAAGGTCGATCGTGTGTAGTTAGTTTTTCAAGTATCTTCGCGATTTTAAAGTTCTTCTTAGAGACGGGAATCAAAAAATACATCTAATTGAAGTGATATCTCGAAATGGTTTTCGATTTAACCTGGGCCAGTTTTTGAAGACCTTGGCCCATTCTCTCAATAAAAAAAATATAAGAATTATTAATTAAAGATAATTTCTAAATATACAAGAAGTTAGGTGCGAATGAATAAGAAAAAAATTCATAAAAACATTGGCACGTTGCCAGTACAGTGTCATTTCCCCAAAACTCTACCTCCTGTTTTCAACTTACTAAAATTAAACTTATTTTACTTGTAAGCTATCTAACAAACTTTGTGTCTGTCTGTTTTAAACTTTAAATATTTTAATCTGCTAAAATTCATGTTTAGTTACCTTATGTAGGTAGTTTACAGCTTGACTTTACACTCCTAAAAATTCAACATTCGCTCGCTATAGCCTATTAAAGTCTAGAGGAGTGGACGCTCTTAGCCCGGACGGTGCACATTAATTGTTTCTTTAAGTCGGCATAGTGGAGGCGACTGCTCTTTTTTCTCTTTAGTAAAATAAGAGTAAAAAAGTAATAAAGTAAAAAAATAAAATCTAGTTTTTAGTAGTTTTTCCGCTCACTTTAGCTCACATCATAATCACATGCCGAGCTACTATAAAAAACTACTTTCGTGACTCGAGTTATTTCTATAGGCTACTAACTTAGTAGGTAAATAATTATATTGTAAACAAATAGTATTATTTGTATGATTCTTGATTTCAATTTCTCAACTGTAAGATGTTATTCTTGATTGAACGGAAATTACGAACCAAATTCAATCACAATAAATAATTTACAGTCGAATTAACAATACCGTTTAATAAACTGTCCCTTAAGATGTATTGCTAAATACATTTCTAATTTCCTTAAATATATGAAGAATTGTGAAGGTTTAATAATAAGAAATTCGCTTTAATCAATTTTCCCAATAAAAGTATACCTAGTGGAAAGATGTAGGATGTGAAGGTGGTAAGTCATATGGAAAAATGGACGAGATTAACGAAACGGGTTCAACATGAGATAATGAAAGGGCTAGGAAGATCTCTCTTGATCAGATTAAAAAATGGCTTCAGTATGATTTTAATTCATAAAATGGAACAAAAGAAAGTTGAGTGTAGAGAAAGAAGCCGTTTGAGCTTCTTTATTATTGCTTATACTCGTGGAACAAAAGACAAGAATTGTTGAAATAAATAAAAAGGGAAAAGGGGATTCTTTTTTAATTTACGAAATAATAAAAAAAGGCCGTACAAAACTAGTGTCGTACCAATCAAGTTTATAGTACTCGTAGTAATCAATTAGCAGTAGTAATCACATTATATTTAACAACAAAGTAACATAAACTTTATACAGCACATAAGCTGCGAAGTATTGATAAATGTAGTGTACATTTAGTTGGTCAATAAGGTGAAATCGGCGGTCGTCCCAAAGGTACGGTTCGTTTGTATCGCTTTCTCCCTTAAGTATGCTCGTATTAGGCTTTTTGGCCCACAAAATTCCTATCTATTGGTACCTAAATTACACTATATTTTACTACAAAGTACTACTACTAAATTTATGTCGTACAATAAAGGAAACAGATTTATCGCGCGAAACTGAATGCCAATGTTGCCTTAGAAAGAACTTTCTCAGTTAGATTGGTCAACTGCTCATGTAGTCGATGCGAAAGTGGTTTCTGCTAATCCCGTCCCGTCACTTAAAATAGCAAGGCCTAGTCTAGTCAGAAATTGTTTCGGCTTCTAACTTCACTAATCTACATCTTTACGTTTAATAGGAATTTATAAAACTTTGCTACGGTGCTTGGATTCAATATAATGAGTTTTCGATTTTAAAATACGTGTTCATTTCGTTTGATTGTAGTGTTAATATGTACAAAAATATTAAGTGAAATGGTACGATTAAAACTCTTAATGATAATTTTACCGGGCCGCGTGTTGGTCAGGCGTGTTTTAAATGCTAGATTATTTTTATTAAATTATCTAATAAAGATTGGATAGAAAAAAATCACGCACACAACAATCTGAGAAGGGATTTTAATAATAAAACAAATATTAATATGTACCTATTTGAATTGGTACTGAATTTAATATTAATAAAGCTATCATAGTTTACCTTTGGTTGGTCAAGTGTGCTATTTGAAGGGAAATAGATGGTCTCTGAGTAACAATTGAAGCGGTCTGTATTGCGGCCAGACTCGAGGGAGAACGTTGCGGCAGACACAAAGTACAAATGGAGTGACTCGTTGAAATATTGGTGCTTCAGTTTTGTTTCATATTATAGTATATTACAACCTTTGTTTTAGTTTTCATTTAAAATTTTGTTTAATTTTTTTAAAATTAAATAGTGTTTGAAGTAACGAAGTTCGGGATATGACCGCAGTCTGTCTGATGCACTAAGGTATATTTTAATGTAGGTATTACTGACTTAATTATGACATACTTATTCTAATTTTGATAAAAGAATTGAATAACATTTAAAAAAATGTTATTTACCGTAATTTCGCCATTTAGACTCGCTGATGCGATGATGAGTGCAAAGCTTTCGAAACGATCGGATTAAAGTAATCAAAATAAACGTGATAATAAGCCACATAATTTTCTATTTACTTAAAGGATTCTAGTGAATATTTTTTTTTTTTATCCACGTATGCAATTAAAGAATCAAACAAAACACAATAATTTATTAGACTTAAAGTTATTATTGTTTAATTAAATTAAAATTAAAGAGCCAAAATTCTGTTATAATAAGGTATATAAATAAATTTAAATATTGTTTATGATGTTCATTTTAAATAAAACTTATTCGCATAATCATAACATGGACTTGTTGATAATGCAAACTCTAAATAAATAACATAAACATGATAATGCAATATAAATAAAAGCTTAATTTGTTAACTAAACTAACTTTTAGCTAAAATTAATTTTCATCGTTTTCAATTGAAACGGGTATTTGCCTTTGCCTAAGCAAATAGAAAATGTGCTCAAATTATATATATGGATGTAACAGACGTATACGCAATTTATTGAACAACCAAATTGGTTTCGTATTTGCAAACGAGATTATCGAAAATTACTATTTCTGGCTGTTCTATTTCAGTAATATTCAGTAATGACTAAAATTTGACAAACCACTTAATTACAATCAATTAAAACAAATGACTACAGCAATTTGAAGTGTATTATTATATACCTATATTGCAGCGATTTAACCCTTAAATGCATATTGTTGCCAGAAGTATACATAGTACCTAAAGAAGAATGCCCATTCGCCTAAGAGAAAAGGGCCCACAATTTTTTTACCTCGTGTTTCATGATAATTTTTAGTTAATTTTGTAGGAAAATTAAACTACATTTTTATCACAATCAGTTTGTTTTTTTCTCCTTGTGTTGTTGTGTGTTTCATGATTCTGTATAAATAAATATAGTTAAGTTGAACAAACCTATGTTAACTATATGCAAATGACATTAAGGGAAATTAATGGCTACTGTGTATAGACAGGTCTCGTGTGTGGGATTGCGAAAGCACTTCCCATGGGCGTGATTGTGTGATACAAATGGTTGAGCATCATGGGAGTAATGGCTGATTTCTATTTACTATAGGTTGTTTAGACGTTATTATATGTACTTATGTATACAGGTGGATTTTTGTACATCATAATGAAGCGGTACAAGTTTGCACTTGATGTGAAGCTAAAGTGCGGTCCATGAACGGAAACAATTGTATATATAAAAAAATCTTTACAGGCAGCAGTCGCCTCCACTATGCCGGCTCGAGGAGATAAGTATGCAGATGCACCATCTAGATTAACAGTGCAAACTCCTCTCATTATACAAGTATTGTTTAATTCTTTTTCTTTGCATTAATTTCTTGAAATTAATTCGTCCAATATCATTACAATGAAATATTGTTAGAAAATCAAGACACGCAATAGCGTTTTTTTTCTATTCAATTGTCATTATAATAAAGATACAGCATTTTAATATCCCAAAAATTATTAAAAAATAACCTAAAAAACATATTACTACTTATTACATAGAACATTTAAAGAGTGATAGACAGACTGATGATGGTTAATAGTTCAGTCTGCCGTCGTGGTAGTACCACCACTTTCAAATGTAACATCCGTGAAGTGACCTTGTCGCGTTTCGGGAATAGTTTGAAAGTAGCCAGGTTTAACGAGAGGAGTGTGCACTGTCAATTTGGATGGTACATGCTCATCTCTTCAAGCCGGCATAGTGGAGGCGACTGCCGCCTGTAGAGATTTCTCTGTATGGACCACATTCTAGCTTTACATCAGGCGGAATGTTGTCACATGCCGAGCTACAATTTTAAAAAATCCGGTTTTAAAATTACTTATCCTAGGTATATTAGAATTTTCCAGAACAAGTGATGTCAGAATAAAGGATTCAATTTCCATTTGCACTTAAACTTATCGTTTTAGACGATTAAAGCTTTAAAGCATGCCTTTTTAGTGTGAGAGAGTAAAGTTTGAGATGCATTGCTAGGTACAGGTTTTTTTACAAATTTTTTGGATAATATAGTTTAATTTAGTCGACACGTGTTTCTGGAAAACTTTTATAATTGCTTTGTTCTTTTGTTATTACTTTTTAAAAATTGCGATTGTAATATAGTAATCGTAACGTTTCGGACGGAACTAAACCATTGCTGGTAAACATAGTTTTTTTCAGACGGGAATCAAAAAATACATCTCGAAATGATTTTAGATTTACCTTAGGCGAAGAATTTTTCTTAAAATATTATAAATCTATGCCTTTTTATTTATCTAAACATTAAATATTGTTTTAACTTGACAGATCCCCTATACAAACTTTCACCCCTACTTCACATTAGACAAGAGGATTCCTTGACGTGTAAAAGTAAGTGTGCGTAAAAAGTAAAAAAAGTAATGTTACCTGTTTGAAGACAGACTTATTTTCACATACCTTCGTGTCATCATGCCGGCATAACAAAGATGACTGCTGTCTGTAGAAATTTATCCGTAGTAGCAGTTGTTTCTGTTTATGGACTGCAACCCACGAGATATTATACAATATAAAAAAAAAAATGAATAATAATAAATCCATAAATAAAAACCAATGTGACCGTAGCCTAAAGTAAATTGGAAGTGCTTTCCTTTAACGTTAGAGCGGAATGTGACGGTTTCTCCAGCACACTTTGTTAAAGAGTTTGAAAGAGACTAAAAGTTACTCAAACTATTATAGTTATAGCCCATTCTTACTCAACTGTAACTCAGGACATAGGTGCAGGTGCTTTAAACTATATTACAGACAGTAATAAATGGAAGTTGCAGTGCATTTTCTTTACAGTTGAAATGTTTTGTTACTCGTGAGCATAGAGATATATACTAGAGGAGCAAACCTCATACATCGGACATGAAGAAAGCGTGAGCCGCTTCAAACGATTTGACAATGTTGTCGACAGTCAAATACTAACTGACAGAAAACCTAAAAGTGACTGCGATCATATTTTCTCTCCCATCACATTGGGAAGGTTTTTTTTTTAAATTGTTTTTGTCACGAAAGCGAATGTTCTTATATTCTTGTGAGTAAATTAAATAAAGATCTTTAAACCAAAATAATAATAATCACTTAAAACATACTCATTTGTTGAAAAGAACCCTGAAAAATGTGTATAGAAAAGGAATAACTGAACCTTCTTTTATCTTTTATCCTGAAAACGTCTCGCAGCGGGAATATTTGGACCGTTCCATTACAGGGAACGTTCAAGATGTAAGTAGCTAAGCCTAATTGAGAAGTTCATGCGCGGGTTGCTTTTATGCGTCGAATATTAGTCCCCTTTATAGAGCCTTTGGGTAGGACTGCTGTAATGTTTTTGTGTGGAACTAGGACATGAGCTGTATTCTTGTGTGGGATTCTTTTATATCAGTCCCATACATGGCGTGTGACCACTGCTCGCCCGATATCTGAAGCCATGAGCAAAGAAATTTGTTACCACAGCCATAAGAGGGAAACATCCACTTCCTTTAATGACTTAATCTGTTTCAATAGTAGTAGGCAGAGCTAATGAAGGAACCTAGTCGCGTATCGGGATCGGCTTAGAAATAGTCATCGGTATAGCGGAGGCACAGCTCATTTACAGCACTCCACCTTTAATTAGGCTTTAAACGCTGATTTGAAACTGACTGGGCACACCGATCTCGTTATAATTCGGTTGTTACCAAGTTCATTCCAAAACGTAGCTAGATCACTTTCAGATTCTGTAATTTTGTTAATATCCATATTATAAAAAAAGTTTACTTTATACTTCATTCATTATTTTTTTTTATGTAATTAACATTACATTAATATTAATTAAATGTATATAATTTTAATTATTTTAGACGTTGAGATAAAAAACAATGGCACAATTATTGTGGAAATGAGAAACGAAACAAAATCGGTTCAATTACCAAAATACAGGATCTGAAGTGAAAATACAGTTTCACACAATAATGTTACCTATGTGTATAATTGCATAAGGGTCAATTATTGTCTCTTTAATTAGAGTTATATTATTTTATTAAGGTCAAATTGAGTACATCGAATACATTCTTTCTTTAGTAAAGATTTTAGTCTAGCTCTTGCGTTTTTATTATCACACACACATACACTCATTTACACATTTGCTAGCTACGAGAAAAATTACAGCAGCAATATTTACCTTCAAATTAATAAAAAAAAAACCACTTTTTTTGCCTTTACCTACTAAGTTAGCGTTTATAGTGCCAGTGCGAGTGCTAAGAGTGATGATTAGCTAATTATTTTATAAATAATAATAATAATAATATTTTTTACTGTAGCTCGGCATGTTATGACAACCATGGAGGTTGATGAGACGAACTCTGCTATGCCGACTTGAGGAGACGAACACTACGAGTATGTCTGATTCCTACATCCGAGCCTCCGACTAGATTTATATAATTTAGTAAATTAGCATATAAAACAAATGATTTGTTATTGTAATTACGACCTCCAATGTCGTATGGAAATTTTAGTTTACATTTTATTTGGACTGTGACCGGCTCGAATACAGAATTTCAAATTTAATATTAGTTTCGTGTTTCAAAGTACGTTTCCTCTCAACTTCACAATAATTTGTCATTGGAAATTCAGAGAGATTCAGACTTGAAAGATTTAATATTAACAAGTATAAATAATATGTATAAAGGTCTATATTATCTAGAGATAGATCTATGTTGGATTATATTGGCTGCCGAAAATTGGCTGTTAACTTCACACCGGTGTATATTTGAGCGGTTATGGTCTAGCACAGTAAAGGATGGAACTCACGATCGATGAGACCCGTGTTTCAATCTCACTGACCGGTACCAATGTAACTCTAGTTTAACTATAGGAGAAGTGTGTTGAGCTATTATAAAAAAATATATGCAATAGTAAGTTGCATACATTTTTTTAAGTAAATTAAATTGTTATATTTCTTTTTAAATTTTATGTATTATATATATATATATATATATATATATATTTTAAATCCCTGCACTAAGCTAGTGTTTTTGATACACTGAGCAATCAAAGTACATATAACATAGTCACCGGTACCATCGCGCAACGGTCAGAATTCAATAGTAATAATTATATTACGTATAACAATCCATTAATGTATATACAACTAAAGTCACTTTGAAGTTCTAGTATAAGTAATTTAGTAGATGTCTGACTATTCAAAGGCACGGCTGGATATGCTCTGCGTTCTGTATTTATGTAACTAGATTTGCATATCTGAATGCACGTAGGTAGTGTATGAATTTACAATAATATATTATATTTACATAATTACATATTTTGCTACCTGAAGCTCAGGCCTGTCCGTTTGGGGGTGGCAGTGTTTTTCACAACATAGGTATACTAACTTTTTATATTTTTCATTTTTCATATTGATATTTAAATGTAAGCAGTGTAAAAAAATATAAAAATAAAAATTTTAATGAATTTTTAATAATTTAATGGAGCTGTTTTTTGTTCGCAGAAGTTAACTGGGCACTTCGGTGATGGATTGCCAAATACTCCAAGAAAGCGTTAAATTGTAAAACACCATTGCAATTTGATGCAATACATCAAGAATTTACTACTCGACATTGGCAGAATTGTCGTTGTAATGATATCTGAGGCCATTTAACAAAAGAAGAAGAAGAAGAGGATGGTATTTCCTCGAGCCGCATAGGGGAGACTAGTAGCAAATGTTTCCGTCCATGGCCCTCTTTAGCTTAACATCAGAGGGCGTGTGGGACATGTCCTGCAGCGTTACCAGATTTTTTTTGCCAAGTCGGGATTTCGGACCTTTTTGAGTGAAAAAAGCTGAATTCTTTCTTCGAAAACATATATAATCAGAAGTGTTTAAATATGAATCTCTTATTTGAGTTTTAAATTACGTTTACGTGACAATAGATAGCAAAAATGGCCATAGAAAAGTAACTTTAATAAAAATATGATTTACTCTATTGTTAGGTAGTTGAGTTATAACCATACAAATTTGACAGATCGTAAACGATAGTTATATCAAAATACACACACAAGTCCGAGAAGCGGGACTGAGCCTGTCCCGCGCGGGACATTTAATTTTGATTTAAAAATCGGGACGTCCCGCCGAAATCGGGACGTCTGGCAATGCTGAATTGTCGTGTTACTTTAAAAAGCGTCTATAAAACCTCTATGAGTAGTCCTATGCATAATATTATCAGTCCATACATAAAACGACAGAGTAATTGCAGAGACACGTATATTCTTCAGGGAATTCCACAACAATTTTCGTATAATTTCTAGAATGGGTAATTCAATGTAGGTTGTAATATGCGGTAAATAACTCGATATGATCGGTTCATAACGTTTACACTGATTTTTTTCACACTTAATTAGTGATGTAACTTTTTTACTCGAGTATCTCGTTACTCAAGTTTGACTCAAGCCAATTTTCTTTTTAACAATATAAACTAGGACAACATTTGGATCAGATCAAGCATATAAAAACACAATATAACACCCAGACCTAAAGCAATTTTTGTTATTTTATTATTTAAAAAATTATTAATTAAATCCGTCTGGGTATGGAACACGGAGCGGTATGACGTGTTAGCCATTTTGCCACAGAGAGCCTAATTTACCAAATAACATTTAAAACGAATATACTATTAAACTTGAGTTAAATACTTTTAGGTTTTCTTTACTCGAGTACAAAACCATATTCTCTCGAGTCATTCATAGAGCATCGCTGTTTAAAACTTTGTCGAGTGAACAACCCAATGTTCACGCAATTTCGAAATGATTATGTTATGGCTTATAGCACACTTGGGGCCGTTTGTAGTCTTTCGCTAAATTGCGATAGGAAACGATATGATGTGGGATCTGATTTACAAAATTTGTTTTTTCAAATTTCAGTGAGTCGACAAAAATAAAAATTGCCGAAGTCACATGATTGTAATAATCGAAGTTGAATGTACTCGTAATATCTGTGAAGCGACCTCAGTCGTTTTTTCGAGATATAACGAGCCGAGTATAACGTTATTTAATGTTTTCTTAAGTTAAACATGTTTTAACTGACTAAAATATTTTATACTGCTTACTATTGAGTTGGCCGCTGTATAGTTTTAAAAACGTCGCTCAAGATAAGCGCAATAGTAAGCCGGATAAAATAGTTTGTTTGCTTATTATCCATTAATTCTTATACTAAAGGAGAATGCCCATTGACCTGAGAGAAATGGGCCCACTTTTTTTTTTTCGAGTTTGTCGATGATTTTTTGGTTCATTTTGTAGATAAATAAATCTATATTTCTTATCATCATGCAGCTTTAATTTTTTCACACGGGTTATTGAGTAATTAGACTTTTTCAGATGTAATATGTGAGGTTATTATTATATTAAATGATTTAATAATTGATTATATCTCTTTTTTATATAATTAAACATTGCCTATTGATTAATAAACGATGTGTTGAAATAATTGTAACAAATTAATGAAAAAATAATTATTTTAGAATATTGTTTTGTTAACAAACTATTAGATATCAAGTGGGCCCAAAAATGGGCACAGTCCTTTCTTAATTATTTTATTTTTCAATTAAATAATTATTATTGATTATAAGTATTTGACTAATATTTAATATTAACTGGAAGGTGTATGTTCACATTATGAGTGTCTGAATAAATAACTCGTAGAATTTACGATTTAAGTAACTTTTATTTTTCATATAGCTTTAAATCTTAAACGATATTGTACGCATTTCAGATATTTTCTATCACAATATTTTTTTAAAACTCTTATATTGTGTTTGTCTTTTTCTAAACCAACCACACGAGGATTTGAGAGAACAAAGCTTTATTTTTTTTTTAAGCATAACATGAAAGGGTTGCCTAATTAAAACCTTAATATGGGACTCGGAAATAGGTTTAATTAATTAGAATTTACAAATTAATATAATTACATATCCCTTTACTTAATTATGTATATTTTTTTGTCATTTCTCTTTTCTTCTTTTACTTTTGTCGTACTCGCAGTTGGGAGTGTGAACCGTCTACCTGAACGGTACATATTCGTTTCCTTAAGCCGGCATAGCGGATGGGACTGCTGGTGGTATTCGTGTGGTGGATAAAGGGTGAACCAAAATAGAAAAGACGGGTTTTTGTAGATATCTATTTAAAAATAAAACAGTCAAAATAATTTGTGTACAATTTTGTTATCAATGTAAAGTTTAAGAATAAGAAATACGTTTTAGCCGCACAAACGAGCAGTCGAGTGTCATTGTTATTTCATATTCGCAATCATGACATGATGTCTGTCTTCATTTAGATTGTAAATGTATTTTCGTTGTCACGTCTTTACGTGAAGAATGTCTTTGTTTGAAACTTGGCGAGTTTCAGTTGTTTCTTTTGATATGCATGACGTAGCTCACTTCCGACAACTTTACTTTCTTGTTAAAATAAAATTGGTTTAACGTTTTCTAGCAACAAATACGGTATTTTGAACCTTTACTCCATTACTCGATTGGCCGCGTGGAGTTCGTAAATGTATATCTGGCAATATGACTTAAAAAATTCTATTGCAGAGTGCTGTAAAATGGTGCCAGACCTGGACCAAGGTAGGACGAGCTTGGCAATTTTAAGCGGATATAAGTATATGGAGACAGCTTGCGAGGAGCTCTGAGTTGTGAAAAGGGGGAAGGAGGTTTTGCCAAGCAGTGGGACACCGAATAAGTTTTAAATTAATAAAGCCTTGAACTGTGCACTGCCTGAAGCGTTTACTTTATTTGTTTATCCAGTATGTAAGCGTATATTATAATAAATAATATTTGGAAATGTCAGTCAATAAAATTCATAAAACTTTCTGAGAGGATATTCGGCCATTAAAAAGTCGGGCCATGAAGCGGATCAGCGGAACTAGACCGGTGACAGATTTACGGTTTTGTGGAGTGAACCTACCTAATCGCTATTGCGGATAAGTTCCGGAACTAACCCGACTTGCGGGCGTGAAGAAAATCCTTTTACATGCCGGATAAATCAGTATTTTGATTGATAAAGGAAATTGAGTTAGGAACGTTTTTACTATTTCTATTGGGTTACATATTTTAAGGGACGGTTTTATTATCAAGTTTTTTTTTGTAAACAATATTCTTCAATGTAATATTTTTTAAAACTGCGGCGATATTATATCGTGATTGTAATTATCATGTTAAAGTAAATTGAACTTAGGGAAAAGTCCTGGGAAAATAAAAAATACATCTAGTGTTAACGAAAACTTTTTTGTGACCCGAAGCACAACTTGTTTTACGATAACATCAAGGGACTCACTTTCATCAACGGTTTCACTGCGTCTTTTTATTTAAGTTTTTATACACTGCTCTTTTTACCTAACACAATAAGTTACGTGAAAGACGAAAAAGGGCAATGTATGCTTGGTTTTTGTTTGTTCTTGTAAAAATTTAGATCGTTGAACAAAATAGCAGTAACTGCGTTGTCTTGATAAGAAAACGTTATGGATATGGTTGACGGGTCTCCCAGGGGCTCTCACGCGTAACAACATGCTCCAAGGTACTTGTATGTACACCAATAACGTATCTATCTCAATGCTTGAAGTAATCCCTTAAAATGTATTACATGTTTGTAGTGTCATAGTTTTAGAAAAATAGAGGGCTTCATGATTAGCAGCTTTTAAGGCAAATTTTGGGCGACTGTAGTCTAGGAGCAAGACGCGCGAACTTACATCTAGGCACTATTAAAGAGTGGTAGGCAGACTTGATGATTTACTAAGATTTTAGTATAGAATCGATCGATTCATCGATTCATTGCTTGTTTTTGATAATATTTGATATAATTTGAGATAAAATTGTTTTAACATTCTGCGTTACCATTAAAGCAATGCTCAGTTTTCTGTGTTTAGGGGAAATGTTAATAATGTTTTTTTTCTCTCAGTAATTTCATAATTGTGGAAATATTTTTCTACTATATCGGCAATAATATCGCTTAAAATGTATAAAAATAGGGATCTTATCTAGAAGTAATGATTGTTACAAATACCAATTTATCTATATGAGATTTAGCTAGTTATAAAACCGGAAAGTTAATCGAATAGGAATAAAATGTCATTTCTATGCACACGTGATATTTATTCCTTCGACATGACGTCGTTATGTATTCAGATATTAGAAATATTGAGAGCGATATACGGATGGAAATTGGAAAATAAAAACTACGTAGAATATTTTCATTATAAATGTTTTTTTCACATAAATCGATGTCGAGGAATCGAGATTATTAAGTTATACAGTTTTCAAAACGTCAAGAATTTTTGTTATTGCGATATTTATACTAGTTGTTGGCCGCAACGTCGTATGCGGATAACTTGAAAAATGCGAATGAAATTGAAAATATTAAATTAAATTATTGAATATGAAAGGCGCAAAAAAGTACATTATTATATTTAGTAGATATTGCATATTGTATTATATTTCGGCTAACTTTAGTCCTTTGAAAAAGTCAGGCGAGGAGCACGTTGAACCGACGACGCGACGTGCATGCATGAGGGGAATGGTCGAAGCGAAAGTGGTATGTAAAGAGAAGAGTCGCTGGGGCTCCATAGTTTCTATCTACCCCAGTGGGAATAGGGCGTGAGCTAAGTAGTAGCATTTAGGTTAATTACAAAGTTGAAGTCGAGGTGCAAAGTGTACTTTGTAAATAGATGTTCTAGCATTTTCTGATCTACAAAGGTGATATTTTTTCCAAGTGAGTGGTTGTCCACGTTTCATCTCAACTGTTTTAGGAACACGAACTTTATATTTTTGTGATTAATGATGGTATTAGTGTGACGCATGAGAAAGCATTTTCGCAGATGTCGGTCCAAATATTTCTACGTCATTCGAGCTTATCTCATTTTTGTTTAGTCACGCGACAAGTTTATGAAATGCGTAAACATTTAGTGCTTACGCTTTTTTTTAATTTTAAGTTAATTTTCGGAAAAGTTGTTAATGTATTTTAGATGGCCTCGGTGGCTCAGTGGCGAAAGCCTTTTACGCGGAGGTCCTGGGTTCGAATTCCACATATTATTTTTTTTTATAATAAAAACGGAGACAATTCTTACTATTGAAAAATGTCTGTAGACATGCAACAGTTCTATTGGCTTTGAGTAACACCATGTTGGCTTAGAGAGACGAAAGTGTATATCTAGCAAATTTTTTTATAGTAGTTCAAAATTCCTCTATTCTGTCTAGTCCTTCCTGCTGGAGTCGATATAGTACTGTGGTTTTTCACCACAGTATATAGCAAACTTTTTTCTATTAAATTTTCGTCATTATTAAATAATAAACAATATTTTTTGTTTAAATATAAAGGCGGAATATGCTTTTAACTTTATTAAGTAAGCCGAGTGTTTCACTTAAATTATGTTTATAATACAAACATTTTATTTGAGTGCCTAACGTTGCTCTTCCGTACATTTTGGTAATATAATTGTGTTGCCGCGTACAAAATACATTTACCTAGTATACATTGTTGAAAATATCATTAACAGAAGTCGTTTAACAATAATTTTAATTTTATTATTAAGGAGTTTAATTATATTTCCTCACTTATTAAATATAAGAGTTAGTTTTATTTGACAATAGATTTATGAGCGGCCGTGGTCTAGCGGCAGAGAACGAACCTCACGAACGCTGAGACCCATGTTCGAACCTCTAAATTTTGACTGGTACCAATGTAACTATGCTATATGTACTTTGGTCATTCAGTGATTGTGATAGCTTAGTACCGGCTATAAAACAAAACATTGTATTAATATTTACATAGCGAGAGGAGTGTAGATGGTGCATACTCGTCACCTCAGGCCGGCATAGCAGAGGCGACTGCTGCCCGTAGAGGTTTCTTTATAGTAGCAGTTGTTTCCGTTTATGGACCGTACTCTAGCTTTACATAAGGCGGAGTGTTGTCATATGCCGAGTGTTTAAGTGTATCACTACTAGATGGCGTTAGTGTTGTTTAACAACGTCGGGCGGTTTGGCCGAGACCCTAACTTATAAGAAAATTAAACGACGAATACAACAGGTGGACCACAGACGTGGATTCGAATCAATTGCAAGTGTTGTTTTATTTACATCCTTGAGTGATTCAGTGCCTATACGTTTTTAAGACTTGTTCATGGTCCTTCGAGAGTCGGATCGCGGCTGTAGAGGGTTGGTTCCAGCGTGTCAAGTCTCCACGCTCTTCAATCGTACGTCTCCTGGGAGGCGTATATTCGGCAGCGTCTTCGCGACAAGGCATCGTCGCGGCAGGACATCGACGCGGCAAGGCATCGACGCGGCAAGGCATCGACGCGGCAAGGCATCGGCGCGGCAAGGCATCGTCACGAAGGCTGCAGCAGGTTCTGGCTACACGACGCAAGTAAGAAGTACGTGCAGGACCCGGCAGAGGGAGCTACGGATGAAACTGACACCGAAGCGACAGTGAGTTAGCAAAATTGACTTTGAAAATTGTGAGTAGTGCATGAACTTAGAATAATTTTACAAAAAAGTGCATGGACTTAGAATAGTTTTACAAAAAGTGAACCGACGGGGAATCCATGCCCAAATTTCAAAAATATTTAAAGTTTGAAAAAACACTTAGAAAAATTTGGATTTGGCTGAAGAAATATCATCGCTTCTAGTAGTTACAAATTGCTTTGTATTTTAGTCAACTGCTTATTTTATAACATAGCTGTTTCCCTTATAGGGAGTTGTAAAATTTAGCTTTGTAGTTTGTTGCTTATTTAATTTTAGCTTGTTAATTTGTACTCAAAATTGCTCATTTAAAGCTTTAATTTTGCTTTAATTAGCTGTAGTTTTAGCCCTTTGTACTTAATTGCTTTTTTTTAGGTTTTTAATTTTGCTTATTTTATATAGACAGTTGCTTATTTCGCTTGGCTTGTATGTAGTATTGCTATTTTAATTTTTGCTTGTAGTTTCATATTGTTTTAGCATAATTTATTTATTAAAAATGAATTCAATGGAGCGAGTCCAAAATGACGTATATTCAAATATACAAAAGGCACAAATAAATTATAAAAAATCGCCT
The DNA here is from genome assembly GCA_948150575.1 of Tinea pellionella. Classification (NCBI taxonomy): domain Eukaryota; kingdom Metazoa; phylum Arthropoda; class Insecta; order Lepidoptera; family Tineidae; genus Tinea; species Tinea pellionella. The sequence continues at coordinate 2,443,182 of OX411259.1, read as the reverse complement.
AAAGAAAGATTGTCAATAGCATATGTAGAATCACGCTTAGAAATTTTAGAAGAGCAATGGTTGAATTTTAGTACAAATCACAATAAAATAATTTCGGAAGTAAGTGACAGTGAGTTTCAGAAATCTAACTATAATTTAAGTAATGTGTATGAAAAAGCAATGGAAAGATATATAGAGTACAAATCTGAGTTAAAAACATATTTACTAAAAAATAAAGAGCATACTGTATTAGAATCTAATGGTAAAGAAAATGGTAATAATCAATCTAATACTTGTAATAATTTAGTCAAACTACCTAAAATAGAGATACCAATTTTTTCGGGCAAGTATACAGAATGGGCATCTTTCCGGGACTTGTTCATTTCATTAATTCATAACAATAAATCATTGGATGGTGTTCAAAAGTTGCATTATTTGAAAAGTCATTTGACAGGTGAAGCTGAACAACTTTTGCGACATCAACCAATTACTGAAAGCAATTATGATATTTGTTGGAAACAATTGGATGAACGGTATAATAATAAAAGATATTTATGCAATTGTATATTGAAGAGATTGATGAACCAAAGACCCATAAATACCGAATCTTCAAGTGCAATTAAGGAGCTGCTGGATACCACCAACGAGTGCTTATATGGATTACAGAATGTTGGTGTGTCCATTAGTTCCTGGGATGTACTTATTATTTATATAATTAGTTTAAAATTAGATTCGGAATCCAGGAAGCAGTGGGAACAAAAGTCGAGTGAAGCGTCCGATGAATTGCCAACAATTAAACAATTCAGGGAATTCATGGAGCATCGTTTTAGATCATTGGAATTTTTAGACACCAAGGCTGTCAAACCACCTATTAAAAGCAATTTTAATCTTAAAACGCACCATGTTACCACTGTCACCTGTGCTTTCTGTAATGAGGGTCATAAATTGTGCAATTGTAAGGGATTTGTGAAGGAGAATTGTGAAAAACGACGTGAGTTTGTTCAATCCAATGGGTTATGTTTTAATTGTTTAGGTCCAAATCATGCAGCGTATGCATGTCGCATGCCCTCTAGATGTCGCGTATGTAAACGGAAACATCATTCTTTGCTGCATCCAAAAAATGTCATAAGGTCCACCGAACCAGTAGATGCAGCAGTTGCGTCCGCAACAGAGTCGTCCTCACAGGACGAACCCACTTTGGTTACTTGTTTCTCGAATATTCACAGTCAAGTTTTATTGGCCACAGCTTTGGTAAAAGCCGAGGCGAAAACAGGTAACACATATACACTAAGATCCTTATTAGATCAAGGATCTCAGGCTTCGTTCATAACGGAATCTGCCGTCCAATTACTTGGACTGAAGAAAGAACCAAACATGAGCTATGTATCAGGACTAGGCAGTGATCAAGGGGCTTCGATAGCCTCCAAGTATATGGTAAGGGTTAAAATTCAATCACTCCTAGATTCCAGCTTTGTAGTTGTAGTCAACGCTCATGTTTTAAGGAAGTTAACAACATTTCTTCCTAGGGAAAAAATAGTTCAGCTGTGGTCCACGCTCTCAGATGTACGATTAGCGGATCCAGCATATCACACACCCAATAAAATTGATTTATTGCTTGGTGCAGATGTTTATGGTCAGATCTTAATGGAAGGAATAATCAAAGGTCCACCAGGGTATCCTATTGCACAAAACACCAAATTTGGTTGGATTCTCTCTGGTCAGATCGGCGTTAGTTCTAACGCTGATTCTGTGGTATGCCATAACATCATAAGTATGAATAATGAAAATGATTTGCTCAAAAGATTCTGGGAAATCGAATCTGATGAGTGTTCGCTCGACAGTAAGAAGCATTTGACTCCTGACGAAACAAAGTGTGAAGAAATATATACGAACACCACAAAACGAGATGAGTCAGGACGTTACATTGTTCGTCTGCCTTTCCGCCACACAAATCCCGCAACGAGATTTGGCAACTCCTGTAATATTGCTGGTCGACGTTTTAATTTGCTGGAAAGAAAATTAATGAAAAATCCTCAGTTAAAGCAGCAATATTCGGATGTAATGCAGGAGTATATAAGTCTGGGTCACATGGAACTAGTTCCACCAGAACAACGGAATGCGACGGGCACGGTTTACTTACCTCATCACGCTGTTATTAGAGAAGACAAGACCACAACTAAAGTCAGAGTAGTATTTGATGCATCTTGTCTAGACTCCAACTGCGTGTCACTGAACAGCGAACTCATGGTAGGTCCAACTTTACAGTCGGATTTGAGACACATCATAATGCGATGGCGTCTCCACCCAATATGTCTGATAGCGGACATAGTCAAAATGTATCGACAGATCCGGGTGACTGAAGATGATGCTGAATTTCAGAGAATCATATGGCGCGATGAAGTAGGTGAGATTCAACATTATAAAATGGTACGCGTCACATTCGGCACAGCTTCAGCTCCATACCTTGCTGTTAGGACATTGCAGCAATTAGCTCGAGATGAAAGTGAATCATTTCCCAAAGCGGCTCAAGTGGTTTTGCGAGATTTTTATGTAGATGATATGATGACGGGTTGTCAGACCGTGGATGAAGGTTTAGATCTCTTTACAGATCTTACAAAACTAATGAGTTGTGGATGTTTTGAACTTCAGAAATGGATGAGTAATGATGATCAATTGTTGATGAAGATAGGTGATAAGATAATGAAACCAGAGGAGAGGATAGAGTTGAAGATAGATAAAATAATGAAGGTTTTGGGTTTAGGATGGAATAGATGTAAGGATGAGTTCGAATATTCTGTTATTTTACCTCCACTGGATGCTCCAATTACAAAAAGGAAAGTAATTTCAGATATATCTCGGTTTTTTGATCCACTAGGTTGGTTAGCACCGGTAATAATCATTGCCAAAATATTTATACAGAAAATTTGGATGACAGGAATTGAATGGGATCAGGAGTTACCGCCTCAACTGTTGAAAGATTGGTTAGAATACCGAGCGGATCTCTCCAACTTGACCAATTACCGAATTCCCAGATGGATGCACACTCGCGATGGCGACACTGTTCGCGAATTGCATGGATTTTCCGATGCGTCAAAGGATGCATATGCTGCTGTTGTTTACATTCGCGTTATAGACTGCAACGGACAAGTCCATGTAAATTTAGTGACGTCTAAGACCAAAGTGGCACCCATTAAACAGGTATCCATACCACGTTTGGAGTTGTGTGGTGCAGTATTGTTGGCAAAACTACTTCGTGAAGTGGGAGAGATATTAGAAATTTCCAAGAACTGCATTCGAGCCTGGACAGATTCTTCCGTGGTTCTTGCGTGGCTAAGTAGTCATCCCAGCAAGTGGAAGACTTTTGTAGCTAACCGGGTATCTCACATTTTAACGATCACGGATCGAGATCAGTGGAGTCATGTAAGATCTAGAGACAATCCTGCTGATCATGCCTCAAGGGGCATCAAACCTTCAGAAATTGCAAGAATTTCTATGTGGAACTCTGGCCCAGATTGGTTACGAGGTAATCCAATTAATTACAAACCTCGTGAAGCACTCAGTACCGTTTTGGAACAGAGATCTACAGAAGTATGTCATGCTGCAACTCTCAATGACAGCGATATCTTTGACAGATTTTCTTCACTAAGCAAACTACTTAGAATAATTGTTTGGTGTCTAAGATTTGCATGCCTGACCCGAACCAAAACCAAACCCTGTTTCCCTCCCTGGTTGACAACCGATGAATTGAAAAAGGCATTGATTTTATGCATAAGAAATTGTCAAGAACGTAATTTTTTGGAAGAAATAAGTAGTTTACAGAAATCCGGAGTAGTGTCAAAAAGGAGCAAAATATATAGTTTAAGTCCATACATAGATACCGATGGAATTTTGCGAGTTGGAGGACGCCTTCAGAAGGCAAATGTCACTGACGATGTAAAGCATCCCATCCTCCTTCCTCGACATTCTACGTTCACAAATCTTGTTATAGCTGAGGCTCATAACAAGACCCTACATGGAGGACCTCAGTTAATGGTAAACTACATCATTAGCAAATATTGGATCATCGATGCAAGAAATTTGGCCAAATTGTTCGTTCGTAAATGTGTTAATTGTATCCGATATTCGGCCAAATTTAATCAACAACTTATGGGTCAATTACCCGCAGCTCGTGTGACTGCTTGTCGACCTTTTTTGCGTAGTGGAGTGGACTACGCAGGTCCCATTAGCGTACGTTCGGCAAAAGGCAGAGGACACCATGCATACAAGGGATATATTTGCCTTTTTGTGTGCATGGTCACCAGAGCGGTACACCTCGAGGTAGTCAGTGATTTGACGGCTCAAGGTTTCCTGAATGCCTTTAAACGTTTTGTCTCTAGACGCGGTCACTGCTGTGACTTATGGAGCGACAATGGGACAAATTTCGTAGGAGCAGCGCGAGAATTGAAAATTCTCTTCGCTGAAGAAAAGTCGAGCATAGCAGATGAAATTGCATCCAGTCTTGCAATGAATGGCACAAACTGGCACTTTATTCCACCCCGCGCTCCTAATTTTGGTGGGCTGTGGGAGGCTGGGATCAAGTCCACGAAGCGTCATCTTGCCAGGGTGATTGGTGATTCTTCCTTGACCTTCGAGGAACTTACAACAGTTTTGACACAAATTGAGGCATGCCTCAATTCGCGCCCAATCTCACAGATGTGCAATTCTCCAGAAGAACCCTTTCCATTAACACCAGGACATTTTTTGGTAGGGGAACCATTATTGGCTGTGCCCGATAATAATTATGAGGAAATCCCTGCAACCAGTCTTAAGAGGTGGCAACTTGCTCAAAGTATGGTGCAGAATTTTTGGAGAAGGTGGTCGCAGGAATATCTAACACAATTTCTACATCGCTATAAATGGAATGTGCAAAAACCGGAGCCTAAAATAGGTGATATTGTATTAGTCAAGGAAGACAATCTTCCTCCGGCACAATGGCTTTTTGGTAAAATTGTAGCAAAGCACCCAGGGTTGGACAAGCTCACTCGTGTAGTTACTTTAAAATGTAAGGGAGGTTTAATTAAACGTCCAATTTCAAAGGTGTGTATTTTACCCATTGACACTGCTAGTACATAAATGATTATAGTTTGTATATTCAATAAATTTAAGGCTTTGTATTTTTGATTTCATGGTTTAGTATTAGTTGGTATTTAGAAAATCATTATTTAATATTAGTTGTATTGTACGTTGTTTATAATTTGTAGTATTGGAATAATTCTGGACTAATGGTCCATCGGGGGCGGTATGTTTAAGTGTATCACTACTAGATGGCGTTAGTGTTGTTTAACAACGTCGGGCGGTTTGGCCGAGACCCTAACTTATAAGAAAATTAAACGACGAATACAACAGGTGGACCACAGACGTGGATTCGAATCAATTGCAAGTGTTGTTTTATTTACATCCTTGAGTGATTCAGTGCCTATACGTTTTTAAGACTTGTTCACCGAGCTACAATAAAAAAAACATAACGGTCACACGTTAATATAAAAAATATAATTAAAATTTAGATTGTTTACACGAATTTTTTTTTTTTATTGTAGCTCTGCATATTATGTCAACACTCCGTCTGATTTAAAGCTTGAGTGTGGTCCATGGACGGATACAACGGCAATAGATGAAGACCCCAATAAAGAAAATTAAAAAAGAATGATAGATTTTTTCGTGTGAAAACGACACGAATAAGCCATTAAAAGTGTCAGGATTATGAATTTACTTATTACAAATTAATTAGGAAGTTTCCAAGTTGAGATGAAATTAGGAAACTTAGGGGTTGGCTTACAATACTGTTAACGAAACGATACAATATCATTTTCCGGCGATCCTCAAGAGATTTATCACAACCGTCCCTTAACTTTATAAGTACTAAATACCTTTAACAAGAACAATTTAGGAATTTAAAGAGTAGTTGGCATACTGATGATGGTTATTAACCCAGTCTGTGGTCCTGGGGTTGGGCTAACTACTTTCATAACTCAGGAATATAGCCAGGTATAACGAGAGGATTGTGCATTGTCAACCTGGATGGTGCACATTCGTCCCCTCAAGCCGGCACAGAGTACGCGACTACTGCCTGCAGACATGGATCGCACTCTAGTTTAACATCAGGCTGTGACAACACTCCGCCTGATGCAAAGCTAGAGTGCGGTCCATGAATGGAAACAACTGCTACTACAGAGAAATATGTCAAGGCAGCAGTCGCCTCCACTGTGCCGGCTTGAGGAGACGAGCATGTACCATCCAGATTGACAGCACACACTCCTCTCGTTATACCTGGCTACTTTTAAACTATTCCCGAAACGCGACAAGGTCACTTCACGGGTGTTACATTCGAAAGTGATGGTACTACCCCAGGACGGCAGACTGGACAAATTACCATCATCAGTCTGCCTACCACTCTGTAATAGTGCCTATAGGCACTGAGCGACCAAAGTACATATAACAAAGTTACATTGGTACCGGTCTTTACACGGGTCTCATCGATCGTGAGTTCACGCGTCTCACCGCTAGACCACGGCCGCTTCTAAAACTTTATTAAACTACGATTAAAATTGACAATTTTTTTTCTTCTAATAAATTTTAATAATATAATTAATTAATCATTTTTTATATTATTTTAATACTAAATTGCAATAGAATTTAATGTTAAAATTATAGTTTTAGTGTAAAAGCGAACTGAAATTAAGCTCGCAAGTGGTGAAATTAAAATGTGCGGTTTCAGTAAGTGTTCACTAAAATTATGAGCACATTAAAGCTATAAAGTTCTGATTGTTCGTGAAATAACCACTCAATTCTAATATTTTATATAAAAAAATGTGTGAAAATTAAACCGTCGGGCTTGTATGAAAAGAAATCCGGATATGAGGGAGACGAGGGAGTTGTGTCAGGATCGCGGCATGTGGCGTTTCGTTGTCTCTGCCTATTCCTGCTGGAAATTGATGATAAAGATGATGATGATGATAAATACAGTGTATTCTCGCGAACCAGAGGTTGTATACATCATACTGATGCAGTCTAAGTATTTCTTCTTTATTTTTTAGGGCCATAATAAAAAAAATCACTGGTCTAATATCCAACTACATAACATTATGCTACCATTATGTGTTAAATAATAAAATATCAAAAATAAGCAATGTGAATGTAAGGAATGGCATACGGCTAGTCTCCCGACGATCTCGTAGCACCCGCGAGCTCGTTCAACTCACAGCTGATAGATGTCCGAGCGCGCTTGCCTTATAGATTCCCCCAATTGAGCAGCTCTGGCCGCTCGTTGTGCGTGAGATGGTCTGCATCACCGCAGCCACCCGATGTCTCCCAGGAAGGTCAAGAGACTTCTCACGTTCCTGCACACCTCCGGGGGAGTCCTCGCCTTGCCGAGGAACCTTTGACGTGGCTCGTTCACGCTACTGCACTCCAAGAGCACATGCGTGACTATTTCTTTAGCCCCCATTCCACCTCTGCACAGAGGGCTGTCTGTAATATTAATGGTGAATAAGTGTTTGCCTTAGTGATGTTATTATGATATTGCGGCTTGCTTTTACACAAAAATATTTTAAAACCAATAATAATAATAATAAATACAATAACGTTTTAATATTAGTAGTATAACACGTGGTTAAAGAGATGTATCTTTTTACATGCTGTATAAATAAAATATTGTGACTTAACTACCTAAATTGTTATTGCAAACAAATTAATTTGTCTAAACTTACGTATTTTTATAACAAAACATGAAGCTTTTATTATTTTTTCAACCAGTAAAATAGGATTATGTTATTAATTTCAAAAGCCTTTACTGCGCTCGTGTTTTGTAAACAGATTAACATTTTTAAACAAACGAGGTTACCTTAAGTTTTTAATTGCATATAAAATTTTTTATTTTCTAATAATATTTTACAATTAAAAAAAAATTCTTTGTCCCAAAACTATTTAAAAAAATTTAAATACTTTTTACATTCGAGATTTTATCCGATACGGATTTATAGTTAAAAAAAGGTACTTTATTTATGATTTTCTTTAACAAGTTTGCTTTAAGAAATAAATAAATTTAAAAAATTAAGTGAACAATGTAGTAGGAACTCTCTGAAGTTTGGAATTATATCCAGTCGAACGAGCGGAGGCACGATACGCGTTATTGCTTCCTTTGAACACTAAACTATAACCTTTTGTCTTCTATTTTGACCCTAACCAGGTCAACAGGTTACCTGTAAAAGTATCTAGATTTCCTTGCTGAATTTCTAACAATTTTATCAAACGTTTTTTTTATCATAAATTAATAATGGTATATATTAAAACGGTTTTGTAATTTTTTAGATTATTTAAATATTTTAGTTGAAATTGTGAAACTAAATTCAATACCATGGGTTTAAATTTTAGAGTAAATCCGTATTAAAAATTATTCAGAAAATTCTTAGCAAGAAAACTAAACTAACCACTTAGTCAGTGCTTTACTTTTTAAAACAAAAGTGTTTGTACGTACGTACTTAGGAGATTAAGGTACAAATAAACATGATTTATGTACCTAAATACAGTATATAATTAACCCAGTTCTCTGAAACCGAAATAGTTCAGGCTATAAATTAAATGTCCCTTGCAGTCCACATTTTGTTCTAAGAGTTTCACATGAGATTTGTCCTATCTAAATAGATCTTAATGGCTGAGTACCAAACAGGAAGTTTACTCTTGCATAAACAACAATGAAATATATTATTTTGCCATAGGTTGACAGTGCACACTTCTCTCGTTATACTCGGTTACTTCTAAACTGAAGGCAGTCTATCTACCAGTTTTAAAGGCATTATGAATGTTAATTTATGATGAACGGCCGTGGTCTAGCGGTAGAAGACGTGGACTCACGATCTATGAGACTAGTACTCAAACCCCACTGACCGTTATCAATATAACCAATACGTACTTTGATCGCTCAGTGTCTACGATACATAAGGTACCTAAAAATAAGTAAATTAATAAAAATAAATTAAATAATACTGAATATATTTGAATTATTTAGTGGAAATTGGAACAGTAAATGGTCTGAAATAAAAAGTTTAAAAAATAAATATTATCCAAAAGAATTCTATATAATATGTACAAACATAGCATTTATTTGTTTGTTCTGTGTGTTATCGCGCAAAAGTGCTTTCAGTTCTTTCGTGTTACCCCCGTTCCATTCTAAACACGCGCTTATCGGCTTCCTTAAATCTCTTACGGGAAACTGAACACGACCGTTAAATTTATTGTCGCCGTTGACTGTGTGGTCTTTAGGTCATTCCGTATGAGGAGAAAAGCTATTGCGAATTACAAGTGTGCTATTCATGTAATTTATATTACACTTTTAACTTTAATAAATCGACCGTAATGTTGTGAACTTAAGCACTATAATAGCTTAATACAAAAGTTTAGCGTTTTCTATAAGTCTTAGATTTTACTTGTATAGAATAGGTTGAGTGTGCCCTGTCTTAATTTAACGAAAACGTCATTATTTTTCAAAATTATTATTATTAATCGTACCACCACTTTTGATGAAGACAGTGCATATTCCTCTCGTACCCGTCTACTTCCAAGATACTCCCGAAACGCGACAATGTCACTTCACAGGTGTTACATTCAAAAGTGGTGTTGCTAACCTAGACTTGGCTAATAACTATCATCAGACTGTCTACTACTCTTAGGTGGTCCAATTGCACCAAAAGGTCTGTTAAAGTTACTTTGACTGTTACATTTTACGATGACTTTAACGGTTACGTTTACATTTACTTCACATGCGTTGCACCATCGTGTAAATTCATATCGTTATCGATAAAATGGTGGCTGATGTAATTAGGAGTACATTCCTGAAAAATTAATAGAAAAAAACATATTTTTCCTCTTTTCATACACTTGACGTTAGTGACATTGGTTTAACTGTTACTTTAATTTTAACCAGCCGAAATTCACTGGTTACGGTTAGCGTTAAAGTAAACGTCAATTCTGACAGGTTTTTTTGAAGCAACCCAATTTTAATATTAACCATTACTTTAACGTGAAAGTAATAGTTAAGTCATGTGGTGCATTTGGACCTTACGTACGAATATGGATCTCTTAGTATATTTTTAAAAGTTGACCATAATTTTTAAAGTCAGGAAAGTTATATTTCGCGACCGAGCTGTTAATCGAGCGTTCCACTAACAATCTTTTATTTTTACCTCCACAAGCATGTTACTTTGAAAGTTACTTCAGCAAAAATATGAAGTTTCTTGGCTCAGTTTTCTTTTCTTTCTCTTTGGTAACAGTAAAAATGGAAAATGAATGGGCACAAGCAACACAAGAAGTTGTTAACTGTAAACAAAATAATATATGCTTATTATTTCTACTGGGGTAGGCAGGACTGGTAGAATTCTTTAGAGTAAAATTGGTTAAAACTAGTACTAAAGAGTTTTTAGTAAACTGGTAGAAGCTTGAAGGAAAAATTAAAAAATACTATTTTTAATTAATTGCCCATTCTTTAAAAATACTTAATGGAATAAGATCTATCATTATTACTATATAATTAACAAGTTTAGGAAAATAATTCAAGACAGTCAACTTTTCCCTCATTGTGACTCGGCATATGACAACTGTTATCGCATATAAATTTGGCAGAAGTTGCCTCCGCTATGCCAGTTTGAGGAGACTAATGTGCACCATTTAGTTTTTCAGTACACTCCTCTCGTTATACTGATTTGCTTCCAAGCTTATACCGACTAGGTCACTTCGCGAGTGTTGCACTTGAAAGGAATGGTACTACCCCAGGATAATAATAATCCGACGAGGCCTGCCTATCTCTTTTTTTAAATCATACTACATTATCTCCAGAATCCCTCTCGAACTCCTTATAAAACAAAGCAATTATGTATGTTTGTTTTATTTGCAAAATAATAAAAATATTTTAAAATTACACATTATTCCCGAAAAAGTTTGTTTATCCAAGAAAAAAAAAACTACGGTTAATAAAATAAAGTTTAATGAAATACGCCGATGGCTGTGTGTATAAGCAAACTTCAGAATATTGATAACGCAAATTAAATTGGGTTCTATTATTATATACGTATAATCTATATTATTATAATAATCTATATCATTAATTATATTTTTTAATATGACTATATGTTTTTTATTTTGTAATAATAAATAAAATTACTGCAACTTTTACATTTTTTTTTAAATGATAGGTACTTATCTCTTCCCCTTCTTCACCCTTTATTAGACACCTAAAACACGTATTTTATTTTAATTAAGGAAACGACATTTCATAAAGATAGGGTTATACGATAAGTTAGAAAAATAATAAATTGCACTGCTAATTGATAACAAACGAAAACGTTCTCTTTACGTTTTATTATATGTATTGTAAAAAGACAGAGCTACCTCGTGAACCAGAAGTTGTATACATCATACTTATGCAGTACAACTATTTATTTTTTTATTATTATTTTTTCTTAATAAAAAAAAAGAAAAGCAAGCAATCTGAATGTGACTAGAGTCGTTATTAGCAATGCACGCGTTCATTGACAAAAATTAATATTACATGAAAAGAATAAAAAAGGTAATAATTAAAAAATAACTTCCAATACGCTAGTGTAACACGTGGTCTCTATAGGATTCCTATCAGTCTTTTTACAGGATATCAAAAGTAACTGAAAACTTAGTAAAGTAAAAGTTTAAATTGCTTTAATAAGAAGCTTCTTTAATGAACATTTAAAATCCAAGGACTTAATTTTCTATCGACAAAATTCATTGGTCGCGTCGTAATTCAATTAGTAGAGGTCCCATAATTAAGTTAGGCGGTTGTTACAGTTCACAGACGTTTCGTATTAAATTAATGATTACGGATTTTTGTATATAATCGCGAGGATATGATTATAAATTGACTCCTATTTACCTAGATGGAAACTGTAGGTATATGAATATAAGTATAAGTAGATATTAGTGGCGAGATTGGTCCAACGAAAAGCGAAAAAATTAATGAAGGTTGTGCTTCAGAAATCAGAAAAAAAATCAAACCTAAAACATTTTTTTAATTTTATATTTGTAGTTTGTTGCTTGAATTAATAATAATATTTATTCAAATTTCTATATACATACATAAAATAAATCAAAGGTGTTCTGCAGCCAAAACTAGTCGTGATACGTTAAAACTTCAACTTGTCATATCAAAATATAAAAAATAAATATCAAATTTTTCGAACCATTTAAAGATCGATTTCAAAACCACCGCAACTTAAAAATATGGTTATTATTACCAAAATTAATAAACACACTATTATTTTTTAGTTTTAGAATAAAGTAAACAAAAATCTATAACTAAGGTCTAAAGGATATCTATCTACCCACGTGATATCTAATAATTTGTTAACAATGCAATATTCTAAAATATCTTATTCTTTCATAAATTTATTTAAATTATATCATCACATCGTTTACCAGCCAATAGGCAATGTTTAATTACATAAAAAACATAATATATCATCAATTATTAAAGCATTTAATATAAAATAACCTCAAACATTGCATCAGAAAAAGTCTGATTACCCAATAACCCGAGTGAAAAAATTAAGATTGGAATATATATTTATTTTTCTACAAAATAAACTAAAAATCATCGATAAATATAAAAAAAATTGTAGGCCCATTTCTCTTGCGCGAATGGGCATTCTCCTTTCATTGCTTTTTGTTTATAATGTTGTTTATTTACGCGGAAGTCTTGCGTCAAATTCCCGGTCGAAACAAATATTTTTTTATAAATATTTAATTATAAAATTATTATAAAACACTACTTTGCAACTAATTGCCGCTAATCAATGTTAGTGAGTGCACAGTCACATTAGCTGTTACTGTTAGACCCGTCACGAACATGCAAAAACCTCTCAAGATGCAAAAACTTACTAACATTGATTAGCGGAAATTAGTTGCAAAGTAGTGTTTTATAATAATTTAGTTATGGATTTCCGCAAAGTAACGCCTACTACTATTAAATATATTTAATTATGACATAATACTAAAACGTAATATTTGCATCGGAACTGGTTGTTTTAAATAAGTTTGTGTTGCCTGGCACCCACAGGGAATTCTAGTTTCATGTTAGTGTATTTATTATACATATTAATATGTATGTTATTTCCTTACAACATAATCAGAAGATTTTAAAGTTTTTCTGACAAGTTTAATTGAACAAAAACATATTTAAAAATGTTTTTTTTTTAAAAAGGTTTTTAGAAAGAATATAATAATAAATAGTATTACATGTAAAAAAAGAGTGAATATTGGATGAGATATTTTGTAATTAATTTTAAAAAATGTATAACACAATAAATTACTTTGCTTGAGTTCTGTAACAAGTAACAAAATGCAGTGTTCTTTTTAAAAGTTCGTAGAAAAATTCATAACTTAGGGAGTGGTTGAAAAAAACTTTTGTCTTGAGACATGAAACGTGTTTTAAGTGAATGGAGCAACCTTGCATCTAAAAAGTATGAAATATTTTACAAGTTCGACAAGTTTGCCGTTGAGATTGCGGTGAAGATTGTTCGAGAAAATTTATTTTAACTTCCTCTTCGCGTAGTTAGTTTTCTATAGTTCACTGTATAAAGTGTGCCCTATGCACTGAAATATAAAGCATATAAATTGTAATTACTAATATAAAAATTCATTCATATTGGATTATATAACATCTTTTTTATAGATTTAAAGTGTGTAGACAGACTGGATGATAGTTAGCGCCGGCATAGTGGAGGCGACTACTGCCTATAGATATTTTTAAAAAATCTAACGAAGAAATAGTATGTTTTTTCTTCTTTAAAATTACTTTGAAATATTTATGTTTTCAAGCTTTCTTTTTGAAATTATGAATGAACTACAATATATGATAATAAATATGTAAAAGTTCAGCAATGTCATGAACAATTTACATAACTTCTAAACGAAATTAATAGTAAGATTTATAATACTTTATTTTCAGGAGTTGTGAAGTCCGCATGCACGTTTGGTTTCGTCACGATTATCGACGTGATAAATCAAGGGCTACGGAACCCTTGAGAGATTTACGAGCGTGTAGACTGAAAACCCTCATTTTATCTCGTGTTCTGTGGAGAAAAAGTTCCCCTTTCTGTGGAAAAAAATTACTTGTAGGCTTTATCGAGTGTGTGGAATGCGAATAAACAATGGAAAAGTTTAATTTAAATCTCCTTTTGTTTGTAGGTACATATGCATATTGTATATTTGTACGTATAGATAATACGTAGATTAATCAGAAAGTAATACGAAGTATGATTTCTCTTTCTACAAAACATTTGGATGTATTATGGAATAACTATGTAATTTTCGTCATATAATTTTTTTTACAATTATATCCGTCATTTATATCAATACCTTGTTTCTTTGCATATGGGCTAGATGTTAAAATATAATGCGCTTGTATGTGTGTATTTTTTTTATTGTAGCTCGGCATGTGACAACACCCCGCCTGATGTAAAGCTAGAGTGCGGTCCATGAACGGAAACAACTGCTACTACAGAAAAACCTGTGCGGGCAGCAGTCGCTTCCACTATGTGAGGAGACGAACATGTACCATCTAGATTGACAGTGCACACTCCACCCGTTATACCTGGCTACTTTCAAACTATTCCCGAAACGCGACAAGGTCACTTCACGGGTACTTTTCGATTTAATTTATTTAAAAAGTTTATTGATGTCAAAAGGTGACCTGAGGTATTAACCGCAAGGCATTTTCTTCCATCTGGCCTTCGGAAACCTGAAAAGTAATAATGGCCAGGCAGACAGAAAACTATAACCTTAGATGTACTAACTAATACGAGTACTAATTATATCCTAAACAATTACACACAATAGTATATATCTCAATGCACAATAGTTTTTAATTTTTTATATTTTAATTAATTTAATTTGGTTATCCACTCCATACTGAAAGCTGAAAAAGTCCATCTTGTACCATAGAATACCAGCTTCACAAATAATTTATTCAAACTAATTATTATCTTATCAAATTCTAATTTAATTTAATATCAAATTTCTTTTAATTTATTATAGTTAACAAGTAAGGAAACTGTCTCATTAGTTACTGATTAGTGAAATAAAAATTTATTCTTTTAATTGGCGCGTTTCGGGGTCAGCTTGGAAGTGGTCGAGTGTAATAAGTAGAGTGTGCCCTGTCAATGGAAGGCCAAGGCGGTACAGCGGAGACGACTGCTGTGTGGCGATTTCTCTGTAATAACAGTTGTCTCCGCTCATGGACCGCACTCTAGCTTTACATCAGGCGGACTGCTGTCCTATTAGAATAAGAAAATATGCTCTATAGGATTCTTCTAGAAAAGAAGTATTGTGAAGTATAATAATAAACAAAAGAATTTCTTGCGCAAGTGAGGACATATTGTAGTAAAGTTAGCCTTCTTGTTTTCTCATAGTTTGCACTAAAGTCGTGGAGATAGTGGTACCAGGGCTCTCAAGATTTGGTGATTTATTTATTTTTAATATTATCTTTTACTACCTGTACTAAGCTGGTGCTTGTATCATAAGCATCGAGCGACCAAAATACATATTATAACAGAATTACATTGGTACTGGTTAGAAATTAGCGAGATTCGAACACGAGTCTCATCGATCATAATTTCACGCGTTCTACCACTAGACCACGCCTATAGTTTATTTGTAAATACATTTTAAGACAATAAACAATGAATTTAATTTGAATTAATGGTTTTATTTAACTATGATACTTCTAACTCGACGTACAAAATACTAGATGCGAGTTATGTGTAACTTAAACCAAGAAGCCGCCAGACTAACAACAAGTTTGTATCTTCATAATATAATATCGAAACACTGACTTTTCATTTCAAACAACACGCGACGATACGAGTTTATAGACTTATTAAGTATTAATACGTATCAATAAATACAAATGGCGATAGACTAAGCGTCGTGTCAATTTCTCTTTAATATATTTTTTGTTTATATAATTTTATTGATAGAGGAGAATGCCCATTCGCTTAAAAGAAATGGGCCCACAATTTTTTTCTCGAGTTTGTCGATGATTTTTAGTTAATTTTGTAGAAAATTAAATCTACTTCCTTATTACCAATCAGTTTTAAATTTTTCATCCGGGTTTTTGAGTAATTAAATCTTTTCTGATATATTTGAGGTTATTATTATATTAAATGCTTTAATAATTGAATATATCTGTTTTTTTATGTAATTAAAAAATGTCTATTGATTATCAAATGATGTGCTGATATAATTCAAAAGAATTAATGAAAAAATAAAGTATTTTTTAAAAATATTGTTTTGTTACCAAACTGGGCCCAAAAATGGGCATTCTCCTTTTTACTAAGCATTTCAGTTTTTTATTTTATGATGAAAATTAAATAGAAAATCAATAGGCCCACCATAGTTGAGGTGGGATTCAGTAAAACCCATGCCTTTCGCTATGCGCGTTACTGGCGCTTCAAGTCAAGGAATTTCGACACCAAATTCCTCTATTCTATCTATCCTGGGCTGGGTTTCATGAGCTTCCAATTACTGGTGTTTGTCTAATTATTATTTAAATAGGAACATATTTTTATATAAAAATATTTAAAAACTAGTAAATGAACGTGGCGTCTATTTTAATTTTTTTTATTTATTTTTTGTTATCAGGCTATACTACGTTATACTTTTTTATGTATTTACCAAAATGTAGTTATAAATTTATTTAATTAACGTATATCTAATGAAATTTTGCAGAGAAGGAGTTTTGCATAACGTCATCCATATGCATGACCTGTGAACCAAATAATATTTAGCACATATAAAATGATATCAAGGAAAGGTTCTTAATAAAAATAATGGAAGGAAATTGGTACTCAACCCCTATATTATTGTAAACGGCAGCAAAAATTAATATTGAGAATGATTGTAGGATTATATTACACAATAATATCTTATACCAAGTATGTATGTAGGTATATATGTATGTTTCGGGATTGGGTTATTCTTGCACCTCTCGTCTCTGCAACCCTTTAACGGCTGAAATCGAATAAAAAAAATTCGTTTACTATATTTACTATTAAATTTAATAATAAATAAATAAAATTAAATTGCATCTATTAGTAAGAAGCCGAACCGTTGCGAATCTGGCATCGTTCCTTAAGCGAATTTCTATCTTATAACATGGATTTTTTTTTATTGTAGCTCGGCATGTGACAACACTCCGCCTGATGTAAAGCTAGAGTGCGGTCCATGAATGGAAACAACTGCTATTACAGAGAGAAACATGTGCGGGCGGCAGTCGCCTTCACTATGCCGGCTTGAGGAGACGGGCGTGTACCATCTAGATTGACAATCTCTCGTTATACCTGGCTACGGTGTAATTTATACGGTGCACCTCTAGTATACATCAGACTTATGGCAGTATTAACTGTCAGCGTTTGTTTTATCTAATGGAATTTTGATTAAATTTCGGTTAAACTGTATTGTTCTATTATTATTTATTCTACACCAGTTTTAACAGTCCGTCTGTACAGTTACATCTTAAAATGTGTGTGAACTTTAAGGGTTAATTTAAATTTAATCCAAGTGTTTATTTTTTTAATTAAAAGAAGAATAACAGTCATAATCAAGGTCATAATGTGAGGTTATATAAAATCATTAGCGGACTACATTTGTAAGGTTCCAAAATTAGTATAACTTTTGTAATTAAAAAGTTGAAAGCAAATGATAGCAATAAACCTTTGCCCGAAAACATTTCAAATTACACAAAACTAATATTGTGTAAAACGTTTTGTTATTCTGTATCGTTAGATTGAGGTACTCCATGGCGTTGGCATATTTTTATAAAAAAAATTTCAGAGTGGTAGGCAGACTGATAAATGTTGATATCCAGGGAGCTTTATTGTGCTAGTCTAGCTGAATGCTGACATGTGCCCTGACTCCGTCCACTATGCGTATCTTTCCCGGCATTTAGGGGCCAGGGGTCAGGGATTTCTCTACGCAAAAAAGGTTTAAAGGAAACCATAACCGTCCTGAGGTAGTATTACTACTTTTAATCGTAACACCCGTGAAGGGGCCTGGTCTTATTTCGGAATCAGTTTGACTATAAAGAGAGAAATGTGACCTGTTAATAGATGGTGAATATTCGTCTTCTCAAGCAGTTCTTCTCAAGTATAGCGGAGACGACTAGTGCCTGGCAGCTATTTCAGCAAATTAAGCGAAGTAACACTTGCTGAGTTACTATGAAATCAAAAATAAAAAAATAATGTTTCATATCCAAATCCATTATAGAATTTGAAAATCGATAAAATTCAGTGAGTTTTTACAATATTATTTCGAAGTAAAAGCTTCTAAAAAATTAATAGAATAAAGTCGAGTTCAGTTGGCATTACGCTTAAACTAAGTTAAATTGCCATTATGTAGCAATTTGTTGTAACAACATTTTCTGGAAACAAACGATAAACTTTGCCGTCCACTAAATTAGCCAAAACATCGACGGCGATATTCTACGCGATCCTAATAATGTAATTCAAATAGTCCGGGAGCCAAACGGGCCGTTTAAACTTCTAACTAGCTTCAAACAAGCAACAATGTTCTCATGAATTAACAATGAACTTGATTCATTCAAACAAAATTGGAGGTATTTCAAGCGAGTTGTATAGGCTAAGCGATAGTACGAAATTCCCTTTGACAATAGCTAGATAGTGTTGTCTTGACGAGGCCGAACGCCACGCAATTAGAATAGCAAATGTGTAACAACTAGGTTAGGTCTACAATACGCATCTATTAATTAAAACATCTTGCCGTGTTTCCTTTATGTATCTATTAATGCTAAGCCACTTTTGATATCTAGAATAATAAATATGGTTTTAGACTTTATTTCTCATATTAATTTTAACAAATTCACTTACAACGAGAATATTATTAACTAGATACAAACATAAGTTTCGAAACATAAACTTTAAATTGACAATTTCCTATATTAAAACGTGACACTATAAACTTTTTTAATTCGATTTTTTATATTATTATTATTTTGTGGTAAATCATTATATAATTGTGCTCCATCCACAATAACACTTCTACTGTAATAAATAACAGATATCTACTAATAAAAAATATTTATTGCACAAAATAAAAATGACTTAACGCCAACGCATTTTTTCCTGCTAAACACTGAGAGATGTTAGCGGAGATAGAGGCTATGAAATTAGAATTTAAATAGCACAGACACATTTCATAACTTACAATACATACATACATACACACACATAAATAAATATACAATTAAACAATAGACAGTAACCGTGCTTGAAGACTGATTCACCAAAAACTGATTGATTGGAAAGATGTGCGAATAAAATAAAATTAATGGTATTATTTTGAAAATACTCGTATGTAACATTTCAGGTCCGTGTTCGGGCGCCAATTTGTAACAGAGGAGCTGTTTTTATTATTAGGTCCTCAAAGATTCAAAACTGATTAAACACACAGAAAGAAATGCATATAATAAATATATTTGCAACGTATTTGTATTTGTTACTTGTATTTATTATCAATAAATAAAATATATACTTTACATAAATAAGTACGTTTGTGATTTAATTTTGCTCTTATTTAGTTTTCTTGTTTCCTGTTTATAGAAACCTCTTGATTACTTTGTATTTAATCTAATCCATACTATAATGTTCTTTTGAGAAATCTAGAATCATATAAAACTATAACTTGTAGCTTTATTAAGATAGTAAATTAAAATTACAAATGATCAAAGGTGTTGATTACTATTTAAAAATGGATATCAGTGCCACAAGTACAGGCTCAAAACTATTGCTGTAAAAGAGCAAATAAAATAAGTTTGTCGAAAACTTGCAAATTCTCTTTAATAAATGAGTTTCTCGGCCAAATCTTGGGCATTGCTTGTTTACGCTTTAACTTTATTTATGAAGCAATTAACAGCACTCAGGGCATTAAATAAACTTTCACTTTACTTAGTAATAAGTGGAAAAATAATTAGGACACAGTACTGGGGCTAAGGACGGCTTAATCTTGTTACGCGTTTTTGAGAGTTCTTGATTGATCTATATTAAAATATTTCTAATATTATTATAATAATTACAAAATTTTGATGGTAGGTAAACAACTTCTTTTAATGTAACTGACCTTGGGAGTTGCCAGGAATAATGAGAGTAGTCTGTCCTGTCAACTTGCCTATAGCCCAGATAGGAGCACTGCACCGACATGGGCTGTCGGCACTTTAAACGGTTATTGTGTGTCAAAATTATTCGGCGACATACAACCAAGACTTATTCAAAGCGTGCAAACAGCTTTGTCAATGTTAAGCAAGAAATATACATTAATAAAATTGACTTGTTTAATTTTAACATCAAGTTTTATTCCGAACAAAGTCACTTGGCTGCAAATAGCAATAACTAGGTTTAATACATTAAGACTTACCTACATACACCGCCGACGCGATGGTTAGAATGCGGTCTATGAAACAACTGCTACAACAGAGAATTTCCTACAGGCAGCAGCTACCTCCGATATGTCCTCTTGAGACGAATAGGCACCTTACATATTGACAGGACACACACCTCTTGTTATACCTGGATACTGTCAAACGGATTTCAAAATGCGACAAGGTTACTCCGGGTGTTACATTCGAAAGTGCTGAAATAAATAGAAAAATAAAGTTTTAATAAAATCATTCATCAAAGGAAGTTGGCGGTGATGGTTTCTGATTATATTTTGTGTTACACCCAATCATTATTACACGGGGTTAAACTTTTTTCATTACAATGTTTAAAGGTAGGTAGGTATTCAAGAAGTTTCCTTTCAATTATTTTGGTAAACTTTTTTTCAATTATTTTTTGTATGTATCTATCTACTATAGCTACATATAGTATAGTACCAATTAGAAACATAGAGAAGGCTATCAACGAAGGTAGAAAAAAAAAATTTTAAAAACTTTATTGTTTTCTGTATTTTAGTTATCTTATGAGGTTGAAATGCAATACTGTAACTTCTAATACAGCGGTTTCTATAAATGCCTACTGACAGGAGTCGCCTCCACTATGCCTGCTCCAGGTCGACAGGGCAGACTCATACTATTAGTATCTAGTAGTATTCATACATACTACTGTACTTCAAAGCTAATTCCGAAACGTGACACGGTTGACATTTAAGTTTTATATAACATATGTACTTAAATAATTTTATATTTGTGTACGAGTATATGGTACAGAAGGAGTTAATGTGCGTGTAAAGAGACAATAATAACAACAAAACAAATAATATGCTAATTAGTCATTATAAAGCCTTATGAATCCTTTTACTTTAGATATTTCGTTTCATTAACTCCCATCAAAGTATAAGCCGAAATTTAAATTGTTTTAAGGATTTAACAAATTTA
Source organism: Tinea pellionella (assembly GCA_948150575.1). Lineage (NCBI taxonomy): Eukaryota > Metazoa > Arthropoda > Insecta > Lepidoptera > Tineidae > Tinea > Tinea pellionella. The sequence goes on along the minus strand of OX411259.1, from coordinate 2,421,761 downwards.
AATAATTCGCCCGCAATAATTATTCTTGCTAATTAACACTCGAACTCAAAGGACGACGAAATCTTTTATATATTTTATGGTAAAGTTGTTCAAGGAAACATTTTTCATTCACACACGTTGAATATAATTTTGAGACACAAAAGACTTAGACATTTTCTTTCCAATTAAAATGCAAATTCAGTCAAATAATTCTGAAAGGGATCTTTTTATGTTCTCATTAACGGTGGTCCTCTTTATGGACCTCCGTGGGGTAAATGCTGAGTATTCGTAATTACCTTTATTTTATCACTTGTGAAATGAATATTTGTAAATTGTATGCAATTTTTATGATTATATATACATACATGTATAGCTAACGGCAAGTGTTATGAGCGTAGGATGTACAATCAGCATGAATTACATGAAACATAAAAATATTAATAATATTATTTACACTTTTGATGTTGACTATATTTGGTCGACGATGAAAACAACATATTTGCGGCTAATGAGTGACAAGGAAGTACCATACCATCAAACGGACCTCCAAATGTCTACTGCGCACCTCAAGATGAGCTTTCTTGATTCGGGGCGCGTACTATACAAGCTAAATTGAATGACATAAAATATTACTTTAATTTAGAAAAGGCAATATACATTTTCGTAGATGACTATTATTAATTATAAGGAAGATAAACTGTTCTCACGATTATAAGATTTAAATTTTCGAAAATCGGCGAACAATTTATTTTGAAGTATGATGAAGAGCGTATTTCCATTTCTTAAATAATTTGTAGAGGGAGGTCGGCGACACTCGAATTTTCAAATGATTTAATTTCCTACAGCGAGACTGATATAAAATTCAATTTGTTGACTTCAACTGACCTTCAATAATATTAAATTGAATATTTAACTTACCAATTAAGTTTTGGAACTTTTATTGAAATTGCAATTTTGTGTGCAATTTTTTTATTTATTTTATTTTAGCATGTCATATGACTGCACTCCGCCTGATGTTAAGCTAGAGTGCGCTCCATGAACGGAGGCGCCTGCCGTCAGAGAAGGGGATCTGCAGACAGCAGTCGCGCCCGCTATGCCGGCTTGATGAGATGCCTCTTCACACTGCGCTTGAAGAATCCCATGTTATAGGAACGGGGAAAGACGTGGCTGGGAAGGTCGTTCCACAATTTGATAGAATGACAGAAGAAGGATTGCCCGAACCTTTTGGTCCGCGAGGAGATTGTTTCGACGGTGAGGCGATGCATTCGATCGCCTACACGCGTCGACCTCAAGCTATGTGGGATAGAAGGGATTAAATCATACTCGTAGATCTCTCATGAACATTCACCGTGGCAATAACGGTAGAACGCTGAGAGGGAGGTTACGTCTCGCCTGAGCTGCAGGGTTTCGAGACCTCTAGTTACCCTCTCATCGCCCACGATCCGCACAGCATGCATTATATTAGCCATTTATTATATAATCTACTTATGTAGATTAAAATACCTAATTAAAATTCGAAGATATATGGGCGAGGGTCCATAGGAGCTTTTATAGGGCAAAAGAGGCTTCTATGGTGAAGTGGTTTATCTTCAAATGCCCTAGGAATCGTATTCAGTCGTATCCTATTGCTAGAATCTGCTCCACATATCCTTTTTTTAAAATTCGAATAGATATTCTAAATTCTAAAGAGTGGTAGTCAGACTGATGATGGTTATTTGTCCTGTCTGCGATAGTACCACCACTTTCGAATGTAACATCCGTGAAAGTAGCCAAGGTATAGCGAGAGGAGTGTGCACTGTCAATCTAGATAGTACATGCTCGTCTCCACAAGCCGGAATAGTGGAGGCGACTGCTGCCCGCACAGGTTTCTCTGTAGTAGCAGTTGTTTTCATTCATGGACCGCACTCTAGCTTTACATCAGGCGAACTGTTCTCACATACCGAGCTACAATAAAACTACTAAAGAGTACCACCACTTTCAAGTGTAACTTGTGTACTGTAACACACTTGTTACATACCCGTTAAGTAGCCGTGACAAGGTCATGTTGGTACGGGTCAGAATTTAATATATTTGAAATTATTGATATATACAACTAGGTGTTCAATGACGCTCCCAATGTGACGCGAGAGAAAAGATGACCACAGCCACGTCCGAACCTGTCAGTTAGTATTTGACTTGACAGCAACATTGTCAAATCGTTTGAAGCGGCCTACGCTTTTTTATGAAGTTTGCACCTCTATTATATATCTGTATGTTTGAAATGCGTAGTAATAATTATTAGGATATGCCTAGTCATCGTTCAAATATCATCTTAGCTAACAGTGATGTTCTTGGAAATGTTGTTCAAAGTAAATTCATTTATTAGACTGACACGACCTTTGACATGTTTTACCTTATGATGGGAAGACCATGATTTCAGAATTGCGGAACTTTTATATACATTTTTTATATACAGGGCGTGAAAGGACAGCGAGCGTTCCCTTTAAATATGTGTTACACTATATTGCTACAATACTGAAACGTTACTCCAATGTATTTTTTATAATATTAGATTTTTTTTTAAATTTCAAATAAATCAAGCCTCAATGTTATAATAACATCACTATGGCAAGCGTGCTCGGTCTATCGGCTGTGAGTTGGTTAAGCCCGCGCGTGCTACGAGGCCGTCGCGATACCAGCCGTATGTATGTTATTCCTTGCATTCACATTGCTTGTTTTGATATTTCGATGACGTTTAGTGTGTGTGTGTGTGTGTTTTTTTTTAACGAATAACGGTACCACAATGTTATGTAGTTGATATTAGACCAATAAATGTCAAAAAATTATGCGAAAATAATAATAATAATCTCAAAAATAATAAAAGAATGCATCAGAATGGTTCTTAGAGATGCAACCTGTCTTTTTGCAATCTGTATACATGTAGATAACTTGCTGTATGCGGTTGGAACAAATATAATGTTTTTGTTTTTGCTATTTAATTATAACATAAAATCATGTTAGTTTTCAGATCAGCTTAAAAGTGGCCATGTATAAGGAAGAGTGTATTCTGTACACTCAATCCGTCATAGCGGAGACAAGTGGTGGTACTGCTCTAGATTATAGACTGGGTCAATTCATCGTTAGTCTAAATAATTATAATTGTATTATACAACTTTCTTTAAATATGATGGTCCTACTAACATGATGTACATCTGACATCAGCTAATAAATGACTAGAGATGACATACAGATCATGACGTTGACCCACCCTCGTCTTCAACTAAAACTCTGAGAAAGTTAAGCTAAAATTATTTCATAAAAAATATTTTTCATCAAATATTTTTGTGAAAAAATTAATGTTCGATTTTCACATTTTACGCTTCAACTACGTTTTGAGCGACTTATATCACACCACTATGTTATATTAAAAAAAAAGGAAAATAAATAAATAAATGTAGCAAAAAAAAATTAAGTAAAAAATAAATCGAAACTGATTTCGTAATATATTATAAAATCTTTATAGAAAATGCTATTATTTATTAAATTGGTCAAAAAACGAAAAATCCTTCTATTTAAACCCTTATATTTCCAAAGTTTATATCCAAAGAAGAAGGTAAGCTAACTTGGATTTACGTCTAGCATCCATTTCATCTCCATTTTATGTTTGGTGTAGATAAGCTTCAGATTTTTTCTTCTGACAAATAGGATTATTTGTCGCTTGGTTTTCACTATGAAAATGTTTTTCATAAACTAAAAATTCTGTTACTTATCTCATATCAAATATTTATTGCAAAGAAGTGTGGGTGATATTAAATATTATGTTAAATTTTTCTTTTTTTCTCTCTTTGTTTCTTATTATGAATGAGTATTATAACTGTAACTGTGCCTGAATAAGTAGTTTTGCCCAGGAATCAAACTTAGGACCTACCGTGCCAAGCGACCCGTGATGATTCCGAGAAAAATTTAATTTAAAATTAATTAAACTTAACAATGCTTAAAGAAAATACGAAAGGCAAATAACAAAGATATCTTTACTAGAAACGCGTTGTTGTTTCAATGGAGACACGTGCAAGTCGACAGACTTAGCGACTTCTACACAAGAAGTTAGTTGGCTGTGAGTTAAGGAAGCGTGTGGTGAATAACTAAGAAGAACTTCATCTACACTTCCAACTTGTCTTCTGTTGTGGGTTCATTTGTACACACTCGTCTATCAACTCACATTGTTTTATTTCCTAACAATTTATACTACAAAACTTTAAATTAATAGCAACACTTTCTCTTCTGAAAACATTTTAAACTTTGACTCGGTTCGTTTAATACTAAAATAATCTGTTTTAGGAGATTAAAACGCTCGAGAAACAAAAAAACATTTTTTTTTAGCCGCTCAGTAACCACTCTTTGAATAATGCTATGGAGGAAACTGCTACCAAAGAGAAATGTCTACAAACAAAAGTCACTTCCGCTATGTCACTTGAGAAGACGATTATGCCCGGTCCAGGTTGACAGGCCACATCATCACATTATACTCGGTTGCTTCCAAACTAATCCCGAACTACGCGACTAAGTTAGTAATGTTACATTTGAAACTGGTGGTAGACTGGGATAATAACCATCATCGGTCTGCCGTTTGGTATTTGGCGTTTGATCAAATATGTGTTACTAAATCCGGTAATAAAATAAACTTTGATTTGTAAACATCGTTTCAGGGCTGGACACAACGACATAATTATTTATTATTATTTTATTTTAGTGTAGCTTAGTGGTTGTAGTATTTGTGCGCAAAGCGAAGAACGAGGGTACGATTCCCATCTCATCTTGTGCTGTTTTGTTAATTTATTTTTTCTATTCAATTAGTAACATGATTTATTAATAACTCGTTGTGTTTAAAATTCCAATATTTTTCAATTCTTTTTAAAGTATGAGAAAATACTTTGTAAGTTATTGCTGAATATAGCTTCTTCCTGTTTTTCGAAACAAAAATCAAGTAGGTAAAACATTCGTGCTACGAAATTTACGAGGATTTCTAAATAAATAGGGGAACAACGATATGTTATTTACAGACATTGTTCAAAAGACTACAATGTAACTGGAAGAATAATACCATTGAGTAGTTAGTTATATTAATATTTTTATACAGGTATGACGATGATGCACAATCGTCTCCTTAAGCTGGTATAGCGGAGACGACTGTGCCTGTAAAAATATTTCTGTTTAATCCAGTCTTTGCTTACACTTGGCTCTTTCAGACGTTTGGGTTTTATTAGGCTTAGGCTAAAGCCTGAATAACTTTTGAACCATCAAATATCGCTGAATATACACGGGGATTAAACCCTGATCGCCCTGCCACCGATCCACCCTCTAGTTACGTCCTGTATACATATAAATTAAGTTTTGAACACTTGAAGTTTATATAGAGCGCAAACTAAAGCTTTTTCGTTATTAAAAAGACTAGGAAACGATGAGAAATTAATTTTAATTGGTTTAAAGAATAAAGTTGTATAATAATCCCTATTAATAATGGTTAGATAAAACATTAAATTGAGAGAAAGTTCAGACCAAAAACAATATTGCCTTAACACCATTTAACAAAATAAACATTATAAGTTAAATTTTAATTAAACAATTCGAATGTAAGTATAATTAATTAACTACGAACCTGATCAGGGAAACCAGATTTAAATGACAGCTTAATTAAAATTTTGATAAAATTTAACAAAAAACTTTTGGCAAGGGTAGCAATATTTACTGAACCGTGCTATTGAGCGATGATGACAAAGTTCGATCATAAAGTTTGTGGTTTTATAATTTCCTTTAGCATTTCATACAATACTATTTTAAACTGATACCCTTAATATGACGGCCTCTGTGGCGAAATGGTCGGTGCGCCAGCCTATTTATGCTTGCCCTCCGAGTTCTATTTCCGGCATTGTTTCGGTCGAGTATATTTTTTTTATAGTAGCTCGGCATGTGACAACACTCCGCCTGATGTAAAGCTAGAGTACGGTCCATGAATGGATACAACTGCTACTACAGGCAGCACTGGCCTCCACTATGCCGGCTTAAAGAGACGAGCATGTACCATCCAGATTGACAGTGCACCCTCCTCTCGTTATACCTGGCTACTTTCAAACTATCACTGTCACTTCACGGGTGTTACTTTCGAATGTGGTGGTACTACCCCAGGACAGCAGACTGGGCTAATAACCATCGTCAGTCTGCCTACTACTCTTTTTTATTATTTCATTAAATTTATCTTTAAATTTTATTATATTATTAAAATATATTTTTTATTAAAGCATATATATAAAGCATATAGCATATAAAGCAAAATTAAATAGAAAAACAAATAAACATCCATAATTATGTCAGAGCTAAGGTACAAAGTCATTTTCAGTTTATGCTTCTAAACTCTATTCTATTTTTTATCGGCAACCCTTCCAAATATAATATTATAAAATGTTCTGGTTCTGGTTGGTGAGTGTTTGTGTTGTCCTTGTCCTGATACCCATAGGCAGGGTTAAATAGTTTGGGCTCAGTTTATTTCTTTTTTTATTGTACCTCGGCTCACTCCACCTGATATTCAACTAGAGTGCGGTCCATGAAGGGAAATAATTGTAAAAACAGATAAATTTCTACAGACAGCAGTCGCCTCCGTTATGCCGGTTTGAGGCGACGATTGTGCACCATCCAGATTGACTTGCATTACGCGTTACTTGTGTTAATAAATACCTATTATTGTACATTATACAAAATGTTTAAGATATATAAAGATGTTTTACAACTCACTTTAATATTTTAAAAATATCCAACGAGTTAACACACTAAAATGTTACAGGAACTTTTAAAGAACACATTGTAAGCAGGAAGTAACAAACTTTGTTTCTTTTTCTACTTTCTAGCTTAATTTTATTTGTTTCTTACTACTTACGTTGAATAGGTTCGGAACTCTGAGAACTCGGAGCTTGATAAGGATTAAGAAAATAGCCAACCATCCGTAACAAATAAGAGCTTGGGTTGACCTTTTCTAAAAACGTACCTACCTACTTATTTTTATTGCAGCTATGTAAGCTTACGAGTATATTGGTCTAAGCAAATTGCATCCACGATCAATTCAGTGTTCGGAAAAAATTTCATTCCATTTCTCTTATTCAGGGAGTATTTTTCTTTAGTTCAGTTCTCCTATTCTGGAAGGGCAAAGAGAACAAAGCCATACAGCCACGTCTTATATAGCCAAGTTTTATATTTTCTTCTTTTGTACATCAAGTTCAGGTAATTTACAATTTGATGCTTTCTTGGAGTGTTTAGAAGCAACATTTTGCTCAGTAACATTGGTGGGATGTCATAAAAAATATCGCTTACTGTATTGTAAAGTAAATTTAGATGTCTTGACATTTTTTTAATTGTAGTTCGGCATATGACAACACTCCGCTTGATGTAAAGCTAGAGCGCGGCTCATGAACGGAAACAACAGATAAATCTCTAGGGGCAGTAGTCGCCTCCGCTGTGCCGGTTTGAGGAAACGATTGTGCACTATCTAGTTTGACAGCGCACACTCTTCTCGTTATACCTGACTACTTACAATTTGTTCGTAACACATCATTTTAAAAATTAATACAAGTTTTATACAATAACAAATGTAGTGAACTAATTTATGAAAACCTCAATCTTCCACTCGATATTCCCGCACAATTGACCTTACGATTTTTTTTATAGTAGACAGGCATAGATCGAGAGGAGCGTGCTCTCTTGTTAGCAGCAGAGTACTTCCAAGATGATCCTAAAACGCGACTAGATAACTTCACAGATTACACGATATTGACTTTATGCAAATATCTACTTTGACACTGGCAAATTATTACAATGCTATAATAAAAAAAAAGATGATGAAGAAAATAATAATAATATGTCTCATTGACAATATACAATTTTGAAACGATTAATCGGTTAAAAATATAGAAATGAATATTATAACAACGATAAACACAATAATTATTGTACCCATACTATTATATTTCATTTTTTATCATATGTTCAATGGAATAGGAGAGAATATAAGCATTGGATGGTTTCTAACGAACACTTCACCATACATGTGGGCTCTTCTCGGAATCGCTTTTTCCGTATCTCTTTCAGTCGCTGGTGCAGCTGTTGGAATATACACCGTCGGAGTAACAATTATTGGTGGAGGAATAAAGGCGCCAAGAATTAAGACGAAGAATCTAATATCAGTTATATTTTGCGAAGCCGTCGCTATCTATGGATTGATAACTGCGGTCATTTTAGCTGGTTTAACAGAGGAATTTGATGCAACAATATCAAGAGATATAAAGGAATCCAATTATTTATCTGGGTACATTATGTTTGGTGCTGGAACTGCCGTCGGTTTAGTAAATTACTTTTGTGGGGTTTGTGTTGGGATTGTTGGGTCTGGTGCTGCTTTGTGTGATGCTGCAAATGCTGCCTTATTTGTGAAGGTGCTGATTGTTGAAATATTCGGTTCTGTGATTGGGTTATTTGGACTTATAGTTGGGATTTATATGACTTCGAAAGTTAACATGGGTGATATTTAATGTGTACGTTTTATAAGTAAACTTTAGAATATTACTTTTGTTGTTTTGTATTTTATCTTCGAAGCTGCTTGTGTTTAAACCGGATATTTGAAATTTATCATAAGTTAAGAGCTTAAGATCGGTCTATGAGACCCGTGTTCGAACCTCGCTAATTCTGACCGGTACTAATGTAACTTTGTTATATAAACTTAGGTCGCCCATTGCCTATAGGCACTATTAAAGAGTGGTAGGCAGACTGATGATGTTTATTAGCCCAGTCTACCGTCCTGGTGTAGTACCACAGCGTCCCCATATAATGACACTATCACGGTCAAGGGAAAGACATACCCAGATTGCCGTCAGGGCATAACGATTACATGTAGGTATATGGTATTTATTTAGTTTTTATTATACATTATGTTTATTTAAGTTTATGGAGTGAATCATCTGTTGAATGGAAGGTCGAAGTCCGTCTATAAAAGCACATTTTTAGCTTTTAATGTTCTAAAATAACCATAAAAAGGCAATTTGCGAACAATAAACAACAATTTTCTAGAAACACGTTTCATCAAAATTTCCATAAAGAGATCGTGTTCTGTCTTGCATGCATATACCCGTTGTGAATTTTAGTTATCTTCATAGGATTATAAACTCTATTTACATATAAATAATGTCATTGATAACATCTGAACTACGTTATATTGCATAATGATATTAATAATAAATAAGTTATTGTATACTTAGTATTAATGAAATATGAATATAATTAAATTAATGATTAAACCACATTGATTGGTTGGAGACTGCCATTAACTGTTGTCAATTCTGATTTGGCGACAATTTGTCGGTATTTGATTGGAGTGCCGCTCGACAAGCGAGTAGACAGAGAAAGGAGTTGCTGAAAAGTGGTCGGCGGTCGATGTGTGTAAAAACCTTTTCATTGTGTTAATCAAGATTACGTGAACAATTATAATAAAATAAAGCTATTATAATCTGTGTGCATCGATAAACTATTAAAATTAAGGTTGTCAACAAGTTTGTAAATTGGTCATCTGCATCATTATCGGTACTTTGGTATTGGAGGCGAAGAGACAAAGGTGAGTGGTGGTTATCCATATTGATCAGAGGTTAAAATAAGTATATGAACATAAATTTAATGGTCCTTCGACAATACATAAATATATTCCAGCGTCCTACATATTTTGAAAAGTGTGTAACGTTTACACAAACATAAACGAAATAAAATAATTATTATAGATAAGTAATTTATACTGTATACTGTAATTAATGGTTAAACAAGAAAAATTATTAAATGACATGTTTAACCCTTTCATTACCGTAGTTAAGCGCGTCAGTTTTTGCTACTGTACAGTGCACAGTGCACACACGTCTCATCCCAATGGCAGAATGGCAGAGGCGACTCTTTTTTTCAGATATTTTTGTAGACTGCACTCTAGTTTGACATTATTATTATTATTTTATTGTAGCTCAACATATTATAAATAATCTAGAGTGCGGTCTAAGAATGGAAACAATTGCTACAAAAAAAATTGCCTGTAGCAGTCGCCTCCGCTATGCAGGCTTGAAGAGACGACTGTGCACCATCCAGGTTGACAACCTCCTCTCGTTATACCTGGCTACTTTCGAATTGATGTCTAAACGCTATTAGCTCACTTCACGGGTGATGAAGTTGAAAGTGGTGGCACTACCACAGGACCGTAGACTGGACCGTAAACATCGAAGTTTGGATACTTACATGATGATTTAGAAAGAGCCCTAAGTAATGTGGATTACGTGCCTAAAGCTTGATCGCTCAGTGCTTATACGAGGCATTAAAAAAATATGTATGTAAATATAATAATATTGAAACACGTAGATGAAAGAACAAAAACTGTTTCAATATTTTGTCACAAATGCCTACTACACCTTGCATGTATGGAATAAGATCATTTTTCTCCTAAAATGTGTGAGTCAAATGTAGATTTCCCATGAGTCAGCATACAACTGTGATCAAAGTTTATTTACAAGTAAAAAAACTTGTATCCCAGTTGAATTAACTTTTGCCTAAATAGATTGCTATCCTACATTTTGTGAGTCCGATTTCGAACGACATCTTAGGTCATTCGTTACTTTATATAGAATGATCAATAGCCTTGAGTAGCTTTTATAATAATAATAACTATATACATACACATTGATACCGGTGAGAATTTAGCGCGGCTTGAACACGGGTCACATCCATCGATTGTAAGAATATGTACTTTGGTCACAATAACCGCTCTCTGCTTGATGTTAAGCTATAGTGCGATTAACGAAGGCAATTGCTGCTACAGAAGATCTGCCATAGTGGATAGCAGTTGCTTCCGCTATACCAGCTAATTGGAACCAGGCTGATAATGGTATATGTTCATGATGAGATATATATAAAGCATCGGATTGAAGTTAAGATCTCTTATATTTGCATCTTAGTGCTTAGAAGTGTTCCATCGCTATATACACATCAAAAGAAACTACTCGTTGTGACATTATACTTGTTTTTTTTTATTTCACTTGACTCAAGCCGGGGTGCTAGTATAGAGTTGAGAGATTTGAGCGGCATCAAAATCTTTAAGACCCATGTTCAAACCTCGCTAAATGTAACCCATGTAACTATGTTATATGTACTTTGATCGCTTGTGGTTCAAGCACTAGCTTAGTAAAGGCATTAAAAAAAAATTAACACGGATCTTATCGATCGTGAGTTCACGCTTTCTAGAAGTGGAGAACCTCTGATGTGAAAGAAGTGTGTGTAGTAGAGAAGGAAACTATAGTCTATAGTCACTACCTACCCCATTGGAATACGGGCGCTACTTTATCGTCTAGTTTCCTCAGCGAAAAAGCTTTGATAGAATGTGTCGGAGTTTAGTTTTGGATGCGTATAGATATCTATTTGTCGGTGCGTACCTTATCACATTTTTCTCTCAAAATCTACCAGCTTATCTGTGCTGAAAATAAAATGGAGATGGAACGAAAGGATTGTAGAGGGACGAAGTCGGGAATTCCGTATTAACTTGTGAAATATCGTCTCGTATATGCGGATATTTTTTCCATTGTTAAGCCCCGTTTACCTCTTTAGAGGATTGGAAATATTTGACTTGTGAATGGCCTAACTATATAAATGTAAGAGTGGTTGGTTGATGATGGTTATTAGCCCAGTTTTCCGTAAGGGTAGATACAAAACTTTCAAGTGTAGCACCCGTGAAATGACCTACTTGCCTTTTGAGATCTGCTTGGAAGTTGAGTATATCGGATGGAGTGTGCACCGTCAATCTGGATGGTGCATATTCATCTCCTCAAACCGGCGGCATAATGAAGTACGAGTTACTATAAAAAAAAATGTGCAATTTTTTCTATTATAGTAAAAACGCCCGAAATTAATATTGTATCCACAACCCTAGATTAATACATATCGACGGATAGATCTCCAATCTACGTCCCAATTAGCAAATTCTACAATCCTTTATTTTATAAGCTCAGATTGACAGCTGATCCGCACCCTCTTTAACATTTCGTTTTACACAAAAGTCATGCAATTTCGATCGGCAAATAGGTTATTCACACGCTTTACTTAAAATTAGCGAGTTAGCCTAAAAGAGATCAAGATTGATTATTAATCTCGGGCGTTATAAAATACGAGTCTTTAAGTAATTAATATAAAATAACTGAAATATATTGTTGAAAGATAATTTATATAATGGCGTAAGAAGTTGCCAGTCTTAAAATTCTGGTAAATTGTATAGATTTGAATGAACGTAGTGTCAGTGGAAGCCTAAATCTTAATGGACGATTATCAATAACAAAAGCGTAAGATTCATAAATTTAATTTCCTGCTTCATTGTGCAAAAACGAAACTTTCATTTAATGTGCTGAGTGCTGTTAATTGCGCCATAAATAAAATTTTAGCGTAAATACTGTCCGAAAATTGTATGAAGAAACTCATTTGGAGAGAAATACAAGTTTTACTCAAATTAATTTATTGGATTAATGTATTGTTACTTTTGTTAAATAATATACGTCAATATAAGCCGCATAATATATTTTATTCGGTTCAATTCAGTTCGATGTAATTTGGTCGATTCAAGTATTAAATTAGTAAAAATTGGAAGCCGGCATAGCGGGGGCGACTGATGTCTGCGGATCCTCTTCTCTTATAGCAGCTGTCTCCGTTCGTTTCATTAACATCGAGAGGAGTGAGGTCATGTGACGAGCTAAAAATTGTAACTTGGATATTTACAAAGTTACTATAGTTAAATTAGCTGGGTGTAGAGTTTACCTAGATAAACTAGTTTATGATTTACAGCAGGTCCTAAATAAATAAAACAATGTTGCACGGATTTCCTGACAATGAGAGTATGCGAAAGCCATTATCAAAATAGCCTTTAATGTAATCTTTTTGGCACGAAACCAAGCGCTGTTACAGTGTTAATTTTCACATGTTTTTATTTTGAAATCTGAAACAGTATAACAATTATAGTAATTAAAATTCCCGATATCCGTCCGTCTAGGTTTCCTAACCTGGGGTCCATGGACTCCTCAAGGCTCTGTGCCGATCCATTCTTAAAAGTCTATAATTCTTTATGATTATAATAAGTGTCTGATGATAATAATTAACCTAGCCTGCCGTCCTGATAAGTGATTTGCGTCTTATGTGACACTATTTTGTAACACGAATATTATGAACCTTAAGCAGAGGCATGGACAGAGCATGTTGTGGAGGCCCTCAAATCGTTTGAGGTTAACTGTGGAAAGTTTCTATTAAGGTCAAGGTAAAGAAGAGAGCAACTAAATAACTAACACAAAATTTATTCAAAATTTAACTAGAGGGTTTATTATTAACTAGATTTTTTTTGTGGTGTGGTGGCGGCCCATAGGCACTGACCTTAAGGATCTTTGAATGTGTACTGTTGAAAAGGAAGCTCGAGCTTTTAAGGCTTTGAACAGTCGTGGTCTAGCGGTATAGGACGGACGTCGTGATCGATGAGACCCGTGTTCAAATCTCGCTAAATTCTGACCGGTACCAATGTAACTATCACAAGCACTAGTTTAGTAAAAGTATTAAAATAAAGGCATGACACTAGACATAGATGAATTAACATTTTAAATAACTATTTCATATTATATAAAGCTCGATTACCACTGACTGACTCACTCACTCACTCACTGACATCAATTATGAAGCACTTGCCGGGGGGTTAGAGAGATGATTCTTTTTGGGGCGTGTAGGGGGCGTTCCCGCGACCTCATGAAAACCTCGACATGTTCCGGAACTCCGTTCCGTCCGGTTCCGGAACGCATTATCTCCGAAACGGAATGAGATAGGGCCGAAGTTCCAAAACAAAGGTTGTAGGAAATGCCCTTTAATTTTGAAATCCATAATTTGTTTTTTCAAAATTACCCAAAAAAAAAAATTTCTGCGCTCGCGAAGCCGTAAGCACCTTTATATCTTGTAGACAAATAAAATAAAAATATATGTATAGCTTAACATTGAATGTGGTAGGACCTCCGTGAACCTTTGTACATAATATTAATAAAATGTAAATATTACTGAATTTCCTTTTCTTTTGCAACGTAGGCCACCTATTGTTTTTTTCATTTTACTTCCTCTAAGCCTAACCCAACGCAATAAGTCGACATTTTGTTCGTCGATTATATCAGTTTCAAAGAGAAACCGATATTGTGCGTGACCCTCGCCTCGTTGCGACCTGGATATTATTTTTGTACACGCCTTTCAATATTGCAATTTTACAGGAAAACTTTTTTAACATACTCCACATATGGGAGTTCTTTTTAATAAATTTTGCGCTTATAGCAATTTTTATTGTAATTTATGTACATATATTTACGTTGGAATATCTCTATTGTTTAAGTAATAAAGTCAATATTTTAAATTTATGAAATACTTCTTCTCTATATAATATATACAGAGTGGCAGACAGGCTGATGATTATTAGCCCAGTCTGCCGTCCTGGGGGAGTACCACCACTTTCGAATGTAATATCCGTTGTCACATTTCGGGAACAGTTTGGAAGTAGCCCGGTATAACGAGAGGAGTGTGTACTGTTAATGATGCACATTTATCTCCCCAATCCGGTATAGCGGAGGCGATTAGTGCCTGTAGAAGTTTATATGTAATAGCAGTTGTTTCTGTTCACGAACCGCACTTTAGTTTTACATCAGGTGTGTTGTCATATGCAGAGCTACAATAAAATAAAATAAAGTTTCAGAAGAGCGTGTACGGATTAAAGTGGTATTTAAAAGTAGATGTGGGCACATGGAAAGGATGAGTGAAAGAAGATTGACGAAAGGAATATATAAATCTGATGTGAATGGATGCGTTAAACAAGGTAGACCCAGAAGGGTGGTTTCCGATCAAATCGGAGACATCCTTATGAAAGCTGGGCTGCTCAGTGCTCATATCCGTCGGGCGTGCATGAAGAGGATTGTGGATGTGAGGGAAGCAAGGGCGTAGTGTGAGGATTGTGCTAAGTGGCGTTCCGTTCTCTCTGCCTATCCCTGTGGGGAAAAGGCGTGACAATTGTATTGTATTAAAAAGTAATTCCTACATTCTATGAAGAAGGTGATATATCTTCTTCTTTTATTGAATAGCAACTGTGTCGATTGCCAGAGTGGCATCAACAATTCATGCCAGTGTCATGTGAAGGTGATATATGTGGAGGAGATGAAAAGCGGTACGAGTTATGGAAGGTTATTCGCATGGAAAAAATGCTAGTTAGTACATTTGTTTTTAAATTCTAGTTGCACTCTATTCCCATTTGAATGTCATGCATTGATGGAGATTTATGTATCTCGTTAGACTTATATAGAGCCATTTATTTGGGTGGTCAGGGCATAAATCCTTTGAAAAATATACGCTAATTCACTTCCGCCGTAACTATGAAACATTTTTTTTAAAATTATGCTATTAAAATAGTTATAATATAATATAATATAATAGCTAATAAAAAAATGTAACACCCGTGAAGTGACTTTGTCGCGTTTCGGGAATAGTTTGAAAGTAGCCAGGTATAACGAGAGGAGTGTGCACTGTCTATCTAGATGGTACATGCTCGTCTCCTCAGGCCGGCATAGTGGAGGCGACTGCTGCCCGCACAGGTTTCTAGGTAGTAACAGTTTTTTCCATTCATGGACCGCACTCTAGCTTTACATCAGTCGGAGTGTTGTCACATGCCAAGCTACAATTAAAAAAAAATAGTTTAGAAATGTAAGCAATAACGATCATTCACATGTAGATAAAGGGTAATTCTGATGAGGTAAAAGCATAGAGATATACAGGATAATTTTCTAACTGGGAAATGAATGGGAAACTCGGAAACAACATTCACCGCACATCTTTTTGTCACTAGAGTAGTTCTGAAACGTGACCGTAACATTTTTGCGTTAGTATTATTAATGTAAGCATCAGATTACTTACAAACTGTATGGGAATACATTTCATTAAACTTGACTAACTTCTGCTGCTCCGATTTTTTTCTTCTGATACAATGAAATGATTCTTAAATGAAACTGAGTCGAACCGCATCAAAAAAAAAAATTCACTAAAATGACTCATTTTTTTGGACAACTTAAGCTTGATCAGAAAAAGTACTATGCCAAATTAGTTTTCATAAAAAAAGAGCAAATGGTTCCTAAGACAGTTTCCCTGTATCTGTTGCGATTTAGGATTGTCCCATACTGTTCCAGTTAAAAAAAATACCCTGTATACTAGAGGTGCAAACTTCATACATCTGACATAAAAAAACCGTGTGCCGCTTCAAACGATTTGACAATGTTGCCGTCAAGTCAAATACTAACTGACAGAGAACCTAAACGTGGCTGTAGCCATGTTTTCCCTCGCGTCACATTGGGAGCGTTATCTATATCTAGTTGTATGTATCAGTGGGTAAAAGTGTTTCTTTTATTATTTTTGATTTGCGTCCTTTTTGCCATTTATTGGTCTAATATCAACTACGTAACATAATTAAAAAGGTAACATACAGAAGAGCCATTTCAATATTTATATATTAGTACTGATAATATAAAAATACGCTTCGCAACCTATATAGTTAATACTCCAAACAGCTCACAAATTATTAGCAGGCTTTAAGGTAATTGGGTAAGCGACTGATGTTGTCGACCATTTGACCTACTAAATTATATTGCAAACAATCACGACCGAATTTAATATTAAATTACCAACTTTAAATTAACTGTCTAGTTAGTAAAAGTTTGGCGTTTAACGAGGTAATATTTTTATGTTGCGATAACTATCTAAAAGTTTTTATTATAATGCAAAACTATTATTTTGAATCAATGTTATTTTTCACATGATTGTCTCTTTTTCATTGTAGAACGGCTTATGACTAAACTCCGCCTGATATAAAGCTAGAGGCAGTCATGAAGGGAAAGAACTGCTACTACAGATAAAGTACATGCAACAGTCGCCTCCGCTATGCCAGCGTAATGAGACGAATCCACCATCCAGATTGACAGTGCACATTCTTCTCGTTATACCTGGCTACTTTCAAACTGATCTCGAAACGGGTGTTACATTCGGAAGTGGCTGTACTATTCCAGGACGGCAGACTGGGCTAATAACCATTTTCAGTCTGCCTACCACTCTTGTTATTTACTTATTTTTAAATGTTATTATTACATCTTTAATTATGGTCCCAAAAAAAAAAAGTGTAATGTATACAACTTCTGGTTCGCGGGATTATTAGCTGTATTTTTACAGCCTCTATAATGGTACAGTTGTATAATTTAAAGGACAATAGTAGACCGTTGTAGGTCATTCAACAAACTTTACTCTCATATTGACATGCGGTAACGGTGAACTTTGATCTGCGATGTACGACTGCCAGTTTAGTTGCCACAGCACGTATACGATACACATTTACTGAACCGTAACTTCGGCCGTGTATTCGATTAACGTGAATGTTTAAACTTCATGTTACGGAAGTAAAGGGAAATGATGTAAATATTAGCTATTTAATATAGTTTAATTTAGGAGAATTTTGTTTCAGACACGTTTATAATAAACGGCCAAATTTGCGGGTGTATGTTTAATATATTATTATGAAATAATGTTATGAAAATTCACACGTAGTGCCTGATTGAGCGGTCGCAGTCTAGCGATAAAGGACGGATCTCACGGTCGATGAGACCCGTCTTCAAACCTCGCTAAATTCGGTAAAATATTCCGCGGTACCAATGTAACTCTGTTATAATGTAACTATGTAATAAATTTGGCCGTTCAGTGCACCGCACAAAGCACCGTATATGCACACTCCTCTCTTTATTTTGGGACAAATATAATAAATAAATAAAATTTATAACATTTTACAATATTGTATTGGTAACATCTGGCACCATGCGACATTCTGACAAATATTTAGACTTCAGGTAGGTACTAAAACGAATTACACATTTGATATTTTTATTCAACAAAAGCCAGAGAAGTAATTTTGCATAAACCCATCCATATTCATGTTATGCAGGCGGACGAAATGCATGGATTGAATGGCTGACAAAAATAACACGTCGCTAAAGGGACGATGTGCCGACACAAATTGTGTAAATTTACAAATTAATAGATCGCTAAAAACTTTGTTTAATGTTGAATTTTTATTTGAATACAATACAATACAATTGTCATGAAAATTTAATTAAAAAATGGAGGATGTGCGTTCGATTCCCATCTCAGCTTCAGACGTTATGTGCGCGTTGGTTTTTGTCATAATTTAATTTTTAAAAAAATTTTAGTAGATAAAAAATGTTTGTAAATAAACACATAGTTGAAAAAAGAACAAATAATAAAAACAATTTAAATGATTGGATTTGTGACGGTAATATTGTTATCGTGCATCGAAATGAAAGCCGAAACCACCAGAAAACAATGGAGCGCAATTCTGAAACGTTAAAATATTTATGATTACTGAAAATGTATGAAGTATTGCAATTTGTTTTTGGCAGTAGATTTAGTTAGCGCTGTAGAGGATTTAAATATAAATTAAAGTAAAATTACGAAATTAATCAATATTTATTTATAACTAAATTAGAAGATTTTGTGCGGCTTATTATCGCATTTCTTTTGATTTTTTCTATCGATGTAATTAAATATATTTAGGTATAAATATAAATAAAAAAAAAGGTAATAATTAGTTTTTCTTTATAATTTATAGTTGATTGAAATATTAAATTATACTGAAAAAAATAGAGAAGATCACACACAAGCTTTTAAATAAATAAATATAAGGTAACAATTCGTTTACGAAAATTTACAGAAATAAAACTGCAATCTACCTCAATTTACAATTAAAACAAAACCGACTGATCGAATTACTATCTGTATACACTATACCTATATTTTTATTAAACGAAGGTTGTAACTATCACTATTAAAATTAAATCTGGATCAGATATTTAAAGTTTGCGTTAAAGATCAACCTACACTCGACAATTTTACACTGGACTAACAATTGAGAATGCAGTGAACTAATCTTTCTAGCTAGCTCTAACTAGTACCAATGTACCGCGTACATTTATATGAGCGGTACGAACGAACGAACGAACGAAGACGCGTGAACCCACGATCGATGAGACCCGTGTTCGAACCTCGCTAAAGACCGGTACCAATGTAACTTTGTTATATGTACTTCGGTCGCTCAGTGCCTATAGGCACTATTAAAGAGTGGTAGGCAAACTGATGATGGTTATTTGTCCAGTCTGTCGTCCTGGGGCAGTACCACCACTTTCGAATGTAACACCCGTGAAGTGACTTTGTCGCGTTTCGGGAATAGTTTGAAAGTAGCCAGGTATAAGAGAGGAGTGTGCACTGACAATCTAGATGGTACATGCTCGTCTCCTCAAGCCGGCATAGGCGGAGGCGACTGCAGCCGTAGAGATTTCTCTGTGGTAGCAGTTGTTTCCATTCATGGACCGCACTCTAGCTTTACATGGCGGAGTGTTGTCACATGTCGAGCTACAATAAAAAAAATAAAATTGTGATGTCAATTTATTACGTTGCTAAATATAACAAAATAGAACATATGAAAGTATAACTTTAAATAAATTATGAAAAACAAAAAAATATTTAGTAAAAAAAAACTCAACGTATATGAGGACGGAAGAATTCCACACTCCGCCCTGCGGAGGTCCAAGGTCATACCCCGTGAACGTCGAATCTAAATTTGTGTACGCCAACGACAGGAATCTGATGAAAAGATGTAACAGAAGTGTGAAGCGTTAAGCTGTGTCCAGTTTATCAGAGGACGCGTTGATTTTTTATGTTCAATTTATATCATAATTTAATAATATTAAATCCATCTATTTGACAAAATATAATATAAAAATAATAATACAATTTAAATTTAAAAAATCTTTAAAAAACAATCAATAGTAATTACGCTCAAAATCAGTACTGAAAAGCTTTAAAAAAGAACAACGAGGTCAACATTTATAAAGCTTCAACCTTTTTAAACAATTTTCAAAGGAGTGATTCTTAGAGTCATAATCTAAGTCAGTAATTTATTTGGCTCGCTCCTCTATTCACAACGAAGAAAGTACCTTTTTTGTGGCGAATGGGTAGGGATTAAAAGCTTCTAGAATTACAGGGAGGTCTGTTCGTTCGTTAATAAAGATTACTCGGTTAATTCCTTGTGCACGCAAACACTCTTTGTACGATTATACGACGTATTTCGCTACACATGTTTTTTGGACCAGTTTGGGTTTATTAAGTTTCTTTATTTTGTTAGTTTACTTATTACCTATTTAATACATTTTTATATGTTTACATCAAACGAGTGTTTGTAATAATATAAACAGAGTTGCCAAAGTATTAAGTGATATACAGACGTAACATCCATGAAATTACCTAGTCGCGTTACAAGATCAGTTTAGAAGTAGCAAGGTATAACGAGAGGAAGGTACATTGTCAACCTGGATGATTACTATATGGTGAGAGATTACTAACATCAGGCGGAGTGTTGTCATATGTCGATAAAAAAAGACTGTTATACGAGTACATTGTTTATAAATGTGTTTTATCTAGAAGTTTTAAATAACTGTATTATGTGTATAAAATATGTATGAAGTTAAGATGTAAGAGATTATAGATTTTAGCTGAGATATACCAAAAATGACCATGTTAATTATTATTTATAGTTCTTAAGTATTTAATTTTGATGACTTATTTAACAACGTTTTATGCCATTTGTCTATGGCGTTAAGTATAAAACAAAGATATGTCTATGATAAGGAGTGTTTGGCGCGCTTTTGCCCGGGAAGGTTGAGGTGTTTTTTTATTCCTTTCCTTAATTAGTTTAGTGGTTATTATTGTGTAAAATTGGTGTTATTTTGCATAATTTTATGCTGCGCATGTGAGTAATTGTGGAAACATTAAAATTCACTCTATATGAGGCAACAGAAGCGGTTTTTTGTGGTTATCCCACGCCGTGAAAACGCTCATATTGTGACGTGACCGGGTGAATTGCCGCCAAATACTCCAAGAAAGCGTCAAATTGTAAAACACCATTGCAATTTGATGTAAAAACTTCAAGAATTTACTACAAATGAGATATATATTATATTACTGAAGACATGGCTGTATGGGCTTTGTTCCCTTTGCCTTCCCAGAATGGGAGAATTAAAAAAAAATGTCTATGATAATGCTATCTCTATGGGTGGTTATTACTGAAGACATGGCTGTATGGGCTTTGTTCCCTTTGCCTTCCCAGAATGGGAGAATTAACAAAAAAAAATCTCTATGGGTGGTTTCAAAACTCTTGTTAAATATATTTTTGTATTAAAATGGAAACTAGTTGTTACAAATATTGGCAAATAAATGCAATGGTAAAAGTTAAAAAAAAGTTGTTATTTACCATTGCCTAAAATCATAAACGTAACAAAAAATAGTAACCAAAAATGCTAGTAACATGTTGTATGACCTAAATAAAGTTCTATTCATTTTTTTTAACCAAAATAGTGTTTCGTTTCCATATATTCAAAAAGACTAACTAAAAATATATGAGGTTTATAGAGAATAATGGGGCTTCGATAACCAATGAAAGTTGATATTTAAAGCGAATTTAAAACAAGAAAAAAATGAAGTTTAAAAGGAGAATGCCCATCTTTGGGCCTACCTGATACCTAATAGTTTGTTAACAAAACAATATTCTAAAATAATACCTTATTTCTTCATTAATTTATATTAAAACATCGTTTCCCAATCAGTATACAATGTTTAATAACATAAAAAACAGATAGCATCAATTATTAAAGCTTTTAATACAATGATAACCTCAAATATTGTATCAGAAAAAGTTTAATTACTCAATAACTTGGGTGAAAAAATTAAAACTAATTGGTGATAAGGAATGTAGGTTTAATTTTCTACAGAAAAAACTAAAAATGATCGTGAAACTCAAGAAAAAAATTGTGGGCCCATTTCTCTTAGGCAAATAGGCATTCTACTTTAATGACAGTTATTAATTTATGCTTTTTGAATGTAAAATGAAACGGAATATTATACCTAAAAAAGACAAGCGCGCTTCGTCGTCTATCAACTGAGAGTTGAGTAATCTCGCGACACCAGCCGGATATCAGTTTTTGCATTCACATTGTTTATTTTTGATATTTGAACGATGTATTGTATTTTTTTCTAATAAATAATGGTACCCTAATGTCACGTAGTTGGTATTAAAATACATGTCAAAAATATATGTTTTTTCTTTAATTCTAAAATTCTCTCACCACCCACCACAATAATATATGATGTATACAACTTCAGGTTTGCGGGATTGCCAGCTGTCTTTTTACATGTATTTGTCGTTTTAGCTGTTATTTTGTTGTATATTTAGTGAATAAAAATATACAATATTAGATAATACAATAGAAATGAACCGATTTCCTTCCATTTTCACATTTCATGACTGAATATAAAAATGTCTAAATTCTTACGTAATAAAACGCGAGATATGCATCGAGGAAGCAAAATTCACAGTTCATAAAACGTAACATAACTCTGGTAATAGCTTTTACTTTCCGATAACATTCGTTATTGTCCAATAAAGAAGAGATGCGGTTGTCAGATCCGACCTAATGTTCTGATTATACAAGATTTTTTTTTTCTTTAACGAGCAAAATATGTAAGTTGGCAGACATCTTTATTGTTTTAATAATAGTAAGCGTGGATGAAACGATCTAATAAGGTTGTTTCATAAAATATACACTACCTTTTTATAAGAATGTTGTAGAATTTTGTGTAGAGAAAAATGGCTTTAAATTTTATGGTGGTAAACATGATAGAAAAACAAGCATTTTGTTTCGTATTCCTTTCTACTAGATTTTATTCGGTATATGATGGCCCGTGCGACCTCCAACGCCTGATACCATTAATTATAATGACCTAGAACATGATAAGAAGCTGAAACTGGAAAGGAAGACTGGGAAAAGATGTATCAGTCCACCTTCCATAATTTTAATAATACCTATATAATGTCTAATGAATTATGTAGCTATTCGTAACCACAAAACTAAGTAACATTCCGAAGCGGGGCTAAACACTTTCGTTAAAACACTTTAACCCAAAGTAAAAGTTAATCAAACGTGAATTTCACTTACTAGCCTTTGGTCGTTCGGTTTGAAGGACCATTACATTGGCAATGGAGTGACCCATCAATTTGGCTTCACGCCGACCGCACGCGACCAGAGCCCTGCGACCGACATGTGAAACGTTTTATTACATTCACGAAAAAATATAATACTTATTTTAGTACTAGACCTACTGTAAGCTGAACTAGTTATGGTTTATATGACAGATAAATTGCACAAAACCACTTAACTGTATCTAATGGTTGAGCCGCCATTTTACTAACTGTCATGCGGGTAGTCTATAAATAAAAACAAATGCTTTCGTTTATGTGTACTAATAATAATAGTAAGTTGACTCAGATTATCTTCTACGTAAGCAAACACTAATTTTTGTGGCAGGTTTATTAGGTTTATTATAATTTATCACCATTTTTTTCACTGCTTCATCGCCCTAAATAAAGAAATAAATAAAAAATGAAAGTTAATAATAAAATTAATGTTTCAGTAAATATTCTTACTTATTAGATTTTAATGCTACGCTACGCCGTAACATTATTTCCTCGTAGAAAATTTAAAGTAAGTCACGCAAAGTAATCACTTTGAACGTTTATACAGCTAATAATAAGGTATAAGTATTAAAATTAACGGCTTAGGTAGGCAGAATGAAATCACCGAGAAGCCGTAACCTAAAGGAAAACAATAGTCTTGCACCTTTTAATAAATGTTGCCAATTGGAAATTTGAACGGCGACAGATGGCGAGGGTGATTGCGCGCTCCGTTGTGCGAGTGAATAATTCTTGTCACTGTGAATGCCCCCCAAATAATTTCAATTCGTTACCTTTCAACTGGAATGACCTTAAAAATAAATTGCTAAATTTAAGTAAGGGTATTTGTTTTGTCCCTTATTATATTGAAGTTTCGCGAAGGTCGTCCCCTACCTGAGTTGTTTTCTTCCTTTACTTTTTTCTAACATATTTTTTGTTTACTTATTTTAAATAGTCAAGGGTTGAGAAGAGAATTCAATGAAACAAACGTATAACAAGATTGGAACGTAGTAAATTGATCAAAGAGATTCAAGGAAATTAAGGGAATGGAACTATTGAAAGAAACAAAGTTCGTAGATCATTTAAGAAAATGTATGAAGAAAATGATTCATCGTTATATCGGAAATCAAAATAATAAAAAAATGAAGTAGTGTAGAGTCGTAAATGGATAATAAAAGATGGCGTTTCATTATCTCTCTATATTCTTACGGACTTGACAAAATACAAATTATATGAAGATCATTCTTAACAACAAAAAAAGTACAAAAACTTTTTAAAAAAAATGTTATTTCAGTATTCAAATTAAACAAACTTAAATTTCGCAAAAAAATCTCCTATTGTATTTGAAATATAGTATAGAATCCTATAAACGTAACTTTTTACTTGACAATAGAAGCTTGTTAGTGATACAGTGGATATGTGGTGACAGGGGTCGACCACAGGAAGAGTATAATAGAAATCTATTAAATATTCCACAACGTTACAATATTTCATGTGAAGGTTTCCTTTTCTCTTTGTGTGAGTGTATGAAAAACTTTTCCTGAAAATAGTGTAATAATATATTATATTTGCATATATATAAACATGAAGAGAAATAAATAAAAACGTGTTTCGCAATGGTACTAAAAGTAAACGTAAAAGTCAAAGTAAGATGCACTGGGAAATATGTAGCAATAAACGTGTTTCTTACACAGCTTTTAGTTTTATTTTTTTATTTTCCGACATCAACAAAGAGAAAACTTATAAATTTTTATTATTATAAAAATAAATAAACACAGATATTTACATAACTGAAACAACATTTGTTTAAATATTTTGTTAGATTGGTTATCGTGCGAGAAACCGCAGTGTAACGGAGGCCGACATAATCAAAGATAAAAACAGTAATACCCTTCGAATAAATAAATACATTTCCTTTTGAATTGAGACATCCAAACTGAAGAAATAATGTTAGAAAATACGGAATTAATTCAGGTCTTTATTTCGCACGTAATCGAATAAGAAACAGCGAAGTGGATCTGTGTTAAGTCTAGATAAGAAAATAAAAGGAAAAGTTACTTTTTTCTCAAGTTACTTTTATTACGATAATAGTGTTACCATTTGTGTTAGTTATTGTTATTTTATCAACACAAGTGTGTTGTTATTGTTATTGAATAAATGTTTCGGAGATAATGTGGTTCTTTAGGTTCAGAAATGTCTTGTACTGCGCACATGTATTTACTCGTAGTTTATTTTATATTTTTTGTGATAGTACAAAATGGGACAAACAGAAAATATAAAAACTTTTGTCATGAATTTTTAAAACATATTATACTTTCTCATAGTAAGTAGCTTGGCGAGCGAAAACCACGGCTATTACATATTAAATTATTTTTTCTATCTACGGTCGGTAGCAATCGCCTCCGCTGTGCTAGCTTGAGAAATTTAAAAAAGAGAAAAAAAAAACTTGAATTGTCATTATTTGTCTTGTCCATTACATTGAGTATTCTACTTTGGGGCCAGCATATTTTATGGTATATGTATTTATTTATTTACAAAATATGTTTTGTATATACATGGCATTTACGTAATATTTAGATCTTGTAAAAATAATATTTTTTTAAATCTAAAATGTAAAAAAGTCATAGTTAATCTTTTTCAAATATCATTTCTAAAACTATTATTTTTATTTATTGTTATTAGACATTTCATTTTGTCTTCAATTGAAATGTATCTTTTCAATTAACTGCGGACGACATTTTAATTTGAAAGCAACTTGTTTTCCTTTTGTTTTAAAACAAGATTTATAGATTTGAGTATTTCTACTTTAAAATTAAAAAGAGATTAAATATTTATTTATTTTTACTATCTATGAGTCTAAATTACTATAAAATATTACAAATAAAAAGTGGTAGGCGATCTGATAATGGTATTAGCCCAGTCTGCAATTTTAAATTTGTGTTTTGTATTAAGAAGTTTGTTTAATGTCTTGAATTTCTTAACTATTTTTGTGGATTTTTAGTTTCAGTCATCAAGTCGGCATAGTGGAGGCGACTGCTGCTTTCGAACATTTATTTGTAGTAGTAGTCTCTGTTAATGGACTGCATTCTAGTTTATTAATGTGTCTATGAAAATTGTATAATGTATATTGTAGAAAATAAATTAACTATAGAAATGGAAGACACTGTAATAACAAAGTACTTTATCACTTCTCAAGACGCAATAGAACTCTCAAGAGTTTATACAAGAACCGTCCATTTGTCGATCTTATTACTGACCACTATTGGATGTCTGATCGAGTGACAACTTCTTAAATGAACACTGTTTTTTTAATTTAAAGTAATTATTTAATTTGATGAAAATGATAAAAATAATAAAATAAAATCTGTCTATGTGTCTACATATTATTATAACGTGGAGTGTTAGTTTCTTTAAATTTTTTCTTGTTTTATTTTTATTAAGTGTATTATTATATGTATAGTACGAACCAAACTTTAACGCGACTCCGAGACAGAGAGACAAGTCGCTGCGCAGTACACAAATTGAGGTATCAGTGGGGTCGATGAAGATGACAGGGAAGGGCAACATAGCGGAGAAAGACTGCTGTCTGCAGTAATTTCCCTGTGGTAGTTCCCACTCTGGCTTAACATCAGGCGGAGTGTTGTCATATACTAGATTATATTTTTGTACTCATACGCCTTTGCACAAATAATTTTCTTATAAATAATTAAACGGAGAATATTGTCATTAATAAAAGCTTGATGAAATTGTTTGATAAAAAATTTGCTTTGTGAATGTGTTCTCAGATGTAAATTTTAATTTTTAACATAATATTTTCTAAAAGTAAAATTATTATTTAACAGAGGCAAAAGCGAATTTATACGTATACTAATGGTCAGACGATTCGTGCGCAAATGCTTACATGGGTCACACATCTCACGCTGGGTGTGCGTTTATTTTTATTGTAGGTCGGCATGTGACAACACTCCGTCTGATGTAAAGCTAGAGTGCGGTCCATGAATGGAAACAACTGCTACTACAGAGATATATCTACGGGCAGCAGTCACCTCCACTATGCCGGCTTGAAGAGACGACCATGTACCATCGAGATTGACTGTGCACACTCCTCTTGTTATATCTGGCTACTTTCAAACTGATTCCGAATCGCGACAAGGTCACGGGTGTTACATTCGAAAGTGGTGGTACTATCCCAGGACGGCAGATTGGGCGGATAACCATCCTTAGTCTGCCTCTTTTCTTTTCTATAATTTATAGTTTTTTTTAAATTCTATTGTGGTTAATATTTTATAATATTATTTTTCTTAAATAAATAAACAGCAAAAATGTCAAAAAATTGCGATAATAAATAAAATAAATTTTCTTACATTTTGCAATTTATATTTCAGAATGTAAGTTTCTACTAGAATATGCGTGAAATAAAATTTTCCTTCCCACAACGCTAAGGTGCACTTTAAGGCCACACCAACCTTCTGGAGAAACGTGACTAGACTCAACAATTACTTTCCTCCAAAGCTACGACAAAATAAAAGTTGCATCTTATTGCGATATGATATTTTATTTACTTTAATTCAAATTAATAAATTAAGAATATGATTATAGGATTTGTTAAGCACGAAAATATGTAACACAAATTAAATATTTAATTATTTACTGTAAATATGCTTTGATACAATAATGGAATATTTAGGAGGTCGTTTCTGGGCAGCAGTTGTTTTGATTCTCTATAGTGAGGACAGCGACGAGACGTTTCGTACAATTTGCCACTTTTATCTCGCGTTCCAGTTTTATCTTTAGGCTTCAGCGACGCCCAAACAGGAAGTAAATAAAAAAATAAATGATGATTTTTTCGCTTCTGATACGAGTACTTTACGGAACCATCTCGATTTTTTTATCTAAATTAAAAAGAAAAATATGGGGCATAAATTCATTTGTAGTACCCTAAGCTGTGACCTAAATGTATCCGACGTACGAAACGATAAAAAGATGGAACAGAGGAATTTCGACAAGGTCACGTGAAGCGTGTGCAAAGCGAAGAGTATTGGTTCGATTCCTTCTTCAGTTCAGGCTTTTCTTGAAAAGGCATTTTTTATATAAAATTTTAAAAGTATTATTTTTTTTAAAACTGTAGCTCGGCATTAAAGCATTTGAACATGCCAAAAATTAATGAATAATAAATACTAAATAATATTTTGAATATTAAAATTGCAAAAATGTTGAGTTGAAAATTGTTGTCTTCTTTAAATTCCAAACACTGAGTTTTGTATGCAAAATAAAATAGACGTAAGTACGTGATGGCATGCGCTCACCCGTGCACCCGGGCATCCGAGACCAAATGCACGCCTCATGTCGGAACCCGAAAATCATATTTTACTTTTACTATCAAATTTTAAATAAAATGTTATTGTATTCTTATAACATTGAATAAAAATAGATCCTCAATACAACCTTATATTTTTAATTTAGTAATGTTACATTAATAGATATTAACTACAAATACATATTTGTTTCGACCGTATATCAAAATATTATGTAAACTGAAATATAAAATTTCCGGAACGCAACGAGATACGGCCAAACTTCCAGAACAAACGTTGTAGAGGACGTCATTTTCTGGCGATCCCAAAGATAAAAAAATAAAAAATCTTCCCACGGACGGTCGGAGCGATGAGAAAACATTTCGCGTGCGCCATGTCAAAAACTAATTATACAAATATATATTTATATTGGCAAAGTATTTCTGTAATCTGAAATAAAAAAAACTTACTATTGTCTTCTTTTATAAATTTTATGATAATTGTATTTTTACAATTGTTTTCACTAATGATTGCTTAATAATTTGATTCTAATTGTATAATTGATTAATTTTATAAACTGTGTGTATATTTTTAAGTAAATTTGCATGTCGAGAGATATAGCAATTGAATAATGCTCCCATGCACATCGAATAAATTTTCATTTAAAAAAAGTGATTTTTTTAAATAAATATTTTATTAAGGAGACCGAACTCATTAGATAGTAAGAGGTGGATTAGCCTGTCTCCAACCCTTGTTATGAAAAATGACACGTGAATTACCTAAACGATTAATTAGAAAAGATGTGAAGAAAACCTTTCCAATTTAGACCAGTTTGTGATTCATTTACATTGTTATTTTAAATGTCGTTGTTTTTGATAAATGTGATAAAAGTGAAGTTGACTTTATCTTTTAGGCGTATCGTCATAGACGCGTACAATTGATATAAAATGAGGTTGAAAAGATTTTTATCCGTACTTTATTGGAGGCATATATTAAACTGAAAATCCGCAATAAACCTATCGCTAATCGCTTTTTATTTCAACTATATTCGTTATTTCTTTTAAATAAATATAAATATCCACAAAATATATGTTTTTTTTTATTGTAGCTCGACATGACAACTCTCCGCTTGCTACTACAGAGAAATCTCTACGGTCTGAAATCGCCTCCGCTAGGCTGGCTTGAGGAGACGAGTATGCACATTTAGGTCGACAGCGCACACTCCTCTCATTATACCTGTTTATTTTATTATTGTTAACAAGTTACATTGGTATCGGTCAGAATTTAGCGAGGTTCGAACACAGGTCTCATTGATTGTGAGTTCACGAGTCTTACCGCTACACCACGGCCGCTCTAAATTGTTGTTTTAATATATTCTCGGGTTTTATTTTAAATAATAGTTTAATCAATTTTGCGTTCGCTGTTAAGTGACCTCAAATAAAATCTTCGCGTAAGAGAGAGAGGAAATGTTCAGCTATAGAACAAATAGAAGAGACAATACGAAGTTAAAATATATTGCCATTAATTTAAGTACTCTTTAAAGCTCCTTACTCTTTACTTAATGTTAAATAGATTAACTTGTTACCTAATTAATTGTTCACAGTCTTAACTACTAAGAACAAGCACGTACTACAACTTAAGCTAAACTTAAACCGCTCTTGCGTAATGTTAACAAATTGAGGTTAATTAAGTTAACCGTCAAGCATTTACACTTGAAATGAAAACGAATAAGTTGGAGAATAAAAATCTTCATCTTAATTTCATTTAAATTTAAATTTTGGAGTTTAAGCATCGGAGACGGATTGTTTTTTTATAGTAGTCTGGCATGTAATCGCACTTTGACTGATGTTATGCTAGGGTGTCGTCCATGAATATACTGTGTATATACCAGCCTAATGAAACATCTCTCGTTACACCTAGCTACCTTCATACTCGTCATGGCGTTAGACCCGAATCCGATTCCTATTGTGTCGTGACCACAGATATTACACTATTGACATGTCGTGGCTTCTATATTTAGCTAGTTCGCATTCAGGGCAACATAATTTGCCACTGTTCCCATTTCTTCTGCCGCGTTATGCACACCACGGTAAAGCTAAAGACGCCTTTTTTTTTACGTGGGGAAATCCTTTATGGATACCCTGGCCCTTGGGGAAGGTTACCAGGGTTATGTCGGACTCTCCAGCCTGGCATACCGACTAAAACCACCACGTTGTTTCACTCGACGCATAGTGGACGGAGTCTGGGCACACGTTAACATTCATCCAGACTCCGCCCTGCGAAGGTCCCGTGGGAATCGGGCCTGACTGAGGGAGGATAGACTGGGTAGGACCATGTATGAATTTTCTGATAGATTTAAGCTTTCAGATGACCTAAATTTTTATGGTTGTTTGTAGTAAGCGTTGTATGCTCATTTAATATTATTTACTCTATGATGCCAAGAGGGGAGTATGGTAGTGCATTTGACACGTCGTTCGCCACTTAACTATTACAAATTAGTCGCTTGCAACATGCATGAGCTCTTAAACTGAGGTGCGCTATTCACAATATTTATGTTATCGATTTTATATCGATTTATTCATGCAATTTTAAGAGTAATAGGCAGACTGGTAATGGTTATTAGCCCAGTTTGCCGTCCTGAAAGGAAGTCACTCGTGAAGTGACCTAGTCGCGTTTAGAAATCAGGATCGTACTCTAGCTTTTTTATTATTATCATATGGAGTATGGTCACATGTAGAAAAAAAGCAATCGTTACGCTTACGTGCAACTGTTTTTTATTTATTTATTTATTTGGAAAATTTACAGGGGTAGTGTCGAGGAGATATTATGTATAAGTAGATCATTATAACATCACTGCACCCTAAAATAATTTTCACTATGTACATAAATTGGTGGAGTGAACGCATGCAAAAAGAAAAAAGAAAAACAAAAAAAACCACCAATAAAACGAGCATTACATAATTGCCTGCCACACCTACATCTACCCAATTCAGTATACATTTTCGATTTAATGCACTTTTTAGAAGATTGTTGAAAGATATCAAGATCTGTGAAACATGTGTTGTATGTGTAGCACAGTCTGAAAAGAGGAGCTCTACGTCCCGCATTTTTAATTTTACAACATTTAATAGATTTCTTATTAATTAAACTACATCTTATACTTTTGTCTAATATTCAAAGAGGGCCAAGAATTTGCGGTAAGCGGAATCCAATGTGCAAGGATTGATGATAGGTATTCTTACACGATATTGAGGAATTCAATGAGATATAAATTAGTTAGTTTTTTTTTTAATTATCGTTTCAAAAACAGATTGTGATTAGAATTGTAATCAACAAAAAATAAGAATCAGTGTGTCAATGGCAATAACACCCCGGAAACAGTTGGCGTACGTATATTCAGGAAATTGCGAGTAAGTTTATCTACATATTATATTGGCTTAGATTAAACGTGACATTCCAAGTCACTCCAACTATTTTATTATTTACAACAAACACCAGGCTTTTAAATTCAAAGTTGTGGTTTACTAAACTATAGTCGATATTTTAATATTGTGGTATAAACGTATACTTTAGTACATTTGAAAAAATCCGCTCTGTGTAGGTACTGTCGTTAACTCCCACGGACGTTCTGAAAGAGATGATCAAATTACATTTTATTCAGATTATTATCTTAGCAGATTGACTTAGAATTTTTCTAAAATGTTATGTAAATATTAATATAAAAAGTAAACAGACATGTAAAAAAATATTAGATGTTTAAAACTTATTTCTTTGGAAAAACACCGCGGAGGTTCTGAGTTCGAATCCCGGTCGAAACAAATATTTACTTGTAATATTTATAAGGTCTGAGTGTTATAATATATTCGGGTTGTCCTTGTACTTTGTACTTGTACCCACATATAATACATGGTATCCTTGTTCCCTGTCAGGGCATCGTATGTCTATGTATAACGTCAAAGTGCAGATAATTTTTTTAAGATTAAGAAATGACATTGCAAAAGGTATGAGGTTAAATATTATTTGTTAACCCCTTTTATTAAACTGTGATGTGTCAAAGTAGCAGAATCAAAGAAATGTTAAAGTAAAATGCAATCGTAAACTCTTAGAAATGTTTCCAAAGTGATGTAGCATTTATTCTAAACGACTGCAATGTACTGATTTCCCTCGAGATGCAATAGCATTCGTCAGGACATATTTATTCCTTTTTTTTCCCTATTTCTTACTAGAAAATCCTTACAGAGTAATGTAATTATCTTCAACAATCTAAGCAATAAAATATGTATGAATAAGTATATGATAATACATACAACATTGCCGAAGCAATCAGCCTGAACGGTGCTTGTTTCATTAAGCCGGCATAACGGTGGTGCTCCTGCATGTAGACCGCAGTCAAGCTTAAAGTCAGATAGAATCCAGTTTCATGTCGGTCTCTTGTAAAAAGAAAATGAAGCTTAGTATTCACTAGGAACAAATGTCGTGGGACGCTTAAGATGTCGGATATAGACGAGCGACGAAAAACGTCGCAATACAAGATGTCCGGTGATGGCTGATGTCCGATAACTCTAGGAACTCGAGTCCCGGGACATTTATCCATTAATACGCGGCTTTAGTTATATTATAAGTATATGGCGCGCTAACCATTCCACTACATAAGCCGACAGTCATTTTATCCAAAAACAAATTACGTTACATTAATAATATAAATTGAAACATGTGAAAAATCTTTCACTTGAAACTGAAACTTGAAGTGATAGATTTTTCAAAAGGAATAAGTTGTTAATAATTCAGTTCACGTATTTCAGTGCCTACGTTTCAGTGAGTGTCTTTCGATGTTTATTGCGCTTTATGTAGATTTGAGACGTTTTCATTTTATCTTGTAAATTATACAGGGTGTATCAGGCATCGTGTAAAAAAATTAAGGTAGATATTAAGTGAGCGGTGAACACCCCTCAAAAAATAAATTTACTAAATAAAAGTTCTCGTGTATGGTATTATCACAGAAACAAAATGTCTTTAAATGGACCGGCCGACGTGGACATCGAGCGCTACGAAACTACGAAAGTACAGCGGTCATAAAAAATAATTTATTGAGAAAGTAGTAGAACAAAAGTGTTTTAGTATAATTGACTTATTAACACAATGATTAGGTAGTTTACCTTCAATCCGCCTACGAAGTTCACCGCGGTCGTTGACCTCACCGTCTCTGTCGGAATACACGCGCCGCTTTATGTCTCCCCATAATTAAATATCACAGGACGTTAAGTCTGGGGAGCGAGATGGCCACTCGCAAAATGTAATGCGAGCTTATACGGGTGTAGGTCTTGCCCACGTAATAACCTCCACGCAAGATTTTGAACAATTCTTAATACGCGTTGTACGGAATCGTGTAGGATACCGTTCTCTCCACAAACATAAGGCAGCACTTAAATTTCCACCACTTTCTCCACACAAAAGAACGATCACAAAGTTCAATGTTCGAAAGTGACATTGTCGCGTTAGTGTTATTTCGCATTCACCGCAAATCTTACGAATACGCGCACGTGTACACAGTTACGCGGCCATTCGGCAACTGACAGAATAGTCGTTGCAGGTGGGTCGGCACCTGGTTTGTCGGCGCGAGACCAAAGGCGAGGCGGCAGAGGTTGTCGGCGTCGATCAAAGGCAAGGTCATTCGTTTGATGCACCGCCGGCCGACACAATGATTACACGTGTTTGTAGCAAATTACTCGTATGTATGTTTTTACAAGGAAAAGGTGGACATTTGGATAAAAAAAAAGTATTTATTTTGTAAATTAATCTCTGCTCAGAATCACTCACTGAGTCATCGCTTGAAATTTTTTACACGGTGCCCGATACACCCTGTATATTAGGTGCTTACATATGAAATTGGCGTTTTGTATGGGAGGAACAAAAAGTCGAATATTTTTAAATATAATATATTTAATTAATCAAAGTATGAACCATTGTTTTCTATGCACTTTTGCCATCTCATAGGTAGTTCATTGATCCCTTTACTAAAAAAACCAGTCGGACGGGAATCAATAAAATCTGTGAAGGCGATTTGGACTGCCCCATCAGAGTTGAATTTTTTCCCTTGCAAGAAGTTGTCCAAATTTCGAAAAAAATGGTAATCTGTTGGAGCAAGGTCCGGGGAGTACGGAGGATGTCTTAGACATTCCAATTGAAGCTCTTCTAATTTGGTAGCCGTCTGTTGTGCAGTGTGTGGTCTAGCGTTGTCGTGAAGCAGCAGTGTCGTGGAGCGATTGACCAGCCTAGGTTGTTTAGCCGCTAGCTTTTCCATCATGGTTTGCAATTGCTGACAATAGACATCAGCCGTAATAGTCTGGCCAGATTTGAGAAAACTGTAATGAACAATACCGGCACTAGTCCACCAAACGCTTACAAGTTACTTTTTTGGGGTTAATTTTCGCTTGGGGCAGGATTTGGCTGGTTGGCCAGGATCCAACCATTGCGCTGAGCGCTTTCGATTATCGTAAAGAATCCATTTTTCATCACAGGTAATGATTCGGTTTAAAATACCTTCATTATTGTGCCGGTTCAGTAATGTAACGCAGCAGTCGACGCGCGTTTGCCGGTTTGCTTCAGTCAATTCGTGAGGTACCCACCTTTCAAGCTTTTTAATCTTCCCAATTTGCTTCAAGTGAATTAAAACAGTTTTATCACTAACACCGCAGCCTGCAGCTAACTCGGACGTGGTTTGCGATGGATCCGCTTCCACAATAGCCTTCAATACTTCATTATCAACTTGGGTCTCAGGCCGTCCACGGGGCTTGTTCTGCAGGTCGAAATTTCCAGAACGAAAACGTTGGAACCAAAAACGAACTGTGTTTTCTTTTGCGATATGTCCGTCATACACATCATTCACCCTTCGAGTCGTTTCCGCAGCACTAGTGCCACGGCGGAACTCGTACTCGTAAATAATGCGATATTTTAAGTTAACCATTTTGTAAAATGAGTGACGCAAACAGAAAAAAACAGAAGAAAAAAAACAAATGAATGACGGTCATCGAAGGATAAATACATGAGTAAATAGCTGTGAAAATTTGAATTTGGAATTCCTTACCAAAGAGGAGAAAATCGTGATTAAAGTGGCCAGTACGAAAAACGCCAATTTGATATGTAAGCACCTAATATTACATGCGCTAATTTATATATTAGGAGTGGTAGGCATATTGATGGTGCTTATTAGCCCAGTTTGTGGTCCTGGGGTGGCACCACCACTTTCGAATGTAACACCCGTGAAGTGACCTTGCCGCGTTTTGGGAATAGTTTGGAAGTTGCCAGGTACACGTATAACGAGAGGAAAGTGCATTGTCAATCTGGATGGTGCATATTCGTCTCTTCAAGGAGCGGAGGCGAGTAGCAGTTTCCGTTCCGAGTGTTGTCGCCGAGTTACAATAAAAAAAAAAACAAAAAATGAATAAATCCATTTTTGAGTTTTTAATATTAATAAGTATTAATATTTTATTTATTATATTATGTTTGTAATATTCAGCACTCTCAAAGTTACGCTTGGTAAGCCTAAATTCCAGGTCAAACTTATTGTATTTTTTATCAATCTTGACTGAGAGGAGTTACGTGTCAGGTTAGATTTAAATCTCATAGATCGCGACTTTAGTCAGATAGTTTCGGCTTACGTGATTAGTATTTATTAATGATTTATAGTTAATACTGTAAAATGTTCTGTATGTTTTTGATATATAAAACATATAAAAATATATTTAAGATATAACCGTATATCAAGAACTGACAATATCTAGATAGAATTGACGCTCGAGTCACGAATCTGCGGGATTAACTACGTGCCCCATTATTTCCCGCCTTTTATATGTTATATATAAAACATAACATTTTCTCATAGGCTGTAGGCGCTGTGCCGAAAATGATTCCTTCGAAGATTGTCTTCCCAAATCAATTCAGAAATGTAGATCTCTAAGGTTATTAGATTTACTTTTTTGTGTAACATTGTTGATGTTGTTTTTGTGTGGAAATATTGTTTGCAGTTATTTTATTATTATTATTATTTGTGAAATAACATTTTTGATGAACACAATGAACTATTATATCTCTCTAAATAAACACGTTAGATAAATTTATCAATGGTCATAATTAAATTATAAATTAAGTGCCTTTTTATAAAGACATAATTTATAAAGGTCTAATATTTTTTAATTAATAACATTTTATTTTAATAGATAACAGAAAAAACAAAAACGTGACGAAGAAATAATAAGCACCAATCTAAGTACTAGAAAACAGTGTACGAGGGGATTGTTTTGCGTTTGCGTTATGGATTTATGCGTATTTTTTATAGTAGTCTGATGTCTGTAGTTTGTAGTAGTCTGAATTGTGGTTTATAAGCGGATATATATATTTTATTGTAGCTCGACATGTGACAACACTCCGCCTGATGTAAAGCTAGAGTGCGGTCCATGAATGGAAACAACTGCTACCACAGATAAATCTCTACGGGCTGCAGTCGCCTCCACTATGCCGGCTTGAGGAGACGAGCATGTACCATCTAGATTGACAGTGCACACTCCTCTCTTATACCTGGCTACTTTCAAACTATCCCCGAAACGCGACAAGGTCACTTCACGGGTGTTACATTCGAAAGTGGTGGCACTGCCCCAGGACGACAGACTGGACAAATAACCATCATCAGTCTGCCTACCACTCTTTAATAGTGCCTATAGGCACTGAGCGACCAAAGTACATATAACAAAGTTACACTGGTACCGGTCTTTAGCGAGGTTCGAACACGGGTCTCATTGATCGTGAGTTCACGCGTCTTACCGCTAGACCACGGCCGGTCAAACAGCTACCACAGAGAGTGTAGAGTGTCCAGTCGGCACGCGTCTCCGCTATGCCAGTCCACATTTTCCACGTTATACTCGTCATCTTGTAAGTTACCCGGATGTTGCACTTGAAAGTAGTGGTACTATTTCAAGACGGCAGATACAGCTGCTAATAATCATTACTCTACCTTCTTATGAATGAAATTCTTCAAAAAACTTTTCAATAAATAAAAAATTCAAACTTTTCAAACAATAATTAAAACTTTATTCGTATATTGTCTTTAATCTTCACAGGGTAGACAGAAAAACTTTTAAACTTTGGTAGTTCTACAATTGTTTTTTTGTATGACTACGAATATCATCGATTTGAAGTTCTTGCTTAATTATGTGTGTTAATTTGCTTGAGTAAGATGTATTTCGATATTAGGTTTTGGCTCTTACGTCAAATG
Organism: Tinea pellionella; assembly: GCA_948150575.1. Lineage (NCBI taxonomy): Eukaryota > Metazoa > Arthropoda > Insecta > Lepidoptera > Tineidae > Tinea > Tinea pellionella. The sequence continues at coordinate 2,384,020 of OX411259.1, read as the reverse complement.
CAAATCTAGTTGAACACCAATTAAGGAAAATCCATAAATTAGACTACAAACGCAAATGGCGTTGCCTATCACATAAATCAAAACTATAATGGATCTTATACACAATAACTGGTCAAATCTATTTACGTGTATTTGTTAAGGCGCTATTATGTAATGAACTTCTAAGAAATATAAAATATGCAGAAAATTATGTTTAATCAAATTTCTGACGACGTTTCGTCGGCTTTGCAGCCATCGTGGTTGTGGTAAGACTGAAATAAAACGATATAATAATTATAATTATGCACTTATTTGCTTTGTCTTTGGCAGCTGACCCTAAACCATGTTCAAATAACAAATTGAATTTACGCAATCGTCAATCGTCAATTGTCCTGAATGATTTTTGCAGGGTTTAGGGCCGTTCATGGACCGAGTTCTAGTTTTACACCAGATGGAGTGTTGTCGTATGCCGAGCTATAATTAAAAAAAAAATCAAATGTGGTTTACTTAGAACGTGTTGATTTATTTCTACTACTTTTGGTAGCCGAAAGAAACTACTACATCTGAGGAAACGATTTCTTATTGGCCAAAAGATCCGTAGTAACAGAAAAGTAAGAAATGTAACAGAAATAAACAGCTATTGCTATTATCTGTGTATTTCACGCGGTCGCCACCACTGAATGGCGTCTAAAACGAAAATATAATAGGCATACAAAATAATACTAATATGCCTTTATGAAGCGGGGCCTTAAAGTTAGATAATGTTCTATCGCCAATCCAATAGTATCCAATTGTCTTTACTAGTGATTTATACGGACTATGACCTCGATTTAGATGTCAGAACATTTGTCTTAGAGTGCTTGGAATGTTGAAAGCTGTTCACAGGTATGTTAACGGTGTTAGGGTCGGTGTTACATATTTCAAATCACACTTCGCAGAGCGGCCGTGGTCTAGCGGGAGACGTGAACTCACGATTGATGAGACACGTATTTAAATCTCGCTTACCAATATAACGTTGCTCTGAGCCAACGATGCATAGGTAAAAACACACTTAGCACTACATAGCGGGGTCTCTGGTCTTCAGATGTGTCCTGAAGGTCAGTGCATTTCCACCGTTTATCTACTACTTTTTACAATTTTAATTTTAAAAATATGAGGAAAAAAATATACAAAACCTATGACTAAACCAACCTAAAAAAGAAAAGGTAAATACAAAAAAAATAAAACTATCACCCATTAAAATATCAAAAATTATCTAAAATAATTTAAAACACTACCACTCGTAAAAAAATAAGTTATGAAGTGCAGGTGATGCCACTGCACCAGGTAGTTGCAGTATGATAGGCATAATGGGTACGTGGAGTTCCCGAAATATTTAGAAGATTCGAACTCAAAGTTTTCTATGGCGAACCTATGTCTATACCAACTCCAATATTATTCAGGACGCTATTAACATAAGTTGGAATGATGCAGAAAAATGTGCAGAGAGATGATGATCGGCATAGTGGAGGCGACTGTTAAAATTTATCTGTAGTGTATTACATCAGGCGGATTGTTGTAATATGCCGAGCTACAATAAAAAATAAATAGTTTTTAAAATTTCAATAAAGCTCAATCTGTTCGTAGTTGAGTGTTTACATTGCTTTTAATCAGTAGCGTCGAGATTCGATTAGAATTTAAAACTAAATCGTGTTTTATCTTTGTATCGCTGACGAAGGCTTCAAGTGTCGTCGGAAAATTGTTTAATTCTGCGACAAATTATTGTGACAAAAGACAAAAGAATACTACCTATCTACTTGTCCCTAATATTCTCATCTCCTCAATTACTTCTTCCTTCTAAATACAAATATCTTATAAGTATTTTATTATTTTATATATATTTCTATTTATTTATTTATTTTCTATTGTGCACACTTTGTTTCTATCTCTCATACTATTCTCCATCCCCTATAGGTTGCCTGGAAGAAATTGCTGCTCAGTAATAAGGCCGCCTATTGTGTTATCTAATTTTCGATAATTGTATAAATGTTCTGTTTTTTGTTTGCACAATAAAGAGTTTTATTATTATTATTATTATTTTTATTATTTTAAAGTGTGGTAGATAGGCTGATGATAGTTTTTTTTTAACCTGATGTCGTCCTGGTGCAAAAGTCAAAAGCCAGTCGAGAGTTGTCACTTGATCGGCTCGAAAACAAAATATGGGATTTGACGTTTCACAGTCACCCAAGTGATTCGATTCGGTTTTTGATTTTAACCTCTGTTCACATGTACCACCACTTTCGAATGTAACACCCGTGAAGTGACCTTGTCGCGTTTCGGGGATAGTTTGAAAGTAGCCAGGTATAAGAGAGGAGTGTGCACTGTCAATCTAGATGGTACATGCTCGTCTCCTCAAGCCGGCATAGTGGAGGCGACTGCAGCCCGTAGAGATTTCTCTGTGGTAGCAGTTGTTTCCATTAATGGACCGCACTCTAGCTTTACATCAGGCGGAGTGTTGTCACATGTCGAGCTACAAGAAAAAAAAAAAAAATGCCAAGCTATTACGAAAAAAAGACATATCTATACAAGAAAATTGTATAACAGATTTTTTAAGCATGCGTGGATACCCAAATCCGAAACTATAAGATCATCACTTCAATCATCATCAATTGTTACGCTTTATTCTACAGGGATAGGCAGAGATGACTATAAGAGGTAGCGGAAAATAATCAAGTGTCTCGAGGCCGCTTTGAAATAAATTAAAACTGTATTGTTAAATTTAAAAAAAAAACTTTTCTATTCAGAAAGCGTATCCATTGATTTTGAAAAAAAAAAAACCCAGCGCTCAGACATCCGATAGTGTCGCAAATAAAGATCAAATTCTGAGAAATAATAATTTCTGTATATAAAGATTATCTGTTTCAACTATTTAAAAAATTAGGGATAATGCCTTTAAAATATACGAGTTTTTTTAACATGAAATAAAAAGTCACTTGTCGGTGTAGTCGGAAGTGTGCCTTTAAGACCGCAAGGCATTGTCATTTGCAGACCAATAACCTCTTGAGCGGTTGCTTTAGGGATTTGGAAACGTGAAACCTCATTACGATGTGATCGGAGATTTTATAGTCTTTTGACTCTCACGTTAATAGTCGTAACAAAAGCTTAAATTAAAACAACAAGAGTACTAAAATATATAATTCGAGGAGTGTACACTGACAAGTACTTAAAATTAAGGGGAGCTTAAATAAAAAAGAGCTCATATCAACAAGCCTTGTTTATAAGCCTTGCTTATAAAAAAAACCATATTTGGAAATAGATTTTTTTTCCTTTTGAAATTGTATCTTCTACTATTTGATTTATTGTGGCGGCTTATTGCACTCAACAAGTCGATAAACAATTAAAAAAAAAAAAAAACTTTATTTGGAATTTTTTTTTTTTTGAAAATTATATTTTCTACTATTTGATTTATTGTAGCGGTTTATTGCAGTTATTGTGGCGAGTCTTGTAAGTTTAAGCACGATACAAAGTTTCTAAAATGCGTCTGGTGTAATGTAACATGCGAGTAAAAGGAATCAGCTTTCAAAAAGTTTTTAGTATGTTTATCATGAGTTTTTCTCATTTAGACTTTTTTATGCCTTTTGTTTTGTTTTCGCGATGGTTTAATTTAAGAACTTTGATCATTTGTAATGTTGTGTTTATCCTTTAAGCTAAGCTAATATAAATAATTATATATACCACTGACTCAGTAGGACGTTTTAGGACGTTTTGGTATTAGGTTAAGGACAATATATGACATGTCTATATGTCTATATTTATATCTAAAGTTATTTGATGAAGTATAATTAAATTTAGTATTAATGTAATTTACTATCACGTTAATTTTAATTCATTTGATTTAAAGTTGCGCAGTTACAAAAGTTTATTTATTTAATTATAATATAAATAATAGTTATTATAAATTTTATAATTTCTTTCTTTCCCAGAAGTTGGAAGGGAATTTTCTGTCGAACACGGACACTATTACCTATAGCGCTGTGTAGTTTAGTGGTTCTAAAATCCGTTAGCATAGCGGTGGACATCGGTTCGGTGCCTAGCTTAGCTCAGGTTGTTGTGTGCGTGTATTTTTTCTATTTAATTTACATAATAAATTAATAACAAAACAAAAAAAATTGTGTTATAAAGTTGTACTCACATAAGATAAGAGTTGTTTAAGAACAAAATAATGATAGAATAGTCCCAAGTGTATAAATAAGCACATGTAAACGTATAACTTAGAAAGTAGAAAGTTTTAATATGAAAATTTGAAATTCATTGTCGAATATGCTCCATCTCTTTCTTTCTTAAAGGAAAATATTTCGTCGCATCCTTAATTCAAAACTGTTTTAACTCAAAACAAAAATCACACATCAAGATCAAGTGATAGTCGATAATTACATAAAATATAGTTGACAACAATATTTTGTAATACAACATGTTTTAAAAATGCTATTTATTTGAAGCACATTGTTTTTTTTATAGTATTAGAATTCAAAAACTCCAAAAAATGGGGTTATTTAGAAAGGTGCGATTTTTGAGTTGAAACAGTTTTGTTTTGGAGATGCGAAGTGCGAATGGACGAAACTTGGATGCTTATAACGATTATTTTAGAGTTATGTAACGATATGAAATAACTTTTGAAATTTCCGATACTTCTAATATACTTTGTATATTTATACTGATATGTATTTATGTGCGGATATATATGGTGTTTAAAGAGAAATAGCAATCCTTTTAACTACGTGTTATTATTATTAATATTAACATAAAAAAACTTTTTAAAGATTATTGTCGCAATATCATAACATCGCTTAGGCGAGCATACTCGGCGGCAGCTGTGAGATGAATGACCGTACGCATGCTACGAGGCCGCCCGTCGCAAGACCAACCGTGTAACAATCCTCACATTTACATTTCAATGATGTTTTGTGCAATTAATGGTACCATAATGTTATATATGTGACCTTGTCGCGTTTCGAGAATAGTTTGAAAGTAGCCAGATATAACGAGAGGAGTGTGCACTGTTAATATGTATAGTACATACTCGTCTCTTTAAGCCGCCATAGTGGAGGCGACTGGATAAATAACCATCATCAGTCTGCCTACCACTCTTTAATGGTGCCTATGGCAGGCTTTATTAGTGAGGTAAATGTTATTGAAATTATCGTGAAAAACGAATAGTTGATTACTTTCTCCATGCGCCGTCATAAACAAAGCGAGAAAAATGTAGGTACTTATAAAAGTTAATAGAGTTTTCTCAACGACCATTTTCAGTCTGTTTGAGTGATGTCGTGGTGAAACCCGCACATTTTAAAATGGTACATTTTCTTCTTTGAGTTTTTGTTTAGAGACACTCTTTATTGTTCAAATACAACTGTTAAGCCTTTGTGTTTGAAAAATAGGGATTCCTTTTATTCCTGAAGGCCCGAGATAATGTGTTCGTTCGTCCCTTTTAACTTATCCATATGTTAATCTAAGGTCAAAGCTTTATCACGTTTAAACGGCTTACAGGAAACATGTTTGTCAAATGCATCTAAAAGATCTTCTTTAAGGTCACATTTTGCTAGCCTTTTTATTTTTTACATTGCCATTTCAAGATATTTAACTTGGAGAACGTACACTTGTGCTTTTAAGCCGGGATTGCGTAGGCGACTCCTGTCTGCCTGCCTATATCAGGAACTTGGCGTAGGCATCTGTTTTTTTTAATAAAACGATGTTATTCCCGACCAAGGATAGTTTTTGACAATGAAAAAATGCGTCGGTATAGTGAGAGTATTTGTTGATAATGTATATTTACGCGTATGCTCAATTTAGATATTAATAATTCAGATTCAATGGATGGTAGTGGCGAAAGGGAGTTCATACGAGACCTCTTTCAACCAAATTGATCAATTGTTTAGAAAACGTTAGGTTAGAACACCCTTAGCGACGTGCAGTGGTATGTTGAAAGAGAAGTCGATAGCGACCCATAGTCTCTACCTATCTTAGTAGGGATATAGTGTTTGTATCCTAGCGACCAAAGTACATTGGTACTAGTCACCGAGATTTGAACACGGGTCTAGTCGATCGTGAGTCTTCTGCCGCTAGACCCAGCCGCTCCATATGGGCGTGATCGATGAGATTTAGACACTTCCAATAGCTATAAGAAGTAATATTGGTTTGAATTATAGCTCTTCATATGTCTCGGTTGGATGAAGAACGTTTTTCTATAAAGACAGGCCGTTATATTTTGTTGATGGAAAAACGTGATCCTTTTCTTATGGAAAATATATTAAGTGTCGTATATCAGATAGATCATATTGCTAAGTTACTAAGGTACATTCGAAAAAAACGGTTTTGTTTTCATTATGCAAAAAGAAGTTCATAGTTTACTTTGTTTTTATTTATTTTCAGTGACCCAGTCGTGTTTCGGGATTCACTTGGATATTGCCGGGTATGACACATTCGTCTCTTCAAGCCGGCATAGCGGAGAGAACTGCTGCTTGTAGACTATAAAAAAGTACCATATAAATAATCAACTTTTTGATCTTACCTTTACATAAAACATTTTAATTTAAACAAAATAACAATCCCAATTATCTTTTTAAAATAATAAAAACAAACAATATATAATTATTAACCGTTCGAGATTAATGTACTTCGACATCTATTTACTGATGGTTCATAGAGGTTTCATAGTATTCATTTTGTTGTAACTCGCCACTAGATGGCGCCACTAGTTTATGTGCTAACTTCAATACCATTCAACAGATATTGAAGCTGTATTATTTACACACAGGCAGGATAATGTCTGTAAAGTTGTGTATAAAAATAAAAGTTATTATCATTAGAAATAAATACAAGACTATAAAAATGCAATCGAAACTTTCACTTAAGTGTATTTACATTCTACTATTGATTCTCCAGGCACCATTCGTCAGCACTTGACTTTGAAACGATATGAGTATGATGGTTTATTCATGAAAAGACCTACTTGTATTCTTTTCCTAAAGTTCCTATGGACGGGAGATGGATGTAAGAGCTTTCTTTGATAGATAACTATTGTGTACAACTTAAGCTAAATATTTTATTTATTGCTCATATTATTAAGAGTAATTTACTCTTTATTAAAGATTATAATTTACTATTAATTTGATTTTAATCGATAAATAAGAATTTTGGTCAGAATAAGTGTGCACTGTCAATTTGGATGATGCACATTTGTCTCCTCGAGCCGGCATAGCGGTGTGACTGCTGCCTGTACAAATGTTTTTGTAGTAGCAGTTGTTTCTGTTCATGGACTGCACTCTAGCTATACATCAGGCGGAGTGTTGTCATATGCCGAGCTACAATAAACAAAATAATGATAATAATTTAAAAAAACTGCTTTCTGTCGCCCTGGCTTTAGTGCAATGGCTATAACAATGTGGCTAAATATTAAATAATGAAATTTAATAATAATGATAAATAAATAAAAGTTGTCGGAGCGAAGTCGAAGCGACCACACGTCTCCTGAGGATGCCACGTGGAGTAGCGAAACGCGTAGAGAGGTATTTACATGTTGGTGAAAGGTTCTAACATTGACAGCTGATGTGACTGTGTACCTAACCTCACTAACATTGATTAGCAGAAATTAGTTGCAAAGTAGTGTTTAAAAATAATTTTCATTATGGATTTCCGCAAAGTAACACCAAATAATACTGTTAAACATTTGTTCACAAATTGATTAAAAAATAATAATAATTTAAGAAATCAAAAAGCACTGGCATTATAAATGTATTAAGATTAAATACGAGTACTTACATATAAGCTTATACTTAGCATTGATAGATCCTTTGTCCTATTCTGCTATCTGTATATATAAATTTATTGCTAACATTATTAAAGATAGGTAGTTTGAAAGTAGATTTAAGTATTAGTTATAAGTTAGATTAATTTTTTATGTTGTAAATGTTTAAGTTATGATGGGACTGGCGTAACCTGTCGGGTTAAAAGTCCCTAATTAAAATTGAAATAAAATAAAAAAAAGCTTATACTTTTAATGTATAAAATACTTCAATAAGAAAAAAATCAAAAAGATATTTAGAAAAAAAAGAACAAGAAAAATATAAGAGACGATAATACACTTTATTATTCTTATTCAGAAGTTATAATTTCTTTGTCTCTCTTTGATAGAATGAACTGAATAAAATTGCTTGGAACAATCTTAAAAGATATCACTTGACGAAAACATTGCCGGAGAGCTACTTAAAACTTTGTAAGGCCTTTCGTTGGTTAAGTCTACAAATGGCAAAATGTTTTATTTATTTATTTTTATTTATAACGTGTCTATTTTCAATTGCCTAGTGGTTGAGATCGTGAAGTCACGATTGAGAGACCCGTTTTCAAAAAATGATAGTTGGTACCAATGTATTTTTTGTTTGGTTTAATATAATATGAAGCTTATTAACCCGTTCTGAGACAGCCGCCCGCGCGCCCTCTATGTCCATACAGTTTGACTTATCTTTTTTCTGTATTATGTTTTGCTTTTTTTAATTTTAATAAATTTATATGAGGACGCCGATGGGTAGTTAGACATTGGTTTAATAAACAAATATAATTATTCTAATATAGTAATAATGCTAAGTTATTGTCGCTTCTATGCCATGTTAAAATGCTAAATTCGCGAATTTTTGACGGGATTACGTGATGTGTAGTTTAGCCATTAATTCATTAAAAGTAGCGGACGTCAATTCGATTCCCACATCTTCGGACTGTTGTGTGCGTGCTGTTCTATTTTTATCATAATGTAATTATAATACATGTTACAAGTTATATGTAATCAAAATTATTGTTTGCCATCATATTCAAATTATATCTTCGAAATCGTTTAAACATAGATTAGGTTAAATTACCATACTATTAAATAACAATTGTCAAGTAAATTTTGTCATTAATTGGTAATATTGATAGAAGTAAAGCCACTTTGTGTTACGAATCGTAGAAAATTCCGTAATTGACGCCTTTCATTATTAATGTGAGTGACTTTTAAATGTCTACACACTTTTTAAATTACGTTATAAAAAGTGGTATTGGACTGGTTTTTTTTTTATTGTAGCTCGACATGTGACAACACTCCGCCTGATGTAAAGCTAGAGTGCGGTCTATGAATGGAAACAACTGCTACCACAGAGAAATCTCTACGGGCTGCAGTTGCCTCCACTATGCCGCACAATGGATCGATTTAGATAAAAAAGGGACTTACGATTTTTTTTCACAAAATCGTTTCGCCAGTTATGCCAATCGATAGAGCATATTGATATAATGAAATTATCTTAGTACTTTGGTTTGGTTTAGTCTTGGGTACAACAGAATTGACATCAATGGTGTCCATATTTATAGGAAAATAATGTATGGTATTGTAGTGAATTAAATTTATGTCAAAATTCCTTACAGTAATTTTTTTAGTCCTTTTTTGAATTTTTTTTCCTAAAAATAAATAAATAAATAATAATAACAGTAAATCGAAGCATGTAATTGTGACAACGACCTCTTTTTGCAGTTATAATTAAACAACGTAATTAAAGCCATATTTGTTAGGGATACCTTTAGAAATTTAAATGTTTATTGATGTTTGCGACCGTAAAAATGCTGAAGGCCATTGTATATTATGTAAAAATAATGATTAGTTTAACATTTAACCAACAAAATAAACTATATTTGGTATAACTATTTCGCATTTTTACTTGAAATCGACCCAACTTTGGAGTCATATAAGTGCCAAACGGGCACCTCGGGGCAGACGTGTGATACGTCATCTTAAAGAGGAAAACTCAGAGAATATCGAGTTTGAATATCTAGGCAAGACCTCTTATAATTTTGAAAATACAGACCTTTGTTGGTTCCGTTTCATACAAAAATTTTCAACTTTATTTTTTATCTCGGTAAGTAAATACTTTAGAGAAAAAAAGTACTAAGATAATTTCATTATATCAATATGCTCTATCGATTGGCATAACTGGTGAAACGATTTTGTGAAAAAAAATCGTAAGTCCCTTTTTTATCAAAATCGATCCAATGTGTGCCTGCTTGAGGAGACGAGCATGTACCATCTAGATTGACAGTGCAGAGTGGTTATTAGCCCAATTTGTTATTACAACGAGAGGAATGTACGCTGTCAATATGCCAGCATAGCGTAGGGGACATTTATCTGTAGTAGCAGTTGTTTTCGCTCATGGATCGCGCTCTAGCTTGGCATTAGGTTGTTGTGACTTGTCACATGCCGAGCTACTTTAAAAAACATAACTACTATTATCCTGATTCCTGATACTTGTGAGTATTTTAAATACTATGTCTATAGACTAACGTTTATTACTTTTTTTTTGTAGCTCGGCATGTGTCAACACTCGGCCTGGTGTAAAGATAGAGTGCGGTCCATGAATGGATACAACTGCTACCACAGGAAAATGCATGTACCATCCAGATTGACAGTGCACACTCCTCTTGTTATACCTGGCTACTCTCAAACTATTCCCGAAACGCGACAAGGTCACTTCACGGGTGTTACATTCAGATGTGGTGGTACTACCCCAGGACGGCAGACTGGACGCATAATTTTTAGTGTTCGATATCTTACCGCACTATGAGCGGACTAAGGTCGAAAACAACTGTTATTAAAATGGAATGTCTATAGGCAGCAGTAGCCTCCGCTATGTCGGGTTGGTGAGATTGTATGCATCATCTACTTTAAAGTTTAACACGAAACTAGGTCAAATCACTACGTGTGAAAATTAATTAAAAAATTAAAAATAGTATATTTATAATTAATAACGTCTCGCTTATGAAAGAGAAAACTAAATTAGAATTCCGAATCTCATTACAAAGTTCCCATGTGTACACCACGTACATATTTAGTATTATCTGATTTTAAATTAATTCAAAGTTTCAACATACTACAACTTATAATTTCTGCTAAATGGATGATGTGCCTTATTTCTCAGTGACGCTAAATAGGATAATCTTTCTATGAGAAAACTATGTCAAACAGAATCAAATTAGCTTATCAGATGAGCTGTTGCTCAACTTCGTAAACATGTGTTTAAAATTTAATAATAAAGCAGATTAAATTAACACAAAAATTAGCGATTTTTAATGAGAATACTAACGTATCAATTTAAAACTCAAATTTGCCAAAACGCATGAATATCTTTAAACTGGGTAAAGTCTAAAAGGAGTAGATCAGTGAATACTTATATTTCATACTTAAATACGAATCTAATTTAATCTTAAATAAATTATTTCTATACTATTTATACTTCACCTCACTTTATATATTTGTTTCTGTAATAAGTAATTATGTTGTTCTTTTTAACAAATGTTATGTATGACTATTAGGTTTACAAAATTTGACTTGTCTTCATTTGTGTATTATATTTCTTGTATTACTGTGTTTTGTAAACTGTTTGTTATACTATTTAAAATAAATAAATAAATAAACTATACATGCAAATCTATGCAGATTATACATACTTTATTGCACAAAATATTCGTCAAAAAATCGATTATTTATTACAATTTATATTAAAGCGACTTTTTTGTTTACTAATATTGATGACGTATTAATAGAACGAATATACTGAGCGGGTACTGAGGTAGATTCGCAATCAAGAAGATCGAATCTTTCAAAATGCTCAGTATCTTTAGTACAAGAAATCTAATATAGAGCCGTCGACAAGGTCTACGCTCTATGGTGGTTCAGCAGTAGAAATCATGAACTCAATTCTCAAAGCATGAAATCAACTCCAATCGCGCTAAATTATGACCGGTATCAATGTAACTATGTTATATGTACTTTGGACGCTTGATGCATGGTACTAGATTAGTTATAGGCATATTATTAAAAGCAAAAGATAACTTTATTAGTCATTTATTTAACAACATTTATGTGTCTATCACACATAACTGAAAAAAGAAAAAACTAGTCAAATCCACTCAAAACCTATTATAATGTTTCCTTTAGGAAATGACCAATGAAATATTTTACTCTCATCTCCTCAGTAATGTATTGTATTGTCCACTCTATAAATAATTTCACACAATCTCTCTAACTGAAGGAGTCTGAAAAAAGTATCCTTCTGAAAAAAGCTTAAGTGATACTCAACCTTACGTATCCGTACGGGAAAAGGTCAAAGAAGACTCCTTTGAGAAATGAATGAGCATCAATGTGTCTCAAGTATGCGGGCCTTTTCGCAAGTCAAATACTTTACGGAAAATACATCGTTTTTGATATGGAAAACTAGGATTTCTTGAATTTAATCTGGACATATTTACAGTTATTTCAAATCATTATTTTTAATACTTTTACTATCTACTATTTTTTAATATTTATTGGTTTATTAATTACCATTTATTAATTAAATAACATTATTTATTAAAAAACACAGAACATCATTGAAATATTAAAAACAAGCAATGTGAATGCAGCAAAAGATATGAGATTGTCGTGACACGACGTCATCGAACGGGACTCGCGGTCATTCAACCCTACAACTCAGTAAGATCGGCGAGCGCACTTGCGCGTCCATTGCGTATTACATGAAAATAAATATTACATGTAAATCTAAAAAAGCTAATAATAAAAATCAATACCTCGCAATATGTCAATCAATACGTCGCTGAAACTCCCCGATGCCAACGTATTCATTGATAAAAATATGACCTTAAATAAATATATTGACATATATACTAATAATAATATCTATATTTAAAAACTGACATAGTAAATAAGACAGTATTGTAATTAATTTTTATGTAATTTTTATCTTTATTTTTTTTTTAAATTAATATATGAATAATATTTGATGTGACACGTAGTGACTTAGCTGGCCAACAGCTGTAGACTATGCTGTATATAAATATATAAATAAATAACGTTTTAGTATTGGCAGTTTGACACGTGGTTATAGAGTTCGCTATGTGTCTTTTTAGACCCTGGTTACTTAATGCATAATAATATGCAAATATTTATATCAAATAGATAATATTAATGCAGAATTATGTATAGTTTTCATACTGCTTGTACATTGTAGATTCTTCGCAGACTCTTTTTCCACAATTGAGCAGCTATGGCCGCTCGTTGTGCGTGAGATAATTCCATTCTCATTTTAAATACTTTAGGATGCCAATCTTTCTTATTACTAATCAGTTTTAATTCTTTTCACCCGAGTTATTGACTAATTAGATGTATTGAGTAATGAGGTTATTATTATTTTAAATGCTTCAATAATTGAAGATATCTATTTTTTATGTAATTAAACATTGTCTATTGATTGGTAAATAATGTGTTGATATAATTAAAATTAATTATTAAATAAATAACATATTATTTTAGAATATTGTTTTGTTAACAGACTATTAGATGTCAAGTGAGCCCAAAAATGGGCATTCTCCTTTATGTTTTTATACTTTTGATTCGAGCAAGGTTGGAGCGACGATAGTACATATTTTAATAACAAAGTTACGTACCGGTCGAGATTAGCATATGGGGGTCTCGAGTGCTAGCTCACATTTATACTTATTCGGCCGTGTCATTCCTCTCAAATATTCTATGTCAACATAATTATGTGCAAAAACTAGTTATGATCTATTTTTTTTACTGAGGTTGTTTTTAAATTATGATAAAAATTGAACTTAAGTTTTTGATTAAATTGTAATAAATAAATTAATTTGTGATTAATATTTTGTGCAGTAAAATTAAAATAATTTGTTTAGTTTTTCACATATAACCAGCAACTAAGGACATTCTGAAATTTTCAAGGGAAAACTCTTAACTTTCAAGGAAAATAAGGATTAAATGAGCAAGGTTATTTTAATATTTTTATTTGAACTGTATATTATAATAGACATAGACATTCTAATAAGCACGACTGTCTATTCGCCAAAATGCTTTAATTTCTCTATAGACAAAGAAAGTAATAAAAATAAGGTTAAATTAAATGTATCTCAGAATAATCCGCATACATTATTTAACGTAACGAGCTAGTTACCTAAATAGTTTCCTTCAAGACCACAAATCCACCAATTACCAGAGGTCAGGGATGACCATTTATCACGTGACACAAAAACGATCTCCTACACCAGCGACTCGTCTATCCATCTGTCTACGATCTACCTAAAACCCAAAATGTAATAGGAAACGTACCTACACTTACGTCCCAATATTGCTTTTATTTCTATCTTTTTTTTTTATTGTAGCTCGGCATATGACCACTATAACAAATGCTACTACAAATAAATTTCCACAGCCAGTAGTGGCCTCCACTATGCTAGTTTGATAAGACGATTCTGCACCATCCAGATTGACAGTGCTCACTCCTCGGTCACGGTTCCTACAGACTACTCCAAAATCACTTCACGGGTTTGAAAGTGGTGGTACTATCCCGGTACGTCAGTCTACAGAGTAATAGAGTTTAGAAATCGTATAGTGCTTCGAAATAATTTTTATTTTAAGTTTAAACTAAGATTAACTTACTCGTGTTATCAATAAGATCTCTTACTATCTGAATTAAGTCAGATTGAGATACCAGCCCAAAGATAATTTCTTATTGACAAAGTAACTATGTTTGTATGCATTTGGAACATCGCCTAATTATCGTGTTGCACCTGCGTCTTTCCGGAATCAGACGTGCGTTAAATTACTGATTAATATGTAACGGATATGTGTACACTTATGTATGTTTATTTATTGCATTTATTCTGATATTCTGAATTAAGATTACTTTGCGAATCAACTAAAAATAGGACTGGACCTGCAACGTCACTTGACAGATGTCAAATAACTTCAGGTAAGTACCACTAGCAAAAAAAAATTGGTATAAATACAATTGTTTTTATTTTAGTAAATAAACCCGTGTAACACATGTAACACTGGTGGCCAGATATAACGAGAGGAGTTTATCTGTCAAGCTGAATAGTGCACATTCGCACAGCCCCCAAAAGCCGGCATAGCGGGGACGACTGTTGTCTGCAGTTTCCGTTCACGGACCGCAATTATGACGGTGCGTACTTGTTAAAAGACTTTTTTTTTAAATTTTAGGCATAGGCTTTACAATTATTTTAAAAAATAAACATGAGTGTAGCGAAAACGTTTTGTAAACTTTCCCAAGACATTTGGAGAGCACTGTACTAAAAAATTATGAGCAACTTTATACGAGTAACAACATTTACAGGGACGGGGGTCTTGTCGCATTTATATTTAAATGGGGGTTTATTGTAAGGCTGGAATACAAATTTTGTAAACTCGACACCCGCGCGATGCTATTTGAAATTTAATAAACCAACTCCTAAATGTTGAAACAGCTTTTAAAGATAATTTCAACGATATTTTGTTTATTTATTTTTTTAATATTAATTGTCTTGTATCGATAACAAAATTCATGCATTTCTAATTTGAAGTGCGAACTAGACGAATTTTTTGTTCATGGTAACCTTTTCCGTCTTATGTTAGGCAACTCTATAAGCGAAGACAACAGAGTCGAGACGAAGTCATCGACAGCACAGACTCCTTTTGTTTTGCGCGCCTTTGCCCGGGAAGGTTGAGGTGTTTTAACCCTTTCCTTAATTAGTTTAGTGGTTATTATTGTGTAAAATTGGCGGTTTTTTTTTTGGTGGTTATCCCACGCCGTAAAAACGCTCATATTGTGACGTGACCGGGTGAATTGCCGTCAAATACTCCAAGAAAGCGTCAAATTGTAAAATATCATTGCAATTTGTTGCAAAAACATCAAGAATTTACTACTCGACATTGGCAGAATTGACGTTGTTATGACATCTGAGGCCGTTTAACAAAAGAAGAAGAAGACTCCCTTTTATATAGACTATTGTGTCATTTCCCAGGTGGTTAGGCTTGAAAGCGGTGGTACTACCCCAGGACGGCCTCATGTCTAATAATTGTCCCTATATAATAAAATAACATCCCAGTAAACAAAAGAATGTAAATTATTTATCACTATACGCATATAATTTCCTTTATTCCCCAAATTGCTTTATTTTGGACAACAAGAAATTAAATTAGTCATATTTTATTTTTCTAATCCCGTAGGAACGGAATTTATTACTACGCTTGGTTACTCTAAATTCTTCTTAAGCTAAACAGGTAAAATCAAAATGTGTCCTCCATTTTTCCTCCCCGCCTTCCAAGGAGATTTATTAAAACAGATAAGTTTATATTTGTAGGTGAATTTGCAGTAAAATGTTGCCAACAAAAGCGTTCGAAATTAAGGTAATCTTTATTAAAGAAATACTCGATGTTCGTTATCTTTATTTTGAGGACTAAAGCCTGGAGTTCACTAGAGAAGAATCGAACTACGCGGAATCGAATCTCAGTTCTTCCGCCGCATACATCATAAACGAATTGCTATTCGTACTAAGTAAGAAATTCGCTTAATGAGTAATGCGATTCTATTCTTAATTAATTAATTTAGTTTCGTACTAAAATTATGGGTAAGCGAAGTTTTGCGATTCGCCGAGGCCTAGTGGTCGCCAAGCATAACCAAGAAAAGATACGCTGCGACGAAGATTATAAGATCCGTCATAAATGTCTCTGCAAAAGAATTTGTTTTGCAAAAAAGAAAATTGTCTTTGCTAACTTCGTTTAGATATTCTTGCCTATTTAAATGTCCATTCCCGTTGAGACCACCACCGAGACTAATTATTAAAACTCATTGAATTTATTTGAGTTATCAAACTTAACAACAACTTCATAAATTACTATCATATTAAATTATATTTACTTTAACAGTCCACTATAAGTGAAATGTTGAATTTGTTATCTAATAATTATGATAAAAATTGAACAGATTTTTTCAATTCATCATTATTTAATTCGTAAATTTTTTATATAAAGTGAATAAAGTTTCACAGAGAAACAGAAACAAGGTTTCCTGTTTTTACAGAACATTGCACATTTGTTTTGTGTATCCAAACAAATGACTGAAGCAACAGCCTTACCCTCTCAATATTTCAGGAAAATAATCGGTTCTAAGCACGCCTACCACTCAAACAAGGTCGACATGCTTGCCAAACGTGACTTGTACGCTAAACCTTGTATTTGTGGAACGATGCATTTTGACAGAAACCACCAGATTCGTAGCACTATATTAAATAGAATTTAGTATTTGTAAAAGATTTTTTTTATGTAGTTTTACGGTCTTATTAATTTTACGAGTTGTAAAGAGTGTTAAGAGATTTACTATCCCGGGGTTGGGGGTGGGGATTGTATCAAGTGATCCAATTCACGTTTCGAATTTAGTTTGGAAATAACTGGATATAAAGGAAGGAGTTCTCAAGCAAACATAAGTAGTAGCTGTTATCTCGTACCACACTATGGTTGAACCTCAGGCGTAGTGCGGTAACATGCATGTTAGAATATATAAGGAAAGGTAATTAATATACAAATTTATATAATATAACATTTACTAAATTAATTACATATTTGCCCTAAACTAAAAAAAGGCCTAACATTATATAAATATTTGAATAAAATGAACCACAAATTGACATCATTTCGTTAATAATAAATAAAATTTTCGGAAAATTAATAGCTGTTTTCGAGTTTAGCTTGTGATATCGATTCACAAAATAAAAGAACAATTTAAAAAATATATATTCATAGTATTTTGATAAAATTTGCAGCTATTAGATATATTTGTGAACAGTTCAAAAAGAAATTTTGCCAAATAGGTATTTTAAACATTTGAGGATAAAATAAAGAAATCGAGTCAGTGATTCTTTTGTCATTATTTATAGACAGAATTCAAGCATTACATCCATCTTACGAACAGAATTGATCATTTAAATAATTGTCACTCCATTCCACCATGTCGCTACTAGCATTTTAGAAAATACTTGTGTGATTTCACAGGAGCATTATTCGTATTTTTTTAGGTTCAATCTCATCGGGAATAAACACCATTCTTGCCAAACAAATAAGAGGCAGCCCAGTCCCCGGGACTACTGCTCTTGGCTTGGTGTGAAGGAGGCAATAGGAATTCGCCACCGCTTCCGCCGACATGATGGAGGGTGATCTCTAACTCCAGTCTCCTCTGAAAGCAGTGTGACCAGAGAAGAGATATCTTCAGGAATATATCCTAGGATCCTGAGGTACGTCTGGTGGATGACCAGCAACTTCAGTAGTGCCTGACACTGTCACTCGCGGTCAAACGACGGTCCCGTTTGGGGTGGGAAGAGTTAGGTCACATCGATAAGTAAATAACTATGATTATTAGGAACGGTCTATAAGTACAGTTCTTAAACCACGTCTGTTTGGATGGAAGCCAAAGTTATCTATTGGAAGTGGACAATGTTTGGTGCGAAAGATTTGAAGCTAAACTTTCTTCGTCTACTCTCTATTCACTTGTCTTTGTTTGCAGTCAAACTTACGTTTATTATATTAATTAAAAATAAGAAAATATGTATACGTTTATATAATAGTACATAACATGTAATCCGGTATTTGAAGCTAGAGAAGAATGAGCGGAGATAACTGTGTTGCCAGATACAAGTATGTTGAGAAAAAAATTGGACAGTTTGTAACCCAATAACACAAACTCAAAGATTACTAAAATAACATAACATTCTTAGGTTTATTGCGTTTTTTACAGGACCAGGCAGACATGATAAAAACCGGACATCTGGCAACCCTAGCTACCACAGACAAAATGTATGCAAGCAGCGGACGCAGATGCAGTACACACTCCTCCCGAAACTCTAGTTACTTCCAATATTTGTGAGTGGCGATGCTGCCCCGAGACGGCAGACTGAGCTAATAATATGCTAAATAGAGACAAACCCCTCGTAGATTGTAGATTTCTTGTGAGTTATTTTTCCGCTATGGCCGCTCGTTTTGCGTGAGGTGGACCGCATTACTGCAGCCACCCGATATCTCCCAGGAAGGATACGAAACTGACAAAACCCCTTTTTTATTGTAGCTCGGCATGTCACTTCACTCCGCCCAATGTAAAGCTAGAGTGCGGTCCACGAATTGAAACAACTGCTACTACAGAGAAATCTTTACGGGCAGCAGTCGCCTCCACTATGCCGGCTTGAAGAGACGAGCATGTACCATACAGATTGACAGTGCACACTCCTCTAGTTATACCTGGCTACTTTCAAATTATTCCCGAAACGCGACAAGGTCACTTCACGGGTGTTACATTCGAAAGTGGTGGTACTACTCCAGGACTGCAGACTGGGCTAATAACCAACATCGGTCTGCCTACCACTCTTTAATAGTGCTTATAAATACAAGGTTCGAACACTGGTCTCATCGATCGTGAGTTCACGCGTCTTACCGCTGGACCACGGCTGCCACCTTTTAGAAACTGACTAATTAAATATCTAACCAATTAAATAACTAATAATATAACATAACCTAAATAATATTTTTTTGGAAAACTTAATACCTTATTTATTTAGTTACTAGCGACGAAACCCCCGGCGTTGCTCGGGTCAAAATATATCGCATGTTTAATGGTATAAAAAATATTTAAGGATCCGTTTTTAAAGTAGATATTCTAGATTTCTATCTTAGATATTGAGAGACTTATTTGACCATTAAACATACGGTTTTTATAGAGTTAATCAAATCAAATTAATTAACTAATTAACGAATTGAAAATAAGAAATACTCTAGTAAATGTGGAAACAGAAATTTGTAGAACTTTCTAGAATGTATTCTCCCAATCCTTGGATCCTTCAAGCGGAGCGTGAAAAAGCACTTTCTCAGGCCGGCATAGTGGTGGCGACTGAAGCCACCGTGCGAGCGGTTCTCTAGTCGTTAATGCTCATGGACCTCCACTGCGTTTACCATCAGACCAGTCGAGGTCACATGTCGTGCCAAAATAAAAAAAAACATTCTATGTCGATTTTAGCAGCTATACACATTTTTAATGTTTGTAGATAATTCTAGAAGTTTTTAGAACTTTCTAGAACATTTCATGTCGATTTTAACAGTAGAGCTCATTTTGGAACTTTCTAGACCATTCCAGAAATTTGTAGAACTTTCTAGAACATTTCATATCGATTTTAGCAGCTATACACATGTTTAATGTTTGTAGATCATTCTAGAAGTTTTTAGATCTTTCTAGATCATTCCAGAAATTTGTAGAGCTTTCTCGAACATTCTATATCGATTTTAGCAGTTGATAACGTTTTGGAACTTTCTAGATCATTCCTGAAATTTTTAGAACCTTCTAGAACATTCTAGATCGATGTTAACAGTTGCGCTCATTTTGGAACTTTCTAGATCATTCCAGAAATTTGTAGAACATTCTATACCGATTCCAACAATTGCGCTCATTTTGGAACTTTCTAGATCTTTCCGGAAATTTGTAGAACTTTCTAGAACATTATATATCGATTTTGGCAGCTACACACATTTTTAATGTTTGTAGATCATTCTAGAAGTTTTTAGAACTTTCTAGAACATTTCATATCGATTTTAACGGTAGAGCTCATTTTGGAACTTTCTAGGACATGCTGTATCGATTTTAGCAGTTGATAACGTTTTGGAACTTTCTAGATCATTCTTGAAACTTTTATAGATTATTTTTTAAAAATTTAGAACTCTATACTTAGTACTCAACATCTCATAAGTTAGAAAAAGACAGACTTAGTACTCAAAATGTCATATGTTAGAAAGAGACAGATATACATTTTTTAAGATTTTCGCCTCCCACAACCACCCTCTTGCACCCACCGCGACCAAACTCTCTTACTTTCACCAGGAGACCGAGGGGTATCTACCACCCCAACGGGAAGCAGATTGGAGTTGGTGATCATGGAGAAAACCCTGTATTTACGTACTAACATTAGCATTTTATATAAGTATTAAGATTAAGATATTAAGATTTGTCCAGTCTGTCGTCATGTGGCAGTACCACCACTTTCGAATGTAACACCCGTGAAGTGACCTTGTCGCGTTTCGGGGATAGTTTGAAAGTAGTCAGGTATAAGAGAGGAGTGTGCACTGTCAATCTAGATGGTACATGCTCGTCTCCTCGAGCCGGCATAGTGGAGGCGACTGCAGCCGTAGAGATTTCTTTGTGGTAGCAGTTGTTTCCATTCATGGACCGCACTCTAGCTTTACATTAGGCGGAGTGTTGTCACATGTCGAGCTACAATAAAAAAAAAATATCACATTGCCTTATCATGACATAGCATTATAATTTACTAGCGCTAATTAACCGATGTTAATACAAATTGCTACTAATTAAGGTTCACATGTCAACAATATATTATTAATCTAAGTAATCAAACAACCCAACAATTTGTACATTTAATATGTTATGTTAGCTGTGTGTTTTAATTTTAAATTACTTGGTTAATTTAAGTGGTTACTTTTGATTTAATATTACCGAAGAATTTGTGCGAACTTTAACTAAATTAAAAATATTTTGTGTTTTTTCTATAATAATCATTATTATATTCAGTAGCAAATGTTTGTATGTATTGTTGTATTTGTTTATATATGGATATAATTTTATGCTTACATACGTTATTTTGAGAATGGTAGGCAGACTAATGATGGTTATTAACCCAGTCTCGGGTTCGAATGTAATAAACGTGTAGTAAGGTATAAGGAGAGGAGTGTTTACTGTAAATCTGAATAGTGCTCATTATCTGATCAAGCCAGCATAGCAAAGGGGCTGCAGCAATTATCTGCGAAAGTCTATCAGGCGCAATGTTGTCATGTATCCTATACGTGTATATGCTAGTGTCCTCTCATGGTTGTCGTTATACCGAGCTACAATAAGAAAAAACGTAATTTTTGTATTAGTTAGTGAATATACTGTTTGTGTGGAATTTGCAATCAGTATCAATAATAAACACACACCTTTAAATTTAAACTTAGTTAATTAAGCAAGACATAGCCTTTTAAAAATTTTCTAAAATGTTCATAGAAACGTTAATAACTTCACATAACATTAGAGATATACGAATAAAGTGCGCGGTATAATCCAAGGTCTTTGTATTAAGTTCCGCAGTTTCCTAATAAAGCTTCATTAAATTTCAGTTCTAGGCTATAATTCACCGAAACTAGATTTCCCAAGGGTGATATTTTTTATTGTAATATTTTCTCATTAACATAAAATTATTAATTAAATTGTGTAATAATATTAGTAATTTATATAAATAAATACGTGCGTACGTAGCTATTGCTCCCAATTTTGTATTTTTTTTCTATTGTAGCATGGTATATGACGACACCCCGCCTCCCGTTAAGCTAGAGCCGATCGATATGCCGGCTCGAGGAGACGTATCTGCACCGTTCAAATTGACAGTGCACACTCCTCTCTTTATACCTGGCTACTTCCAACATTAGAAAGTGGTGGTACCTACAATTCTTTAAAGTAAAGTTTTGATATCAATATTTTAATGTACAAGCAATTATAGAATATAAAGTATGAAGTTTCTAAAAGCTATAAGGGTTAAAATCCAATAAACAAACGATAACCAACATTGCTATTTTTAACTCTTGTTGGCATGATTCCAGTTTCCATAACTATTCGCAAACGATAATCTCATAGTATTTGCTGTTAATGTTTCTTTTTTTATTGGCACTGAGATACGTTATCAGTATTATACGTTTAGAGTTCCCGTTCCCGTCTTATCCCTAAGGAACATAATACAGAAATAAAAAAGCTACCGAAGTGCATATTCGTCTCCCTCAAGCCGCGCGGCTTAGTGAAGGCGACTGCAGTCTGTGGAAATTTGTCTGTAGTAGCAGTTGTTTCCGTTCATGGACCGCACTCTAGCTTTACACCAGGCAGAGTGTTGTCATATGCCGAGCTACAAAAAAAAAAGTTAAATCTACACTTTTAGAAACATTTATAATTTCAAGCTATTACTCACAGGGATAAGCAGATGCAACTCGATTAGTCACTAAAAAAACTGTTAAATTTTAAATTTTAAATAAAAAAAAAAAAACTTTAAACATTACTTTATGTTTTTAATACAATAACTTCAGACTTAGTCTGCTGTAATTTAATAGTGAAGAGTCAAAGGAAGCAAAAAGTGTTGGATGAAAGCGCAAATAACGTTAAATGAGACCAGACTCATCTGTAACTCAACAATGCAATTCCGTAGAGTCGCTGTATTTGCGAGTTTATTTTTAATTTTTTAGCTAGTAATATTCTTTTGGTGTTAAGCTAGAGTGTGATCCATGCTACGTTTGCGGTCACGTCCGCTATGGCACCCTTGTGAGATGTCTCTTCATACTGTGCTTCGAAGATCCGAGGTTGTTCGAAATAGGAAAAAAGTGGCTGGGAAGGTCGTTCCACAATTTAGTGGATTTCCTTTAAATGGATACAATACGGTATTTATGCAATTTTGTTACCAATATACATTATGATGCGCAATCATCACCGACGACACTCCGCCTGATGTAAAGCTAAAGCGTGGGCCATGAACGGAAAATACTGCTACTATAGAGAAATCTGTACAGGCAGCAGTCGCCTGGGCGACATACCTATATATGTATGTATATATACACCGGGGCCCGTTTACTGTGTGGGTAACCTGTAAATGGGCCCCGGTTATCTTTAAGAAATTACATTATAATATTATAATAAGTATTTTTGTATTGAATAATATTTATTAAAGAAATTATATTAATCAATTTTAATCATTTTACATTAATCTTTGTTTCAGGTAATTTTGAAAATATACTTTTTCGTATTAATAATAATAATCTCTCACTCTGCCTTAATTACATTAGCATCTGAGGAAAAGAGATAGACGAAGGAATTCCCAGAGAATAGTTAACAAGTGAACAGAGTGAGAGAATGAAATTGTTACAGTAATAAGCATTGTGCACTCCCAACACAGACTTGGAATTGGACTATTCATTTACAACTGAATGCAGGTGCTGGTATATTTATTACATCTGGTTTCGTTTTGTACAATGCTTAGACTTTTAGGTATCGGCAGCAGCAGTAGAAACAATTTCAATGGGTAAGGTATACAAAAACTAACCCATGTTAAATCGAAAACCACAGATAAAAAAATTGTGACAGATATACCAATTATATCATTGTCAATTACAAAATGTCTTATACAAATACAATGAGATATAGCTATACGACTATTTATTAATAACTAAAATATAGCAGTTATTCGTATTAGAACTGGCTCTTCACGTAGCCTCGTGATCTGAGCATCCATAAGCTAACAAGAGGACGTGGGTTCGACCCACACCACATTACAATTTCTATTGATTTTTTTTTCTAATGAATTTTCATTATAATTTTAAGGTGGCGGGGAATAGGTTGTAACGAATGCTACGTGTTGTCTGTTTAAAATGTACTTTATTACTGACTGTCATACCGCCAAGCTTATACTAGACACACTTAAACCATTAATAACTTATAACTCTTATGCTCTACACACACACTACACTACAGTTTAACTATAAATAGACTTTAATTAATAGATTGCAAGTTGTAGAACACGACACGAATTCATGAAAAGGGTAATGATGTTAACTTAGTTTTAAGCTCGCCGTAGAAATTTCGGTAAACTTTATTTAGAGATGAGTGTTTCAAGTTGGTGGACGACGAAACTTCCCTGTTTCAATTTCGTGTGCAGACCTTTAGAAATGCAACTTCGGACCTGAAAAGACATTAAATGGGAATGCATCACAAATATGCAAGTTGTAGGCAGACGTTATATGGTTATTAGTCTGCCGTTCTGGGTAGTACCACTGCCTTAAAATGTAACATCCGTGAAGTGATCTTGTCTTGTTTCGGGATCAGTTTGGAAGTAGCGAGGTATAACGAGAGGAGTGTGCACTGTCAATCTGGATGGTACATGCTCGTCACTTCAAGCCGGCTTAGTGGACGCGACTGCTGCCTGTAGATGTTTCTCTGTAGTTGGATTTTATGGACCGCACTTTACTAGTCATCAGACGGAGTGTTGTCACATGCCGTGCTATAATAAAAAAAAATTGAGGTATCAGCAGGGCACGGTGAAATTGAGAATTTTTATATGTTAAACTCAAATCATCAGTCTGTAGGCACTGAGCGACCAAAGTACAAATTTATAACACACGGTTCGTACTATAGCAAGCATTTGACTTGAAAATCCATAAGAAAGTGTACTATAAAATATTTCCCGTTAAAGTTTGAACCTGCTCTACATATTTCGGCAATTTAGTTAGTAATTTAATAAATGAGTTATCATAATTCTATATATAATGCAAAACAGTATCTACGCATAAAATTTACTTGAAAATCAACTTATTGAAACTCGATTTTCTCACAAAGGAAACATTATTATACGTCAGACAACAAATTAAATATTGACATATAATTTCGTCATGTAATTGAACTTGCCGTAGATAGAAATAAGGCTACCATTCACTTTTTTTAAATCTGAGAATCGCTGCTTAACTGTTAGTGTTTTTATAGCATGTTTGAGAAGAATGAACGGGCGTGAAGCGTGTGAACCAATGAGCAAGAAAAAACTATTGTTTAAGTGTCTCACTACTAGATGGCGTTAGTGTTGTTTAACTACGTCAAGCGGTTTGGCCGAGACCCTAACTTATGTGAAAATTAAACGACGAATACAAGAGGTGGACCACAAACGTGGATTCGAATCAATTGCAAGTGTTGTTTTATTTACATCCTTGAGTGATTCAGTGCCTATACGTTTTTAAGACTTGTTCATGGTCCTTCGAGAGCCGGATCGCGGCTGTAGAGGGTTGGTTCCAGCGTGTCAAGTCTCCACGCTCTTCAATCGTACGTCTCCTGGGAGGCGTACATTCGGCAGCGTCTTCGCGGCAAGGCATCGTCGCGGCAGGGCATCGTCACGAAGGCTGCAGCAGGTTCTGGCTACACGACGCAAGTAAGAAATACGTGCAGGACCCGGCAGAGGGAGCTACGGATGAAACTGACACCGAAGCGACAGTGAGTTAGCAAAATTGACTTTGAAAATTGTGAGTAGTGCATGAACTTAGAATAATTTTACAAAAAAGTGCATGGACTTAGAATAGTTTTACAAAAAGTGAACCGACGGGGAATCCATGCCCAAATTTCAAAAATATTTAAAGTTTGAAAAAACACTTAGAAAAATTTGGATTTGGCTGAAGAAATATCATCGCTTCTGGTAGTTACAAATTGCTTTGTATTTTTAGTAACTGCTTATTTTATAACATAGCTGTTTCCCTTATAGGGAGTTGTAAAATTTAGCTTTGTAGTTTGTTGCTTATTTAATTTTAGCTTGTTAATTTGTACTCAAAATTGCTCATTTAAAGCTTTAATTTTTGCTTTAATTAGCTGTAGTTTTAGCCCTTTTTACTTAATTGCTTTTTTTAGGTTCTAATTTTTTGCTTATTTTATATAGACAGTTGCTTATTTCATTTCGCTTGGCTTGTATCTAGTATTGCTATTTTTAAGTTTGCTTGTAGTTGTATATTGTTTTAGTTTAATTTAATTATTAAAAATGAATTCCATGGAGAGAGTACAAAATGACGTATATTCAAATATACAAAAAGCACAAATAAATTATAAAAAATCACCTAAAGAAAGATTGTCAATAGCACATGTAGAATCACGCTTAGAAATTTTAGAAGAGCAATGGTTGAATTTTAGTAAAAATCACAATAAAATAATTTCGGAAGTAAGTGACAGTGAGTTTCAGAAATCTAACTATAATTTAAGTAATGTATATGAAAAAGCAATGGAAAGATATATAGAGTACAAATCTGAGTTAAAAACATATTTACTAAAAAATAAAGAGCATACTGTATTAGAATCTAATGGTAAAGAAAATGGTAATAATCAATCTAATACTTGTAATAATTTAGTCAAACTACCTAAAATAGAGATACCAATTTTTTCGGGAAAGTATACAGAATGGGCATCTTTCCGGGACTTGTTCATTTCATTAATTCATAATAATAAATCATTGGATGGTGTCCAAAAGTTGCATTATTTGAAAGGTCATTTGACAGGTGAAGCTGAACAACTTTTGCGACATCAACCAATTACTGAAAGTAATTACGATATTTGTTGGAAACAATTGGATGAACGTTATAATAATAAAAGATATTTATGCAATTGTATATTAAAGAGATTGATGAACCAAAGACCCATAAATACCGAATCTTCAAGTGCAATTAAGGAGCTGCTGGATACCACCAACGAGTGCTTATATGGATTACAGAATGTTGGTGTGTCCATTAGTTCCTGGGATGTACTTATTATTTATATAATTAGTTTAAAATTAGATTCGGAATCCAGGAAGCAGTGGGAACAAAAGTCGAGTGAAGCGTCCGATGAATTGCCAACAATTAAACAATTCAGGGAATTCATGGAGCATCGTTTTAGATCATTGGAATTTTTAGACACCAAGGCTGTCAAACCACATATTAAAAGCAATTTTAATCTTAAAACGCACCATGTTACCACTGTCACCTGTGCTTTCTGTAATGAGGGTCATAAATTGTGCAATTGTAAGGGATTTGTGAAGGAGAATCGTGAAAAACGACGTGAGTTTGTTCAATCCAATGCTTTATGTTTTAATTGTTTAGGTCCAAATCATGCAGCGTATGCATGTCGCATGCCCTCTAGATGTCGCGTATGTAAACGAAAACATCATTCGTTGCTGCATCCAAAATATGTCATAAGGTCCACCGAACCAGTAGATGCAGCAGTTGCGTCCGCAACAGAGTCGTCCTCACAGGACGAACCCACTTTGGTTACTTGTTTTTCGAATATTCACAGCCAAGTTCTATTGGCCACAGCTTTGGTAAAAGCCGAGTCGAAGACAGGTAACACGTATACACTAAGGTCCTTATTAGATCAAGGATCTCAGGCTTCGTTTATAACGGAATCTGCTGTCCAATTACTTGGACTGAAGAAAGAACCAAACATGAGCTATGTATCAGGACTAGGCAGTGATCAAGGGGCTTCTATAGCCTCCAAGTTTATGGTAAGGATTAAAATTCAATCACTCCTAGATTCCAACTTTGTAGTTGTAGTCAACGCTCATGTTTTAAGGAAGTTAACAACATTTCTTCCTAGGGAAAAAATAGTTCAGCTGTGGTCCACGCTCTCAGATGTACGATTAGCGGATCCAGCATATCACACACCCAATAAAATTGATTTATTGCTTGGTGCAGATGTTTATGGTCAGATCTTAATGGAAGGAATAATCAAAGGTCCACCAGGGTATCCTATTGCACAAAACACCAAATTTGGTTGGATTCTCTCTGGTCAGATCGGCGTTAGTTCTAACGCTGATTCTGTGGTATGCCATAACATCATAAGTAGGAATAATGAAAATGATTTGCTCAAAAGATTCTGGGAAATCGAATCTGATGAGTGTTCGCTCGACAGTAAGAAGCTTTTGACTCCTGACGAAAAAAAGTGTGAAGAAATATATACGAACACCACAAAAAGAGATGAGTCAGGACGTTACATTGTTCGTCTGCCTTTCCGCCACACAAATCCCGCAACGAGATTTGGCAACTCCTGTAATATTGCTGGTCGACGTTTTAATTTGCTGGAAAGAAAATTAATGAAAAATCCTCAGTTAAAGCAGCAATATTCAGATGTAATGCAGGAGTATATAAGTCTGGGTCACATGGAACTAGTTCCACCAGAACAACGGAATGCGACGGGCACGGTTTACTTACCTCATCACGCTGTTATTAGAGAAGACAAGACCACAACTAAAGTCAGAGTAGTATTCGATGCATCTTGTCTAGACTCCAACGGCGTGTCACTGAACAGCGAACTCATGGTCGGTCCAACTTTACAGTCGGATTTAAGACACATCATAATGCGATGGCGTCTCCACCCAATATGTCTGATAGCGGACATAGTCAAAATGTATCGACAGATCCGGGTGACTGAAGATGATGCTGAATTTCAGAGAATCATATGGCGCGATGAAGTAGGTGAGATTCAACATTATAAAATGGTACGCGTCACATTCGGCACAGCTTCAGCTCCATACCTTGCTGTTAGGACATTGCAGCAATTAGCTCGTGATGAAAGTGAATCATTTCCCAAAGCTGCTCAAGTGGTTTTGCGAGATTTTTATGTAGATGATATGATGACAGGTTGTCAGACCGTGGATGAAGGTTTAGATCTCTTTACACATCTTACAAAACTAATGAGTCGTGGATGTTTTGAACTTCAGAAATGGATGAGTAATGATGATCAATTGTTGATGAAGATAGGTGATAAGATAATGAAACCAAAGGAGAGGATAGAGTTGAAGATAGATAAAATAATGAAGGTTTTGGGTTTAGGATGGAATAGATGTAAGGATGAGTTCGAATATTCTGTTATTCTACCTCCACTAGATGCTCCAATTACAAAAAGGAAAGTAATTTCAGATATATCTCGGTTTTTTGATCCACTAGGTTGGTTAGCACCGGTAATAATCATTGCCAAAATATTTATACAGAAAATTTGGATGACAGGAATTGAATGGGATCAGGAGTTACCGCCTCAACTGTTGAAAGATTGGTTAGAATACCGAGCGGATCTCTCCAACTTGACCAATTACCGAATTCCCAGATGGATGCACACTCGCGATGGCGACACTGTTCGCGAATTGCATGGATTTTCCGATGCGTCAAAGGATGCATATGCTGCTGTTGTTTACATTCGCGTTATAGACTGCAACGGACAAGTCCATGTAAATTTAGTGACGTCTAAGACCAAAGTGGCACCCATCAAACAGGTATCCATACCACGTTTGGAGTTGTGTGGTGCAGTATTGTTGGCAAAACTACTTCGTGAAGTGGGAGAGATATTAGAAATTTCCAAGAACTGCATTCGAGCCTGGACAGATTCTTCCGTGGTTCTTGCGTGGCTAAGTAGTCATCCCAGCAAGTGGAAGACTTTTGTAGCTAACCGGGTATCTCACATTTTAACGATCACGGATCGAGATCAGTGGAGTCATGTGAGATCTAGAGACAATCCTGCTGATCATGCCTCAAGGGGCATCAAACCTTCAGAAATTGCAAGCATTTCTATGTGGAACTCTGGCCCAGATTGGTTACGAGATAATCCAATTAATTACAAACCTCGTGAAGCACTCAGTACCGATTTGGAACAGAGGTCTACAGAAGTATGTCATGCTGCAACTCTCAATGACAGCGATATCTTTGACAGATTTTCTTCACTAAGCAAACTACTTAGAATAATTGTTTGGTGTCTAAGATTTGCATGCCTGACCCGAACCAAAACCAAACCCTGTTTCCCTCCCTGGTTGACAACCGATGAATTGAAAAAGGCATTGATTTTATGCATAAGAAATTGTCAAGAACGTAATTTTTTGGAAGAAATACGTAGTTTACAGAAATCCGGAGTAGTGTCAAAAAGGAGCAAAATATATAGTTTAAGTCCATACATAGATGCCGATGGAATTTTGCGAGTTGGAGGACGCCTTCAGAAGGCAAATGTCACTGACGATGTAAAGCATCCCATCCTCCTTCCTCGACATTCTACGTTCACAAATCTTGTTATAGCTGAGGCTCATAACAAGACCCTACATGGAGGACCTCAGTTAATGGTAAACTACATCATTAGCAAATATTGGATCATCGATGCAAGAAATTTGGCCAAATTGTTCGTTCGCAAATGTGTTAATTGTATCCGATATTCGGCCAAATTTAATCAACAACTTATGGGTCAATTACCCGCAGCTCGTGTGACTGCTTGTCGACCTTTCTTGCGTAGTGGAGTGGACTACGCAGGTCCCATTAGCGTACGTTCGGCAAAAGGCAGAGGACACCATGCATACAAGGGATATATTTGCCTTTTTGTGTGCATGGTCACCAGAGCGGTACACCTCGAGGTAGTCAGTGATTTGACGGCTCAAGGTTTCCTGAATGCCTTTAAACGTTTTGTCTCTAGACGCGGTCACTGCTGTGACCTATGGAGCGACAATGGGACAAATTTCGTAGGAGCAGCGCGAGAATTGAAAATTCTCTTCGCTGAAGAAAGGTCGAGCATAGCAGATGAAATTGCATCCAGTCTTGCGATGAATGGCACAAACTGGCACTTTATTCCACCCCGCGCTCCTAATTTTGGTGGACTGTGGGAGGCTGGGATCAAGTCCACGAAGCGTCATCTTGCCAGGGTGATTGGTGATTCTTCCTTGACCTTCGAGGAACTTACAACAGTTTTGACACAAATTGAGGCATGCCTCAATTCGCGCCCAATCTCACAGATGTGCAATTCTCCAGAAGAACCCTTTCCATTAACACCAGGACATTTTTTGGTAGGGGAACCATTATTGGCTGTGCCCGATAATAATTATGAGGAAATCCCTGCAACCAGTCTTAAGAGGTGGCAACTTGCTCAAAGAATGGTGCAGAATTTTTGGAGAAGGTGGTCGCAGGAATATCTAACACAATTTCTACATCGCTATAAATGGAATGTGCAAAAACCGGAGCCTAAAATAGGTGATATTGTATTAGTCAAGGAAGACAATCTTCCTCCGGCACAATGGCTTTTTGGTAAAATCGTAGCAAAGCACCCAGGGTTGGACAAGCTCACTCGTGTAGTTACTTTAAAATGTAAGGGAGGTTTAATTAAACGTCCAATTTCAAAGGTGTGTATTTTACCCATTGACACTGCTAGTACATAAATAATTATAGTTTGTATATTCAATAGATTTAAGGCTTTGTAAATTTGATTTCATTGTTAAATGTTAGTTTGTATTTAGGAAATCATTATTTAATGTTAGTTGTATTGTACGTTGTTTATAAATTTGTAGTATTGGAATAATTCTGGACTATTGGTCCATCGGGGGCGGTATGTTTAAGTGTCTCACTACTAGATGGCGTTAGTGTTGTTTAACTACGTCAAGCGGTTTGGCCGAGACCCTAACTTATGTGAAAATTAAACGACGAATACAAGAGGTGGACCACAAACGTGGATTCGAATCAATTGCAAGTGTTGTTTTATTTACATCCTTGAGTGATTCAGTGCCTATACGTTTTTAAGACTTGTTCAACTATCGTACATAAAAATAATTGTTTTTTTTTAAATATGCGAATATAGTTTTCAATATATTGTTTGTAAGTGAATTATTGTAGTCTTTTCTGAGGTTTTGAACGAACATATTTTACTGAATTTACGTAGCTTAGTAACGCGTTTATTTTGGTAAGTTAGCCAGTTTTTTTGTATTGTAGTCAAAATCTTGTACGTATCTTTAAACGAATGGTGGTCCCTAGTTGTTGATGTTAGAAATACAGAAGAATCTATCACTAATTTAATAATATTAATTTCATTTATTCACTTACTTTGAAGTTAGCGGTGTAACAAGAAGGGCATTTTAATCTTTTGATTTAACAATGTTCTTAAATGTAAATGGAAAGTCATTTTTAAACTGAAAGTGTTTGACGATGTACATTTATTGGTACAACCATAAAAATGTCGAGTATAATAAACATAAAAATTCGGGAAATCAGTGAAGCCATAAAATTGCAACTAACAATGTACAATTTTTTTTATATGGTCACAATATAAAGAATGGATGAGATTGCTCGTCTTTAAATCTAGAGAAGATATATATTTATAGAGATGAATATAAAAGTACCTATGTATGTTTGCCTGTTTTTTTTTAAATTTTGTGGTTGCACTCATTTCAGGAAAAAAAATTGTCAATAAGGTCTGGTGTTCGACATTTATTGATTCAGTATAAACTAAATAACAATATGTTATCGTTATTTATTTAAAAAAAAAAAAAAACAAAAAACTTCATTGAAATATCAAAAACCCCGAATGTATATGTAGCATCGCCCCCATCATTAGTCTGTCTGCCTACCATTATTATTATTATTTTAATTTATTCATTTTATTTTATTTATACATTATAAATAGAACAATCTTGTGCCTCTCAAAGCCCACATGGGCTTATTTGAGTGGCACAGCTCCTTTACTACCTATTTATTAACTAAACATTTTAACAATTTTCAACAGAGAAATATACAAAAAATAACTAAAATAAAAATAACTTAAAATAATATGAACGATTTTAAATATACAGAATCATATTTAAAATTCAAATATTGTAATAGTGAGGTAAGATAGAGGTAGCAAGTTATGCAAATTGGAAGTAACTTCTACCTTTTAATAACGAGATTTTACTCGGCGATTTCAATATTTTAATTGAAGCTTTTATTAAAAATCAAGCGTAAAGTATATTCGTTGTTTTTTATAGTAAATTAGGAAGCTTTTTTATTATTATAATTAATACTGACTTATGAGAAATATAGTTCAAATGAATGAGGTAAGAAAGTGCAACTGATCAGTAGTGAAACAATACTAGCGAGCCAATAATAATAATTAAATACTCATTTTTAAATGTATTTACGCTTAATTTAGAAGAAAGAA
The DNA here is from genome assembly GCA_948150575.1 of Tinea pellionella. Taxonomy (NCBI): domain Eukaryota; kingdom Metazoa; phylum Arthropoda; class Insecta; order Lepidoptera; family Tineidae; genus Tinea; species Tinea pellionella. The sequence goes on along the minus strand of OX411259.1, from coordinate 2,350,649 downwards.
AAAAACAAACAATTGCCGTTTAATAAAATTTATTGGACAATATTCTACAACTGATTTTACTGAAAAATATTGCATCGAAATTCCTGGAAGGGTTCACAATAAATCGCTTTAAGTGCTCAACATTGACCCTACGTAAGCTGTCAGGAATCGAAAGGTAAGTTCATTCGATTTTCCGCTACAAAAATTCCACTATGTCTTTTATTTTTATCCAATTTTACCACAATCTTTTTTGTCACAATAAAACTAGCTATTTTGCCACATTCAAAAAAAATTAAATTATATAGAGTTTTAACGAAATATTCACATGCGTGGCAAATTATACAGCTCCAAGTAAGAACTAATGCTATTATGCTTTAATATATTAGATAGGTATCAGGCGAAAGGGATATACTTCCACTTGTTTTTTGTAGCAAAATTTGTCTTTTTTCATAAATTAAAAAAAAAGCTTTTTGTTTGAAATACGTAAACAACGAAAATATTCAATTACGACCAAGTATTAAATTACGATATATATTATTATATTTTTATACAGGGTGTCCCGTAAGTAGTGGTGTCAACGGTATTTTACAGATAGAGGGGTTCAATATCTAGAATATAATTTGGTAATTTTTTTTTATACCTTCTGGTTTAAAAGTTATGACATTTTTAAAGAATTATCATTTTTTCCCCCGTTTTATCATAAATTAATGTTATAAAATTTTGTTTACAATTATTTTCACTGATATTTTTATTTAAGTAGGTTGAGAAAACACAGGGCTTTCTAATTAAAATGTTATTTGTAACCAATTAATAACCATGATTAAATAAAAAATTAAAATCTAAACAAGATTTAATTTATCAAATTTTAAGCAAAATATTTAAACGAGGCTGGTGTAAAAAAATTGTATGTAAGGTTACGGGACCATTATATTAAAAATATCTACAATTCACACGGACTCTAAAAACGTATAATAATGTTCACTGTCATTTTAATTAAAGTAATTTTTCAAAGTTAAACAAGCAACAAAGTACTATTTGTCTAAGAAATTTCATTATTACCTTATGCGAATTCCAATAAAACCAATGTAAATAGATACGAATAATAAAATAATTGTAAATGCTCAAAATGTCTCCCTCTAACTCTAATGCATAACCGACATCTTCTAATAAAGTTTCTCCTGATATTTCCTAGGGCTCTTTGATTATTTTTAATTCTTTCGGACACGATATTCAATAGTAGTTCATATTCATTATTATTACATGTCTCATAAACAGCTTCTTTAAAGTTAACAACAGCAGACTGATGGCTATTTGTCCAGTCTGCCGTCCTGGGGTAGTACCACCACTTTCGAATGTAACACCCGTGAAGTGACTTTGTCACGTTTCGGGAATAGTTTAAAAGTAGCCAGGTATAACGAGAGGAGTGTGCGCTGTCAATCTAAGATGATACATGCTCGTCTCCTCAAGCGACTGGTGGAGACGACTGCTACCCGCACAGGTTTCTCTGTAGTAGCAGTTGTTTCCATTCATGGACCGCACTCTAGCTTTACATCAGGCGGAGTGTTGTCACATGCCGAGCTACAATAAAAAAAAAATAACACCATAATTTACTTAATAATGTTTGTTTTAATAGTAATCCGGCATGTGATTACACTCTGCCTAATGTACTTAAGGTACGTAATCTCTGAATGAAATATCAGTGGAAACAGGCGTCAGTCTGCCTACCCCTCTTTGAACATCCCTAAAGTCAAATTAAGGAACCGAAATGAAAATAAGATTGGAACTACAAGCAGTTAGTATCTTACGACGTGAAAAAGTGCAGATTTCCGACTATAAGAATTCTTAAAATCCGTCCTATTATCGGAATGCATTATTAAAAAATCGACGCCCATTTGTTGTATTTATGTCGAAAAAAACATTGTAATTAAAATGATAGTGAACATTATTATACGTTTTTAGAATCCGTGTGAATTGTAGATATTTTTAAAATAATGGTCCCGTAATCTTACATACAATTTTTTTACACCAGCTTCGTTTAAATATTTTACTTAAAATTTGATAAATTAAATCTCGTTTAGATTTTAATTTTTTATTTAATCATGGTTATTAATTGGTTACAAATAACATTTTAATTAGAAAGCCCTGTGTTTTCTCAACCTACTTAAATAAAAATATCAGTGAAAATAATTGTAAACAAAATTTTATAACATTAATTTATGATAAAACGTGTACATATTTTTTAAACAGTAAACATACAGTGACAATTCTTATGTATGTGAACGGCAACTTCTATGTGAAAGTAAATTTTCTTCGGTTTATACAAAACACAAATACTAAAGTTTACACCGACCAGTTTCGATTTGTGAAATATGAACGAAATAGCTTCTGATCTACTCAGACGTTTCCAAGTTAGCGGCTTTGCTTTAGCTTATAATTTAATATGCAAATTAGGGGCTCCGCATTTGTAAGTGCTGAAAGCGAATTAAAGGCTTCTCGCTTCATAAAATCTTTAAGTTCGAGCACATTGCGTTTAGAAAGCAAAATTAGTGTCGCTTTTCAACGCTTCACGTCAAACCGCTGAATTAAATTTCTGGAAATATTCAAATGTTGTGTTTTCTTAATATGAATGTTTGTTATTTGGGTTTACCATCAAGTTCTGCGCCTCGTTATGTTTGCATTTATTCAAGCAGTTATGATTTTGATTGCGGTTACTCTCGAAGTTTTGGTGAATAACATTATTTAGAAATTCGTTTACCTTTTAACATAATATACATGTATATTAATAAAGCGAAATTTACATATAACCACCTATCATTTTACATTATCAAATAACTATAAAGCTGTATTTGGTGTTGAAAAGCTTCCGTCGAGTAGAAAACCACAGAAACTCGCAGAAGGTAACGCTTCAAAATAAATAAATGAATCATACTATAGTCGCAATTCGTTACTATTTAGATCACTAAAACTAATTAACTGATGAACTACAAATAACACAACACATACTGCAACATGTTTACTAAACATTGTGTCAATCTGCACGGCAAACTACCCGTACAATCCGGAACTCTAAGACAAACTCTCTTGAGATACAAGACGGAAGCTCCATACATTATGAAAGTTTTTAAAACTTTTAAAGTAACATAAAATTGTTTAGTTTAGTTGTGTTAATATTACTTTGAGCTAGACAGAACAAATTTCCTTTCATGTTTATTTTCGCATTTATTTTATTATTATTATTATATTATGTTTACTACCCCGCGTATAACTACAGTCCTTTTCATGTAGAGGCAGCAGTCGCCTACCCGTGCTTCGCGGTCCTTTGTCAGTGTCATATGTGCAGTGGCACTGGAGTTACTGGTCTCCCATGGGGCGCGTCCTCAAGTGGTAGATAGAGGGTCTTGAGGTGTCCCCGGTACGAATCGAAACCAAAAGCTAAATAAAAGGTAGCAGTCGCCACCGTTATGCCGGCTTCATGAGATGATATTTTTATAGTTTAGGAACGTAAGGCTGAGTAAAACTATTTTCTTTAATTTTCCAATAAAGTCTTCTCGAAAGCAATATTTTACATTCGAGTACCGATTTAACATACGATAAAGTTTGATTTCTCAGGCTGTTGAGTGCGAATAGTTTTTTTTTGTACAATTTTAATTGTAGTTTAAAAAAAATTGGATTTCTTTTAAAATTAGTAGTGTTCTGAACCTGACACCAATATTGAGAAACTAAGATAAAAGGATATTCATACAAAAGACGTTATCGTAGTCATTAAATAACGCGTAGGAAGACTTTCAGCAAACTTCATGGCACGTTATAATCCTTTATTCTCAGAAATAGTGTCACTAATAGTTTTCAAACTATCTAATATTACTAATTAATGAGGAAAATACTTCACTATCTATGAAAGAAGCGAGTTAGCAGTTAGTTCATTACGCGGTTCCAGGTTCCCTTTCGTTACTCTGGCTTAACATCAGGCGGAGTAAATAAAATAAAGTTTATTTGTCTTAAAAATATACCTAAGAATAAGTTAGGATTCCTGGCACCCGTGATAGGATTGACCTGTACGAGAGTATTACGGATGCCAGTGCACTTCCGAAAAAAGTAAACAATATTTAATTTAATCACAAAATAGATGTGTATGAGTGTCCTCTCTGTGTGTAATATGAACGGGTGTGTTATGAATGTGAGAGGGTGTGTACTAGGGAATGTGTAGCCAAGACGGGAAACAGAAAAATTAAGAAGGGGGTGTTAGAAGGAGTTCTGTATCATGATAATCAAGAGTAAGAAGCCAATTTTTAACTGCATTTTTGCATATAAATTTAGATTTAGGATAGAGAGAAAGACGTCCATTAAAATGGTTGTAAAGTTATCCACCCAAAAAACAAAAGAATCTTCGTGAAAATTTACATTTAAAATATACAGGGTGACAGAGGAGATCGTTTCTTCTTTTGTTATTTCTCTCAGAAGCAGTGAAAGACATAATGGAAAGGCACATGGGCACTTATGACGTGCTAAAATAATAATAATAATAATAAAATGTTTATGAATACATAGGTCCCGTCAATTTATGGCGTCTCGAAAGTTAGCTGCTGTAAAGTTTACAATAATACAATTAAGAGTTAATTTTAAATATGAATAGAACATTTTAAAATAACCTTCGGGCGTATAGCTATCGTGAGCCCTTACCTCTCACATTCAACGTGCTTTGTGTACTGCATTATACTATACTATACTATACTGTACTATACTATACTATACTATACTATACTATACTATACTATACTATACTATACTATACTATACTATACTATACTATACTATACTATACTATACTATACTATACTATACTATACTATACTATACTATACTATACTATACTATACTATACTATACTATACTATACTGTAATGTACTGTACTATACTATACTATACAACACAAAGATAATAATTCTAATATAGATATTATAAAAGATTTGTTTTATTTTTATTTTTATATTTTGTGTTCTTGTCTCAATTGATATCCGCAACACAGGAGAAGTTTATACCTGTAAGTAAAAAATATTTATAAATTATTGTATAATAAGGTCTCACAGACTTTTCCTTTTCCAGAGTCTTCAATATATTTTTTAAATTAATTTGCTGCTCGTGTAAACACCAAAGAACTACGGAACGTAGGTCAATATCTCAATGTCATGTTTGGTGAATCAGTACACGTCTGCATAGTCATCCCATTTGCTATCTACACAAAAATTTTATAATGCGTTTAGTTCACATAGTTACATAATATTTTTTTTAAGAATCGCGGCATTTTTAAAATCGCTCTAATAGGTGTTAAAATATGAAATTGCCGCTTTAATGTCCTTTAAATTAAAATTAAATCTGTGTGACCTGAGAAACCAGACCAAAACTTCTACTATTCTAAATGTAGTTTAATCCACAAAGAGGAAACGTTTACTCAAGTTACGATTATTTTTCATTTAGTCTTTAAAGTAAGGAGGTCCGACATGAAGCCAACACAGTAAGATCACAACATGGACCGCACTCTAGCTTTACATCAGGCGGAGTGTTGTCACATGTCGAGCTACAATAAAAAAAAAAAAGTAGAAACTGAATGTAGTAGCAGGAGGGCAAGGTGCGGAAAAATACAATGCTATAGACTTCGCTTTAGACGCAATCTCTGAACATGACGTCTTAAAACAATTCATGGCGACTGGAACATGAAAAGTGTTATGATTAGAAAGGTTAATAGCTAAAATAAAGTTGGAGTTAGTAAGCATTTTAATTACATACAAGTCAAAAGGAGATTGTTGTCTTTGTGAATTAAACGGACTATATCAATAAAGGGTGAGCTTTACTAATTATTGCGTCAGCCGAATTCAATTTTAGTTTCAATAGTTCGTTAGTGAACTTGTTACTATTATTATTGACTTTGATTAAGTTATTGGCTCTTATTTAACAGAAATTGTCACAGAAAATTAATTATTAATAATATTTGATGAGTTCTTTTCATAATTGTAGACGGACTCTGTGGTGCAGCATTGTACTGCCTACCACTCTTTAAATGAAACAACTTTGCAATTATTTATGCTCTATCTACTGCCATCGGAGATACAGTCCCCAGACTAGTTCCGATGGCAGAGCACTATTGTACATAGATAAACATTTTTTAAATCAATAAAGTTATTATTATTATTTATTTACATATTGTCTCACATGCTCTTATTTTTTTAAACTGCTTGAGTGCGGTTCAACAACTATTATCAAATTGAATTAAAAAAAAAAATGAGAAGAAAAAGGCAACACTAGCAGTGTCTGCTTGAGGAGACAAATGTGCGCCAGCGCCGTCAAGTTGTGTACACGGAGGAATACAGTTACACTCTGGCAACACAACACTTGCGCTATATAAATAATATTGTATTTTGCAAACTTTTTTAAATTAAATATGAAAAAAAGCAACGAATTATCTAATTACTAATACATTATCTAATTAATGACGTAGCTCTATTTTTGTCTTTAATCACACACAAAATCTTGTACGCCTACATTTCTTTGAATTTCCAAAGTCAAATTCTATAGATTACTAATATAGATATTTGAATGAACGTTATTACTTCATAAAATATTTCCATAGAGGGATGGTGTCGAGAGATATTTTAATGAAAATGCCACTTTAATCACTAATGAAACCGAGCTTACCTAGGCAGGTTTTAAAGGGTATTTTAGATGGAAACGTGATATTACTGAAAGGTACAAATGAGGGCTTTTAAATAATCACACGCTGGTCCCTTTACATATAATTTTGGTAATTATAATTTTATCATAGATATTACAATAAACTATTAACTGAATGAATTCGTTTCAGTAGAAGACCGATTATTCCTCGCTAAGTTTAGTATTAATTTTTTATTTCTTAATTTTAATATTTGTCGATTCCAACCAATCAAAATGAGTTAAATGAAAGTAGTGGTTAAATCCTGTAATTTTTTTTCACATATTTATTTTTTACACAATTTCAACGTATACTTACCGACATCACAAATGCTTTAATTTAGAACAATACTAGCTCAATGTTTTGTCACAAAATACGTAAGACAATCTCAGCTTACCTAAGAACTTATTAGATTTAATATAGCATTCAATTTAAACAAAAACAAATTAAATACAACATCTCTTGAGCTGACTATGTATAATCTTTAATCAGTGGCAACCGTTAAGTCTCGCACCTCGCGTTCGTTGCTTATTCAGCGTCAGCCATTCTTATAATGAAATTTTGCCTAAAGAAAATGCTACGTTCACACGGCATCGTTTTTCTTATCAAATAAAATAATTTACTCATCATGGATTAAGTAATAGAGGCCTTATTATCTGTATTAGTGTTCCTCCATAACTACCCTTACTTTGGGTCTGTAAATGTCAAAAGAATATTAATTAATTAGAGAATAAAGATTATCAGCATAGCTTCAATGTACTGTAAATAGAAAAACAAACAAATCCCCATAAAAATAAATAAACGTAAATGAAAAATGAAACTGTATGTTCTCCATGTGAACGTAGCCTTAGTAGTCTACGGAATTGGGACCGGGTGAAACTGCGAAATCTACGCTAATGGTGCGTAACCACATTGCTTGAATGTTACATATAAGGGGTGCCTACTCACCACGTACCTTTTAATAAACATTTCAAATTTGTGGCATAAACCCCATGCGAATTAAAAGTTTAGTTAACTAAAAACCACTTTTGTTGAAATGTTAGTTACGTTAACATTTTGCTATTAAATTTAAATTTACTATTAAATAATAATAATTCTTTATTGTACAAATAAATGTTGCACGAGCTTAATGCCTTATGACATTTTTTCCCAACTAACTATTGGGAGATGGAAGCGGACACAAGGCCAATAAAATAAAATAAGAATGTATTATATACATAAATACATACAAAAAACATACATACATTCTAAAAATACTTACTTGGTGAACTAAGCTACTAATAGAAAAGTTTTACCCGGAATTTATAAAAGCAACATGGAAGTTAAATTAAATATGTAATGAATAAATAATAATTTGTAGCTGCGCTGCGATATAGTGAGCACAATTTTTTGTGCTGTTTTCTCGGTGAAAACTCATCGATTTTTTAAAATTCAATATATTCGTATATTAAGTTTAATGTGTTTTTTTGCGTTTCTACACACTGTCAAGGTCAAAGTAATGGTGACTGAGAGATAGAGGCCTCTTAATAACAACCCTCAGCATTTGAATATGCCAAATATTTTGCAAAAAAAAAAAAAAAACTTGCAAACAAAAATTAACAACGATCCCCTTATTACATTTATTTTTTTACAAGGCACGTGTTTTCATAACTGTATGCTGTCCGCGTACCCTCGTATATTGTACACTTTAGTAGAGGGATTTTAGTTTTCTTTTTTTTTATATAAAAACCTAATTGGAGTATATTATGTGGTCTTTATAATTTATTATGTATTTTTTTCTTTAATTCATTTAATCTTATAAACTTTTATTTTTTTTTTCTTGTTTAGGTTAAATATACTAATAAATAATCTTCAAAATTAATAAAGAATTATTTTTAAGGCTTAGTATTTTCTACTCCTAAAATATTACCTAGTACTTTTTAACAATTATATAGGTACTTTAAAGAGTAGTATGTAGACTGATGATGGTCAATAGGTTAGCAGTCGCCTCCGCTATACCGGCTTGAGGATACGATCATGTACCATCTAGATTGACAGTACATACTATACTCCTCTCGTTTTACCTGGCTACTTTCAAATTGTTCTAGAAAACGCGACAGAGTCACTTCACGGGTGTTATATTCGAAAGTGGTGGTACTGACCCCGAACGGCAGACTGGGCTAATAACCATCATCAGTCTGCCTACCACTCTTTTAATAGTGCCTATATGCACTGAGCGACCAAAGTACATTTAACAAAGTTACATTAGTACCGGTCAGAATTAGTGAGGTTCGAACACGAGTCCCATCGATCGTGAGTTCACGCGTCTTACCACGGCCGCTCAAACTCTGTTGTAATACCCGAGAAATGAGCTAGTTGCGTGTTAAGAACAGCTTGGAAGTAGTCGGGTATAACGAAATGAGTGTGTCCTCTTAATAGACGACGAACATTCATCTCATCTAGCCGACACACACTCAATCCCCTCCATTCTCTCGTTTCTTTGCGATAGCAGTCGTATCCGGTCATAGACCGTATTCAGATGGCTATAGGCGAGGCTACTGTAAAAAATAGATAAATACTTAAAACTATAATAGCAATTTTTTAATTAATATTGTTTTTGAAACTGAGTATGTACTTTTTAAATACTAGTAAAATAATTTAAAAGGGAAAGACAAATAAATGGGTATTTTCTCCGCATGCTTCGCCTATACTTGCTATATTTTATGCTTATTATCATAGATTTATATACTGGAGGCAGTGCCGGATTTAAGCATAGGCAATATAGGCAGTTGCCTATGGGCCGCCACCAAAAGGGGGCCGCCACCACACCTCAAAAAAAAATCAAATTAAATTAAATCGACAAAGGCTCAGTAGAAAGAAAAAAATACTGAGTTTTGTTTTAAATTTTGTGTTAGCCAACTTATTTAGTTGCTCTCTTCTTTACCTAGACCTTAATAGAAACATTCAACAGTTAACCACAAACGATTTGAGGGCCTCCACAACATGCTCTGCCTATGGGCCGCCGAAGTCTAAATCCGGCGCTGACTGGAGGTGCAAACTTCATACATCTGACATAAAAAAGCGCAGGCCTCTTCAAAGGATTTGACAATGTTGCCGTTAAGTCAAATATTAACTGACAGAGAACCTAAATGTGGCTGTGGCCATGTTGTCTCTCGCGTCACATTGGAAGCGTTATTGCACATCTAGTTGTATATATCGATGCATATTATGTTCAATATTAAGACAAAATATTAGAACAAATAGAAGAGATTTAACTATAGCAAATAGGTAACAGGAAAGGTGCTTGATAAAGTAAAGTCCTCAATATAAAAATGCCAATAGTATCGGTTCACCGTCAGATACAAGAACCCTAGAAGATTGATCGGGGGTCGCGTTCGTAAGAATTCACAGAAAATGAGGAGTCGACAGTCAAAAAAGGACGTGTCTTATTGCTTATTTTACTTGAAATTTCAAGTTTAAAGTGTTTTTCGTCCGTATTACATACGGCATCGAACACGTAGACTCAAGTGAGATTAGTTCACAAACTCAGAATTGCTCTGTGCGATAGAATCTGAAAAAAAAAATCCCTACAAGATACGGGTAATTAGCAAAGCTCTAAAGATATTTCCGGAGGTGTACAGGAACGAGAAGAGTCTACTGGCTTTTCTGGGAGTGATGCGGAACAGCTCTCCGTGAGCGGTCATAGCTGCTTAATTAAAGATGAGGAGCCCGCGAAGAATCTAGAATCTAGTTCTAAAGACTGCTTCGTTGAAGTGGCGGTGAGGCTGATCACATATTCAGAAGAACCAGTTAAAAAATACGTCTATTTTCGCCTATATCGCCTCTGAGAATAAAGCTTTCTATAGAGAGACATGTGATTGCATTCTGTCTTGATCTTACGCTGGAGTACGCACTCCAGCATACATACATACACATAAGCATAGACGGAGATAGAGCTGGAGGCCAGTGAGGAATTGCAGTCATCTCGGCTTGGCGAAATACCTCTCACTGTAGTTGATTAAATAATAATTATATTATTATTTAATTAATATATTTTTTATTGTTTGATTTAAACAATCACAGAGGAATTTTTGCAGGTAGTTGCCTCCACTATGCCGGCTTGAGGAAACGAATGTGCACCATCGAGGTTGACAGTGCACACTCCTCTCGTTATACCAGGCTACTTCTAAACTGATCCCGTGTACTATGTAACTGTAAAATGTTGATGTTTTAATATAAACATCTTATTTCTCGAATGTTTTCGTCTTTTGTATATTGAATTGACATGTTACCTTTTATTACTAAGCACCTCAAATGAGAAAATAATGTCGTTAACACCAAATAGCTCCATTACACGCAGAAGGGAGTTGTTTATTGGAAACAGTTACAAATTATTTATTTTCCCATTTTATCTTCTGGTTTCATATTATCTTTTGATATACAAGGTTTCGGGTATATATTTTTATGCAGTATTTTTGTAATTAGAGGTTAAGAAGAAATTATATACGAAATAAGGATATAAAGATAAGAAATAACGAAAATAATGTGTGCATCTATTCTTTTTGTTTCTTTTCTAATTTTTTTCTTGTATTCTAGAGTGAATCTAAAAAGTGATAGGCAGACTGATGATAAAGAATGGTAGGCAGACTGATGATGGTTATTTGTCCAGTCTGCCGTCCTGGGGTAGTACCACCACTTTCGAATCTAACACCCGTGAAGTGACTTTGTCGCGTTTCGGGAATAGTTTGAAAGTAGCCAGGTATAACGAGAGGAGTGTGCACTGTCAATCTGAGATGGTACATGCTCGTCTCCTCAAGCCGGCATAGTGGAGGCGACTCGCACAGGTTTCTCTGTAGAAGCAGTTGTTTCCATTCATGGACTGCACTCTAGCTTTACATCAGGCGGAGTGTTGTCACATGCCGGGCTACAATAAAAAAAAATGTATATCAGCTGGAATAGAACTTTATTAACACTTTCAAATATTACATAACATTAGCATGAAAGCAGCCAGGTATAACGAGAGGAGTGTGCTCTGTCACAGTGGAGCGTACTTCTGCCTGCGTACAGCGCCGGATTTAGACTTCGTCGGCCCATAGGCAGAGCATGTTGTGGAGGCCCTCAAATCGTTTGTGGTTAACTGTTGAAAGTTTCTATTAAGGTCAAGGTAAAGAAGAGAGCAACTAAATAAGTTGGCTAACACAAAATTAAAAACAAAACTGTTTCTACTGAGCCTTTATCGATTTAATTTTTTTTTGTGATGTGGTGGCGGCACATAGGCAACTGCCAATGTTGCCTATGCTTAAATCCGGCACTGCCTGCGTATCTCTGTCAGTTCAAAATACAATTGAAACTTAACTGTGTAATAAAGAAGAAATATTATTGCACAACAGTTTTTGCGATTGCGCGAAAATTCAACAATTTATCGGTTTGTTTTCGTGTTGTTGATTCAATGGACATATATCAACGTTCGACTGTACACTGCAGCTTATTACTATTTCACTAGGTACAGTCGGATTCAATAAAGACTCAGGCATTCAATAAATCTCAGCTCGATGCAACTACCATTACGGTTTTCACATTTACACTAGTCTAAGTGTAATACAATTGTTTACAGTAAATTCCATTTGAAATGTAATTTGTACTTTTACAAGAATACTTTGAAATTTTTTAAATTATAATTGTAAAAATTATTACTAAACGGAGTTTTGGCGGTCATCTGGAGGCATTAAGTTTTTTTTAATTATTGTAGCTCGGCATGTGGCAACACTCCACCTGATGTAATGCTAAAGTGCGGTACATGAATGGACACAACTGCTACTACAGATAAACCTGTGCGGGCAGAAGTCGCCTCCATTATGCCAGCTTGAGGAGACGAGCATGTGCCATCTAGATTGACAGTGTATACTCCTCTAGTTATACCTGGCTACTTTCAAACTATTCCCAAAACGCGACAAGGTCACTTCACGAGTGTTACATTCGAAAGTGGTGGTGCTATCCCAGGGCGGCAGACTGGACAAATAACCATCATCAGCCTGCCTACCACTCTTTTATCTGTCTTGAATTTCCTAAACTTGTGTTTCTTCAAGTGCGTGAATGGGCAAACAATTAAATAGAACAGAACGTATGTTTTCATTTTCACACTAAAACTCTAAAAAAAGGTTTCATAAAGATTCTACCACTTTACTAATGCTATTTTTGATTTGACTGGGACTCGACCTAACTGTTTAGCGTGATGAATGAATGACCCGTGATGCACAATGATATTGTTGCAAATATTTACTTTGATACTGGTAAATTGTTATAATGCTATAAAAATGTGCTATTAAAATTATGATAAAAATCGAACACATTTTGCACCAGAATTTTTTTTGTGACTTTTTGGTTACTAAGCTACATTTACAGGTGTCTATAGCGTTTTAATAATAGGGTTAAATGTTCAGTTTGGATCTGAATAATTAATTGTAAGTTCCTGTTTGAAAATAAAATATTAAAAAGTTAGGATGTCAGGTGAATTTCAAGTTTTGTAAGTTAGGTGTAGCCAGACTAATTTGGTGGCTAAATGTGCACCGGGTGTGGTTAAACTGGCTATCAAAGTTAAATACGGTTTCTAATTTAAACTTCCACTTTTTTATTTATTTATTGAAAGGTTTACTAATATTTATGTTGTACTAGTTTTTTATTTCTACGATTTGAAACTTATACGTAGACCGTACTATTTAATTAAAGCCCATGTTATACCATATGTACTGAACTAAAGTATATATAACATAGTTACATTGGTACTAGTTAGAATTTAGCGAGATTCGAACATGGGTCTCATCGTTTGTAATAAGCTCACTTCTACTGCTAATTAGGGTTGCCGGAGAGTTCGGATTTTGCATGTTTGCTTGTCTAAAAAATCGGGCTTATTGTAACATATAGAACTAGTTGGAAAAATAATTTCATCTAGTTCTACACAATGTTTACGTATGTCTGAAAAGTGATTTTTATTTTATTTTTAATTTTTATTTCAATTATTTTCGTACGTAAAAATCGTGTAGTACTATATGGATCCAAATAAGCCAAAAAGCGCGCCATAAATTGTATATTTTTTTTGTAGAAGCTCTATATTTTGTATAATATTTGAATATAATATTATTTTTTAGTTAAAACAGTACTGATTTGCGGTGCGATATGTATAAACAATACCAACTAACCCGCAGAAAGTTGCGAAATAAAATTGTCGCTAGATTACGTGTGCACAAAGGCAAGTTTTTTAGTTTTTATTACTAACCCCGTATGGCAAAGAATGATGTTGAACTCTAACTATTAATTTTCGCGTTGTAAAACTCGTGCGAGAGTTGTAAAAACAAAAGGTTCTAAAAGTATCTCACTACCCGCATTTTGTGTGACGAGTCAAGCCAGATTTTGGTATATAAAAATTATGATAAAATTTTTTTATTTGGAAACAATTTTACGATCTTTTATGTCACATTTGTACTAAGCGAGAACCTTTTGGAACATAAAAAAATACAAAGAACAATTTTATTGAACCTCCATATGCTGCATAGGTGTTGTACTGCGTTTATATTATATTTTTTACTTGTTTAATTATAGTATATTTATGTATATATACTTTAGTTGCTATAAAATGCGCATTATTTAGGAGTGTTGATGGTTATTTGCCCAGTTCACCGTTCTGGGGTAAGTACAACCATTTTTAAGTTTTACGTTCTTGAATGATCGCGTGGACACTGTGGACACCTCAATCCTACATAGCGGAGGTTACATTTCTGTGGTGGCAGACTTAACATCAGAATGTAGTCAGATGTCGGACTACTGTATAATAAAAAGATGGTATTTTTATTTAAAATTCATACAGTTATAAGATACAGAATTGTTATTAATATTTTTAATCATCTTTTGTTTCCATTTTTTCTCGTAAATTAACTAACTCCTAAAAATTTCTCACAAAACTTTTCGAATTTGTAATTTGTTAAACGTTTAAAAAAAAGTAAAAAGTTCCAATTGAGAACATGATTTTTATTCTAAGAAAGACTCGACTTTCATAATAACTAATTTCTATAAAGACAAGAGAAATTGGCCGGACTTTTAAATGAAGTTTTGGAAATGCCTTAAAGTTAAGCTGTGAAAAGTTTTTCAGACAGAAAAAAAGGGTTCAGGTTATAAAAGGAAGTAGATGATTCTTTTTTTGATAAGGCATCGAAAGTGCTGGTTATCCCTTAATTTTAAAATTAAAAAAGGGTTTAGCGGTAGAATGCCTGAATTCACGATCGACGACCGAAGTTCATATCTCGCTAAATTCTTATCTGTATCAAATACTTCGATTGTTTAGTGCCTGCAATATACTATAGCCATTTATTTAAGAGTGGAAGTACCACCACCGTCAAGAATAACGCCTGTAAAGTGACCTAGTCGCGTTTTGGGATCAGTTTGGAAGTAGCCAGGTTATTGAGGAGTGTGTACTGTTAACCTGAAGCATCATGCCGACATATCAAAGGTGACAGCTGCCTGCAAAACATTCTCTGTGATAGCAATTGTTTCGGTTTATGGATCGCACTCTAGCTACTATAAAAATAGACTAATCATCGCATCTAATAGGTACATCTGACTTATAATTTTCTTTCATTCCTATATAAACTACTTTCCATAACTATTTTATTACACCTCTTCCCTATTACAGCCCCTTTGCCACTTCCTGCGGTATCAGTTGAAAATCAGCGCTCTGACATCTGAGCTGATTTCCCTTTTGTCACCTCACCCTGTACAAATTTAATTTACACATTTTGTAATGTGTCTATATTGTGACAAATAAAATCTATTCTATTCTACTTATGACTTTATTGAATACTGACTAATGCTTCTTACATCCATTTCTCTGGAATTTTTTCTAATCTTGCCATTAGATTATGAGGGTTAGCCAGAAGATTCTTGATATGTGGGTTATCAGGATATCAAAAAAGCGCATGGTAACGGGCCGTTTCCAATAGGTTATACTGGTGTTCAAATCTGGCTTAAGTGAAGGCTGAAATGATGCCGATGGTAATGAGTTGAGCACTAACTAGAATATAATGGCCAGGCCACATATAACTTGTAAAATGTGTACTGTAAAATTTTGGGACGAAACAACAGAGTAAAAGGTCTGGAACTGGAAAAAAGTCAGCAGAACAGAACCTTATTCGTACATTGTAGATGTTATTGAAGATCTAATACAAATACACGCAGACCAACTAAGGGAAATGATAATAGTGTGCCGAATGCAACCAGTTTCTTCATAGAGTATAAAGTTGTGAGCCATCCATCTGTCGTTCTCCAGAGCCATAGGTTTTGTTTTTTTTATTGTATTTCAGGAGAAATTAAGTAGTAGTGTGTAGTTAAATAACCATTTTAAGTTATTGGAATTGAACGATGACAGATTTTAATAGATTGTATAAAGAACATAAAATAGGTTACATAAATAAGTTTACCGTGATACTTTGTAATGATATTGATGTCACTAATGAAACACGCGTAGTATATGGCCTGACCTTAACATGACAAGATCCAATAGACAGTAATCCTAATATTTGAACAATTTCAAGTGTATTGGAGAACAGATAAGAGAAAAAAGTCAAAAAAGAAAAATGTAAATAATTAAACGCAATGGATGAAATAGGACATTGACGAATTAGAGACCAGTTTTTAGGTTTGAAAACGGAAAAATGCGTAACCGCGTTACACGGGCGAGCAGCCGTTCGCGCTCATTTCAAAATAAATTGCTCTAAATGTATATAAAAGAAATACGCACACAGTCTGCGAAATAAATCACGTCGCGGACAGAGAGTTTCAAAGCGGGCTTTTGACTAATGGGTCCCTTCACTTGCTGGAAGTTCACGCTAAAAATGCTTAATTTTTTGAATTGAAATCGTAACTAGTAATGCAAATAGACGTCCTTTCTAACAATTCAATTAATCATGTTTGTTTATAAATTTGTTGACATTTTTGTAGATATTTTAAAATAACAAATGATCAGGATTGAGTAAGTAATTTTTATGTAATTTTTTAGTACGCGTGTATGACGATAGGATTATATACTTGTAGATAACAAATCTCATAAAACATAAATTAACTTATTTACTAACTAAGTTGGAGCATAGCCTTAAGTGCAGTTTGAACTGTAATCAAGAAGCCTCAATAATGGCGATGGTTGTTGACTTGAAAGCCATTAACGCATCCATTTAAAAACTTTATCGAGGATTGTTTACACGTCTCAAGTACACAGGCACTGTACTGTACTAATTTAATTATTCTCGTACAATTTACTTTTTTGAGACTGTTTTATATGTGTATATGTTATCTATATAATAAAAATCAATTGCTGTTCGTTAGTCTCGCTAAAACTCGAGAACGGCTGGACTGATTTGGCTAATTTTGGTTTTGAATTATTTGTGGAAGTCCAGGGAAGGTTTAAAAGGTGAATAAATATGAAAAAATGTCTGGAATATAGTAAAAACAACAATTTCGCTATCCCTTAGAAACTATTCCTTTGGTTTTGAATGTCGTTTAGAAATCAATTAAATTTAATATCGTTCTGAAATGCTTTTTTTATTGATTGATTGAGAGGCGGTACGAAATTTGCCGGGTCAGCTAGTATAATATATTTTTTACATTTAAACGTACATATTATATATTTTATCGGTTTTTTTAAATCACATTTATCAAAATTAAGTATAAAGTATGAGTAGGTTGGCTGATGATGGTTTTTAGCTGAGTCAGTCATCGTAGGATAGTACCACCGTTTTCAACTCACGTTTCGGGATCAGATTGAAAGTAGCCTTACATTTGTCTACACTCAGAGCCGTGTAAGTCCAAGCCGGTATATTGGAGATGATTGTTGACTTTCTCTATAATCGCCGTTGTTTGCAATCATAGACCGCACTTTAGCTCAAAATCAAGAGGAGTGTGGTCTAAATATGTCGAACTAGGATACGTATCCCGATTTTATTGCACGCAAGTGTAGTTTGGTCGTACAAGTAATTATATACTGTAAAGTTAATGCATGTTTATTTGACTTGCTGTATATAAAAAGGCAGATTGTAAAAACTAATTAACACATTTCATACGAGATTATTCCATTTAAGGAATGTTTTGAATGAAAAAGTTTTATTAACTTTTATTTAAATTGCATTTGTAGTATTTTGTAATTTGTTTTTTTACATGACAACACTCCGCCTGATGTAAAACTTCTACTACATACTACAGGTATCAGTCGCCTTCGCTATGCCGGTTTGATGAGACGAATGTAAATCATTCATTGACAGGACACACTCCTCTCCTTATACCTGGTTACTGTTCCTCGACAAGGTAACTCGAAATGGTGGTACTACCTCAGGACGGCAGACAGTGCTATCAGTCTGCCTACCACTCTTTAATAGTCCTATAGGCACTGAGCGACTAAAGTACATATAAGATAGTTACATTGGTACCGGTCAGAATTTAGCGAGGGTCGAGCGTTTTACTGCTAGACCACGGCCGCTGTTAGTTCTTATCACAATAATTTTGGTATTTAATTTATATATATAAAAGGGACTATAATAAAACGCCTTGGTGCATTATCTGTCTAAATCCATTGCGTACTTTTTAAATAATATTCAAAACATTCAATGGAATAACCAAAGAGAGCGAAATATTGTTGAAATAAGTGTCAGATTCCATGTAAAAGGCTACGTAAGGATAGCTTGATTTAATTTACATTCAGATCCGGTTGCAACGTTGAAGCAGCGCATTGGAATGTGATTTTGAAAAGGTTGAAAATATAATAAAATTCTTTTTGAGTTGCATTCATAGTGCTTGTACCTGTAGTGAGCGACAAAAGTACATATATAAGAAAGTTACATTTGTACCAGTAATTTTGAGAGATTCTAAGAGTGTTAACCTAGAATCTGCAGTGTATGTTGTAATTTACCTATAATATGTAATTAATCCACTAAAATGTACTTATTGAAATGGAAGTGGTAGGTTTACTGAAAATGGTTATCATGCCAGTCTGACGTCCGGCCACCACTTTAGTTTCATTTGATCTAGATGTGAACGAAAGGGGTGCGCATAATCATCTCCTCAAGCCAGCATAGCGAAGGTGATTGCTGTCTCTGCAGTTTTGTTTAAATAAAGAAAATATCATACGTATATTATATCTATGCATAACAATAAAGCCGTACATATTTTCTCCTTTCAACTTATCCGAACCAAAAGTAATGAAATTCAAAGTTTCAGCGGATCAAGTTTCCTTGTAGCTGTTATTATTATTAATTTTACTCGAAACAAACTTTATTAGATTAGTCATAACTTATACAGTATAGTATACACAAATTATTTTAACGTAATTTCTAAATTGTTGATTAGAAAATATTGATTTACTATGCGCTATTTAATAATAAAAAGCAAAATACGTATTATAATTTATAATGCTAATTGAAAAAAATGTTCTCGACAATAGACTAAAAATATCAGAATACGAATATGAATATATATTAATGAAATATACATGTATAATTCTATAATGATAGAGTAAAGTAGCATATAAAACATATTTTGACAAGCATATTGGATATTAAAGAAAATGCTAATGCTAAGATAATTTATGTTTCTGTACAGTATATCATTAATAAATGTCAAAGTAGCTTTTGTCTCGTATTTTCATCATTAGTGTTATACATTTTCAAGAGAGGAGCAAGAATTTTGTTTCGTTATTTAGAAGTATCCAGTTTGACTCTGACCTATAATTTAATCCTCAGCTATGATGTTATTTTTTATACACCTCTTTCCTTATGCAAATTAATATAATAAAGAAGTTGAATAACAAAAACGTAAAACGTTATCAACGTAAGTTTTTCTTAGCAATTTCATTTAAGGGAATTATTTTAAGAAGTTCTCGGAAACAGGACCAACTTTAATTAGAGCTACAAGAAGTTTTCCTTTTCTACAAAGTTGCGGATCTAATCGATAAAGTTTTGTAAACACGTCTAACAAACTTACGATTAAAGAAGTATGTAACAAATGAATCAATTCACACAATGTTATTAACACAATGAAAGTTATTAGTTAATATTCACTTCATATTACTTCGTAACGTTTATGAAATACTAGATATTTCTACATAATAAATCTAAGTATAAGGGACAAAGCTCATCGGCGATCATATGCATCCACAGACACTCACGATCGTATGGAGGGCATAATCGTTTATGATCGGCATGACAACCTGTATTGCCTGCTTACATATCACTTTCGTCTCGACCTGTTTTTGGCTGAGGGTCCTTTCCGAGCAGTTAGCCAATCTGATCGAGAAATGTTCAATAATTTAATAGTAACTAACGTAGTATTTAAATTTAAATTACATTAATAAATTCGTAATGTAGTTAGTGAATCTTGTGTTATTGTTGTGTTTTAGAGCTTTTTTTTTAATGATTGGTATTATTATAATCTAAGGCCACATTTCTGTATATTAATCGTCAGTGCGAATCGAAATAATGCAAGTATTACAGGAATTGTTTTTTTTTTTTTTTCAAATCTAAAATGTCTTTTATGCCAATCAAAATTTTTCAGTTTAAAATATGTAGATGCATTCTAGGTTTTTTTATTTTATTGTAGCTTGGCATATGACACCACTCCGCCTGATGTAAAGCTAGAGTGCGGTCCATTAACGGAAACAACTGCTACTACAGAGAAATCTCTACGGGCAGCAGTCGCCCCCGCTATACCGACCTGAGGACGCACCATCTAGATTGACAGTGCACACTCCTCTCGCTATACCTGGCTACTTTCAAACAGCTCTCTAAACGCAACACTTCACGCAGGTCACTTCACGTGTGTTACATTCGAAAGTAGTGGTACTACTTCAGGACCGCAGACTGGGCTAATAATCATCATCAGTCTGCCGATCACTCACAAAAAACCATATACTTTTCATTTTAACTTGTTTTTAATTAAACTCGAAATAAGTTTTAAATTGAAAATATTTTAAAAGCAGGAATATTTATCATGGAACACTATTACCTATACGAAATAAACCGGCATCGTTAAATTAAAATTCTAAAGTAGTTTTCAAGTCATAAGAGAGGCTCTTTTAGTTTCACTCAAAGGGAAAGCTTTTGCGAAACTTGTCCTGAGTAGTTTAAATATTCCACATTTGAAGAAAACTCTATTCAAATGTCCATATACTCATATATCAATATAAAAATTAAATCATAAAAATGTTCTTTGACGTCAATAAAATTACATTCGTACCGAGCAGAATTTTGTGGGATTTGAACACGGGTCTCGATCGTACCTCCACGCCTTCCACCACTAATCCACAGCCGCTCTTAATTGTGTTAAACTTTTTATCAATACAAAAACTGTACACTGAGTTCGAGCAATCATTAAGTAAGACGAATGACAGTGCCCTTAAGGTCTGGTTCCGCGTAATTTCATCTCGGTGCTCTGACAGCTAGAGGCTAAGCGCGTTGTCCCTTGTCCTTTTGATAAATTATCGTCGTCCTCTTAACTGATATATCTGCTTAAGGCATTGATGGTTTACCTAATGATTTATTGCGCTGTAACGAGTTACTTTAATTAACACTTCATAATATTAATATAGGTAGAGAGAGGTACCTGAATTAACAGCGGGGATTTAAAAATACACAATTTGACCTGAGCGCATCAATTGTAGGCAATACTCGTATGTTTCTCTTTCCCTCTCCTCTTCGGTCTCTTATTGTTGAGGATCGCTGCGACTGCTTACCTGATGAAGGGCTGTATAGACCGGTATCTAAAGACTAATGGACACCTGGTCCACTCAGCGGCTTGGCCTTCTACCGCGCGGTCTTCTGCCATCAACTTTCCTTGTCACCACAAGTCTTTCTAAATTGTCGCCATTCTTGTGCGCTATGTGACCGAAATAGTTCAGGATGCGGCGCAGGCAGAGCGATGACAGACGCGGTTGGTTTTCGAGTTCCGACAGGACAGACGCATTTGTCCGGTGAGCGGTCCAGGGGATCGTATGTTTACTGTAGGTGAAAAAGTAGGATGTTTACAGGAAAACATTAGGCCACCCAGGGATCTTTGGGAATTAGGGAGTTTTAAAAAGTCAACGCTGTTTAGAAATATTTCAGTTTGGAATTTATTAGAAAAATAGAGTTTTCTTAGGGTAAATGACAACCTTGGCATTTGAGGCCACCATCATAATCTGGAGCACAACTACATGTGCCCTCATGGAAGGAACGGAACTTAATGAATATGTGATTCAAATATAACTACTTATATTGTATTTTATTAATCAGCCTATTTGTATTTTAGTATTTAGTTTAAAAATTAATAATCGTGAAATTCTTTACCCAAAGAAGAAGTAAAATTAATTTGTGCTAAAGTGCTGTGTACAATGTTGTCGAATGTAACGTTGATATATCGAGTGGAGACCGACGATCATTTATAATAGATGGCCTTCAGTCTCACTCAGTTATTAAAATTAGTTTGACATAGAATACCTATGCTGTTATAAACATTGGAGGCATATTTTTGGCTTGTTTTAGTCTAACAATTAATAGGTTAAAAATGACTGAGTATTAATTGTGTTGAGGAAAAAAAAAACAGTTATAATATTACTTCGCAAATGTAAAGGTTGATTTTTTTTCTATTAAATTTTCATCAATATTTAATATTTTCCTATATTAAAATATGATAAAAATTATAAAAACCGCATCAAGTATGACATACGAGTTATTGAAACTAAAAAAAAAAAGGTAAAATTTAAATAGATGTAAAAAAATTAGTCAAAATTCTGCGGCATTTACGTTAACAAGAGCGAAGTAAATAAAAATAAAATATTTCTCCTTTCCCTAATTATTATGAAGACATATGTGTAATAAAATGTTAGATAATAAAACGAGCTCAAGGTTCATAAAAGAGCAAACGCATGTTTCTCATTAAAGAATGTTCAAAATGACATTATGCCTATAAGTATGGAAGATGTGATGTCATCCATCATTTGCTATGAAATATATTTAAATTATCTCATAATAAAAAAATGTTTTTGGGTAATTTTTACACGTCTACAATGCCTCGTGTCAACTTTGGAATATTGATATTATGCTATTACGAAATTTAAAAGAAGGGGTTCATTGTAACAGCCTACATTGGTACTGGCAGTGTTTACTCAGTGTCTATCGTGTAAATAAAATTTTCAGTGCAGTCTGTCATCCCGCAGTTTAGAGTGGCCGTAGCCTAATGGTAAGACGCGTCAACTCACGATCGATGTGACCCGTGTTCGAACCTCGCTAAATTCTGACCGGTACCAATGTAACTTTGTTATATGTACTTTGGGCGTTCATTTATTAAAGAGTATCAAAGAGTGGTAGCCAGACTGATGATGGTTATTAGCCCAGTCTGCCGTCCTGGGGTAGTACCACCACTTTCGAATGTAACACCAGTGGCGTTTCGGGATTAATTTGAAAGTAGCCAGGTATAACGAGAGGAGTGTGCACTGTCAATCTGGATGGTACATGCTTGTCTCTTCAAGCATAGTGGAGCCGACTGCTGCCTGTAGATTTCTCTGTAGTAGCAGTTGTATCCATTCATGGACCGTACTCTAGCTTTACATCAGGCGGAGTGTTGTCACATGCCGAGCTACAATAAAAAAAAAGTTGTACCCATTTTCAAGCGATCTACCCGCGTTTCGGGGTCAGCATGGAAGTGGCCGGGTATAAATAATACGAGGAGTGTACACATTAGTATCTTTAAGCTTTAAGTCTTTAAGCCAGCACCTCCACCTTACAGTCTGCAGACATTTCTTAGTAATTGTCTCAATCCAACCTCACTCTAGCTTAACATCAGGCGCAGTGCAGTCTCGTGCAACACTACTATAGATATATAGCCTGTACGCATTCGTTTTACAACTTATTTAATGCATTGAGCATTTTCATAAACTTTCAAGACAATGTTTCTAAGTCATTTTTGTTGATAAAAAGGCTTATATTTTTTAAAATAATGTCTGTTGAAAAATTCATGTAAGTATTCTTGCGATGCCTCTTTAGCATTGCTAAACAGTGAGAAAATGCAAGCGTTCTTCAGAAAATAGACCGTTTCGTCCGTCAGTTGTACGACGGATTTTAAAATAACTGTTTCTCTTTTTTGTATGAAACTTTTAAATTAAACGCGAATACTGAACATACTTTATACAAGTACTGTAGTTTTTTATTTTTCTTTTGAGGGAACTGCTGCTATCAGGCTATGAACGGAGAACGGGCGGGGAGAGAGGTGGATTGAGTCGTGGGTGAATCCTTGACTGGATTAATCTGGGACTTGTTATTGAGGGTGCTTGGTTAGATTGCAATAAAAAAAGCTTTATACACCTATAGGTCGATGGTCACCTGGTCTATTCAGTGGCTTAGGCTTCTTCCGCGCAGTCCGGCTTGATGGCAGAATCAACTTCCCTTGTCAGTCTTGTCACTATAAATTTCTTGAATTTATTTTGCAAAAGTAAAATAAAAGATATTGTGAAAATATTTGTTTCTAAGAACAGTTAAGTATTTATCCCTTTAATCTCTTGAGAAAATAATAAATAATTTAAAGACCAAGGCTTTTGATAGATACTCCCTCTTACATCCGTTACACACAAAGAAAGTTTTGTTGTGCCACATATTCTTCAAGAAAATTACAATGAACAAAAGCAACGATACTCCAGTTCCCAATTTGTCTATCGTATTGTTCGATTCTGACAGCCAATTTGTTGCCAAAGTTAATTCATGATTAAGGTTCAATCTCTCGTGTCATATTTCTTAAGGGACCAGTACATAACGCATGAAATAACACGTGAATATAATTACAACAAAAACAATTGTCGCGCCGAATATAATTAATATAAGAAATATACAGTTATTGATAAATTTTTGTAAAATAAAAAAAAAAAACTAAAACGTATAACGAGTGGAGTGTGCACTGTCAATCTCAACCATTCGTCTCCTTAAGCCGGCATAGCGGAGGCAACTTTTGCCTGTGGAAATTTCTCTGTGGTAGCAATTGTTATCGTTTTTGGACCATACTCTAGCTTTATTCAGGTGGAGTGTATGTCAACTCATAATAAAAAACTATACCTAGTATAATTGTGTAAAATGTACAGAATCTTTATACAAAAATCATTGGAGCAAATATAGGAGGATGATACATCATTAATAAATTACCAAAGAGCATCCTTTTAGACGGTCAATAATTGGAAAATGGCGTGCTGGCGTGCAGTTTCTAAGATTCGTTGAGGTGTTGCGGATTAACTAAACTAAATTATTGTAAAGTTTGATTGAATCTCTCCTTCCAGGATCTCACGGCTTTTCTTCAGGTCACCATCCGTAGATCAACAATTGTAGAGCTAACGAAAAATAATTCATTTAGCCTTAAAAAGTGACCAAAGAGCGGACATTAATAGAACCCGGATTCTCGTCGACAGACAGTCGCGCTAACCACTACACCACAAAGATATAGTGTATAGTGACTTCGTATTATAGTGACAAAACTGTTAAAAAGTAATCTATTATTACAGTGACTTAACAACAGTACTAATGAATAAAGTGAGATATTTAGAACTATTCGAGTACAGAGGCAATGTTTCACGTAACTTCATACATCACTTTGTTAGTTATCTGTAACGTTGGCTGACATTGATGAATGTTCCCTTAAACAAGGCAGCCAAAAACCCGTTTGTTTACCCCGTGGATTGCAAACAACCTTCTCATACACATTTTTTTTTATTAATAAAGTATACCATTCATAATTTTTCTACGAGAAATGGAATCTTAACAAGTAAGCTGAACACCATCAGTCAAATTTGTAATGGATTAACTCATCCGTAAACCTCACCTCTCAGTAAATAAATAAATTAAATATCGAAATAATATTATTATAGGTTATATGTATTATAAGAATCGTTTAGGTATATTTTAACATTATTACCAGGGAAATAAACATTACTTATACATTTTATTCTTTGTAACAAATTGTAAAGTTAAATACTTCCTTTCAAATAATAAATCCTGGCTCTTTAATTTTGTTTTGATCTGCGATCCTGAACAAACAAGTTACGGAATTCGATTTTGAAATGAAAACAGATTTTTGTTGCTTCCCGCCATCGCGTGTCATTCACAATGCTAAATAATATACACAATAAACAATAATTCAACATCATCACACAACCCTCTGAGTAAATATTACTTAGGTAAGCTTTCAGTTAAATCTTAATTATGTTTTTATTACACCAATGCTTTATTGATATAAACAGTTTAAATATCGATTAATGCATTTGTTATTTATAAAATGAACCTTCATTATCCATTGAGAACGGTCGTGGTTTAGCATGAACTCACAATCTAAGTGATGGTACTTCCCCAGGACGTGAGACTAGACCAGTAACCATCATCAGTCTGCCTATTAACCGTTGTTTTTATACGACGTGCCCACAGTTCGTGTATTAGAACTCCTAAATGATATGTCGCTGAAACTCCCCTATGCCGACGTATTTATTGCTAAAAAATGTATATAATATGATAATTCTGAGACCATTGTTTTTTTTTGTTATGTATTTGTTGTGACGCGTAGTGACTTGGTTAGCCAACAGCTGTAAGCTATGCTGTGTGTAAATAAAGAAATATTGATATTCGCAAATTGATACAATAAAGAAAAAGAAATAGGTGTAAGTATTTTAAATAGAATACCTATTAGAAAAAACGTTAATACTAATTACCACAATTACACCATTCCACGTTTCGATAAACTTTAAATTAGGTCCCAAGATACCTATTAAAGGGGTAAAGTCAACAAAATTAAACAACCCTGGATAGTATAACAGTTGTGTGAATTGTTTACAATTTTCATCATTAGGAGATAAATCTTTGCTGACCTTACAGCCGCACAATAGTTCCCCTGATTTCCCAAGAGAATCGTCAGTTTAATTTCACAGATTAAAATACTTCATAAAAATGTTGTTATAATAAATTCATTAGGTTGACTGCGATAACTAAGATACAAATACAACCGCCAAGAAGGGAGTTACAAATTCAATTCAAGCCATCAACCAACTATACATGCGAAAAATTCCTATAATTTTCTTTTTCTTCTTTAAAAGTTTTACCTATTATATCTAAATATTGCTTAATTAAAACATCAAGTTGATTGATTACCTATTCTGTAGAAAAATATACTTAATATCGGATTTATTATTAGTACATTTAATTAATTTTTTTTATTTAAACAAAACATCACTAAGCTGAGGACTAATTAGAAGTAATTCGGGGCAACATAATCCTCCAATTTCCATTATAATCTCAGGGTTCTTTCTTAGAGCGAATTAAAAATCTAAGTAATTATTTAAGTAGGAACTTATTAGTCCTGATTCTCGGAGCCTTTACCTATTTGTTTAATTTACTTTTTTCTTTAAAAAATGGGCCACATTTTCGGAGCTTGTATGTTTAATTTGCCCGGAAAATTAAAGCTTTCCTTTCCATTAGCGTATATAAAGATTTCAGTGAATATCTCCGTCTACAATTTTTTTTATTCTTTTATCATATATATTTTTAAATAGTAATTCAGTAGGTACTTAATCATTGACGCATATTGTAACAAATTTACATTTGTACTGGCCGTAATGTTTGTTAAATTCGAACACGGGGCTCACGTCTGTACCAACTCGGCTACGGTCGATTTATTTGTTCCTATATATTGACGTTATAATTGAGTTATTTTAGCATATATTTTTTAATTTAATCTATTGTGAGGCGTGTGCTCTATTAATATAGGCGAGTGTTGCCTGGAGATATTTATCTATAGTAACAGAGGTAGCTGTCGTGCTAGTGGTTTTATTAAATTTATAAATAATATATATATAGAGGCATTGTAAATTATCGTGAAGCGATAGTTAAATGAAAGAATGGGTTAGCTTACTATATTTTAATTTGAAAGATGAGTTACAAACAGCAGACTTACAGGCTAGTGAGGGTGTATGAATGTAGGGCCGGTGCGTAAGATGTGGAGAGCATGAGGGCGTGGGTCGGCGGCGTTCCCGCATCGGAGCCCGCTATCCTCTTCGGCGAGACTCCTTGCAGGGTGTAGGACGAGCAGGAACCCGAAGGACGGTTGTCAGCAGCACATGAGCAGGCGCGTACAGACTTCAGACATGACCCCATCTTCTTGTCTCGTCATGCTTGTAGGGTGTAGCGAACGGCGGCATCGGAGGTCTCACGTTGATGAATCAGACTTGTTACAGAGTTTAGTGGTCTTCTTTTGCAGTTCCCGGGGTATAGTGGCCCCGGGAAAAGACCTTTAGGTGCAGAGCTTCATTGTTCGTGTTTTGTAGTCGGAGAACTGATGACGGAGAACTGACTCGGAGAACTGATCACGGAGAATTGCTCCAGAGAACTGATGACGGAGGATTGATCCCGATGAAGAGAATGGGTCGTTTTTTATAGCCCTTTTTAGTTTTGAAAATTTGATTTGAATGAATGTGTCATGGAATGTCAGTATTTCGAAATGGAACAATATCTTCTTGAATTAATGAGGTTTGTAAGGTAATTTTGGAAGAAAATGTTTAAAATCTAGGTGAAAATGAAATTAAAAAAACTAATCGTCAACATTGTCAGATACAAAAAAAAATATAGAAAAGGTGAAAAATAACATAGTAATTTTGTGTAAAAATTGTAAATAATGCAAGGAAAAGTATAGTAAAATTATGCCCCACAACCTGATGATAAGTCCCAAATGATGTGACGTGTAAAACTCGAGAAAACATATAAAACATGATAATGACATTAGGATATGAACATGAAAAACCAAATAAGATGAAAAGAAACAAGGTTAGGGGATATAGCACGCTATAAAATATGTATAATGTCATTTAAGACTATTATTTTGTTACTCAGTACACTCGCAAGCAGAACTATAGCGACACACGTGGTCATAATTATGTAATAGTATAATTATTTAAAATGAATTGATAGTAAAATATTAATAGCATTTTATCACGCGCCCGCAGAGTACAGATCTTGAACGTTAATTTTAATAATGAACCCATAATTGGCAGACATGACTGTTGATAAATTTATCGTGTGCATTTAAAACATTGTTGAAAACTGCAATGTCATTGACCTTTTTCGTTTAATTGTACATGCTGTTTCAAGACCGGTAGTGCCTTTTTTTAAATAAGGTAAATTTTAGCTTAATCGGAATTTAAATCGATTTAAATTAGAAAATAATAAATATTATATATTTATACGATTCCAGTTTATTACCTAGAGTCCATTATTTAAAGAAGCGGCTTTAAGAGATAAATGTGTACCATTTTTTGTATCAATGTAAGTTTTTTTTAAAATATAAACTGGATGTTTATGAAGCTTGTTATTTTGTACAATAATGTGTTAACACGAAAAGGTCACCTAAAATTAGGTCACATCACTGATTGCGTATCCTTTACGGTTCCCATTTAATTTGAAAGGTAAACATCGAGCCACCCTATTGGCTCTTCTTGACTGTTTGACCCTCATAACCTTGTTCTTATAGCCCAATAGGCTCGATGTTTGGAAAAATAAAGATATTGTTTTGGCGATAGAGATCACAAAAATATATTTTCTTTACTCTTTTTTTTTTGTTATTTAGGAATATTTATAAATATTAAAATACAATAGAATTTTGATGTATCGTTTATACATACAATACCATATTCGCAATCATAAATAAAAATAAATAAGAAGCGGACGTGGTCTAGCGGTAGGGAAGCGGACATCAGGATCGATGAGACCCGTGTTCAAATTTCCCTAAATTCTGACCGGTACCAATGTAACTATGTAATATGTACGTACTTTGGTTACTCAGAGCCTGTGATATAAACATATATTTAAAATAAACAAAAGAAAAAAGAAACAAAAATAAAGCTCTTCAGATGTGATGAATGAAGTACGTTTTATTATCACGATGATAAGTTTAAAACCTTGCGTTACAAAGCTCATGGTAAGGCCTCGGCTCAAATACCTATTATTTCAGAAACAGTATTTTATTTCAGAAACTCAAAAAAAAGACCCGCGGTAGAATGCGTGAACTTCGAGCAAATCAAACCCGTGTTCAAATTTCGCTAAATTCTGACCGGTACCAATATATCTATGCTATCTTAAATGGTAAATAGACTGATGATGGTTACAAGCCCAGTCCGCCGTCCTAGGGCT
Source organism: Tinea pellionella (assembly GCA_948150575.1). Lineage (NCBI taxonomy): Eukaryota > Metazoa > Arthropoda > Insecta > Lepidoptera > Tineidae > Tinea > Tinea pellionella. Next base: position 2,320,777 of record OX411259.1, on the reverse strand, counting down.
GTACCAACACCCGTGACCTTATATCTTAAAGGTGGCCAGGTATAGCGAAAGGAGTGTGCACTCTCAAACCATCATTCGACTCCTCAACTCGGCATAGCAGAGGTGACTGTTGCCTGCAGGAATTTTTCTGTGGAAGCAGTTGTTTTCGTTCATGAATCACAATGTACTTTGGGCGCTCAGTGCATACGAAAAGCACTAGCTTAGTATAGGCATTAAAATATATATTTGAGTTTTTATTTCAGATAATATATATTAGCCATATATTCGTAACACTCGTATTATATCACTAACATAAAAAGGAATAGTTTACTCTACCTTCCAAATTAAGTAACTGTATACGATACAAGGAAGTAACAGGAAAAAAGACCGTGAACACTTACTATTACAACCAGTTTCGTTTTTATGTACTCTAATTTTATTTAAGTACCTTGGTATATGTTTTAATAGATAAATAGTCGGAGCGGTCGTGGTCTAGCGGAAGAACGCGTGAACTCACGACTGATGAGACACGTGTTCGAAGCTCGCAAAATTCTCACTGGTAACTGCTAGTTGTTCATGGACCTCACTCTAGCTTTACATCAAGCAGAGTGTTGTCATATGCCAAGCTATAATAAAAAATAATATTAGAAGCGTCAGAGAATACAAGAGAGTTAGGTTAGTATGGAGTTGTGTCAGGATCGTGGTCAGGACCTTGTCGCGTTTCAGGAATAGTTTGAAAGTAGCCAGGTATAGCGAGAGGAGTGTGCACTGTCAATCTAAATGGTACATGCTCGTCTCCTCAAGCCGGCATAGTGGAGGCGACTGCTGCCCGCACAGGTTTCTCTGTAGTAGCAGTTGTTTCCATTCATGGACTGCACTCTAGCTTTACGAGTACATCAGGCGGAGTGTTGTTACATGCCGAGCTACAATAATATTAAAAAAAAAAGTCTCTGCCTATCCTATGTGGGAAAAAGGCATGACAATTGTTGTTGTTAGTATAATAAAAAAACTTTTATATTATTAGGTAATTATTTGAATTATTTATCGTAAAACATCCGGTATAAAATTAATAAAAAAATATTACATTAATTTAAAACAAAAATCTTTTCAAGGGTAAACTGAGGAATTCTCATAACGGACTAAGGAATCTGTTATTCTTCATCATTTCTTTATTAATTTAAAGCCAATATTTCAATAACTCCTTTTTATAACTTTTTTTTATATAATACATTCCTACAGTAACTCGCTATTTGAACATAGAGACAACTGCTAGACTGAGAAATACCTGTAGGTAGCGGTCGCTTCCGCTATACCGTCTTTGGGAGACTCCAAATTAATAGTGCAAACTCCTTTTAGTATTATCCAGCTATTTCAAAGATGATCCTGAAATAGTAAATAATAAATACTTGAAAGTACGTGGTACTACCCCGGGACGGGAGGCTGATTTATCAACCATGACCAGCCAGTCACTCTTTATAATTTCGATAATTAAATCCAGGCGTACAAAAACAAAAAAAGAAGAAAAAAGGTACGCCTCCATAAACTGTCTTAGTATAATTGCATTAATAAAAATAATAGTAAATTAGGAAAAGTTTGAAGGTTTGTAGGCAGAACCTATCCCAAGGAAGTGTAAGGTTGAAATCAAATTTGCCCAAGTTATATCCCACAGGAATGGAATACTTTGCAAACTAATCATTAAAACGCTCAACTCGGGAACAATTCACGATAATTGACTAAATTTATTTGAATTCGCTTTATATAATTTCGAGGTTTGGTTTTTGATACGATTGGCTAATTACGAAATTTACGACTGCTATTAGAATTAATTATTTGGATATTTTAAGTTATTTTATTATTATTTTTTAATAAATGCACGGTTCAAAAAACGTCTGCGATCACTTGGATTTTTTTTTTGTTAAACTATTTAAAAAAACTAAAATGCAATATTTAAATAACGTATTTTTAAATAAATGCCAAATCCATAATTAAATTTTTAAGTATATTTTAAGTTATTAAAAATTTAACATTTCGCAGACTTTTTTGGTGTATGTACTAAAGTTAATTCAGTGAAAATTATTGAGATTGCAAAATTTCTGTTAAGACCAAAAACTAAATATAGCGGCAAGGTTTTTCTGGTTTTTCTTGGAAAGATTGGAAATCAGAGAGTTCAATAATAATACAAAAAAAAAAACACTTCCTTGTTTCTAAATTTAGAAGACAAAAAAGTAGTTATTATATTACGTACAGCAAGATTATACAAAGTTTATGTTTCAAGTTTATATAAAATGTTTTATTTTGCTAGCGATATACAAAAATCTCGGGAGACTATACTTTTTTAAACTATGCTATACCTTTGTAACCTATAGAGATTTATAAACTTAGGAAGTTTAGTTATCCGTCATTGTCTTCAAGAAGTTTGTTTTATCTACAAAGACATTGTGTCTAAGTTAATCAAAGTGAGTAATGCAATTTCTATATTTCGCGTAAGTGTCAAATTATTGATATAATTTAATAAATAGCACAATCACAAAGCTTTCGAATAAAAATAATAAAAATAAACGTGATATAGTAAGAAGTCAAACGAGGGAGTGTCCACCGTCAACTTGGACAGTACATTCGTCTCCTCAAGCCGGCATAATGGAGAGAATTGCTGCCTGTACTTTCTCTGTGGTAGCAGTTGTTCACTCTAGCCTAACATCAGGCGGAGTATTGTTATATGCCGAACTATAGGAAAAAAATAAATTAATAGTGACTTATGACTCCAGACGATAATTAATACAAACTTTATTAATAGTAAGATTCAATTCGACCACAATTCAAAAGCAAAAGAAATCATTTAATTGAAAAACATTTGGAATGAAAAGCTTTAAATACACAAATATCATTCACATATTGAACAAACATCGGTTTTAAAAGCTTTTCTATAGCTTTCGTTTCTAATAAAAAACCAATGCATTGGTAAAATAAGATTTTGCGATATAAATATTTATAAATGTGAATTGCAGTGGAAAATGGTGTATCGACGCGTTGTGCATTTATTGTGGATTGTGAAATCGCGTGAGAAACTTACCTACTTAAACATCCACCAAGTAAATACGGTTTTTTTATACAATGTATTAGGACAAGCAAATACTAGAAGATTATTGGCCCAGTATGCTGTCCTAGGGTAGTATCACTATGATAACACCCATGACTAGTCACGTTTCGGGATTAGATTGGAAGCTAGGTATAACGAAAGATGTGTGCCCAATCAATTGATAGTACACACGTATCTCTGTGGCAGCAGTGTCTCCACTCATGGAAGCTTAACATCAGGCGGTGTGCGGTCATGTGATCAACTTCTATTTAAAAAAAATGTATTGTATTATAGTAAAAGTCGAACTCTCGTTTCCCCTTTTATTGGGAAACTTACTTGTTACTTTCGTACAGTACTTCTTAATATTTTTTTACAATCAACATTTAAAATACATTTAAAATAACATTAGTCGTCGGAGCGAAGTCGAAGCGACTGCACGTCCCTGAGGATGCCACGTGGAGTGGCGAAACGCGCCGAGAAGTTTTTGCATGTTGGTGAAGGGACATTGACAGCTGATGTGACCCTCATTGACATTGATTGGCGGAAATTAATTGCAAAGTAATATTTAAAAATAATTTTTAAATAAAATATATTATAGGTAAAATAAATTAACACAACATAATTTCAATCACGAGTTTTAAAGAAATGCTATAAAACGAAAGAAAAAAACTCAAAGGTTAAATTGAATCTGAAGTGTTGAACATTTTCTAAGTTAAACGTTTAGTTTTCCGATAATTGCTTCGGTGTTAAAACTGCCTCTCGAATTGAAACTAGTTCTTTTACTGTGACATTCTACAACACTTCTATTTCATTTGTATTTCATTGAAATACGAGTAATTGAGTGCAACGTTACTGTTTTTTTTTTATTTAACTGTACCTACTAATAAAGTAAAGGACTCAGGCTCTACCATGGTTTCAGAAATTCGTATGAAGAGAAGACAACTACAAAAATTAACAAAATAAATAATAGTCGGCAAGCGCCAAGTTGGGGTGTATACAAAGGCAGCTTTATGATCTTTTTTTTTTCAAATCACAATTTTGTATAATTTAAGTCAGTTTTTTTTTATTGAATCTCGGCATGTGACAACACTCTGCCTGATGTAAGTTTGTATTGTTATGTATGTATGGGTATTATCGTTTAACTTGTGTTTTATTTGAATTACCTTTTTTTATTACTATCAAATTGTGGAACGACCTTCCCAGTCACGTCTTTCCTCCTTCCTATAACATGGGATCCTTCAAGCGCAGTGTGAGGCATCTCACAAAGCCGACATAGCGGATGAAGTAATGTATATCAAACCAATGTTGCAAACACAGATAAATCACTACGTATTAGTGAAAACGCATTCGGAAATGTTCGAATTGTTAAATTAGTAAGATTGTGATCTTGTTTATTGTTTCTACATAAATAATAATAAACGGATTGGGTATACTCGTAGATAAGACAGTTTCCGCCCGAGGCGTTATCCGACTGGGTACCTGTTGACAGTTTGAAGTTCGGATACGGACCGCGATGTCTTGTGATCTTTATATAATTAAAATCTATCGCTTTGTTTATTTATTCATTATTTAGTTGAAATAAAGTAAGTATATAAATTTGGAGAAGCTTGTGAAAAATAGGTTGCGTTTCAGTAGCAGCTTAGCTTGCGGGTATAGCGAGTTAAACTCCTGACGTATTGATCTAGACAGTGCATATTCGTCTCATCAAGCCGGCGTAGCGGAGGCGATTCCTGCAGACATTGTTCTCTGTGGTCAATATTCTACATTCATAGTGATAAATATTTATATGACGGGAAGAGGCTTGGATAGTGGGGCTTTTTATAGAATGGTTTTGGGATATAGGTATTGTACTAACGTAGCGTATCAAATAAAATATATCAGAGCGACCGTGGTCTAGTGGTAAGACGCGTGAAGTCACGATCAATGAGACCCGTGTTCGAACCTCGCTAATTCTGACCGATATCAATGTAACTATGTTATATGTACTTTGGTCGCTCGGTTCCTATAGGCACTCTTAAAGAGTGGTAGGCGGACTGATGATGGTTATTTACCCAGTCTGCCGTCCTGAGGCAGTACCACCACTTTCAAATGTAACATCCGTGAAGTGAGCCAGGTATACCGAGAGGAGAGTGTACTGTAAATCTGGATGGTGCATACTCGTTTCCTCAGGCCAGCATAGCGGAGGCGACTGCTGCCGGTAGAGATTTCTCTGTAGTAGCAGTGGTTTACGTTCATATACTGCACCCCACGAGCTTTACATCAAACGGAGTGTAGTCAGATGTCGAGCTACAATAAAAATAAAAAATTATAAATTTGAGATACAGGAAACGGTGTAAAAGAAAAAAACTGTCACCAAGTTACGACCGGTATCCGTGAGAGAAAAGCGGGGACACGACGACACGTACCGACATCAATTTTATCTCACGTACACCGTTTTCCGCAGCGAATTTAAAGTCACATTACTACTGCATTTGCGTACGGCTGAGGTTTCATATGAATACGTCTTTATTCTTTTTCTTTGTCGTTCGAAAGTAAAAATGAAATGTGTATCGTATTTCTGTGCCCTACATCTTTCAAAACACATAATAATTTTTTATAGATATTTTAAGTTTTGGCTTAAAATTAAATCCGCTAAAGCGGATACAATTGCTACCGGCGAGGAAAAGTAAACAGACAGTAATCACCTCCACTATGCTGGATTAAGAGACAAAAAACGGTGTTCAAACCTCGCTAAATTCTGGCCGGTACCAATGTAGCCATGTTATGTTCAGTGCCTGTGATACAAGCATTAGCTTATGCAAAAATTGCATAGTCTAGATTGACATTATACGGCTAATTACAAGCAAGCTGACCCAATAATTTGATTACGTCAAAAAGTTACTTAAATCTGAGGAACGTATATAAACAACTGTAAGGCAGGTAGTTTAATTACTTTCTTTGACATCTACAAATAATTAGATATTATTAGATAATAAATGGATATTATTATAAATGCTTTATGTAATTTACAATTAATCTGTGAAAACATCAAGTGTGAAATGAAATTTATTCTACATTCTCTCTAAAGATTTCAATGAGTCAGACGACGGACGCCGCGCGACTCCTTTCAACCAACTGTCTACAGACGAAAGGTATCATCTACTAGGTTTGTGCTAAATACACGTAAATAGCTTTTAGAGAGCAGAAATATAATTCTTGTACCATTTTATTGTCAAGTATTTAAAAAGATATTAAGGTATCTTAACAATTTTATTTTATTTTTGAAGCAATGCTTCGGACGTTACGCGCTCGATCTCCGGAGAGTAAACAAGGAAAAGCGTGACCGTCACCGGCACCGTTATCTTCTCCTTTCATTGTGCATCGCAAGTACTAGAGATTATCCAAAAACAAAAGAATGCACCCGAATTGGAATATGAAATGCCTGCCTAATAATGCCCGCTAATTGAAATTGTGCCGGGATAGTGGGGCCTACTAAAAACAAATTAAGTATATTTCTTTTATTTCAATTAAAATAAAATAGTTTTCTTCACTAATTGTTACGTTCACAACTAATAGAAAATCGAGTTGAAGATTTAATTGAATTTTCTTTGTGTTTTATTTTCTTAGTTTTAAAGTACCTCTTTTAATCCAATTTTGTACTCGATAGAAAATATCGATATCGATATACATGCATCAAATTCGTTTATTCTACCTGAACTCTAGAGGGTGCTACAATTTCCAAGATCATCTACGTTCAGAAACCGCCCACCGGCATCGTGAATTTAATGTTTATCTTGAAAGCGTATTATCTTGGGCGGTATAATATATTTTCAAATTAATTAACAAATTTTATTATAGGTAGGTGTCTGTATATTTTCAAATTTTGAAGCCAAATATCCAGCAGCCAAATTCCAATTTTTTAACGTCACCATTATTTTGTTGATCTAACATAAATTTGATAACTAAAAGAAATCCGTATTCCAGTAAAACGAAAGTTTATGTTAAAATAATCAGAATACAAATTCACAATAAAGGCTATCGTTACAATGTCAATCTAATCTTCAGGCACCAGTCACCTCCGCTATGCCAGCTTGAGGAGACAATTGTGCACCATCCATTGACAGCGCACACTCCTCTCGTCAAACAGTTGTAATTTTAGTAGATAAGTATCAATTGTGTGCTAACATAATATGGTCTGTCGGTAAGATGCGTGAACTCACGATTGATGAGACCCGTGTTCGAACCTCGCTAAATTCTGACCGGTACCAATGTAACTTTGTTATATGTACTTTGGTCACTCAGTCTCTACAGGGACTATTAAAGAGTGGCAATGCAAGCTCCTCTCGTTATACCAGGCTACTTCCACACTGGGTCTCTTAACGGGTGTTACATTCGAAAGTGGTGGTACACTAACTAACCCAGGACGACAGACTGGGCTAATAGCTATTGTTAGTATTATAAATAAGTTAGATTAAAACTATTAATATAAAAATATTTTAAAGCCGCATAATCTTTTAATTCAGTTGAATACTTAGGAATTTTCTTCATAGGATGTAGTCGGGGCGAAAGTAGTCTCTGCTTACCCTCGTTACAATACTAGTAGTAATAAAAATGGTGGTTCTTATTGCAAAAATTCTCTATTCAGCGTGTAAAAGCTAGAAGTGTTAAAATAAGTTACTACATGAGTTATGGCTTCACATTACTCAAAAATAAAGTACCCGTTTTAAATTTAAAAGTCAAGATTTTCTTTTTCATCTTTTATAATTTAGAAATTTCAACAATATTGCGCTTGGTATTTCTAGTAAATCTACTTTATATTAAACCAGTTTAATTAAAATTTTATGAGTTTGTGAAAAAAATCAATGCCCATTTCTGGGTTCACTTGATATCTAATAGTTTGTTAAGAAAATAATGTTCTAAAATATTATATTATTTTTACATTTTTTTATTTCAATTGTATCAACACATCGTTTACAAATCAATAGACAACGTTTAATTACATAAAAAATAGATTATATCAATTATTGAAGCATTTAACATAATAATAACCTCAAATATTGCATCCGAAAAAGTCTAAATACTCTATAACCCGGGTGAAAAAATTAAAACTGGTTAGTGATAATGCATGTAGATTTATTTTCTAATAAATGAACTAAAAATCATCGACACACTCGAGACATGGCTTTCACTTTTTTGCTGTTTTAGTTTTATCTGACTTCAGAGGAAGTCCAAACCTGCGTCTTCTCTGGAAGTTCTGACCACAGAGCTATACGGCCATTCTTGATTTATTTTGTTCTATTTAATTTCCTTCATAATTTATAATAATATAATGAAGGTGTCTAATAATAAGGAAAGAGCTTTTACAAAGAAATAAACTAATATAGACTCCAGAAACTTCATTACGAGTGTTCCTTTTCAGAACATTTAATACTTCTTTCCTAAACTATTTTTATTGATTCTTTGTAATTGGAGAAGATTCTATTATTATATTATTTCTATCTGCAGAATCCAGTCTAGTAGCTTTTTTATAATACATTTATATAAATTGTGCATATTCGCCTCCCTTAGCCGGCATAGCGGAGGCGACTGCTGTCTTCAGAAATTTATTTGTAGTAACAGTTGTGTCCGTCCGCTTTAGATGAGGCGGAATGTTGTCTAATGGCGAGCTAAAAAGAAATTAAATTAAGACCGTAAATATCGGTACTTGTCCATGATCCCTTTCTTTGGACCCCGTGGAGACAGAGGTGTATGCTGTGTAAATCTTAATAGTGACACTTCGATACGTCAATGTGAAACGACCCTTATGTGTCTAATATTATTTTCCGCGGCCCCAACAGACTTTAGTTTACTACAAAGTTGTAACAGTTCGAATTCTAACAGTTGAAAAAGTACAACCGATTGTTTCATTATACATACTTATTTAATTTTTTTTTGTTTAAATAATAATGAAAATTATTTAACCAGGCGTAATATTATGTAACAGAAGCTGCTGGCATATGCTCCACGATGCGAACAATGAATGACGTCATACTATGCCTCATTGATCTGGTAATATTTAATGAAGAGTGCATTGAATTTTTTTTTGTACTGTAAATTGACCTATTTTAATTCCATATATATATTGTTTATTTTTTTCATGGTACTGTTAAAAAAGAGACAGTGTAATAGATGCATTACACCGGTCAAACGACCGCAAACCCTCCTTTATCGAGTAATAAGGACCGTTATTGGAAAATAAAACCTATTAAGTCTATATGTTGTTTTATTTATGAACTCTGAATTCGTTTAACATTATTTTATTTAGAATTTAGTTAACTATTAAAAATAAATAAAACGGAATACTTATTCTGTATTTTTTTTTAACTAATTTTCGTTTTTATCGTGCCTTGTGGTAGGCAGATGGTTATTAGCCCGATTTGCAGTTCTATAGTAGTCCATACCATCCCTTTCAAGTCACAACGTAGGAATCAATTTTCCACGTTATTTAGAATAATTTATCCATTTTTTTTTTGCGAATAATTTGGCACATCTATGTTTAATTGTTTATACCACCAGTAAATAGTCGGATTACTATACCTATTAATTTCGAATAAACTTTATTTAAAGCTTTAAAAATGTAAAAAAAATATTTGAAATAATGAGAAACTCTGCAGACAGAAGCACTCACGTTTGATTAATAGATTCTATTTTTATTCAGAAACTTAAAAATACTTTAAAATCTTTTTAATTGTAAAAAAGGTTCTATTCCATTAGATAGATATTTTTAGCATAATGTGGGTGGGGATTGCTAATCTGATTCGAACTTTTCTATAGAAGTTCGAATGATTGAAGCAAACTGCTAACACAAATTAACTGAAAGGTGATTTAATGAAAGAATTGTCCTTTAATCTAACTGAATTAAAATTTAATAATATTATTAAATAATGAATAAATTTTTACAGAAGAAACTGGTGAAAGAAACACAGCAAAATATTACCTCTTATAATTTACGTACTATTATTGGAAGGACTAATGATGAAAAAATAGAAACAAAGAATTTCGACGTAGGCACGTGAGACGCCAACTGTGGTTGAGTACCCGTGCGCCAAGCTACGACGAAGATTCGATTCCCACCTCCGCTCAGTCTGTTGTGCTAGGATAAATAATTATTAATAGTTTAATAAAAAGTAAATTCAAATTAATAAACCTGTATATGTCCCAAATGCATCTGAACTCTTTATTTTAATTGTACTTCGGCATATGACATCACTCCGCCTGATGTAAAGCTAGAGTACGGTTCATGAACGGAAACAACTCCTACAACAGAGAAATGTCCACGGGCCGCAGTTGCCTCCGCTATGCCGGCTTGAGGAGACCAATGTGCTCCATTTAGATTGACAGTGTACACTCCTCTCGGTATACCTGGCTACTTTCAAATTGCCCCCGAAACGCGACAAGGTCAATTCACGGATGTTACCTTCAAAAGTACTACCCTAGAGTGGCAGACTGGGCTAATAACCACTACCATCAGTCTGTCTACCACTCTTTAATAGTGCCTATGAGTACTGAGCGACCAAAGTACGTATAACATAGTTACATTGGTACCGGAAATGAAATGAAATGAAATGAAATGAAAATCCTTTATTAACGTAGGCATGGACTTGGCATGCACTTGTTCATCGTCAGAATCTACTTTGGCTTCGGAAAGGCATATGACGAGAAGACAGCCATAAGAAACTCGTCAATTATAGCCTGTGTTTATAATAACATAAAAAAAAACTGAATTATAAATCCAGAAAAAAAATAAAAAATATATATATATACTTTTTAAAAATATATATACATACATATATATACATATATATATATATATATATATATATATATATATATACAAGGTGTCCCAAAACTCAACGATAAGCGGGCACCAGAGGGTGGTCCTGCTCATGACTACTCGAGAAAAAAATATTAAAAAAAATAATCTCCTATTTTTAAAAAAATACAACAAAAAATTAAAATCTTTCGAAAATTTACAACCCTTATGATATTTTTAACTACCATGACCACAATTTTCCAAATATTTATAATTTTTTTTTTGTATCGGCAACCTAAGTAGCACTGCTATCCACGACAACCCTTAAAAATCCCAGATTACCTGTAGTTTTTACACAAAAATCAATCAAAACTACTTTTTATTTTAAAATTTCAAAAGATTTTTAGTTACAGTCCATTTTAACACATCGTCGTGTAAAAAAAAAGTATGGACACTACTATGGCAAGTTTTTTTAAAAATTGACGCAAGTAACCAGGATTCTAAAATGGTATAATACTCTAGGAAAACTGGCCACAAAAAAAAACCATGCGTATAGAACTAAACAAGAACCAACTTTCACAAACGTTGTTTGTTAATAGTAAACACTTTTACCTACCAAAAATTGTTTTTTTTTTCTTGTTAAAAAATATTGAATGCAACAAAACAAATAGTACAACAAATGACATACATTTTTTACCGAATACATTTCGGGGAGTGTGCGCAAGAGCTACACAACCTGGTTCTACCGTCCCCTTTCTTCTATCGGAGGTCCAGGCACCCGGAGAGGTACCATCCATTTATTGTTCAAGTCCCTAAAGTGCGTACGAGGCGTTTCGACAACACGTTCCTCGTGCGTACTGCGAAACTCCCTCCCAGTGTCTGTGTTTCCCGACACGTACAACATAGGTCTCTTCAAATCGAAGGTGAACAGGTACCTCATAGGCAGGCGTGCTCCACCTTAGACCGCATCACTGCTTAACACCAGGCAGGGTGTGGTCAAACGCTTGCTTATTAAGTATTAAAAAAATCAATTTATAATTTTATTAATATTACAACAAATATTCGAATTATTCGCTACCGGTAATAATACAGGCACAACATCGTCTTAAAAAAGATCGTTTTATTTGTCGTGCATATCTTCTACCATTGATATGTTCCGCAGCCTGAGTAATTTTTTGGCGAAGCTCGTCCAATGTTGCAATTGATTTTGAGTAGACCCTGTCTTTGTGACAACCCCAATAGAAGAAGTCCAGAGATAGGATATGACCAAGTCGCCCAATCCAACGCCCTGGATACTCTTGATTTAAGTATTCTCGCACAGGACGGGCATAGTGAGCAGGGCAACCATCATTTTGAAACCACATGTTTTGTAAATCTATTATGGGCACGTCTTCCAATAATTCTGGCAAGTCATTTTGTAAAAAGTTTAAATAACTATTGCCATCTAAGTTTCCTTCTAACTCAAAGGGCCCTATTGTTATTCAACAACGAATATCTACTATTTAACTTCTAAATTTTATTGCCTACACACGTTTTCATGCAAATTACAAGAAGTTGCAACAAAAAACCAATTTTTGGTAGGTAAAAGCGTTTACTATCAACAAACAATGATTTATGAAAGTTGGTTCTTGTTTAGAAATAGTACGCATGTTTTTTTTTTGTGGCCAGTTTTCCTAAAGTATTATAACATTTTAGAATCTTGGTTAGTTGCGTCAATTTTTAAAAAAACTTGCCATAGTAGTGTCCAACCTTTTTTTTTACACGACGATGTGTTAAAATGGACTGTAAGTAAAAATCTTTTGAAATTTTAATGTAAAAAGTAGTTTTGATTGATTTTTGTGTAAAAACTACAGGTAATCTGGGATTTTTAAGGGTTGTGATGGATAGCAGTGCTACTTAGGTTGCCGATACAAAAAAAAAATTATAAATATTTGGAAAATTGCGGTCATGGTAGTTAAAAATATCATAAGGGTTGTCAATTTTCGAAAGATTTTAATTTATTGTTGTATTTTTTTAAAAATAGGAGATTATTTTTTCTTATATTTTTTTCTCGAGTAGTCATGAGCAGGACCACCCTCTGGTGCCCGCTTATCGTTGAGTTTTGGGACACCTTGTATATACAGGGTGTATCGGGCAACGTGTAAAAAATTTCAAGAGATGACTCAGTAATTGATTCTGAGCAGAAATTAATTTACAAAATAAATACTTTTTTTTTATCCAAATGTCCACCTTTTCCATGTAGAAACATACATACGAGTAATTTGCTACAAACACGTGTAATCGTTGTGTCGGCAGGCGGTGCATCAAACGAATGACCTTGCCTTTGATCGACGCCGACAACCTATGCCGCCTCGCCTTTGTGCTCGCGCCGACAAGTCGTGTGCCGACCCACCTGCAACGGCTGTTCTGTTAGTTGCCGAATGGCCGCGTAACTATGTACACGTGCGCGTATTCGTAAGAAATAACACTAAACGCGACAATGTCACTTTCGAACATTGAACTTTGTGATCGTTCTCTTGTGTGGAGAAAGTGGTGGAAATTTAAGTGCTACCTTACGTTTGTGGAGAGAACGGTATCCTACACGATTCCGTACGACACATATTAAGAATTGTTCAAAATCTTGTGTGGAGGTTATTACGTGCGCGCAAGACCTACATCCGTATAAGCTCGCATTACATTTTGCGAGTGGCCATCTCGCTCTCCAACTTAACGTCCTGTGATATTTAATTATGGGGAGACATAAAGCGGCGCGTGTATTCTGACAGAGACGGTCAGGTCAACGACCGCGGTGAACTTCGTAGGCGGATTGAAAGTATCACTGTGTTTAGCGCGAATTTTGACCACCTGTTATGAGTACCATAGACACTTTCCGAAGATATTTTAGTTTTTTGTAAGTAAACTACCTAATCATTGTGTTAATAAGTCAATTATACTAAAACACTTTTGTTCTACTACTTTCTCAATAAATTATTTTTTATGACCGCTGTACTTTCGTAGTTTCGTAGCGCTCGATGTCCACGTCGGCCGGTCCATTTATAGACATTTTGTTTTTGTCATAATACCATACACGAGAATTTTTATTTAGTAAATTTATTTTTTGAGGGGTGATCACCCCTCACTTAATATTTACCTTAATTTTTTTACACGATGCCTGATACACCCTGTATAATAATAATAGTTGTAACTAATTTAACAAACATAACTAAACCACAATATGGGGCTCCAAAATGAAGAAAATTATACATTAATATCATTGCAACCCACGATTCAACCACAAAGGTACCAACACATATACATTTAATAGAAAAAAAAAAAAATTGAAAAAGAAAAACCCTGCAGACGAGCAGTAAGGAGAGAAGCATGCCACACGGGAGTAGACCGCCCCCACCGCAGCACCCGGTCACGAGTATCACGCCCTGTACAGCCATCACTCCCGTCAACCATAATTTAGGGAGGGGGGCGACCCGCACCAACACGCCACCACGGCATTGACGTATAAGTCAACACTACTTCCGGTGTCACACATCCCATTCCCATGCCCACCAACAGACAATCTAACTATATTAATAATAACACTTAATGATTAAATTTTAAAATCACAATGTGATTGCACAATGGTTACAAAAAATAAAATATAAGATTTTTATAATAATAATAACAATCAGACAAGATATAAAATAAATTACACAATCTTAGTTTAAACCTTTAGCAAATTAACATCTGCATTACAAGATCTCAACGAACAATTGCATTTCTTTTTACCAAACATTTCTATCGTTTATGTAATCATTAACTTTATAATAAGCCTTTTTAATCAGGGTCTGCTTTACAATTCTTTTAAAACGAGGAGTGGGGAGACCTGTCAATTCATTCGGTAATTTGTTATAGAATCTAACCCCTACGCCTATAAACGACTTGCAGGTTTTTGACAGACGAAGATAGGGTACAGCCAATTTGTCACTGTTTCTCGTTTGTCGTGTATGAATATCAGAGGTTTTTTTAAAATCATGCTTGTTCTTATGCACATAAATAATATTTTCGTAAATAAATTGTGATGCGACCGTAAGGATGTTGAACTCCTTAAACCTTTCTCTTAGTGAATTGCGGGAGCACAGATTGTAAATTGAACGGACTGCCCGCTTCTGCAAAATGAAAATTGATTCGATCTCAGCCGAACTGCCCCACAAAAGTATTCCATAAGACATTATACTATGAAAGTAACTAAAGTACACTAATCTGGCAGTATCTATATCAGTTAGACGCCGTATTGTTTTAACTGCATAAGCCGCTGAACTAAGTCTACTAGATAATGATGAAATATGAGGCCCCCACTGAAGTTTGGAGTCCAAGGTTATTCCCAAAAATACGGTCTCATTTACAACCACGAGATCCTCCCCGTTTAATTTGATCTTGGGACTTATTCCATTTACGTTCGGAAGAGAAAATTTAAGACATTTGGTTTTTTTTGCATTAAGTACCAAATTGTTAACCGTGAACCAACTGTGTACTCTCGAAAGAACCGAGTTTACATCGTCAAAACTAGTTTTTTTCCTATCAATTTTAAAAATTAAAGAAGTATCATCTGCAAACAAAACAACATCTAAAAGGCCACGAACTAGGTGCGGCAAGTCGTTAATATATACCAGGAACAAGAAAGGACCAAGAATTGAACCTTGTGGGACACCCATCATAACCCGAGAGCCTGAAGATGCGGCACTATTAATAGATACTCTTTGAGTCCTATCCGGTCAGAACTTAGTGAGGTTTGAATACGGGTCTCATCGATCGTGCATTCACGCGTCTTACCGTTAGACCACGGCCGCTCTTAAAACGTTAAGCTAAAATCATTAAATGTAATTATAAAAAAATGTTATAGTGATTTTACTTGTATTAATAATATTCGTCGTACTGAATAATAGGTGTTAATACAGCCCAAAATGCTATATAAACCGATTTAGATAGAGATGTCCAGTATCCACCGTACCCTGCAAATCTCTAAGCAAAATCTGCTGCAAGAGCAATGGGATAAAACGTTTTCATTTATACCTAATATTTTCTCCTACAGTTATGTTGTTCCTCTCATTTCGAAAATGAAGTTAGGTAAAATATATATAATAATCTTTGTGTTTACGTATTATGTATGTTATGTTAGTAATATGTATATCAAGACTGCCCTTCGAAAAATATAATTAAAAAATTTCACTTTCAGGTTTTGTGTATGCTATGACTCTTTTCCAATCCAATTTAAATCTAAGTTTAATAATAATAATAACGCCAGCATTTGAATAAGTAAAAAAAAAAAGAACTTATAGATGCCAATTTAAAAAAATCAGATGGTAGTTAGAAAAACAATGCGATTAAACAGGAACTAACCCGATGGATTTATCAATGACACGACTGACTGGTTTCCCTTAACTCGTAGGGTCTATTGTTTGATTTGACGCCCAATATCCAGAAATTGATGTGGTTTTCAAGAACAGTTTTACTCTTATAAACTAGAACTAGAATTTGTCAATATTAATATTACTTTTTTTTTTATTTCACAAACATTTTAATTATAATGTAGTGAACATATATTCAGGGTAGTAATATAGACCCGGGTGAAAGCGTTGTATGTGTACACTGAACATGTATTTACTTATTTACAATTTTCATATCTCCGTAACATGTAACGTATGGGTAAACAGAAATGGTACTCCAAAGGATTTCACAGGCAAACCACTCAATTTAAGCAATCCGCTTCGGTCGTCATAAGCTTTATTAATGTGATCTACAAGAGTGTTTTCCGGCATTTCCCTCTCAATAATAATCGTCTATCTCTGTTTAGACATCCTTTGACATGTTTGTGCATTAAAATTGTACACATTTTTTATCTTTAAGATATTTGATTCAGGTAAAAAAATTAATAACATAAATTACATTTCCTACTTTTAATCATTAGTTTGTATTATTATTGTATTTCATTTTTGTTCTTTTTTGAACTTACGCTCATATTTGTAGTGATATAAACTCCATTAAAGCTCACAGTATATAATACATAATATCAATAAATTACAATAATATAACAAAAGGAAAAATATAACAAATAACAAGTCTATTCGTAATGCTACAGCAATAATGCTCATTTAAATACAGATAACTCTAATGTATATAAAGTTATAAGGATTTCGTTATACAAACTAAGCGAAGCAAGCATTCGAACGTTTTACAAATCACGCTTTCAGGATTATTCTTTCAAATTATTATTATTCAATATTCTAAGGCATTATTCAAAATGTGATACTTGAATATTTGCGCTGAAATTGACTGAGAGGTGATGTCAAATATTAAAGGAGAGGCTGTCGATATTTGTTCGTTCCGTGGATCGTATTTGCTTCTCAATTCCAATGCAAATATGTAACAGGAATTTAGGATAATCAGTCTCTACATTTCTTCCTGTTTCGTTCATTGTAACTGTTTATATACAATATATTTTATTTTAATTGTATGTATTTATTAAATATTTATTCAATTAGATATTGATTTGTTGTGGTCGTCTTCTTGACTGGACTTTTTCGGAGCCAAATGAGATTGTAAAAGGGCCCAAATAGACCAAATATATACATATTCTGGTTTGGTTTGATGAAGAAATATGTAAATTGCTGTGGAAGCGAAGTCTCAATGGATTTATGGAACATGTTTATTTGCTAACTTAGCCTAGTTATATGTACACTTACAAGCTAGATGGGTCGTAACCCGTTCTTATACAACAACAAACAAGTTTTCGAGTAGATATATCGGGGTAGTCACTGTTGATTTATGTTCAAACAGAATATGTTTTCGGTTTTGCCATTATTGTGTTCATAAAGGCCGTTTGTTCACGACAACTGGTACAGATGACCGTTTCGGCGGTTTAGCCTGCTACCTACAATAGATCGTTTACCGATTTTACATATCTATCCGATCTTTTTATCTGACCTGTTTGTTCGTAGCTTTTTGTATTATAGATAGTTCGTAAATTTGACCTGACAACTGGACTTGACTAAAACAACCGATAATATCATTTATGATCAGCTCGTTGGGATTTTTCGATTGACAAAAGATCGTTGTCGTTATCGTTCCTTATTTATCGTAACTTAATTTTAAACCGTGATCTATAAAAAAATCTACTACTACTAATGTATCTTTGCATATGTGCAATTTTAGCATAGGTACTAGTATACCTTAAAACAATATTGTTACAGTTCATTCCACCATGAATTAATTTCATAATTATACGTTCTAAAAGTGTATATAAATCATAAATGTTGGCGTATATCGGTCTCAAATGCACAATATACTGTTTAACGACATAATCTAATAACTGAAGCCTCCTCGCCCCGGTTTAAATAAGGTTGTGTTCTCATTGACAACAGAAAATTTTATGTTCAATAACAATTACATTAGTTTATCAATATGGTGAAAATTGAATACACAAAATATTTACTTTTTGTCATATTTTAAATATAATATTATGTATTAAAATGTTACAAAATATAGCATTTAAAATGCCAAATAAAAATAATAAAATAAAACAAACATAATAAATTAGTTGATGAAAAATTAATCAAAATTCATGACATAAAAACCCTATTACCATTAACTATGCCATATTTATGAGGGATAAGTATCTACAAGCATTTTTCGACTGTAAAATAAAGAAACTACTAAAACTAAAAAATTTACCTTTGGTCCAACTGGTTTGACGGTCATGAAATTTTGGTAAAATTTGCTAAAATCGGCGAGGCTGTTCCTCCCGAGTCATTAGCAAAACATTTGTCATTTGCAAACTCTGTCCGACATTTATCGCTCTACAATTGATGAACGAATGTAGGGAGACGTAATCAATTGTCCCCCGATGATTACTGTCGTACGATTTTTATTAATTTTGTTTTTTAAATGTCACTTTTTATGTTTATTCTTTGCCTACTGCGAAACCTTCTTTTGTTACTTATTACATTTTCAAATACGCTATTTGTGAATGAAGCACTAAGAAGCACGCGTTACTCGTAATTTTGAAAATAACAATTTAGTTTTTTGAAAATAACCAAAAATAATCGCGTTTCGGGAATAGTTTGAAAGTAGCCAGGTATAAGAGAGGAGTGTGCACTGTCAATCTAGATGGTACATGCTCGTCTCCTCAAGCCGGCATAGGCGACTGCAGCCCGTAGAGATTTCTCTGTGGTAGCAGTTGTTTCCATTCATGGACCGCACTCTAGCTTTACATCAGGCGGAGTGTTGTCACATGTCGAACTACAATATAAAAAAAATTGTTTTGTATATTGACTTTGTAATAATTTATTTCTACATTTTTTCTTTATTATTTCGATTTAGATTAGGATCGTTTTTGTCTAGTTTTTGTCTTCTATAAATAATAATAGTAATATAATATAATAATAAATATAATAGTGTGATTTCTATAAATAAATAAATAACTAAAAAAAACCTTAAAAGACGCCATGTGGCGTTTCAAATATCCAATAAAGGCATTATAAATCAATTGACAGATCGCGCTTGAATTTTAAAATTGAAATTGCGTTCAATACATCGGATTGGTATTTCTTTGAGAGAATGAATGAAATTTTCTTCAACGATACATTGAAACGTGACTACGCAGACGGCACGTAACTACAATTTTACGTGGAATGAGCGTAGACTTGGATCGGTATTTCAACTCTGACTAATCCAAAGCGCAAATAGTATATGCGATTATTATTAACTCTATTTACATATTAAAAGATGATCGCGGCGTGACTGCAAAGCTTTTCAAACGTCGGAGTAGATTAATCAAACGCTAGTAAGCCACGCACAATCTGTTTACATGATTAATTATAAATTTGTCAAAATTATACTTAGATCACTTGCTTATATTAAATATTTCTTAGTTATAATTTTATATAAGCGCAAACAAAACGTGTTTAAAATATAAGTAAAAAATTATACATTGTTATAAATACCTAGATGTATTAAAGTTAGTTACGAACACATTCATAGGTTTAGAAGTTATTAAAATACCAGCCTTCACTACTCTATTTTCCCCTTAAAAGTGTTGCCCGCTTCGCCCATTACTTCTTTCTTCTTTGAGTACAATCGTTAAAAAGCCACGTCCTGTTAATAGGTTTGCTAGAACGTCTCGTCCATTAACGTACTGTAATTTATTATATTTACCAAATTTCTTTGTTGTCTCTCAATTTATAATATAAATAAATAATTTGGTCAACCTATTATAACTCTTATTATTCACATTTTATGGTCCAAGAACTAAAACTTAAAAAATGAGATTGTGCATATTCGTTTCAAGTCAGCTGCTGCTGTCTTTATTTATCTGTAGTAGCAGTCGTTTCCGTTCATAAACCACACCCTAGCTTTGCATCAGGCGGAGTGGTTTCATATGCGCTACAATAAATAATATATTATGGACCGTTCAATTCGTACAAATTATTTGCGGGTTTAGTTGTAGTTTAATATGCTATATGAAAGCGTTCGATACTTAACATTGCTTGCTTGTAATTACTTAATTGCGTGTATCTGTAAACTTTGTGTATGTACGTCACGCGTGACACGCGCACATGGGGCTTAATATTTAAACGGCAAAAAGCGTGTAAATGTGCGTGTATTTTTTTAATAGAGAAATTTTAAAGTATAGAAGTTCCGCATTAGACTATCCCACACTAGACTAAACTAAAGCGCGGTCCATGAGTGGAGACAACTGTATATAAATATCTGAGATAGTCCACTGTAAGCTCCAGTTTGGAGTCAAAATAAACAGGTAAATCAAAAGTCTTCTCGAGCACAATAGAAACGAAATGCATGAAGCATGTAGCTCCGAACCGCTTTTTCCTTTGAAGCGATATATTACATATCATATGCATCGGATAGCAGCAGCTTCTTGCTGACGGTAACGGTTTTCAATATGTCTTTGTATATTGAACATATATAATAAAATTTTACATATATTTTCAGGTTTATTCAATTTTAGACGCTATTTCTGAATAAAATAAGCATGTGAAATTATTTTAAACTACTAATACAATTGAAATTAAATATTTTATGATAAAACAAATGAAAATCTGTTTTATTTAACAATTTTTTTTTATAAAGTTTTCATACATTAGTCCAGTGATTCTCAACCACTGTGCCGCGGCACTTTTGTGTGCCGCAAAATTCTAAAAGTGTGCCGCCAAATTTTAGATAATATAATTATGTTAATATTATTAAATAATATGATTTAAAGAAAAAAAAAATGCATTACAAGTATTCTTATGATTAACTTGTAATTAATCCCTTAATAAACGTACTGTTATTTTTGTAGTACATATTATTTTATTTCGCTCAATTAGGATTATTACCATAAACTATTTTACGCGTGTTATAGGTAAGTAGATAATTTTTAAACTTATCTTTTTCTTTGTGTGCCGCCAAATTTTTAAATCGTGAAAAGTGTGCCGCATTAAAAAAAAGGTTGAGAACCACTGCATTAGTCGTTTGAATTATAGTTATTATTTTATTTTCCTTAACTGATTTTATTAGACACTTCTTTGTGAGTAGTCGTCTCCGCTCGTGAACTGCACTTTAATTTAACATCAGGTGGAGTACGGCCATATTCCAGGCTACTGTATAAAAAAGTAATTCAGACTAAGTTAGATCATAAAGTAAAGCTTCGATTTATAAGAACTATAAATCGTTGAGATACGATTTCTCATAGCTAAGTCGACAAGATTTTAAAGTTTTTCTTTGTTGTAATATTAGTATCCGAAACTCATCTTCTATGATTCGGAACACGTCGCCTTTATAAAGCTTTGCGATGTCGACGTAGACATGAAATTGCTCTCTTTATGGGTCCTCAGTGGAGATTTTATATCCTCCACTTACACACAGTGACTCCTGAGGTCGCCACTTTTTTATATTTTAGACGGATTATTTTCTAAATATAATTACTATACCGCATGCTCGAGTCCTTACGATGAGACAAGTGAGTAGCGGCCAAGATGTTTCACTCTACCTTGAAGCTATTCCCGGAATGCGACTACGAATTATTTAGTTTTTGCATAAGTAATCACCCACGCATACACGCGCATTTGTGAAAATTGGTACCGGCGCATAAACCATGTTATAAGTTGAAGGGATTCTAGCAATTAAAGGGCCTCGTGCTTGAAGGTTCTCGCTAAAGAGTTAAACAAATTAACAAGTTGAATTAGTAGCTGCAGGGCTAAAAAAGCTTATTTAATTGACTGGGCCTCGCAAAGCTGAGGTCGCCGAACATCCAGGTTTGATTTGCGCGGGCTCTGTTTCTAGCGTTATTGTAAAAAACTAGACTGTATTTGCAGTGAATCTTGAATCCGATTGAATTGATTCGAGATTCCAAAAGCAACTCGAAATAATATGAAAAATGATGTAAGTACTCACATGCATTATACGACTAAAATAAGAAGTAAGTAGATTTGATCGGCTACATAATGCGTATTGGCGTCAACAACAGTTATCTCTGCGTATGTATTTTTATGATAACAATAAACATGATACAATATTGGTAATTTGTTTGCAAGGACATTTGGATTTTATTAGAAAATGTCGACGAATTAGGCATCAGTGTCGGCAGCAAAGCGTTTTTGGAAAGCATCCAGAGACGTCTGGTGTTGAGCCAAAATGAACATTATTTCTGTTATTTGCTAATGAATTAGGTCTCTTCTCGGGTATAATAATATGAACTAACGGACTGAAAATCAGATCGTAAATTATCGTTCTGTTTCCAGCGGCTTGCACTTCAACCAAGCTTGATGCCTCGTTCGCATGCCTTTACTGAATTAGTTCAAGTTCTATTATTAGTTATTAAATTGATGAAATGAAAATTGTCCATTAAGTTGAGTTGTGTTTTTTTTTTCTATTGTATCTCGGCATATGACTACATTCCGCCCGATGTTAAGCTAGAGTGCGGTACATGAACAGAAACAGCTGCTACAACAAATAATTTTTTGTAGGCAGCAGTTGCCTTCGTTATGCTGGTTTGAAGAGACCAACGTGCATCATCCAGGACTGACAATGCACACTCGTTATACCTGACTAATTCCAAACATTTCCAAGCAAATGTTTGAATCTACAATATAATGATAATTCTAGTTTTATGATGTCTAACCAGAATAATGAGTAATAGATCAATAATTATAATAGCCTAAATGAATTCAATATGAAATGAATAATTCATGATTTCGGTTAGATTTTTATATAATCTATCACCCATTTACTATAATAAGTTGGTTATTATTTTTATGTGTAATAAATAATATGATCAATAGACATCAGAGGCCCATATATGAGGATCTCCTTTGAGCGTATATTTTCTATCAATACATCAATATTGTACACGACAATGACAATATGCTCCAATGGGTAGTCAACCCACTAAAATGGACTTAACCAATAAAAATTGTCAATTTATGACCTTGGATATTTTTTGACGAAAATGGTCAGAATATAATATAAAAATATGCTAGACAATAGAATAAAAATAAGGGAATAAATTTGATTGTATGTCAAGTCGTCTAGTCTGTGAGAGCAATAACGTCGACAACTGAACGATGAATGAGAGGGTAGTCCGTCAAGATGTCTCTCGACACGACACCCACATTCAACTGATGGGTTATTCATGGCACTCTAGAGATGTATTCGCTACAATACTTATTTTACTACAATATTTGTATCAATGTTATATATATAAATATAGAATTTTCTTAGATTACATTCGGTGATTACGGACTTGTTTTCACATCTTAAGAATGGTAGACAGATTCATGACGGTTATTTACCCAGTCTACCGTCCTGCTCTAGGTAGTACCATCCGTGAAATAACCTAATCGCGTTTCTAAATCAGCTTAAAAGCAGCCTCTGGGGGCGGTCTACTCCCGTTGGGGATGCTTCTCTCCTTACTGCTCGTCTCCATAGTTTTTCATTTTCAATTTTTTTTCTATTGAACGTATGTGTGTTGGTACCTTTGTTGTTGTAACGTGTGTTGCAATGATATTAATATATAATTTTCTTCATTTTGGTGCCCCATATTGTGGTTTAGTTATGTTTGTTAAATTAGTTACGACTATTTTTTTTTTTCTGAATTTATAATTCGGTCTTTTTTTGTTATTATAAACACAGGCTATAATTGACGAGTTTCTCATGGCTGTCTTCTCGTCATATGCCTTTCCAAAGCCAAAGTAGATTCTGACGATGAACAAGTGCATGCCAAGTCCATGTCTACGTTAATTAAGGATTTTCATTTCATAGTATAACAAGGGCAGAGTGTACTATCAATCGACAGTGCATATTCGTCTCCTGAAGCTGGCAATGCAGAGGCGACTATTTGCATACATTATTCTGTGGTATCAGTTGCCTCTGATCTGTGCTGTACTCTAGCTTAACATCAGTCCAATAGAGTCCAATGCCAAGCTATTTTATAAAAGAGATAATCAGACACTGCGATTTACTTTGTATTTAATTTGATATACAAGTAGTTAATTGAGAGTTGAGATGGGTAATAATATACAAACAGATAACGATGTCGTTATACTGAAGAAAATAATTGTACAGAATATTAAGCTGTAAGAAGCTGAAGTGTGACTGTAAGTGCACACGACTGAAGTGAATATCTGAAAATCTATTTTATGTTTATTAGAGCTTTTTTCTTTAAATACACTTAAATACACTTCAACGAGTTAGCAATCATAAGTATTTAAATGAGTAGAGTTTGTCCACTATAATTCTGTAAATTTATATATTTTTCTTATTTGTTTTGTAAAGTATCATTATGTTTATTTGATTTTGAATTGTTGTGTATAGATGTTGTGGCATTAAAATAGTGCTCGGATCACAGGCACTGAGCGACCAAAGTACATATAACATAGGTACATTGGTACCGGTCAGAATTTAGCGAGGTTTGAACACAGGTGTCATTGATTGTGAATTCACGCGTCTTACCACTAGACTGGCCACTCTAATTAGTTTGATCATCTATCTAATTTATTAAAAATTGTAATTTTAAACTAGTCACATAATCGTAACATTGTTAGGTTAATTCCATCTTAATTATCTAACAAAAAGCACCTAATAGTCAAGTAGTTGCAATGTCTTAGTAATCAAAATACTGTATCATACTAAAAGGCATCTTAAGAGCGCCTCAAGGCTCCGTTTGAAACTTAATGACATCCGACGTTTAAGGTAAAGTAACTTTAGAGTAGATATAAACTAGTGAAGTAATATTGAAATATTAGACCGGATTCCAATCACCACCCTTCTTGAGTTATGTAATAATACTATAACATTAAATCAAGTTTATGGTTATGTCACACTCACAACTAGAGAAGCGTGACGTGTGCGTTCATTAATATGTATAAAGCTATCAGAAAGAAACAGAAGAAGAAAGGAATGTCAAAATGTCAAAATTATAAACAAAATTTTAAAAAATTAGTACTCAAAAATTTAAAAAAAGATATACCTACTTGGTTCGCATGAGTATGATGTTTACAACTTTTGATTGGCGAGATTACTAACTGACTTTTTACTAACAAGCTATATTTTCTATTCAATTTTCATCTTAATTTAATAATTTGTTCTTAAGTTAGAGTTGAGTAAATGTAAATTTTCAGACAAGTTGTAGCTAAATTAGATTAGTACAGAATGCCAACATTGTTTCAGATTTAGACAACGACGAGTATGTAGAAGTTTACCGGCGTTATATTGACGTATGATAATATACAAGTAATAAGTTTTGTTGCTATTCTATTGCAGTTAAACTTTGTCTCACAACAAACAAGATTTAATTAAAGTTATATGAAAAAGTAAACACGACATAGAAAAATCGTGGAAGGTAACGAGATTTATTGTCTGTATCTGTACAATAGGTTTAAATACTTAAAAATATAGGTTCATAAAAATATCGTAAACCTAGATAAAAACCATTTCATTTTCATCCTTATTCTTTTAATTTCTGATTCAAATACTTATGTATTTATCATTATACCACGACGTTGCATCCGAAGAGATTTTTTATTATTATTATTACTTGGTAGTCCATTTCTCAATGTACTAGGCATCGCACAATATTCAGAGTCAATAAATCTAAAAATTACAACACTATCTCCCCCCCCCACCTTTCTAGTCCATGCGCCGCGCCACGCCACCTCGATCTTCATTTCGTTTCTTTTGTGCGGGCATCGACACACACCTTACAAAATAGTTCCTATTTATTTGAATATATATGTAGGTTTATGTAATTGTGTTGACTCGTTTAATTCGCATTTAATAAATTATGGGCAAACGAAAACATAAGGATAAGAACTCAAAAATTAAAAAGAAAATTAGACGTTTAGAAAGACAATTGCTAAATGAAGATTCTTCAGATACAAGTAACGGTGAGTTATTATTATATTAAATTGTTTAATTGTAAACATGACGCATGGCGTACAGGGATATTTATGTACAAATAATAAACTTATATTAAATAATAAAAATAAGACTCAATTACGCTGTAATACTTTTTAACCTTAATCTTTTTTTTCTATCACCTACCTACATGAGAAAAATATTTTTTCTTTTTTCTTCGTGAGTTTTGTTGTAGCATTTTGGATTATGTGCCATGTGTTTTGAAAACATCTGGAGGTATTATATATATGGTTATACTATATGACGTGAACACACTTGATAACCAAAAATAATAAATTTTATTTAAAAAAAATGTTATACTCCGTGATGCGGTCACGGTTGATAACGAACCAGTCACGTGTCGTAACGTAATTACGCCCAATGACTAAAATTATTATTCTATTAAAAAAATAAAAATAAAATAAAAAAAAAAAAATAAAAAAAATAAAAAAATAAATAAATAAATAAATAAAAAAAAAATAAAAAATAAAAAAGTAAAAGGTTATACTCCGTGATGTGGTCACGATTGATAACGAACCAGTCTCGTGTCGTAACGTGATTACGCCCAATGACTCAAAATTTTCGTGTGGAAGTACTAACATATCACACAGTACTACAGTATATATGTGTTGTTACAGACTCAATTCATAGTCTGAATGATGATCACGTGGATACACAATCACAACCTATAGAGTATTACTCGAGTAGTGATCATTCTGACAGATTAATGTCAGATGTTGAAAGAATGAGATCAGTAATAATTGAAAGGCCAATATCCGTACAAGATGCACAGCCACAAAGTAATCCACAAGGTGAACACTGGTCCAATAATGAAACAATTACAGCTGTTAATGAGCCTATTCCCAGTACTAGTAATGACATGTCCTTGCCTCAAGATATTTTGGAAGCACTGGGTGACCCTAGAGGCAAACAGGACTTTTATGGACCTAAGGTGCCAGTTGAGATTGCTGAACGTTGGGGGAGAGTTCTGGTAGATGGCCTTACTAAGGAGAGCAAATTAGAGATTTTTCAAAGATCATTAATTCCTGAAAATTTTCAAATGCTGAAAGCACCGGTCTTAAATCCAGAAATAGTCCCGGTGCTAAGTGACACTGTAAAGAATAGGGATAAAATATTAGAGAAGTCACAGAACCATCTGGGAGTAGGTATTGCAGCCATCACCAATTTAGCAACCACCTTAATCCAAGAGAATTTAAATAAAATTGATATTTTAAAAAAGATTTCTGACAAATACGAAGAAAAGATGGCAACATTCCGTTCTCTAGGAAATACCCCAATCAGGGAAACTGGAGAGGCCCACCTCCACCTCGTTCACAAGGACCGCGATCACACAGGCAAGGTGGGCTGAAGACACGTTACACTGCCCAGTCGAGCAAACGCCAGCCATCGTCCACGTACAAACACCACAACCCGCCGAAACTCAACTCGAAAGTTCCCAAAACATAACTGAGGTAATTCCCCATGCGGGTAGATTATTTTATTTTTACAACTCGTGGATTGATCTAACGGATGACCCCGTCATCCTGGAATATGTTAGGGGTTTTAAAATTCCCTTCAATAAACCGGTATCACAGATAGATTACGCAAAAAATGATAATTTTAACAGTAATGAAATTAAACAATTAGAAATTGCCATTAAGAAATTACAACAATTAGGAGCAATTGTTTTGGCAAGGGAAGTATCTGGCCAGTTCCTATCACCAGTTTTTCTTATTCCAAAGAGCGATGGGTCATCCAGATTTATTTTAAATTTAAAAAACTTAAATAAATTTATTCCTACTTCCCATTTTAAAATGGAAGATATACGCACAGTCGTACAGCTAATTTCAAAAAATTGCTTTATGGCTACAGTCGATTTGAAAGACGCGTATTTTTTGATTCCAATAGATAAAACTAGTAGGAAGTACTTACGATTTATATTTCAACATAATATTTTTGAATTTCAATGTCTACCGTTTGGTTTATCCTTGGCCCCTTTTGTGTTTACAAAACTTCTAAAACCCGTAATGGCGTCACTTCGAAGTGAAGGCTGTATTTCGGTGATATATTTAGATGATATTATTTGTTTTGGTAATACATACGATGATTGTCAACGTTGTGTTGACAAAACAATAGCATTATTAAAGAAATTAGGTTTTGTTGTTAATTATTTAAAGAGCAAGCTTATCCCGAGTTTAAAGCAGATATTTTTGGGCTTTGAATTAGATTCACGAGATTTATGCTTGCGACTACCTTACGAGAAGCGCATCAGGGTGTTAGAGTGGGTCCAGAAGATTTCCAAACAAAAATCGTTGTCCATAAGGGAATTCGCAAGATTTCTCGGCCTCTTATGTTCCGCCTGTCCTGCTGTTGCATACGGTTGGGTATACACCAAACGCTTTGAGCGGGAAAAATTTCTTGCGCTTAAAATATCTAATGATAATTATGATGGGGTTATATACTTGAACTCTTATCTCACACTGGATTTTGAATGGTGGAGTAGGAATATAATGTGTTCAAAAAATTATATTAGAGACGGTCGGTATAGTTTGGAGATTTTTTCGGATGCCTCTCTTACAGGTTGGGGAGCTTTTTGTAACAATGAAAGAACGAGTGGTTTTTGGGATGTAGCAGAACATAATTGTCATATTAATTTACTCGAACTTAAAGCGGCTTTTAACGCCTTAAAATGTTTTGCAAGCAATTTAAACAACATTAATATTTTGTTACGAATCGATAATACCACCGCCATTTCATATATAAATAGATATGGTGGAGTTCAATATACACATTTAAACAATATTATCCGCGAAATCTGGACCTGGTGTGAAGAAAGACATCTTCACATTTTTGCATCATATATAAGGTCCAAAGACAATAAAGAAGCTGATGAAGAATCGCGTAAATTAAATATTGACACCGAGTGGGGTTTATCTTTAACAGCTTTTAAAGAAATCGTGAATAATTTTAATTATCCTCAGGTCGATTTGTTTGCTACAAAAATTAACGCAAAATGTAAAAGTTACGTCGCCTGGAAGCGAGACCCAGAGGCTTGCAATATTGATGCATTTACATTAGATTGGAGTGATTATTATTTTTATGCATTTCCTCCATTTTCATTGATTTTAAAATGTTTAAGAAAAATTGTGAATGACAAAGCGACAGGAATAATTGTAGTGCCATATTGGCCAAGCCAACCATGGTATCCGATATTTTTACAATTATCACGGTCGGATCCTCTAATATTTGAACCTAATCCGGATCTACTGCTATCTCCTTTCAGAACCAAACATCCTTTATGGAAAAGACTTACCCTGGTGTCATCAATATTATCAGGGAAGCATATTCAAGACAGAAATTATCTACAGAATCTATTGAAATAATGTTAGCCTCACTATCCAATAATACATTAAAACAATATAACTGCGTGTTTAAGAAATATTGGAAATTTTGTAAATTAAGTAACGTTGATTACTTCGCTGTAAAGATTCCTATTATTTTAAAATTTCTTGCGTCGGAGTTTCACAATGGGGCTGGGTACTCAACTTTAAGTACTTGTCGTGCGGCTCTGGCTTTAATATTGGGTAACAGTTTTAGTAAAAACGAATGTGTTATTCGTTTCTTAAAGGGTGTGTTTAAAATGAAGCCTGTGTTTCCCAAATATCAATCAACTTGGAATCCTAATTTAGTGCTGGATCACCTAGCTGAATGGTATCCCAACGAAGATTTACCATTAGACAAATTAACAAAAAAATTAGTAGCTCTACTGGCGTTGTCGACTGCACAACGTGTACAGACGCTATCTCTTATACGTTTATCCAATATTAATGTTATGACATCTCATATCGAAATCACGATTGATGATGCAATCAAAACATCAGCACCAGGCCGTTCGATTCCACAACTAATAATACCCATGTTCACCCAAAAAACTCAAATCTGCCCTGCCAAGACTTTATCTTCTTATCTAGAAGCAACAAAAAAATTTAGAAGTACGTCTCATACAGAAAAACTTATTTTAACTATTAAAAAGCCTATCCATAATGCAAGCTCTTCCACAATAGCACGTTGGATTAAACTAGTTTTGTCGGAAAGTGGCGTAGATACTAATATTTTCTCGGCACATAGTACCCGTCACGCATCAACTTCGGCAGCTAATAGAAGAGGCTTGTCTATTGAAGTTATTAAAAAGACCGCAGGGTGGTCTGGAAATTCAGTTATGTTTGCGAAATTTTATAATAGACCTTTAAATAAAATAGAGGATAGAACTTTTGCTGAGGCGGTCTGTTATGATTCAGATGAATAATAAATTGTTAGTTGATTACTTAATGTTACTTAACCGATTGTAAGGTATGGAATATATGTTAATTATATACATGTACTAATTTTTCTTTCACCTATTTCATTCTGTTCGCGCTAAACATCTACCAAGTAATAATAATAATAAAAAATCTCTTCGGATGCAACGTCGTGGTATAATTGGTGGTTAAACGAACTTACCTGAAGTGAAGTTTGACCATAATTATACTAGACGTTGCATCCGAAGAGATTCATCACCCACCCACCCGTCAGTGACTATTGCACACCCGAAGGTTATAATGAAATAGTTGACGATATCTCTGAAATGAATGAAGATCGAGGTGGCGTGGCGCGGCGCATGGACTAGAAAGGTGGGGGGGGGGAGATAGTGTTGTAATTTTTAGATTTATTGACTCTGAATATTGTGCGATGCCTAGTACATTGAGAAATGGACTACCAAGTAATAATAATAATAAAAAATCTCTTCGGATGCAACGTCTAGTATAATTATGGTCAAACTTCACTTCAGGTAAGTTCGTTTAACCACCAATTATTTATATATATTTCTATATTATCCAAAACAATGCACTTAAACTAATGGTGTTTTTTGTTCACATCGGAAGCCTCCTTATGAAAGCTGGGCTACCTAGGGCATCGTCCGGTTTGTATGAAGCGAGGGAGTTAATTCTGGATCGTGACAAGTGGCATTCTGTTGTCTCCACCTATCTCTATGGGTAATGGCATGACAACTGATGATGATAATATAAAATCGTTTCGTAGAAATTATGTATTTCGTGCAATGATCACATATCAGTTTGTTCTTGATTTGTGAGAAAAGTGTTTTTTTAATGCGCTAAAACAGTTAAGATTTAAGGGTGCGATGTACAGAAATATATCTGACTTCATTGTAAACCTATCGTAATTTAATTAAGAAGTATAAAGTAATATAAAACCCAAAAAATATATGAAAACTTAGATTCATAACCGACAATAAAAAAAACAGCCTAGAGCAAAACACCTATGTCAATAAAAACTTCGCAATATCAGAATGTACGTATACGTAGTAAAATTTTAATTTCCTGACCACCTTTGCCTCAAATATTGAATCCATTGCAATTTTTTAAAGATGATTTATTTGGTTCTCATACACGAATTCCGAAACCAATTGCTTCTTATATTTTTATTCATAATTTTCACATTAAAATCTATAAAATTTCGCTCGATTATTTGCAAAAAAAAAGAAAAATTTTTTATTAAAAAAATTAATATCAGGAATTAACTGTCATCTTTTTCTTGGTAGCAACTTCCAGTCTAGACAGTTCTCCATTAAAAAGATTTACTTTCTATGAACAGTTGCTTGTATTACCCAAGGACGCGCCGCATAGGTAAGTTACATTCTAGCTTGAACTCATTGCTTGCAACTGCATCGCTTCATTCCACTAGTTTACCATTAGTCTAAAACTTAGATTATATAGAAGTATCTAGTTTAATCTAAATCCATTGTTTTGTAGATATACTTGTATATGTATTTTATCAACTCGCTATTATTTTTTTTTTTGTAATAGCCTGGCATGTCATTCATTTAAGTGAAGGCAGGAGTTTTGGCGGACATCTTGAGACGTCAGGTTATCTGTTTTGAATTATTTTCCTAAGCTTGTGTATCTTTGAGTGTTAATGTGTAATAATGGTGGATTATTAACCATTAAGTGTTCGTGAACGTGCGTAAGTGTGGGCAAACAATTCAAAAGAAGAGAACCTGTTTTTCAATTTTCCCTCTAAAACTCCGTAGGAAGTTTCAGTAAGGATTCTACCACTTTACTGGAACAATTTTTGACTTGACTGAGATTTGACCTGACTGTTTAGTGTGATGAATGAATGACTCGTGATGCACAATATTAACTTGATGCAAAAATATTTACTTTGACATCGGCAAATTGCTATAATTCCATATAAAACAAAATAAAAAAGTGAAGACAGCCGTTGTTTCCTTTGTGTCGATTTAACTTGAGACGAATAAGCACCGTCCAGGTTCTGGCTGCTTCCAAGCTGATCCTGAATCGCGAATCAGTCATTTCATGGACGCTGGAAGTGCTGGAATGTTTAAAACATATTTTCGCATAGACTTTCAGACATACGTTAGGGACTTCTCACGAGCTTTGGCCTCGATTCTTGTCATGAAAATAGTATACAAGTTCGTAGTTATGGTAAGTGTAACGTAATAGGAGGGCAAGTTCGAATAACATCGCTTAAAAGCACTTCAAAGTCTGTCCTTTATTTGTCTTCATGTATTATAGATAGTGAAACTTAAAAGGCAGAGTTGCTATTTGGGTCAAAATTTACTTAAATGTATTAATTAGAGATGTACGAATTCATACAATTTCTCATAATAATGTGAAATTAACAACAACTCTTGACAAACAATCGGGGGCACATTTTGGGTCTATATAAAGTTATAGGAGTACAATATTTGTCTTTTACAAGTTGCGTATGTCTCAAAGGATCAAAGTTTGTGTAATGTTTACTCCATATCTCTTGGCCTAATATTAATAACGAACTTCGCCTATTAGAATGTTGTACTTAATAAAAATGACCATGTGTATGTGGTGTCGGCATTACATGTCTACAATATAGTTGCTGATAGGAAAGCGAAGCTTACTTAAAGTGCTTACTTAAACGCTCAACTGCTGGAGATTAAACTGTAAAAAAACGCGATCGTCACCGTAACGCTGATGAAGATAGAAAAAGAGAGACTTCTTCCATCTTCATCGTTTATTGCAACAAGGCTAAATATTTTTTTATTTCTGTAACGCATATAATAAAAATGAAATCTTTTCGTAATTTTTGGCATATTAATTTTTTTCTTTAAAAACAGCATAATTTAATAATGAAACCTTAGATTGGTCTCTGCTTCCGCTACGATTTATGAATGAAACCAAGCAAATTTTTTCTCGGGAAATTTTGTAGTAATGTAAGATGTAGGTATCCAATACCAGAAGTTTAGGGAGGAAGTAAAAACAACAATAATTTTAAGAATGCAAATGTAAAAAAATATAATAATAATAAATTGAAACTAAGTCAAGTCATTTGTGGATTTACGATTTGACGTCACTTTACCGGATACGTGTGTGTATATTCAGTTAGATACAATGAAGCATTGATTGATGAAGAAGTTTGTTGAATTTAGTGCTGCGACAAACTTTGATTACTCGTACTATCAAGTTCCCGGCACAAAGGCAGTTTAGCGGTTTTACTAAATACTTATCCAGATACTTGATGAAATCTTTCCGCTTTAGATTTATCCATCAAATCCGTTACCTTTGAAATAGGATGGCGGTTATACGCAGACTGTCTGTTTATCTTTGTGGAAATATTACATAACTCTCGAATACTTCGTTAGAAAGTTAGTAAACCTCTTAGTTGTTTATGAAATCGTTTTTCGCATAGTAGCCTGACCACACTTCATCTGATGTTAAGCTAGAACGTGATTAGAGACAACTGCTACCGAGAAATGTGTAGACAACAGCCGGCTTAGCTATGCCGGCTTGGGTACAACATCACATACTCCATTGCTTTCAAGCAGAACCTGAAACGCTGTGTGTGCTAAATGTGTTTTTTTTTTCATCATATTTTTTATCACATAGTTGTCAATTTGTGATATAGCTTTAAATCTGAACAATGCAACGGGTTAACAGCTAGTATACTATATAGCGTATAGTTTTAGGTTTAAATTACAAAACACATTAACTCTGTAGCTTCCAGGTGAATCTGGAATCACAACGCCATATAGTATCAAGCGGTCCGCACAAGCTATTAAAGTTAACGGTCATTCCCAAAGTCATTTAGGATATTTTACTAGAGCTATCAGTCTTGTACATAATGGTGAAGAAGTTTCCGCAGCTCCTTTATGTGGTGAACGAAAATTATGAACTGAAAAAAGAAATATTGCAATTTAAAATGTTTTTAGGATTTGACAATGAATAAAAAAAATTAGTTTGAAATAAAAATCGAGGAGTATACAGATCTCTAGAACAAATTTAATACAACATTCTGAACTTGCAAAAGTATTCACTACAAAATTTTTACAAAGATTTCTCACAAGCTTTTGTTCCTATTTCTTCGTTCAGTAGTTTTCGTACGCACAATTGCGAACTTTCTACATTATGTCATTGTGGTCGGTCATTTACCTTTGCATTTTCCATCAAGTGTTTATCTTGCACATGCACTTAGATTTTTGCTTAGATATAGGCATTCCTTTTTAATTTTTTTTTTATTGTAGCACTCGACAGCAGTCGTTACGTGACGTGCGCGTACCGTAACATTAATATATTTGTGTATGTAAAGCTTCCCTGTTTCGTTCTTCCATATCCGTAATACCCGCACTCGAAGAGGGAAGAATTCACGTCGTGTCGACCGAATAGATAACCGAACGAAAGGCATATCCTTTTTATGCCGCACAATTGATAAATGGAATGCTTTGCTCACGTGTTCTGCACTCCTTAAACCTTGGATCTTTCAAGTGGAGCGTGAAAAAGGACCCTCTTGGGCCAGCATTATGACGGTGACTGGGAATCGATTCTTAAGCCACCATCAGTCGCCATAGAGCCAATAGATTACGTGTTATAACTTACAACTTTTCTTTACATTCGAAAGTAGACCCCAGGACAGTAGACTGGACTAATAACCATCATTAGTTTTCTATCATTCTTCAATAGACTTAATTATAACTAGTTACATTGGTACCAATCAGAATTTAGCGAGATTTGAATACGGCAGCACGAATATGTACCTAGCAGGTATTTTGAGATAAATTGACAACAAAACTAAGATGTAAATAACGGTAGCAAAGACGAAAACGATGGATGACGTTCAAAAGGCAGGAAGCAACATTAAATTTGTATTTGCATTGAAAGAGGATTTACTCCAGATTCGCCCTCGCTTCGACAACGTAACTCGCGCGGTTTTCTATGCTGTTAGAGTTTATAATCTAATATTAATACATGTTTCTTGAAAGTTAATCTTTTACGTGTATTTATTAGAATCTTTTTTTAATATAGACTATCTAGCTATACTGCTGCTTCAATTCCACAGATAGGCACAAATATTGTCTTGTGTCTTTAGAGTTTTTTACACATACTTTCCGATTATATGCTCTCAAAAATGTACTTTGAAAGATTAAATCGATGCATGTCCCTTTTAGCAACTTTACACATCTTATATTCGTAAATTTTATAATCTATTTATTTTTTCCAACAAATATGAAAATTTTCTCATTTCCATTCCAACTGCTACTATAGAGAAATCTCTACAGGTAGCAGTCATCTCCGCTATACCGACTTTAGACAAATCAATCGGAATCAATCAGACAATCGGCTACTTTTAGGCTTCAAGTGATGGTACTGCCCCAGGGCGATGGACTAGTCTTGAAATCATCACAGCCTACCGTTCCTAAAAATGGTATCTTCCGTCGTTATTGCATTTGTTCGAGTAACAACCTTATGCCGTAAACTAAAATAAATTCTCGTAAATTTTTATTTTATGCCCAGCAATATAGAAAGCTAGACACCGTTGTCATAAATTTTGGATATAATTTTTTTACTGCGTACAACCAAAGGTAATTTGTATGCTAATAGAGATTTTTAAGATGCGAATTATTCATGGGTAGAGCTGAACTGTGGTTTTATAGTTTTTTGACCTAATTTTTGTGGGTTAACCATATTCCGAATGTCAAATATCAATCTTCATAACTCCGAACTTTTGAATACTCGTTCATTTTAATTATTCCCCTTTTCCACTTCGACAAAGACATTTAATCAATATTTATGCAGAACGTTTCCTCAGATTATGTTTGAGAAGAAGTGTGTCCTAGCCACGTTTTTCCTGCTTCCTATAACATGGGATCTTTCCCGACTGATTCTTCCTGACAACGTCGCCTCTGTTCATAGACCACACTCTACTGTCGTGTGTTATTTGTATGTAGGCATAGTTATTATGCATGAGAAGAAGATTCGCTCGCCCGTGATAAGAAGAGAATAATCTGTACCCGACCGAAGTAGTTTTTGTTATTTTTTTTTTATTGTAGCTCGACATATGACAACACTCCGCCTGATGTAAAGCTAGAGTTCGGTCCATGAACGGAAACAATTGCTACTACAGAGAAATCTCTACGGGCAGCAGTCGTCTCCGCTATGCCGGCGTGAGGAGACAAGTATGCACTATCTAGATTGACAGTGCACACTCCTCTCGCTATATATTATATACACCAAATGTGTATATAAATATTTCTGTAAACCTTTGGGTATTACTACCCAAATATTATTTTATATTTAATAATTTAATATATAATATAATATAATTTAATATAATAATAAAAAAAAATAATTTAATAAGTAATAATATTTTATTTTCAACAATAATTTTCAAAAAAATCAAGTCGTACAATTAGATATCGGTGATTTTATGTTAAACTACCTCAAATATCAATTAAAATTCAATCAATAAAAACTTTTGTATGGGAATTTGAAACTAGGCTGTAGTCTCAAAAATAGTGAATATTTATCAACACTTCTTTATTATTCTTTTGAGACATATCATAATAAAGTACGGTCATTCAGATAAACAAACTGCCAGTTTTTGTAGGAAACGTTCACCAGAATGAAGTATATCCGCGCTAATATTAGATAAACGTACGTAACTCTTCATTTTAGGGTTTTACCAATCTTACCAAAAAGTGA
Source organism: Tinea pellionella (assembly GCA_948150575.1). Classification (NCBI taxonomy): domain Eukaryota; kingdom Metazoa; phylum Arthropoda; class Insecta; order Lepidoptera; family Tineidae; genus Tinea; species Tinea pellionella. The sequence goes on along the minus strand of OX411259.1, from coordinate 2,283,498 downwards.
GTTAAACAAGATTTTAATAAAATGCCGCATTACAAATTTCTTAGGGATCCTACTGCTGCCAATCATCTTGACCACACGATTGATTCGACCTTGATAGCGTTTGAATAAGAAAATTTTTCACTTTATGCTTAATATACGAGTATATTGATCATGCTAGATCATATAAAAAAATTTTGTTCGGGTGTTTTAATTTATTTAGAGCAATTCACAATTATTATTTTTTTCATATTTATAAACCATGTTAAAAATAAAAAGAAACCAGGCATACTTTATATCCTGTAGTTTAATATATGTATTCTTGGACACGTAAAAGTTTTACCATGTTTCATGCAATAAAATTTCATTTCATTTCATAGCTATTGAGTAAAACAATTGTTAAAAAAATAGGAACAGTAATGGCCTTAAAACTATCGAATCCTATTACTTCAGCGTACGCGTATTGGTGTTCGTAGTAAGTCAGTAACTGGCTTAATGACTGATATCCGATGTGATTGAATTCACCACGGCTCTGGTCCCTACAAACAAACGTAGTTAATAAATATAGGTGATCCAATTTTTGCGATGTGATTCGATTCGACTCTGAATGCCAATACTTGCTAAACAAAATTTAATAATTTAGGATATTTTATAGTAGAACGGCATGTGATGCCGCCTGATGTTAAGTTAAAGTGCGGTCCATGAGCGGAGACAACTACAGCTACTGAAAAATATGTCAGTAGGCAACGGTCGCTTCTGCAATGCCGGCTTAATGTATCCGGATTCGCGACCCGATAACCTCGCATTTAAATACTGGGCCATAACGCCTAACGCTTAAATTATGTAAAGACATTATCAAATGTAATAAAATAAAATTAAATTAAATACGATTATACAAGCTAAACAGAAATAACCCTAGCCTGTACGGATGTTATGGGGGCGCGTTATCAGCCTTCTCGTGATAAGCGAGCCAACGAGCGCGCAGAGCGTCAAGCTCTATCATTTTTTATAACGTAATATGCTCCTCGTAAATCGTCGAAAGCCTTTCCTCACATTATTTGCTTTGTCTTAAGTGCACTCATTTATTGAATAACTTTGAGAGTAACGACGTTTTGATGACAACAATTTAAGAGATATGAAACGCCTTTTCTTTCGGTTCAAGATATTTATCTCAATTTCAATGACTATTTAAACTAATTTGAAAATAAATAACGCCCCCTTGGCGTAGTGATTAGCGAATCAATCTGTTACGCGCAAGCCCCGAGTTTGATTCCCAGTCAAAACAAAAACTTATACGCAATATTAATTTATAACTATTTATTGATACCTATACTGTAAATATGAAATTATATTTAAAAAAAAATGGGTTTGGGAGTTAAATGTTTGTTCTGTCCTGTCCTCGTCCAGAAAGTCTATATCATAGTTTTGAGTCAGGTCATTGTAAGTATTTGTATTTTATTTATTACTTATTATTTATACTAAGATATTAAACTAAAATTATTATAAATATAACCTCGATTTTAGTTTCTAGTTATTCTTATTTAGACTCGTGTATAGAAAAAATGCACTCTATAAATTTTAGCCATAAATTTATTTTGCCGTGAGCTAGGCGTGGTCATAAATAAAGCAGAATTCCGCGAAGAAAATGTACATAGTTTTAATTAAACAACACTACTGAATATTCAATTAGTGCAAAATATCGATTTTAACTTTATTAAATATTCCGCAAATTACTTTAGGGTTTTAACGGATTACAGAAAATTATGCATTATATTTTTTTAATATTCTCAGTTATTTGAATGATGTATATTTATTGAATTATTACGAAAATTATTCAGAAACGAAGGAGTTTAAGTTTATATTTACTCTGTCATCGCGTAAAATGAGATCTCTCCAGCAATTAGACAAGATTTGAGATTTAAAAAAAATAAATGAAGCGATTCTATTGACGAAGAGTTCTAATTTTATGCCGTGAGAGCGTAAACACGTGAATCTGTGAAAAAAAATCTTCATAATTTAATAATAGCATTTGAACACAGAATAAAGCAAATTAGGCCTAAGGCCCATTGTCCACGTAACCGCACGTCATACGCACGCTTTCGTCAATTTACGATTGCAAGACGAATGCTTGCAGCTTGCGTAGAAACAATGAAATCTGTGTCCACGAAGCGGCAACGTCTCGTCAGCCGCTCGTCATACGTTCGTCATGCGGTGCGCGCGACGTGCTTTCTCGATGCTAGTTGAAAGAAAACAACGTTTTGTAGCGTGACTGACTATTACATGAAGCAGCGTGGACATAACAAATATGCAAAATCTTCATTTGTATGTTACATGCATACGTCTAATGACGCGTGCGTGGACAGTAGGCCTAAGGTCGTATATGCGTTGATTTTTTTTTATATCAATTTTAACCATAATTTAAAATTAATTACAGGTCTAAAATGAAATCCGATCAATTTCAGTCTTGAATCACCTTAATGGAAAATATAAAACTTAATGTCTTTCCCGACAACGCTTTACCGCATTAAAATGTAGAAAACATTCCAACGTTGCCAACAATAATTTTTTTATTCGTTCCCAGTGGTATTTTGTGTTTATGAAAAATAAACGACAGTGAAAATTCTTTCCCTTTCTTCGACACCGGTATTTGTCAAAATTAAACTTTTTTTTGTTTGAAATGTAGATTTTTACCTGAGATCTGATTTGAAAGTAAAATTTAATTGATACACAATTTCTCTTTGGACTGGAGTAATTGTGTTTTGGTTAAAAATAATCATTTTCAATATCCGTAGATGAATATTTTATAATAAAATCTTTAATACAATTTAATTTTAGCGGTCGTGTTTAAATCTCTCTAAATTCTGACCGGTACTATAAGCACTATTAAAGAGAAGGTAGGCAGACTGATGGTGGTTAGTAAACTGTCGTCCTGGCGTAGTACCAACACTTTCAAATGTAGCCCTGTGAAGTGACTTTCTCTCGTTCCGCGAAAGTTCAGTTCGAAAGTAGCCAGGTATAACAAGCGGAGTGGGTACTGTCAATGCGGATGATGCACATTCGTCTCCTCAAGCCGGCATAGCGAAGACGACTGCTGCATATAGAACTTTATCTGTAGTGACAGTTGTTTCCGTTCATGGGCCACACTCTAACTTAACATCAGACGGAGTGTGTTCATAAGTCGAACTACGATTTTTAAAAAAACATTGAAGGGCAGGTTGTAGCTACGCATACCATTTTAATGAGTGAAATAAATTCGGCATCACTTTAGAGACAGTGCTTAGATATTTATATAGATATCAAAATTGTTTTAGAAATTTTAATTATAAGGAGACTTTTCCTGATATAATTGTGAGAGAATTTTGGTCGTATTCTAAATGTCGATCAATCGCTGATAATTATAGGTTTCTGTGATTTAATGGTATTCAACAAAAAATGAATTCAAGCGTTCAAATTACAGTGATTGACGTTAATTAGTAACTAATTGACCTATTTTGAACATCCAATTTACACAGAGCAATTCAATTAATTATACCATTTTTTATTTTAATTAAATTATTTACATTACTTCTTAGCTCACGCCCATCCGTCTCCCCACCGTCGTAGGCAGAGATTAGATTGATATTTAACAGTATCGTATAAAAGAAATAAACAAAAATACGAGATTCTTTAAAAATTGATTAATAAATGTTTTCTTGCGTGTGATAAAGTCTTAAATAGGAATTTAATCACATAAAACCATGGAAATATCGTACATAGAATAGTAGGCTGGGGACGTAACGGATTTTTATAGTAGAAAAAAAAATAGTAGCAGGCAACGGCCGGCTGAAATATATATTTGAGGTCATAAACAATAAAAAAAAAACTTTCGAACTTGAGATGAAGGACAATAGTGAAATGGGGTGCTATTTAAGGGATGAAAACCGTTTTTCGTCTACAACTTTTGTATGAAACACTTTTCTCTAGGAGATCTCGTTTCGCCACAAATCACAAAAACGAAAAACGGTTTTCATCCCTTAAAAAGCACCCCATTTCACTACTTCCCTTCATCTCAAGTTTGAAAGTTTTTTTTCACTCACATCACTGTGTCGAGTCGAAACGTCTTAGCAGACGATCGGACTTGGTCCAGGTCGCACAGCGGATTATAGGGGCAATTCTCGAATTAAAATTTGATTTAAAACAGTATAGTTTGAATTCTTAACATAATGTAGAGTATAATTATAACCTACTAAAGTTAACCAATAACTTGCAAATTACTTTTAGTACAATTTGATATAAAAATTACATACAAATTAGACATAACGTAGCGTTCAATCTGCGTTGACACAGTTTCGGCATTTGTATAACGCCCCAATAGATAGATAGCAGGTCTAAAGACAACATTTTTGTACCATTATTTCTAGAAATAAACTATTTTCCCTTACCTTTGTATTTCAAACAACCCCTTCATGAATATAATGTGTTATACATATTGATATGTATAATTATGTTTGTTCTTTGATCGCGATAAATTGGTAGCGAGAAAGGATTTTATTTTTTGCATAACATCAGTTTTTTTGAGACTCATTCATGTTACTGATATATTGTATACATTTAGTTACGATATAAAAATAGTTGTCTAAATAAAACAAAATTTACTGTAAATTGAGTTTGTTTTTGAAAAATTTTTCGTTAATACTTGCTAATTTGTTTCACATACTTCTTGTATTTTGGTTGTAAATTTTTAACTCTAGAGTTGTTCGGTGTGGATGAAAATAACCTATTTTCAGGTGAAATAAATTTTCTATGGCTGGGAAGTACACGTACGAAAAATCGTACGTATTATGTGCGAAGAGAGATGTATGGATGTTAAGAAAATGACATGTGTCATGTTTGAAATATAAAATTTAAATAATAGTAGATTCCTTTTGACTATTTTATTGAATTTTTTAACTATTTCATACCTGACTGAACTTTGGGGTTTGATATTAAATCACGGCGAACTGCGAATATTTTGTAACTTTATTCGAAGTCAGGCTAAGTTAAATAAAAATGTATTTTTCATTCCCACAAATTACATATCCCCGTAATTACATAATTAACAACTTAGGAATGTCTAGGCAAGCAAGTGTTTGAAGACTATTTAAGTGCTCTAAAATTATAAAAAACACGATTTGTTGTTGTTGTTTTTTTAACAAATTTCTCTCGACATTCGTCTCCTCAAGCCGGCATAATGGGGGTGAGTGCTACTTCCAGAAATTTCTTCGTGGTAGCAGTTGTTTCCGTTCATGGATCGCACTGTAACTAGACTACGCTACAATAGCCACAATAAAAAATATACTAGATTTTTCTTCTCAGTTTCTGAGTAAAAGTGGACTTTCAGGGCAGACCCACAAGAACTTGACTGATAACTTGAGTAATGAGTTATTTATAGGTTTAAAATACAGATATAAACAATGGAAATTTCCAAACACAACTGCGACAAATATACATTTGTGCAATTTCTTAAAATACTTTCTACCTGAACTTAAGTTTTCTTTCAGAAAGTCTTCAATGTAGATTTCCCAGGAGTGTCAATAGGAGACTGGGTCAAAACATTATTTACGTAGTATCTAAAAGACTTTATTTTTCTGCGGTCTCAAATCAAATAGATTGATTAATTCCCATTAGCCACCCGAGTTTTTGTCACAAATGACATAGTAAGTAAAAGAAAAAAAATCACATTTTCTGTTTTCACAATTCTGTAAAAATTCACCTATGTTGATCAGTATTAGCTTGCAATGATTTTAGTTTTATTAACTTTTTTGTTATTTTTTTTGTGTGGAGGTATTTATGTTTGATGTTGATTACAATTTTTTTTTTGTTTATTTTTCAGTTAATTTCCAATTTTTATGTTTCATATGCTTATTATTATATTGTTAAGCCTATTATTACTGGATGTATATAATTTTTTTTTGTAGATATATATTTTTGTTACGGCTTATAAAGTAAATAAATAAATAAGAAAATTGTGGTAGGCAGAGTGATGTTGGTTATTAGCTCAGTCTGCCATCGTGGGATAGTATCACCATTTTCAAGTGTAACACCACAACCTTACAGTATTAGCTTGGAAGTCGTCAAGTATAACGAGAGGAGTTTACACTGTCAACTTGGAAGGCATACTTTTCAAGCCGGAATAGCGGAGATGACTGCAGACAATTATCGGTAATAGCGGTTTTACCTTCATGCTCACGGACCACATTTTGTTTTTATAACAGCTTTGCATGTAACAAAACTTCGCCTGATGTTAAGATAGAGTGAGGTCCATGAACGAAAACTGCTACAACGAAGAAATTTCTGCAGGCACTAGTCACGTCTGATACGCCGTCTTGAGAAGACAAACATGCACACTGTAGCCAAGCAGTAGTTTCAATATTTTTTTATAATAACCGAAATAATATACAATTTAATAAAAAAGTAATGTTTAATTTAAAAGTTAGCGAAGATAAGTAAAAGTAACCTAACCTCACTGTCTATTACACATAGATAATACGGGTAAGGAAAATAATAGATATAAAGAAGCAAAAGTGTGTCTGTCTGTCTCTGACAACTCTTCAATTCTGGACTAAAAATGGGACGATTAAAATATATTGATATTTTAACAGATTATATCCAATAATATAATTTCAGTCGCACACCCATCCTTTTGTCACGAGGTTAAAAAAACACACCGACCCTTTTGTTAAGCTAACTCACCCTCAGTACGATGTGAATTCATATCAAAGACAAAAAAGTTCACGCCCAACAAACCGGATTTTAATAAATGAAATTATTTTTGTTGGTAAAATTGTAACAATATTTTTTACGAGTAATATACGTACGAGAATGCTTTGTCAATGGATGGTGCACATTCGTCTTCTTAAGCCGACATAGTGGAGGGGACTGCTGCCTGCAGACATTACTCTGGGAGCAGTCGTTTTTACACGCACTCTCAACTTAGCATCTGGCGGAGTATGATCACATATTGAAATGCTATAAAAATAATATAATAATTGTTTATGTAGTCTAAAAACTTAAGGCTGACCTGAATTTAAACTGGTCACCACTGCTGCATTGCCGCGCGTTTGCTGCTTTAAGCATAACTCCACTATAGCGTGGACTCTAGATAGTAAAATGTATCGCGTAATAGCTACGCCCAGAGAGAGATGAAGGGACGAGCTCGACACTTACTATTTATTGAGACTCGGAGGCCTTAATAATAATAAAAAATATGTAATCTGTGAGCTTGATGACGTCACAATCTAATGTTTAAATAGTAAGATTTTTTGTGATAAAATTTAGGATAAAAATGCAATATGTTTCAGAATATGTACCGGGATAATGAATTGTTTTAAATAGGTTTGACCTTGACTGCAGATTTTATTTAACAAAGACATATCATTTGTTATACGATTTCTTTTATACGAGTTTTTTAAAACCCGCAATCTACATGAATTTCAACTCCGCCTCCTGTTCTTGCAGAAGTGAGTATCAATCTATAGCTATAAAATGTTTTATACGACTTTTGTTTTCATTAATATATATAAACATATCCGCATTACTCCTGATGTTTATTTAGAGCGCGGTCCATGAAGAAAGACAAAAATGTTCCCACAGAAAAACGTCTAGAGGAAGTCGTCTCCACTATGCTAATGAGACCCATGTACTATCCAGGTTGACGGAGCAGACTCTTCTCATAATAAATAAAGCATTAGAAAGCAATTGAAATTAGAAATGTTTTTAATTTAAATTTTGTAAATATTATGCTGCTAGATTCGTTGAATTATTTACTACAATACATTTAAGCATTATATTTAAAAAAAATACACGTTAAAATTTACTCAAAATTCGACATTAAATAAATTTAAAAGTTTAACATCCGACCGAACATCGACAAACCGCACTGTAGATCGTGAAATTGATAAATGAACATGTTACATCCGATGACAAGAGGCGACGGATATGGTTGATGCTGTCATCACACGCTGGCCCATAGGTCATGTTTGAATTAAGATTTGATTAATTGTTATAATAGATCTCATAGTAGGGCCAATGTAAAGATGACAATGATATGGGTCATGAAGTAAGTTGATATTAACGGTCCAAAGGCCCTTCCGGCGAGGCGAAATCACTGCTCAACCATTTGTAAACGTTTTTACAGATAAATTTCTACAGGCAGCAGTTCCTTCCTCATGCTGGTTTGAGGAGACGAATGTCCATTCCAGATGTGTGAAATTTCTCTGTGGTAGCAGTTGTTTCAGTTCATGGGTCGCACTCTAGCTTAACATCAGGTGGAATGTTGTCACATACCGAGCTACAGTTAACAAAATATATATTATTCATTACGAAACCACGAGAATGGAACGGTTATAAAACACAAAGCCATGCGTATAATTATGAACAATGTGAAAATTGTAAATTAATATTTATTATGTCCAGTTTCATTACATAAATCGCCAATATGCACCCGTTTAAATACGTAACAGTGCACGTTCCGTTCTGATGTCACAACATGTTTTCAAGTTAAATAAGGTCAATAATTTACGGAAAATTTATTAATATGGACTCGACGACAATTACTGGAGCTACAATGCTATCAAAAGCTTTGTTATATTCACCATAAATTTTACCTTTTGAATATATTTCTAGATTTTATTTATAAACTATCGAAACTTCTCGTCACAGTAATTATTTATATAAATTAGTATATTTTATTTATGTATTTATTATATTTATATAATCCTCCCCTTACCGCTTCTCACTTACCCAAAGGTCGACTGGTAGATAAAGCCTCATGGCTTTAAGTCTGTTTTTTGCTGTCCAATAAATTATATATAAAATCATTTTAATTTAAAAAATCTATAAATAGAAATTTAACGCACGTTCAGAAATCAATTAAGTTCTTTTCGTTAAGATTTTTATTGATTTAGCCAAAAAAAAAAGATCAAACAAGACCGAAATTTTCAGTTTTATATTAGCAGACGGTTCTGAGGTAAGCAAACGTGGCCCAAAATGAAAATCTTCACAGTCATAAATTGGCAGGGAAATTGAAAGAGCTAAGCCACATACCACGTACAACAGGAAATTGAATCACGGAAATGAAAATATACTATTAGAAGCGAGTCAAAAACACATTTCTTTGTGACTTACGATATAAATTATTGTTATTCTTTTACATTCTTCCCACAACTCACAGCTGGCCAGCTTTGTTTACTTACCATTATAGGTATCGAGTTCATCTCGCCAATTCCGTCCAGATTTGCCACGATGTCTTTAGAAATCTGAAATCCACCCTGTGGTGTACGTTGCATATATACATTCAACATACAACAGTTTGGCAGTTTTTTGAAGTACGTCATCAATTTTAGTACTGATGCCTACTAGTTTGTCGCCAAGAATATCCCATTACTTTACATCAGTCATTATAATACCTAGTATTTGTACTTCCGGAGGTGTGCAGGATCTCGGGTGGCTGCGGTGAAGCGGACCACCACACGCAAAAAGAGTGGCAATGGCTGCTCAATTGCGGAGAACGAGCCTGCGAAAAATCTACATATCTACCTAGTATTTGTACCAACGAACGTGTAAAAAGTCACATTGGAAACAAACGGTTATATATTAAAGATTAGGGCACGCTTGTTCTCGGTGAATACTTGTGCTAACCACTAAACACGCATCAGGCACGTGGCAAGGATTAATGTTCTTTTAAAAAACTAGTAAAATTCCCTAAGGATATTTTTGTACATTTATTGAGACGTCAGAAAAACTCTAAGATAACGACAGGCAAGATAATTGCCTGCCATGCTCAGATACTATTATATTATAACGACAAAAAATGTTTTTTTATCTTATCCACTTCGCACAACATCTGTATCAAGTTTCGACTCAATCGGATGAACGTAGTGCAAACGCATAAAAGACGAACATGCATTTTTTATATTTTTACATATTAAATAAATAAATGAGACCCGTGTTCGAACCTCGCTAATTCTGACCGGTACCAATGTAACTTTGTTATATGTACTTTGGTCGCTCAGTGCCTATAGGCACTATTAAAGAGTGGTAGGCAGACTGATGATGGTTATTTGTCCAGTCTGTCGTCCTGGGGCAGTACCACCACTTTCGAATGTAACACCCGTGAAGCGACCTTGTCACGTTTCGGGACTAGTTTGAAAGTAGCCAGGTATAAGAGAGGAGTGTGCACTGTCAATCTAGATAGTACATACTCGTCTCCTCAAGCCGGCATAGTGGAGGCGACTGCAGCCCGTAGAGATTTCTCTGTGGTAGCAGTTGTTTCCATTCATGGACCGCACTCTAGCTTTACATCAGGCGGAGTGTTGTCACATGTCGAGCTACAATAAAAAAAAAATTAAAAAAAAAAACCCTTACAAACCAGAAACATTGAAAGCTTTTGACTTCAAAAAATTGTTTTTATTCCAAAAAATAAACTCGTCTATATATCTCTGACAAAATTAACAAATTAGAACTGAAAAACAATAACGAAAACTGACATGTGTTTTTCCAAACAAATTCCATCAATGTCGTGTAAAGGTGGACTGCGGAAAAAAGTTTTTAGTGGTTTAAGCTCAATACCGTGTTTAGGATGCTCTCTGCTTTTCGACCGTGTAGTTACTATTTTTGTTCTGGATCTGTACAGAGCAACTATTATAACAGAAACAAATAAATTACGTGTGATTTCTCTCTTTGTGTGTCTATTGTCTCTCGGTCAGTCCCTCATTGGTGCCTCGTTCAACTAGATGATTGATTGAAAGATTCTATCGGCTGCGGCATCTCTAGGTCAGTCTGTAAATTACAAGTGTACGAGTGTTTACGAGTGTATGACGCGACGAGTGTTAAAACTTTGTGTTAACTAATTTTATCAATTTGGTATTTATTTTGCTTCATTTATTAGATTTCGATACAGCTGTAATTTGCTATATTACCCGTTACAACATACAAAATTTCTAGAGGCACAAAAAATAAATGTACAAATTAAATTTAGATACGCGACGTTACGAGAGCTACATTCTCACACAAGAAAAATTATATAGATACTCGAAAAATAGGATCCGGGGTTACTTTGCGGAAATCTATAACCAAAAAATGTTGTTGAATAAAATTTATGCGAAGTTTTAAGAAGAATTAATTATAATAAAGAAAGAAGAAGAATAAGGGTGGGTATACAAGCACACTATCTGTAATCTACGTAATGAAGTGGAAGCAGTATAGCATCACAAGACGCATGCAACACAGGAAATGTCAATGTGAAACTCTTCACCAAAATACTTCTCATTTACTCCGCTCACCGGACAAATGCTTCTGTTCTGTCGGAAATGGGCATTGAAAACCAATCACGTCTATCGTCGGTTTGCCTGTGCCGCATCCTGAAATATTTCGGACACATAGATCGCAAGGATTGCGACAATCTCGAGAAATTTGTGGTGGATGACAGAAGTACGCGCGAAGCCCAAGCCGCTGGACCGACCAGGTGTCCCTTAAACTGGAGATGCCGGTACCTGAAGCCCTCCACCAGGTAAGCAATCGCAGACGACGAAGGCGAGTTGAGCGAGCCACCAGGAGTTACGAGGGTCCAACAAGGGGATAAACTCTTACGTAAATTACGGGTAGTGTAATTTTCTGTCTACCCTCACAAACATCAATTAGCGGGAATCATAAGCAAAGTAATCTTGAAAAAAATATATTAGGAAAATGATTTACATCAAATAAATACGAATAATCTACTCTGTATTTTGAGGAAATTCTACCCGATTGGTTGTTTCGAAACCACCAGCTGGGAGAAGCAGCTTTATTTACTATCGCATGGCAATGAACTGGCAAATATAACCCAATTCTAAAATGAAGTAAGTGTTTTAGAAATTAAAGCAATTTTGATACTATATTGCTCTCAGCTTAGGTATTTTATATATTATATTACATTTTATGTAAACCTTTTTTAATAAACGAGCGATCCTGTTCCAACACTAGGGATAGAAAAAAAAACGCGGTTATGTAGCCTATACGTTTTTTCTCAAGATGCCTCTCTCTTTACCATTTTTAAATTGAAATTTGTTTAGCGGTATTAAAATGAAAGGTAACAGACAGACAAATGTTCGCATTCGTATTATAGATGTAGTTATGTAAGAACCGAGTATTATAATAAAGTACGATAATACATGTTTCCAAAAATAGATTATAACTTTTCAAAGCCATCTTCATGTTCATTGTATATCATTATTTTCTTTGATGGGTAACTTTGAAGAAAATGTTATTAAGTAAAATATGTATATTTTTATATGTTACAAAAATAATTTGAAACCTTATATTCCTTACATAAACACGTGTTAGAAAGAAAAAGCCATAATATTTTAATGCAGTGTTTAAAGAAATCTTTTTATTTTATATTTTTCTCTATAGAGGCTTATCACAAACGTAGCTATAATATCTAATATATGTAAATGAATGTTTTTTGTTTCCTTGTCCCGTATGCGTGTTTTTTTTTTATTTATATATTTATATATTTATTTATTTATTATTTTAAATATTTTTTTTGCGTGTGTCTGCTCGTTTATTGGGGAAGATTTTGTTTTTTTCTTTACAGGAGCGGGAATTTTTATTCGCATAAAATATTCACTAGCGAAAGAGCGGGAACCCTAAACACATAATACTAACCAAAGTAAGTATACCCATCGTGGTGCAGCGAGGTGATACAATAGAGGAATAGAAGAAAAAACCAATTTAATATAACAAATGATATATTTTAGCATCTTCATCGTCTGATAAAATATTTAATGTTTAGAATAAATAAACATATAGAGCTACGTCTGTGAGAAGACCTTAACTCGCGAACGAATAAAAAATAACGTTCATTTTTATACGTATGTGACAATCGTACAAGCAATACAATTTTTATTTAAATTTTTACTTCACAACAAAGCCGTGTTCCGTTGTTTTTATTGTTTCCTACGGGATCGTCGGCAGGCGGGTGTGACGTTTGTATTTGCTTATAAATGGTCTTGTTTCCAGTGGGTCTTTTATTTTCAGAGTTATGCGGTTGAAGGTCTCTCGTAGTGAATTAACTTCCTTGGACATATTCTTTGGACCCAATGCAGTGTCCCGAGATTTTTTATCTTTTTATTTGGATGTTATAGGAGCGTTTCCTTGTTTGACTCTATTTTAAAACATACATTATTATTTTATATGTACAATAAATTTTATTAAATTATTAAATTGTCAAACTCGCTATTTTTTGCAGCGTATCATCATAGACGCGTACAAATGTTACATTATATATGGAATATTACTACGTTCTCATGTTCCGTTTGATATTAAGTTAGCGTGCGGTCCTTGAACAGAGACAACTGCAACCCGATAGTATCGAAAAGCGACTAGATAACTGCGCGAATGTGTAACCACTAGGTCTAGCTTTTTTTATTAAAAAAACCTATCGAATATTATTGAATAAAGTAATTAAAAAAAAATCAATTATGTAAAAAAGGTAGATTGATTGTACCTACTCGTTTTTGTGTACGGCAGACTAGACAAAAAAAAGATCACCATCACACTGCCTACCATTATTTTAAAAGGTATAACTGTAAAAGGAAAGGTATATTGGTTGATTCAAAAAAGTTTCGCAAAATTACTATAGCAGGTTTCGGACACGTTCACATTTTGCCTATGAGTTAATTGAATTAGTGAAAACTATTTTGGCGTGGGGTCGGAGGGAATTATCTGAAAGTTTGTTAGGGATATATTGGATTATTCGGTTTTAGTTGAGCTGTTACAACTTTTGATATAATTTTATACACAATTTCATAATTAACACTTCCAGAGATTTTGTGTACGTTTATTTAATAACTAGATTTTTTAAGTCTAAAGTAAGGCGAGCGTGTCAAAAGATAAATAAATAAATATTTAATTAAAAAAATATTATAATAATTAATACTATTTAGCATTAAGTTTGCCTGTGTGCGCTACACGCTACACTAAATTTTAAATAAATATTTTTAAAAAGTTTGTATTTCTATGTTACATTTAAAGTGTTTATAAGTAATTTGCTTATTGCTTAAAATAACGGTAATAAACGTCTTTTTCTTTTCTATAAGGAACCTTCAAGCGCAGTGTGAAGATCATGGATCGCACTTTAGCTTAACATTGGGCGGAGAGCTCTTTAGAGCTAAAATAATTTTTAAAAAAACTTTGATTTCTTACTGATATTATTATTTTCTTATTGTAGCTCGGCATGTGACAACACTCCGTCTGATATAAAGCTAGAGTGCGGTCCATGAATGGAAACCAGTGCCTCCACTATGCCGGCTTGAGAAGACGTGCATGTACCATCTAGATTGACAGTGAACACTCCTCTCGTTACTCGGCTACTTTCAGACAATACCCGAAACGCGACTAGGTTTGTAAGAGAAAATAAAAACCTATTAAGTAATGTGTTCTGATTGTCGCGTTTTCTATCCCGGAATTCAAAGTTTATGCGTTTGGCTATGAATGTCCGGAGAACATTGCAGATACGTGGGTTTTCCAAAATAAATTCAACATACTCGTACACTGAATCTTTGTTGGCGACACACAGGAAATTGAAACTGAATTCCTTAAGACATTTTAAAAATATTTAGTTTGTTTACTTTTTTTTAATTCCTACAAAACGAATGGAATGGAAAATTATTATTTTTAGGCACGCTATCTATCGGTGCATATCAGTGCACTTAGTATACTTATATAGGGGTCTGCAGATCCCTGCTCTGACAGCAGTCGCCCCCGTTCATGGATCGCACTCTGGCTTAACATCAGGCGGAGTACGGTCATATGACGTGCTAAAATAAAAAAATATAAAAAAATGGCATATACGGCAAATTTTTGTAAAGACCACCTGTCCTCCCGCCTAGTCTAGTAGTCTAATGACCAAAAACGAAATATGAATAACTCGGGCGTTTGGTGCTCGAAACTTACATTTGCGAAGTTTTGATATTGCGATTTGTTATTAAATATGTATATATTATATGTCGGAATGTACCGATGCACCGATTTCGATACCATTTGGTATACGGGTAGAGTATTTCTCTGTAGGTGACATAGGCTATACAAATATAACTAAATATAAATGTTGGCCACGACCAGGTATAATTTTCGAAAGCAAAAAAACGGTCAAAGTGAGAGCTTTTTTCAAAAAGTTATAATAAAGTATGCGTTACATTTCCAATGTATTTTCGCGTAACACGTTTTCCAATATAAAATAAATTACAATAATATTGGCTATAGATTTTTCCTGTTATTTTTTTGATATATTTCTCCTAAGTGAATAAAATATTTTATACTGCTTACTATCGCGTTTATAAGCGTTGATAGATTTCACCGCGACCAGTTGCAAAGCTTTCCAAATGTCAGATCGCATTAATCAAAACAAACGTAATAGTAAACAGAATAAAATCTTCAGGTTAAATATTATGTTCATGCAAAACCTATACACTCTATACCCTAAATTAATTAAAAATAAATAAACAAATTAAAATAGCAATCAACGTAATATAAATAAAACTATTATGTGTATACAATGTCAAGACAAATAGATGAGCAAACACTACTGTCCTATGTTTAAACACTACAAACCAAACACGTATCTCTAACATACAATATAATGTAGGTCAACCAAATTATTTGGAGACATTGTACTCGTATATTAATTGCTTATTGCTATATGTATGGATAAATAAAAGTAATCAACCCTGGTTTATTTGTTAACAACGTCTTGCTTCGATTTTCTTTGATTTCGAAGTCCATTAGCGGTTAGGAACATTTGAAATTATATCGCGCGCGTACACAAAATCCCGTGTGTCGTTAGTCATGTCTGCCTTAGCCATTTCACATACCAGCGGGCGTTGCGACCGCTCCAGACCTTTACAGTGGACAAGGCTATTATCATAGCTTCATGGTTGATAAATAATGTCGAAACTGTATTTAAGCAGAATGGGCAGAAATTACAAATACAAACAATATTTGTACGCGTCTATAACGATACGCTTTAATAGACAACGCAGGTATAGCAGGAAGACAAAACACAGAAATATAATTTAAACATGTTTAACTACAGTCAGTTTTGTAGTACTACTACTACAGTTTTTTTATACATAATAAAACCAAGAAATAAATTCTTAAAACATGGGGGTAGTTTCAAGTAAACGAAACTTATGTTTTCGTGCAATAATTCGGGCGTTTGGTACTATAAGCTTATATTTACTAAGCTTTAATACCGACCAAATTGTTAATTTCGCGTTGAATATTTGAAAACTCTACTCGATTTTTAAATTAAAATTTTGACATGCTTGAGCTCCCAATGAGTTGTTAATCGTCATCGGATCCGACTATACGTAAAAAAACTATGAAATATAGCGGTAGGTCGCAAAAAGTGAATAAATAATACAATATGATATTATAACGATATCAATACATAAAATGTACACTCAAATTTCAATTACTCGTAAAATTGATCATTATGAAACACCAACAAAAATTTGAATTTCAAATTTATAGCCAACATCCCGTTAATATGCGTTCAAACAGTATCATATCTATTATTTACAGTCAAATACTAAAAGCAAACCATCGTCCTCACATAAGCGAATTGCTTACAAAAGGCATCACAATCGACAAACAAATAATGCCATATCAGATGACTCGCATTTCCAATTTATTGGTCGTGGGAATAATGGCGTACCGCTGTTGATGCAAATGAGTTCGAGAGAAAGAGGAAAAAATCCTAAACTCAACAAAGTATACTCTCAACTTACAAATTATTGATTTGTATTAGTTTTTAGTAACAATAAAAATATCAGAATTATGGCGATCTTAATGCCATTAGGTAATTTTTACCAGCATTGCTAGATGAAAGCAAAGAACTTAATAATATAAAACTAAAATTTTACTATTAATAATATATACTATATTGTCAGCACCTTGATAGGTACTAGGTACTGCAAAACTTTAAAAAAAATCTTCTCAGAGCTACAGCATTATACACGCTCCTTTTATTTTTACCCAATAGTGGATGTAAAGATTTTAAGGATAACCATAGCACTAATAACTCAAAATAGTAATAAAACTTCTCTACAATATACAATACGATGATATTTTACTGTTAAAATTTGAAGTTAAAACTATGTTTTCTATAATCAATTGAAGTACTTACAAAACTAATAACAGTAAAGTAAACCTTGCGAATGCTATTGTAGTCTCGTGTAGTATCGTCTCAAAACTTAGCCAATAGTGGTGAATAATGAAATATAAACAGCGGCGCGGCCTTTCACAACAGATGGTAGCTCTCGACGTCTACTCTATTATCACTTCAATAAGTGACTTTAATAAGATGTACGCTTCTGGCGTTCGAGATGTTCGAGTGATCATTCATTAAGGAGATTAATCTTTTTGTATTTTTCACCTTTATCAGGTTTAGATTAATGTTTCAGTTCAATACATATTAATTAAAAGAATGGTAGGTAAACCAGTACAGCGTCATTTCGGAATCAACTTGACAATAGTGACGTGTGACGGGAGGAGTGTGTACTGTCAACCTGGACCGGTTCGTCTAAGATTAGTCTTCTCAAGTCTGTCCATAGCTATATTTCTGTTACTTTACGGTTTGGGCATTGAGGCTAAAATTTATGCAATTTATTAAAAACGGGTTCATAACAGAAAAATACAAAGATAAAATATTTTATTTATTCTTCTAAAGGAAATAAACATTCCTACCAACAATAAAGGTGCTTAGCATTAAATTGAATATCGACAATACGAAGCACAACACTACATCTAAAGATGCACAGGCTTAAACGCTAGAAGTACTGAAATTCTAAGGCTCACTTTGAAAGGTCTCCTTCAACGTAGAGAATAAACGTACTTAATTGTTCACTCGCTTCGCAAATAATTCTCATAAATGAGTTATTATGTAATTGTTTTACGTACCAACGGGATATTTTGCGAAGGGATTTTATTTGTGACACGAGTTTGTTTAGCCCTTCTGAACACGTCGCGCTGTGTTTTTTAGAATGTGCCACATAAATTATTCTTGCTTTTATTCACATATCCAACTGCCTTAATTAGGTCAAAATGGTAGGTATAACACTAACAGTTTCAACTCTTCCTGATTTGAAAGTAAACAGCCAAACTACGAGTATATATACTTACAACATAATGAAGGTAACAAAAAAAGTGTATAAAGTAAATTAATGAAATGTGAAATCTAACTCGGGCAGTCATGAAATGTTTTTCCGCAACTCCAATTAAATTTATTCGACCCTTGACTGATTGAAATCTCATAAAATTACAAAACTGGAGTAAGCCTTTAAAAGACGTAGTACCCGTTAATTAGAGGTAAACGAACAGTTGGGTTCTGACCAGATCAAAAGTGTTTTCACTTCATTTGTTTTGCATAAAACAAGAATTTTCGTTGATGAATAAAAATATTGAAAAGTAATTAATTTAATTACACAATTTAAATATTATGAAAATTGAAAATAAAAAATTGTCGTAACACAATTTGTATTGTAGCTCGACATATGACAATGTAAATCTAGAGTGCGGTTCATGGACGGAAACAACTGCTAATACAGATAAATTTCTATAGGCAGCAGTCGCCTGAGGAGACAATTGTACACCGTCAAGATTGACAGTGCACACTCCTCTTGCTATACCTGGCTACTTCCAAACAGATTCCGATAAACAAAGTTTAAAAGACTTTTTTCTGATTATAATCATAGTTTAATAAAATAGTAAATATATGTATATCTAATGTTCTATATCATGAATTTCGGACAGCCCTCTGTGCAGAGCTTCCATGGGGGCTGAAGAGACAGTCACGCATGTGCTCTTGGAGTGCAGTAGCGTGGGCGAGCTACGTCAAAGGTTCCTCGGCACGGACTTACCTGGAGGTGTGCAGGAACGTGAGAAGTCTCTTGGCCTTCCTGGGAGACATCGGGTGGCTGCGGTGATGCAGACCATCTCACGCACAACGAGCGGCTAGAATTGCGGAAAAAGGCGCTCGCGAGGAATCTACAATCTACAAATTATGAATTTTATAAAAAAAAATTTAAACGTTTAAAAATAAACTGTAATATTTCCCTTACATTCCCACATATTGTGTCCTACACTGTACGAGTACATAAGCTACGTTCCAAGCATACAAATATTTTGATGCGACTCGAATAAGCAAAAAATGTGTCTGTTTTATTATTCCCTTTTATTCTATGCTTTCAAAAGTTCAAACCTTTATGTCTAAATTTCCTCTTTTTATCATTATTTAATAAAACACGATATGAATATAAATTATTAAAGAGTAGGCTTAGTGATTATTACCCCAGTCTGCCGTTCTAAGGTAGTATCACCCTTTTCAAATGTAACCTAGTCTCGTTTCGAGGTCTGCTCGAAATTAGCTAGATATTACGTTAGGACGTCTTCTTTTCCAATCAGTGTAGCGAAATCGACTGCTACCGCAGTAACTACGGTAACGGTTGTTTCTGCTCACGGACTGCACTGTGACGCGCCCAGCTACATAGAAAAAATCTTCAGTCAGTAGTCGGCTCCGCTATGCTGACTTAAGGAGACGCATTTGTACTATAGGTACACACTCCTCTCGTTATACCGATTATTTTATTTTTATTATTTGTGAAAACTAGTAACTTTCTTTAAAAATTCAGTGAGTTTTAAACGTTTATCCAATGCAATAAGGGAAACAATCCCAGCACAGACTGTTGAGTGCGTGTTCTTTATTTTTCTGTTCAATTTTGATCATAATTTAATAATAAACAAATCCAGTATTTTCAATGTGCTATAAATTAATTTAAAAAATAACCGATAAAAACATTTAGTTTTAATTTTCATATTCGTTTACCCGGCATTTTTCGTGATGAATTGCACAATAAATCTCAACGTTCTCTCGTCGTTTCGTTTATTCTAATGCACATCGCATGTCTGTACAGCGCTGTTTTTTTAACATCAAAATAATAATAATTTATTATTCAACACATTATTTTTTTATTATAAAAAAAATTAGGTCCATGTAGAGGCTGCCAACAATCACCTCCACTATGACGACTTGAGTGATTATACACTGTTAGCAGGACATATTTCTATTCAGGGGATATCAAAACGCGACTTCACGAATTACACTGAAAAGTGATGGTGCCTACCCTATCTATACCATACTACACTATCTATGGAATAAAGCTTAGTTAGAAACATAAAGTTACCATTTATGAGATATTAAGGTGAATATCTCAAGTTAAAAATAAAGTATAGTAAGCAGTAGGAGTGTCTGAAAATTAATTAATAAATTCTAAAAAATCTACCCACATAAAATTAAAAATAAACAAGGGCAACTTAAGGGTAACTTTCAAATACTAACGAACGGGGATTTATTCAGTCTACGCGACCATGATGGCTACAAAGCAAATAAACGTGACAATAAGCCGCATAAAGTCAATTTTTTTTAATTGTTTTTTTTTTGTTTTAAATGCCGTACGATCCATCCTGTACCGTTAGACCACGGCCGCTCTAATTCTTGTTCAATATCGCAGCACAGCTGTGAGCCCATAATATAATTCACAGTAATGTTATTAGTTAATTAGAGTAATTATCTTTAAGTGCTTTAAGTGGCGTAATATAACATGTATTATAGTAATAACTATGATATTTAGTCATGATTAACCTTAGGAAATAATTAAAACGTACCGTTTCACATATCTGCCATATACAGTGGCCGTGGTCCAGCGGTAGACGGACTGCACGATCGATGAGGCTAAGCATTAGCTTAGCACAGGCAGTAAAATAATAATAATAAAAAAAACAAGCAAGAAAAAAGTTCTGACCAGACCGACGATGACGGTGGGTATTAGCCCAGTCTATCGTCAAGGAGTAGTACCACCACTTTCTAGTGTAACGCTCGTGGAGTAACCCAGTTTTGTTTTGAAAGTTAGCTTGGAAGCAGTCTGATAGCACGTGAGATGTTAGCACTGTCATCTGGATCTGCAAATATTTACTACCATATAATATCAACCGCACTTCCCACCCACGCTTTTAGTCATTATTGACGTCGAAATGTGTCAGAATAATATATCTATAACTATAATATACATTACAAAAAATAGTTTATTAAGAATTGTAGCTAATCTCCATTCAAAATAACACTGTAATCCTAAAAGCATAGAGTCTAAATTGAATATAAACATACATAATTCATGTTTGAAAATAGTTATATTATTGTTAACAAATATTATGTAACTCCATACAATTTGTTTTTAGAAATATGTAATAATTTTGTAGAAAACCCGAGTTGATGTTAATGAACACTAATTTCATATTTGGACCCTTTTCGATCAATTAGACCCAACCATGGTGAGTTGTTTGTAACGATCTCATTTAATCATCTTAATGGAACCACAGAAATATGATCGTGAGTCGTCAAAATAAGGATATTATAATATGTAATAACGTTGTAGATATCTATTAATATTTGAAAATTTTCTCAAAATACCAATATGTTAAATTTTAATACGCATTTCAATAGTTTTAATGAGAGAGCTGATTTATTGAAATTAATTAGATATTGACTTTACTAGGAATAAGTCTGTACGTGGGAAGTTTTCATAATGTATTTTATTTTAAATTACTATAATCTCTTATACTTTTTTTTGAAAATACAAACATATGGGCAGTTCATGGGAAAAATCTCAACGTATAAATCGAACTGACTCAAATGACTGACTCAAAAAAAAACCACGAGGAATATAAAAATAAATGGACACTATGGAAAAAGTCATACTACAATAAATAAAAAAATAGATTTTGCAATACTTTAAAGATAATTATAAAATATTTTTAGGACAGTTTTGGGTGCTTTTAGGATGTTTTTTAAATCTTCGAAAGTGTATGTGAACATCCTGGTAGAATCTTCAAATATAAGATTACACACACGCACATACGGCATGTGCTGAGTTTCATTCAGCTTTGATTGTTCAAAATTGATCAAGCAACCGTAATCTGGAATTTGAAAGCGTGAACCTGTATTGTTGAACAGTTTTGAAAAGTTTCTTGCGTCTACTTGTTTGAGTTGTCCTTCTGGTACCCACTATGATAGTACAGGGTCCTAGTTTGGTGTTACGAGGCCGTCTGATGCTAGAATTGAACTGAAACAACTGCAACCACAAAGAAATATCTGCAGGCAGATTGAGGAGACAAATATTCAATCTGGATGGGCTGTCAATACACATTCATCTCGTTATACTCGGCAACTTCACAACTACACCCGAAACGCGACTAGTATTTCACGTAATACTCGTTACTACCGGTACTCGATACCGTAAATTTGAAAGTGGTGGTACTGCCCAGGACGGAAGACTAGGCTAATAACCATCACCATCCTACTACCAGATTAGATTATTATGTATACTAGTAAAATTTTGATAAGTTTACCTGCAAAACGCAATTACAGAATGATACAAAAGCTATTCGCGCAGTTTAAGTTTTCAAAGTGTAATAAATCATCAAGAAATTAGTTTCCAATGACAGTAAAGTCTATGGAAAATTCATTGGTTAACGATTACCTAACCGATAGCTACGTGATGAGTTATAGCAATTGTAACTTACCCTATGCAAGTCTTATGTCCATTTGCACCATATGACTTAACTATTACTGACACGTTAAAGTAATGGTTAAAGTTAAAATTGGTTTGCTTCAAAAAAAATCTGTCACATTTGACGATTACTTTAACCTTAACCGTTACTGGCGAATTTCGGCCGGTCAAAGTTAAAGTAATAGTTAAATCAATGTCGCTAACGTCAAATCTTTGAAAAGCCGCTCTTGTTTGTATTGAGAGAATTCATTTACACCAGCAACCCTTTTAACTATAACGAATTAATTTACACGATGGTGCAACGCGCGTGGAGTAAAAGTAAAGGTAACTGTCAAAGTTAAAGTTAAAGTAACAGTCAAGGTTACTTTAACCGGCCATCTCTGGTGCAAACCACCCTTATGTTGTAAGTTGGCACAGAAGTTTATTAAAGTTTTCAGTTTCCGAACTAAAGGCACATTAATTAACTTTTTAGTAAAAAAAAATCTGTCTCCATTACAAAATGACAAAGTTTCTTTGAAATTATTCGAAATATATATTTTTTAATGCTTGTAGGGAGTTTTTTAAATGTTTTCAGATTATTATTATTTATATTGCCACACATTTATACTAGTAGTGGTTCAGTAGTCGAAATTTCACCATAAATATTATATTACTAACGGTACTTAGTAATTTTGTTTGTTTTAGCGCTAGGCTACTTAGTGTTACCTTCTTTCAGTATACGCGCCCAATTTTAATTTTCTAAATCTTTGTGCCAAAGCACTCGACCGAAGTCTTAGCCCAACGTGGCGCTTTTCAATTAATGTCTCAGCTACCAAAGTTCACAACACAAAGTAATACTCGAGTTAGTTCGGTCTGTCGATCGTGAGTTCACGTTTTCAACCGCTAAGCTACGGCCACTCTTATACTATTGATACTTCATGCGGGTATATGGTCAACTACAAAGGGGCTATCTACGGAATGGTATTATAATAATAACCACTATACTTTATTAATAAGAGGATTACTTATCCATCGCTTCCAAGAACCCGTAGAATATGTGAAGCGCCGATATAATACTCGTAATGTATTTAGGTTGGATGGACTAGTTTCTGATGCGTGTGCAATTTAAATTAATTTCTACATGAATAAGTATACATTCTCCTAGAATCTCGAGGTTTTAGATATACCTAAATACATAGCTACCGTAGCCGAGCTGTTACAGTCGTATTACTTAGTAGGGTAAAGGCGAAATGAAACGTACACGGTATCTATTAAAGTAAGTTTCTGACCAATTACTTTTTATTAATATATTGTACACAATACCGATCTACATAGATTATAAAGTTGGTCTATTATAAATTAATAGTTGTGTATCAAGACAAGAACAACAGCTCAAAACAATTGAAACCTAAAAGAATGTACCTATATTCATATACATATAATACAAAAGTCATAAGGAGTCACAATAGTGGAGAGAATGAGAAATACCGTTGTACGCGATATATGTGGTTTGAAAGAAATTGTAGTGACGAAGATTGAGAAAGGAATGCTTCAAAGGTTTGGGCATATGTAAAGGATGAGTAAAAGGAGATTGACGAAAGGAATTTATAAATTTGAAGTGAATGGATGCGTTAAACAAGGTGGACCCAGGAGGGTGTTTTGCGATCGAATGGAGACATTCTTATGAAAGCTTGGCTTCCTAGTGCCCATAACTGTCGGGATTGTATGAAGAGAATTGTGGATGTGAGGGAACCGAGGGAGTTATGTCAGTATCGTGGCAAGTGGTGTACCGTTGGCTTTGACCGTCCATAGGGGAAAAGATAATATGAGTTAACTCTCGATCCATGAGGGCTTGTAAGTATTCCAACAATATTATATCACATGTATTATTTTCTGCTTTCTTTCTTATTTCTTAGACATGTATTAATAAATAAAAAAATAAAATTAGTCTAGAGAGAGTAATCTCAAGTTGAATACAGTCAATCTTTTACAAGTAAGAAGATTCGGGTAATCTCTACCGTTATTTTTGCATAAAATGTAAGCCTGAAATGTTTCATTATTGAAGAAAATAAGATCGTGAATCAAGAGGACCTATTTATACGCAAATTTAAATGACATATTTGGATGAATGCCAACGAAAAAGGAAGCAATAAAACTTGTGAAGCGTTACGTGATAAATTTTGAATTGTTTATTACAAAAGAACAACATTATTGAAGTTTAATAAACATTAAGTTGGGACTTAAGAATAGATATACGGAAGGCACGAATCTAGTATTTAATAGTAAGTATTTGGCGGCGTTCGTGATTAGTTAGTCATACCATAAACCTGTACTCGTACATTCAGGACTCGAAAACGGTGCTTTGCCCATTATAATTATTCCATTCCATCATTGAAGTTTATTTTAGAACTTTTTTTTTTAAATTATTCAAAATATTTTTAATACACTAAAATTACGGGTGTCATTTTAATAATAATTGGAATAATAGATTAAATTATAAATACATTTCTGTGTGATATTTTTAATAAATGTAATATAAACTATTAACGAAATTAACCAACAACATTCAGTGAAGGCTTTAAATTAATTAAAAAGGATTAATATTAAAATGCCATGATTGAGCAAAAAGTACAGTTAATATTATAATAATTCTCTTTCAAAAATATTAACATGTTTATGTATATTAATTTTAAAATAATCCTATAGGCTTATTTATTGTTCTTTTTTTTATTAACTCTGGGTATATTTAAACACTAGATTTGTTATTAATAAATTATGATGAAAATTAAACAGAAAAAAGTCAATTAGCAATGAACTCGACTGCAAAGTAGAGGTTGCTTAGCTTAGTGGTCAGAGCGAGGGACGTTGATTCGATTCTCGCCTCACCTCAGTTTGTATGTGATTTTTCATTGTACACGTAGCTCCGCATATGACAACGCTTCGCCTGATGTTAAGAACGGAAAAAACTGCTACCACAGATAATTTTCTGCAATCAGCAGCTACCGTGGCTTTGACAGTGCAAACTCCTCTCGTTATACGAGGTAACTTCACGAATGTTATATGGTGTGCTACTACCCCAGAACGGCAGACTGGGCTAATAACCCTTTCTGCCTACCACTCTTAAAAGGAGACGTTTTTAGTTAATTATTGTCAACAAATAGTACTCTAAACAAATTTAAATACGCTCTAAAGCGGAAAACATAATGTTATCAGACAGTTACTGTAACTTTAAATACTAAATTATTGAAGTTGCGTTTAGTAAAGGCAAAACAATGCTCAGACACGAACTGCATTGCGGTAGCCGAGTAGAGAGCATTCACAGAAAATAGAAACCGGGAATACGGACATTATATCATTAGTACATAAGTCATTTATGAGTTCCACTCATTGAAGTGCTACTAGTGCTAGTAACGCGCCCACAGCCCGTGCACTGCAACTTATGAACAATATGTCGCTGAAACTCCCCGATGCCGACGTATTCATTGATAAAAATATGTCCCTAAATAAATATATTGACACGTATACCAATAATAACATCTATATTTAAAAACTGACATAATATTGTAATTAATTTTTATGTAATTTTAATTTCTATATTTTACTTTTAATGAATATATGAATAATATTTGATGTGACACGTAGTGACTTGGCTGGCCAACAGCTGTAGACTATGCTGTATATAAATAAATAAATAAATTGAATACAAAGGTCTTTTGTAACCTTAAGTAGTATTGGAACTTAAAATTCTTCCCCTATTCTGCTTACAACACAATTCGAAATGTAAGAAATAACTATGGAAAAGCACCTAACATTAAACCCTAAATCAGACAGCCTGTCCTATTTAAAATTAAAGGCGTAAGTAACGCTTAAAGTTAAACCTCAAATATACAGAACGCTTTGTTAATTTGCAACCAAGGCAGAGTTAATTTTCCACTTCAATTACCCGGTTCTAAGCAGCTGGTGTCTGACCTATTTTTTAAAATCTTTGGTTGGACAAATGCAACTTTACTAGTACTAATAAGCAAGTGCAAGAAACTCGGGTAGATTTTTAAGCACAAATAGCTCTAGAAACTGGGGCATTCCTTAAATGTTATTCAACGAACAAGAAAGCTTAATCTCGATTTTCTTTCCTGACAAATCCGACACTTATTTTTATTAATAACATCATTAGTGGCGGGAGGGAGGAAAAAATTCATAATTCAGAATCAGGCTATCAAAAGAAAAATGTTGAAAGAAGTAAAAATGGATTTATTTATCAGTCAGAAATGTGTTAAACGTATAGGAATTGCCGAAGGTAGTCTTTGATACAGGTAATTTATTTTCCCAAGAAAGTTCGCATTAATGTCAGTGCCTAGTAATTTATCTTGGCGTAATTCGCGTAAAACGCTTATTGGCTGTCTCGGCCCACACGCAGATAACATGATTTATCTCCTTCGACTAATTATTTTTTATAGATAAGCGGCTTTTATAAGGGCAATATTTTTTGTGACGATTTTTCGCGAAACTTATTTTCTCGACGTTCCAATACGCCGGAAAGTCTTTTATATTCTGTTTTTATATTTACCACAGATTTTTATCGACAAAATACCTAATGAATTTATAACAAATTCGTATATATTAGTATATATTCGTATATAAACGTTACGTATTTCAACACTTCAAAATTTCATATCAAGAAACCTTTTATCGCAATCAAATCCAAACTGACACAAAACGCTTTAAGATTATTTTTTTTCATTTAGCAATAGGAGAATATTGAACTGGGAACAACAATGTAGATATCACATGGGGGATCATAGAGATCACTCCGTCAGTTCATCGGATACGAACTAAGCATTTTATAGGGCTTGCTCTTCGTGTATGTAATTTAGATCACTGATCACCTTTTTATAGATAGATATTTTTACATTGCTTAGCAAATAAAAGTAAGTGGTTAAGTCACACGGACGCGTTCACGCGTAAACATTTCGCAGTCTAAATTTTCTTATTACTGCATTATGCTAAGCTTTGGTATTAAAGAAAGTCCTAAATTAGAGTTCGCGACCGCACGTACATAGAGGCTTGAATAATATACAACGCACACGTCACGCGCATGTATGTACTTGTATGCATAGGTGCGGCTAAACTATTTTTTACTGTAGTTCGGTATGTGACAACACTCCGCCTGATGTAAAGCTAGAGTGCGGTCCATGAGTCAGCAGTCGCCTCCACCATGCCGGTTTGAGGAGACGAGCTATCTAGATTGACAGTGCATACACCTCTCGTTAAACCTGGCTACTTTCAAACTATTCCTGAAACGCGACGAGGTCTATTCACGGGCGTTACATTCGAAAGTGGTGGTACTATCACAGGACGGCAGACTGGGCTAATAATCATCATCAGTCTGCCTACCACTTTTTTAAATAGTTTATTAACGTTCTTCAGTTCTAAATACATTTATTTTGTTTAAGCCCCGTAGGTATCTAATTCTATAATTATTTTTTTATAACTAGATTTTATTATTGATTAAAATGTATAATAGTGAACAGTGTCATTTTATTTTGTCATTATAAATATATGTGTGGGCAGAAAAATCTAGTAAACTTTTTTTTTCAACTAATTTAGACATTTTTAATTAGTAACTTCTAAGCATTGTCAACCCTATTTTTTGCTCTCATCCGAGCATTGTGACTGAGCAATTAACTTTTCAGCCATTCTGACATACGTAATTGTTGTCGGGGAATGCATTGCGAACATATGACTACTGGAAAAAGCAAAATAATAGAGGAAAGTGTCTACATCCGGTTGTGTTGTTGCGAGATTTAATGATTGTATAAACGTATTGTATATAAAATCTATTAACACCACAAATATTATTATCATGTTTATTTATAGAGCGGCCGTGGTCTAGCGGTAAGACGCGTGAACTCACGATCGATGAGACCCGTGTTCGAACCTCGCTAATTCTGACCAGTACCAATGTAACTTTGTTATATGTACTTTGGTCGCTCAGTGCCTATTAAAGAGTGGTAGGCAAACTTTGTCGCGTTTCGGGAATAGTTTGAAAGTAGGCAGGTATAACGAGAGGAGTGTGCACTGTCAATCTAGATGGTACATGCTCGTCTCCTCAAGCCGGCATAGTGGAAGCGACTGCTGCCCGCACAGGTTTCTCTGTAATAGCAGTTGTTTCCATTCATGGACCGCACTCTAGCTTTACATTGTCACATGCCGAGCTACAATAAACATAAAAATTATTACTATCTATTTAAAATTTCTTTTAGACAATAATTTAAATAAAACAAAGGTATAATAAATTGAATTGTTACATAATAATTTTTTTATTTATTTATACGAGTTTATTTAGGTTATTCTAAAACGTGTTGTCGCGTTTTCGGAAGTGGCCAGGTATAACAAGAGAAGTATGCACTGTTCATCTAGATGGTGCATATTCATCTACTTAGGCCGGCACAGCGGAGACAACTGCGGTCTGTAGAAATTTATCTGTAGTAGCAGTTTTTACCGTTCATGGACCACACTCTAGCTTTACATCAAACAGAGTGTTGTCATATGCCGAGCTACAAAATAAAAACGCTTTTTACCGTTTATCGTAAGGTACGGAAAGATAAATAGTGTTTGTCTAACCAACGTCTGAAAAATCCACCTATACCAATCTAATAACATGTAATGAAATAAGAAATTATCACCAAATACTAATGAATTATGTAACTGAAAATGGGGTCACACTTGACAACTTAGTAGTAATATAACCTAGTCTAGATTTGTATAGTGTAGCTTATTTACCTAAGTCCTAAAATCTAGGTCAAACTGGCACTGAGAACGGCAATCACAACAACTAGTCCAGTGAGCAAGGGCGACGGCTCTTGCAAATGGTGAGAATATAATTTAGGGTAAAATCTATTTTTAGGTAGACTGGTTTTTTTTTTTCAAATTGTAGCTCGGCATGTGACAACATTTCGCCTGATGTAAAGCTAGAGTGCGGTCCATGAATAGAAACAACTGCTACTACAAAGAAATCTCTACCGACAGCAGTCGCCTCCACTATGCCGGCTTGAAGAGATGTACCATCCAGGTTGACAGTGCACACTCCTCTCGTTATATCTGGCTACTTTCAAACTATTCCCAAAACGCGACAAGATCACTTCATGGGTGTTACATTCGAAAGTGGTGGTACTGTCTCAGGACGGCAGACAGGGCGAATAACTATCGTCAGTCTGCTTACCACTCTTTAATAGTGCCTATAGGCACGGAGCGACCAAAGTACATATAACAAAGTTACATTGGTACCGGTCAGAATTTAGCGAGGTTTGAACACGGGACTAATCGATCGTGAGTTCACGCGTCATGGTTATGGTTATTAACCGTCTTGTAACTTTTTTCTTTACATCGGGAAATCCCTGTTACGGATGCCCAGGCTCTTGGGTTATGTCGACATAACCCAAAGAAAAAAGAGGTCGACCTCTTCAGCCTTCCGCTGGCACACCGACTAAAGTCCTACGGGGTGTTTCACTTGACGCAAAATGGACGAAGTCTGGGCACATGTTAGCATTTATTCAGAGTGTCTCGCGATTTGGGTTCGCTTAAAAGCAATGCTACTCAACGGGGGAAGGCAAAAAACATATAATTTCTCAAATAAGAAATTAACAATAATATATTTTAAATTAATTTTCGATAACTTTAATTAGACTTGCAAATAGTACAATGGTAAACAGAAGCTGTCGACAACAGTTTCTTGTCTCGTCCTTATCTATAGGTCGACACTTCTGATTTTCTTGAGTATAAATTGTCACTGTTTTCCTTCATTGTTTTGTTAATAAATAACTAGTCTGATAGATCTTTCTAGAAATAATATTATTATTTTATATAATATATTTATTATATATTATATAAATATATATATATATATTAAATATTTTATATATAAATATATTCACATATGCGTTTTGTATGTATAATACGTACTACTCTGGAAGTCTATGGAGATAAGTATTGCGTACAAAAAAACTAATTTAATACATTTGGTCAAAAACTTTTCCTAAAACGTACCCTGTCCGTTTCATGACGCGTCCGTTTCAGTCCGTGTATCTTCTGCGCCGCTTCATGGTGCTGATTTATCGCATTTTTTATTTCCATTCCCAATTTTTCCTATATGACACCTTTTTTCCTTCCTTGTAACCCCGTTTTGACATCTATCACTTTTGCTTTTTTTGTCTTCAATATCTTTCGTTTTCCTCTTGAAACACGCATTATATTTTATTTCCGACAATATTTTAAAGTTGAATTTCCCTATAATACATATACAGTTACATGCTTGGTTTAAAACAAAAGAGGAAGATGCAGAAAGCGGACCAGACACACAACTACACACAGTCACCATTACAGCTCATGCACAGTCACTAATTTTCACTAATATTATATTAACTGGAGTATATTCATACTAGCAAAAATAAAAAATAAAATGGACACGCTACTCCAAGCAAATTTTGTCTATTTCGTTCGTTTTCGTTCTTTCTACAGCAGGCTCTAAATATTACGAGTATTTACATTTTGTTATAATTTACTCAGAGCTACAAGTGTAAAGGAGTAGCAGAAAATAAATTGTCTAAACAACGTTGTTTGTGACGAAAATCCGTTTAGAAAAGTATAAATCTACGTAAAAGGATTTACGGTTAAGATGAAGATTTTCTGCAAATTTTATTATGAATTATTTAGTAAAATGATAAAAAAGTAATTGGTATACAAAAGGATATCGATATTAGTAATTGAGGGCAATCGTGCGCATTGGGTTACTTGATCAAGGACCGACCAAAACGAGTCTTTATTTCAGCCGTAACCGAGACTAGCACTGAAACAGAAACCGAAAAAAATAAAAATAAAACATAGTCATAAATTATAATAATGTATCACTATAAATAATTTATTTATAATACATTATATATTAGTAAAAATATATTACTTTATAAAACTTACTTGAAAAGACGAGAATATAAGAGTGGTAGGCGAATATTGCCGTGGAAAAGTAGCCTATGTGGCTACTATTAAAAGATCCTGATATTTTGGCCAAGAACCGAATATGACATACGGTCGGGCGTCAATATTACTTTCCTACAGATTATTAAATATGAAAGTAGTACGGTATTTATAAACGTGTTTGAAAAATAAACTTCAAGAAAAAAAAGCGGTTTCCCTTTGAGTAAAAATTTAGATAAACATTATGTATGGTAACGCACGTGACGCAATAAAAAATATTTTAATCTTGATTTTAACTTGCCCCCTGTGTGCGCTGTTTATGGCTGAAATTGCCATCACAAATTGTCCTAACACATACGTGTACGAGGAACGTAAGGGCTCTTATACATGAACACAATTGATTATAATTTCATGACGCCGAAAAAGGAAATAAATTAGTAGAATAAATCTTTAGACGTCTATAATAAAATATAATTATTATAACTACTATTTTGAACTAAGTTTCACTAAGCTGGACAAAGTCTATCCTGTCTGATTAGATCAAGCCGGCATAGTGGAAGTGTTTGCTGTCTGCACACATTTATCTAAAGTAGTAATTGTCTACGATCATGGATCGCATCTTAGCTTACCAGCAGGCGGGTTGAGGTCACTATTGAAAAAAAAAAGTTTTATATTCAATGTAAATACGCCCTATATACGTGGAAACAGGGGTAGATATATTATTTGATGAGTCACCGTGTTCGTGACATTAGGGTAATGGGTTAGAGTGTTACGGTTACTTGACAAGTGAAAAAATCTCTTGTTACGAGGTTTTTGATAGTTTTTGTCACGTTTTGTCATTATACCGTTAACATCATAATATACATAATACAATATTACTATTAACTTACTTATAATGTTATTATTACTTATGACAATATACCTACTCGTAATTTATTTTTATTTTTATTTATATTCTTTATTGTAAGTTTACAAAAGGTGGACTTAAAGCCGTGAGGCTTTATCTGCCAGTCGACCTTTGGGTAGGTGAGAGGCGGTAAGGGGGATAGAGTATATAATTATAGTAAATACATAAATAAAATATACTAATATAATATAATATAAAATAATATAATAACTAACGTAATATAATAATATTATAAATTATTGCTTTTTTGGTTCTGTTTTCAGTTATTTTCTGTTAAATTTTCATCGCGATAATGATAATTTATTAAAATACACTTATAACAATATTTATAAATATAATTAAAGTGTAAAAAAATATATTATGAATAAAATTATACTGTTACTAGATCCGACAGGAAAGATCTGACCTAGTGTGGGATCCCCTGTAAGCACTATTATTTGAAATAAAGTTATTATTATTAAAATCAAAATAAAATAATAATATACGAATAATATACCTCTATGGCGGAGCATTTATTGCGAAAGTATGTTGAGGTCTTGGGTTCTATTTCCCATCCAAATTAATATAAATATTTACTCTAAGTAGCATAATACATTTAGCATCCCCGGTTCGTAAACAAAAAAATCCCTAACGTAAAAAATAATAGTTCACCTTTTTTTTTCATTCCTAATAATATCGGTAGATATCTACAAATCTACAATATTGACACTTAGAATTAGCGTAAATTCTTTTATAAACTAAGACGAAGGAAATTTCAAAGGCTCTTAGTATCTGCAATTTTTCTTAAAAATGTTCAATTGCATTGAGTCCTTGCAGATGGAACGGAACCGGAATATTTTCCACGACCGCATTACTCCTTGGAATGTGACGGATATTTTTATTCAAACCACCTCCTTTTCCACACCGACTAGCATAATATTTTTCATATTATTTACTCAAAATCGTCTATGATAATGGATTTACTCATTTATTTCTATATAATTTGAAATATACAATAGTAATTTTATTACTTATTCTATATAGAGATATAGAGCGTCCGTGGTCTAGGGGTGACCTCACGATTAAACAGACCCGTGTTCAAATCTCGCCAAATTCTGACCCGTGCAAATTTAAATATGTGTGTTATGGTACTTTGGTTGCTCAGATCTTACAAGACTAGCTTAGCATAAAATTAATAGCTTAAGTCTGTAGTCCTGGGGTAGTACCACCTCATTCTAGCTGTCACATCGTAGTGCTAGAAAGTAGTAATGTCCATATACTCCGTCTGATACTAAGCCTGGAGCTGTCCATTAACAGCAACAACTGCTATCACAGATAAATTTTTGCAGGTAGCAGTTGCCTTAGCTATATCGGCTTGAGAAGACAAATGTGCACCATGCGAAGGTCCTATCAGGTCCTACTCCAGGACGCCAGACTGGGCTGACAACCGTCATCATTCTGCATACCACACTTTCTGTTCTGTTAAGAAACTTATTTACATAAACAGTAAACAAAAATATTATTTCTTTTTCTTTACAACAGTACTAAAAATGCCAAAGCGAGCCAGTTGCGTTTGATCGCTGATGCTTCAATCTAAATGAACAAGATTGATGGTCGGAGCTCTCTCGGATTTCGAATGAAATTTGCAGTCAAAATGGGAATATAATGTCGTTAACAAAGGACTACTGTTTTGTTCCACTTACAACGAGCTGCTGTTTGTTTTTTAGGAGCAAATATTTGATCGTTTTCCGAAATGTTAGATGGAGGGGATCAGAAAACAATTATTTGGAACTGAATGAACCATTTTCTTAAGATTGTCAGTTGATTAATCAATATTGTGTTCAAATAAATTATATTATTTAAACTAACTTATGTGTAGGTGTTTTAGCGATATTATTATATTATTTCCTAAACTTATGTTTCTTCGATTGTATAATTAAATGTAAGGTTGTGGATTATTCATTTTTCAAGTGGGCTTTCATCCTAAACTATAAGGGAAAACTAAAACTGCATTATTACATTTTTGAAAAATCCATGTTCAAGTCAGGAATCGAACCCGTTTATTTTGAATTTGTATTTTAATTGTTGATTAAAATACATACTGGTATATTTCACCATCCGATAATGTCGCTAATAAAGATTAAATTCTGAAAAGTAATGGAATACTGCAAACTACGAGTAAAGGAAATGTTACAGGATATCAAGTATCGTGAAAACGTGTGTTTTATTTTGTGCAAAAATGCAATTTTGATATCAATGAAAGTTTATTGTTGGTAGTTCAGTAATTTTATGTATATTAATTGTATTGTATAAATAGGTATTTAATTTTATGGTGTATTCATTATTAAGTGTATAAGTTGTATATTTAAAAACAAAAATAGTCCTCTAATTAGTGAAACCTGACTCCTGAAATACAGTGTATAACTAGTTCAGGAGTCAGAGTATCCGAGTTCTTTATTATTTGTACTAACATTAATATAAGTTCATATCTACTAACCTGAAAAAAAAAAATTAGAGTTACACCACGCGGGAACCACATTGTTGGACAGTTTTCGGCGCCGGATTAAAAAAATAGAAATAAACGCGATTTAATTTAGTTAGTTGCACCAAAATTAAAGGAAAAATGTTAGGTTTATTGCATGTTTTTTTTTATATAATACCTATATAAATACTGTTTTAGATTTGTATCCCTTTTCCCTAGAGCCGTATTCGTATATATACGAGTAAACCCGAAGTTAACAGGCCCAAACCACGACCTTAGTAGGTCGTGAAATAGGCAAATATTTTGTTACTAAATGCTATTTCGGCATGCGGTTTTGCCCTTCAATATCCTTAAACCGCTCAGGGTAGCTAAATGATTTTATATGCGAGAACCGGTGTTGCTAAATGAAATATAATTATAGCAAACAGCCCTTTGAAACACTGTTTAGATACTTTATCTATAATAATGACAAGGCATTTTAAACTTAGAGTGTATTTGACGAAGGTTTAATTTTGCGTGAAATGTCTGAATTATGATCAAAGATTTAACATAAAAATCGGTTATACGTACATCATTTAAAATAATAAACGTTTTCATTGGTCCATACGGAAAGCACACACGATTTCTAACAGGCGCGCTACAAGGCTTACACGGGGGACCATTTTCAAGTAACGATCTCTAAATCTAAAACTAATCCATCTTCATGCAGATTGTGCAAGATCCCGCAAATTTAACGAAAGGAGTTTGTCTTATTTATATCATTAATTATATAAATTGCTATTACGCGTTTGTTAGTCTACAACTTGCTTTTTTCTACCTATGTATTTTGATAGTATTTTCAATATTATTATTGGTTTTGTTTAAATTATGTAAATTCTGAATACCTGATTCATGGAATTCATAGCACACACGATAATTTTAACAGTTGTCATTAAAATTAATTTGCTTTGCTTGTATATTAAATAATAATTGTTCATTGTTTACTACTGTGGATCGCACTCTGGCTTAACATCAGGCGGAGTGCGGCCATATGACGCGCTAAAAAAACTTATTATAATATAAATATACGTTATATACGTTTTTTTTTTCATATACATCATTGAAAGTAGCCAGGTATAAGAGAGCAGTGTGCACTGTCAATCTAGATGGTACATGCTCGTCTCCTCAAGCCGGCATAGTGGAGGCGACTGCAGCTCGTAGAGATTCCTCTGTGGTAGCAGTTGTTTCCATTCATGGACCGCACTCTAGCTTTACATCAGGCGGAGTGTTGTCACATGTCGAGCTACAATAAAAAAAAATTACGTCGTCAATTAATGTTATTAATTGTGTGTGTTTTATTTTTTGAATAAATTATTATTAATATTAAATTATGATGAAACTCTAATAGAAAGAAATCCACACGCGCACAACCTGAGTTTTTGACAAAACAAATATAGACGGTGCGTTTCGACCTACTGATCTTCGGCCTTCAGTTTTTAATAGAACGTTTTACTTTGTTAGATTTTAGAATTAGCTTAAACATTTATTAATTCAAATAAGCCTGAACTTGATATCTAATTATAGCGACAGTGGTCTAGTAGTCGAATGCTTGAACTTACGATCGATAGGACACGTGTTCAAATCTCATTAAATTCTGACCGGTACCAATGTAACTATGTTGTAAGTACTTTGGTGGTCTAAAGGCATTGTTAAAGAGTCGTAGGCAGACTGATGCTACGACGATGACTATCAGCCCAGTCTGTCGTCCTGGGGTAGTACCATCACTTTCAAATTTAACACCCGTGAAATGACCTCGTCGCATATCGAGGTCAGTTTAAAAGTAGCCAGATATAACTAGAGCAGGAGTGTACATTGTTAATCTGGATGGTGCAAATTCGTCTCACCAAGCCAGTATAGCGGAGGTGACTGCTGTCTCAAAAAATTATCATGTACCGAGCTACAGTGTGAAAAAGCACCTTTTCAGGCCGGCATAGTAGTGGCGACTGGAGCCACCGTGTTAACAATTCTCCAGTCGTCAGTGCTCATGGACCTCCGCTGCGCTTATCATCAGGCCAGTCGAGGTCACATGTCGTGTCAAAAAAAAAAAAAACAATAAAAAAATTACGTAGTAAAAATTAAATTAATTTGTATCATCCGAGAATGCTCTTCTCGAAGTTTAGTGGAACTCTGTGGCTGAGATTAAAGTTACGGCTTTTTATACCAACTGATACAGTGACGTAGATACCACAAACTCTAGATTGAAGCGTTGATAGCAAAACTTTGTCGGACGGGAGCTGTAGTTTATTCAATACTGAAACATTTTAAAACTTTTCTACGTTTATTTTTGACCGTAGATGCAGTTTGTGAATGAAGGTGTATTAAAAACTGAGATCCTCATTTTACTTATAATAAATTTACTAAGTAATTTGTTGGAGAAAATTTGTTAATAGCTTATCTCCTTTTACTTTAACTTTACGCTATATTTTAGAAGAAAAAACTCTACTTTATTTTATTCTACCCAATTTTATTATGCCATTATTTTAGTCGCATTTCATTTCTTTAATTTATTGTTTTAGGTAGACCATTACGGGTTTCTACTTCAGATGTAAATAATAAGTATTTTTGGTATATTAAAATGCTGGATTTGTTTATAATTAAGCGCACACAACAGCGCTAGCTTTGGTGAGACTCGAACCTAGACTCTTCGCGGTGAGAACATCCGAGTGTAAACCGTGTGTCGAATAAGCCCTAATTTTCTGCACATTATTTTTTGCATTTTTTTTTTTTTAAGTATAAAACATTGTATAACTAGTTGTGATGTTGAATCTGGAACAGTTTTCCTTTGCGTATTCAAATGACAAGAAGAAACGGTGAAGTCCTAGAATGTGTCATCTGTGAACCAGTACAAATTATGGTGACCATAATATATAAATATTTCGTAAATTAAAGTATGTATTAAATATTTAACACATTGTTTATTTATAATTATCACTTTAATTAAATAATTATATAGTAAATTGTTAAAATATATGAACAAGTCGCATTATAATATTTATAACCATACGTAGCTTCACACGCGACCACAGTCAAATATTCTGACCGGTACCACGTGACTTTTCTAGCGTTGTGCAAGACGTGTAGTTTGAATTAAAGTTCATTACATTTTGAGACCAGGTAAGTATTTTATCGCGAACTAAATCTGAAATTGTATTTTGAAGTGTGAATAAAAAGCACATCTGGCGTGGTGTAGCGCACATAATTTCTTAATGTCAAA
This sequence comes from Tinea pellionella, assembly GCA_948150575.1. Classification (NCBI taxonomy): domain Eukaryota; kingdom Metazoa; phylum Arthropoda; class Insecta; order Lepidoptera; family Tineidae; genus Tinea; species Tinea pellionella. The sequence continues at coordinate 2,245,333 of OX411259.1, read as the reverse complement.
CCATTATCTGCTTTTCTAGCGTAGAAATAATGTTGAAAATCAATTAACACTACAACTAGTTCTCGAGAATATCGAAGAGACTCGTCAAATGTGTGCCAGCCTTTAATAAAACTTTGTGCGCAACTATCCATCGATACGATTCGTAGTAAAATACTATATGTAGTTATGATGACTGTACGCGATTGTACATTTAAAATAGCATAGAAAAGATTCTTCTTTAAAAACTATTTAAAATAACCATTTTGTCAATAAGGTTTCAGTCAATGAAATTTTATTAAAAACAAATTGATGTCAGTAATAAATCAATCAATAGTAATTTGTCTAACCTAACAATAGGAAGGTAAATTAGACCAGAATAAAACCTAATTTAAATCGACACGCAAACTTGTTTTAAAGGTCGCTAAGTAAATAAATTTCTTTTTGATATTTCTAAGTTAATACCTACCTACAATAATTTTATACGTATATTCATTTAACTATATATTACAACAAACTTTACAAAGTATTTTATGGCTTACTCTTGCTTTTTATTTGAATAATTTGGTTTGGGCGCTATTTGTAAAGTTTCTGTGTCTCACGGCGACCACAATAGCTGCAAAGCTTTCGAAACGTAGTCGCGTTGGAACAAATTTATCAAAAATAAACACGGTAATAAGTCGTACAAAATCTTTTATTCAGTTAGTTATTACAAAATTTTTTTAACAGATTTTTAATCAAGTTTTTTTTTGCCAATTCCGACCCTATCAATACCAAAACCATCTTCTTCTAAAATCTACTAAATCTTTGCTGTATGTACTTTGGTTTAGTTAAATTTAATTATAAAAGGACCTATTGTACCATAAGAAATATCTAAAATTGCCTTTAAACAATTGTTACCCTACATCAGAGTTCGGTTGTTTCAGCTAGGAACTGAGAACTGGCCTCAGTAATACGCAGCCTCCCGAGGAGTGCGCAACATTTTTCTTATACCACTCTGATAATAATATCTGTCAAAGCAAATCATACCTTAACACGATCGTTATAAATTCGAAACTCGGTTAGTGCAAGTGAACTGTGTTATGTGGTGAATAAAAACGTTTATTATAAAAAAGACAGTGGAAATGTGTTTAATTGTTAAAAAGTTAGACGAAAATGTAAGTTTGTTTAATTATTATTTTTTTAATTAGCAAATTATTTATATTTCCTTCGTCTGAATAAAATATTACTGTTAATTATTTTTTTAAACAAAAGAAAAAAATAGAACGAATTTATATTTTACCATAGAAAATTACGTTAAATTGATCGATAAAATATAATGATTAATTTTTAATTTCAAATTCTTTTTTAAACACTTTACATGTACTACTCGTACTTATGCATTAAGATCATTGGAAAAATCCAGCCATTGAAAAGCAGTAAAAAAGCGAGGAAATGTGTTTTTAGTTGGTTGTATAATTTTATGTTTGTCGTAATATTGACGTTTATTTGTTACCTGACGTTATCTTCCATAAAAAAAAAAACATCTATTACATTTGTCTCTTAGCTTAGCTTTCTAACACATAAAATATTAAACAAAATAACAATAAAATAAATGTTGTACTTTCTCGGCACTATTGATCTATTTTGTATGTAATCCTTTTACTTTTTTTATTTATTTATTTAAAAACTTAATATAACATGTACATAGGCGAACTTAATGCTAAATAGCATTCTCTTCCAGCTAACCTCTGTGTTTGTGACAGGTGTGAGCGAAGAGAAGCAGTATTTTTTCAATGTATTTTTAAAAATTATAACTTGGCAAAAAATGCTGCGAAAAATAATTCATGCTGAAAATAAGACATAAATAAATAAATAAAAATTAATGATGACTGTTTATTAAAAAAAACTAAAATGTAATTCATAATAAAAACCTAAACCTAAAACTTAATTTAAATGAGTAGCTTTTACAAAAGACTAAAATATTGTTCTTTTAAATACAAAAATCTGCAATTTTATGGCCCCGCCCTGCATAAACGTTTATATTAAAATTTTGACCTTTCATAATCCGCTTTTTCAATACTAAAGTTACAGGAGTTACAAATAGGTTGTTTTTCTTTTAAAAAGCTTTTTAAAAAAGCCAAGGACATGGGTTAGATCTCTACCTCAAGGCAGTGTTTGTGCGTTGAATTTTTTTCCATTTAATTTTCCTCATAATTTAAAATAGTTTGAATATGCCAAAAATTAATCAAAAAATATAGTTTTGAATAAATTAATATTAACAATTAATATTAGTATGTTGAGTTTCTTGTAGCTTCTTTTCTCGACTGAGCCGTTCCGAAGTCATGACAAGTCAAGAATGTATATGTAAATTTTATTGCTACCATTCATGAGTGCCCTATTTGACATAAATATTTTGAATTTGAATAAGTTGAATTATTATTAGAGCGGTCGTTGTCTAGCGGAGGAGGACCCCACGATCGATGAGACCCGCGTTCGAGCCTCGCTAAATTCCGACCAGTACCAATGTAATTATGTTATATGTTCTTTGATCACTCAGTGCCTGTGATATAAGTAGCATAGTAAAGGTATAAAAAAACTTGAATTGTAAAAAAAAAATATGAAAATTCTATATTTAAAAAAAAATTAATTTATATTATAATAATTATTCAAATACTATTTGCAGTGTGATTTTAAACAATATTTAATAAACAAAATTAAAACCAATGAACTTCTATTTTAGTGTATTTTTACATTTAGATCATAACATTCCAGCATTATAACCACCGCTGTATAATTTTATGCTGTGTTTTTATTACTTTCTCCTGCTGTTGGTACTAGATTCCTTAATAACACTTCATTTAACTGTAGTTAAAAAACTGTAGTAAAATTTCATTAAATTAAATCAAGAATAACAATCTAAAAGATATTTAAATGAGAAGAAAACGAAAAAGGGAAAGGAAAAAACATCGAACATTATTTTAAAAATATTTGTAAGTTATTCACGATTAATTTGATTGAGAATTTCGATAATCGTTTTACAAGACTGGGTTTACGTGAGATAATTTTGAATTTAGAACTGCTGAAGGCCGAAACCAATCGTTTATTCTACACACGAACTAGCGTGATCTACGTGTTTTGTAAACCTATCCGGTTACCAATAACGGAAACTAATTAATAATTTAATTAAAAATAATATATATATTTAATTGGAGCCTAGAAAACGTGTTAAAACGTAGACTTAGAAGAAATTTTATTGATAAAATCGAAAAACTCAGAGCTTTAATGCTCACAAACTCCATGTATGAATGAGTATGGATGTATGGATGAGGAAGACACTAAAAAAGTGTGTAAAGTGAAGATAAATTGTATACCCTTGTAGCTTTAGTCTTACAGGAGATGTGATTGTATTAATATATAGATATATTTTTAAATGCGTTTAAGTACTGATAAATTTATGCGGGCAGCAGTCGCCTCCGCTATGCTAGTTGAGGTGCACCATCTGAGTTGACAGAGCATTCTCCTCTCGATTTGGCTACTCTCAATATGATCTTTACGTGTGTTACAAAAATCATAGTATGGTAGATTAGTACCTCAGTACGGCAGACTGGGCTATAACCATTATTAGTCTGCCTACGCTCTATCGAGTGACAGAGGACGAATCTCACGATTGATAAGACCCGTGTTCAAACCTCGCTAAATTTTGACCGGTATCAATGTAACTATGTTATATGTACTTTGGTCGCCTAATACAGGCATTAAAAAAATATAATATTATTAAAATAAATAAAACATTGACTGAAAAATTTATCTGAAAATATACTCGGGTGGGTTCGTTGATTATACTATAACGTTAACTCACTATCGAGAACCTCTTTAATCCCGGCTCGTAGAAATTTAACTGTAGCAAATGTATTTTCGTCTCTCTATACTCGCAGACAGGCAACAATATCGATATCTACCAACCCTATTTCGAGGTAAAAAAATATCATATTTTATGCGAAATAACCTGAAGAAATTTGATAATTGTATCTTTGATGCTTTAAAATATGGCCATTCCTAGAAATCCCTTTTTTTCTTTGATATGTAAAATCATTATCGAATTGAAACTACGTAGTTACACATTATATTTACATTTTAATTAACGTATAAATATAATACATATATCTGGATATATAGGACTCCTTTGAAATAATATCTCCTTTTCTTCCACAATACCACCTCCGCTATTCTTAGCTGGCGGATGCCTAAGGCATTAACGACGTCTCTTATTTGCTTTTTTTAGCAATTAAGAATTATTTTTAACCCTATATTTTAATTTGGTTTTCAAAAACCTTTTACTATTTTTGTTTTATCGTAGACCGTCATTTGACTGCTCTCTGTCTAATAATAAACTAGTCTGCGGTTATGAACTGCTAATACATAGAAATGTCTGTAAGTAGAAGTCGTCTCCACTATGCTCGCTTTAATGAGCGGATTCTCTCTTTTATTAAAAAAGCTACTTCTAAACGATTTTCTAAATGCGATTTAACTAAACATTGACTAAAATCTATATAAAATCTATATAAAATCTAACTCAAATTCTAGAAATTCTAGGTTATTCAGCCTTAAGCGAGTCACATAACCGTGTCTAAAACTACCTTTCCTATGACATATTTTAAAGTAATCTCTCCTTATTTCCGGATCTCAAGAAATATGGCCGATTTTCTTTCGTAATAAAGATTACTATGAGAAATATATTTTACGGTTTCTTTATTCTACTTCAAAATGACTTAGAGTATATTTAATAAGATTATTAGAAGCACACCTTTCTAATAAAGAGTTAATTTTTTACTGTAGCTCGAGCTCGGCTAGAGTGCTGTTCATGAACGGAAACAACTGCTATCACAGAGAAATTTCTGCAGACAGCAGTTACCTTCACTATGCCGGCTTATTAAGAAGAGTAAAACAGTTATTTTCTCTCTTAGGGCGCATTTAACTTGACATAAGATGGTCACAGTTATGGACGACCATAGTCGGACTATAGTAAAAAAAAATCATTGAAGCACTTTGAACCAATTTTGTTTTTTGTTATTCTAGCTCGGCATATGACAACACTCCGTACTTCGCGACAAATCTCTACAGGCAGCAGTCGCCTCCGCTATGCCGGCTTGAGGAAACGAATATGCACCATATAGATTGACAGTGCACACTCCTCTCGTTATACAAAATTATACAAAAATTGGTCGTTTATTTAAAATAAATTTAATGTAAATGAATGTGAAATTGGTTTAATTTTATTTCAATTAGTAAGAAGGAGTTTGGAAACTTCAAGTACTTTTCATTAAAATGATTGTGCTCATACAGTTGGCTTCTCTTGTAGGTGAAAGTAAATTAAACTCAACAATTGCAAAGGGTGTTACGAAATAGGGCTTATTATACAGTTGATTCGTTTTAATTTTATATATATATCGTTACTCATTTCCGTTAATTTTGTTTAAATAATTTTGTCAAAACAATAATTTTCAGGCAAATAAGGCTATATTAATATTATAAATTTATTGCCTTTTCATACTCAACCCGCTGTATAAGTTCGATAAATTTGACAAAGAGATGTAATATTGTGGAACAGTTGGTTAGAAAAATAAATAAAAAGAAAGACCTTACGGTTCTTTGGAAAGGGTTTTGAATACACGTCCTTTGTACCACTGCAATACAATTTTAATTTGGTTTCATAACTAGAATAGTAAAGAACATTACTTCGGAGAACGTAGAAATGCTACACAAGAAATTTGCTACGAATTTTGTAGATAGGCTTCGTAGCATCGTAGCAGGGAACTGTCTACAGAATAATAATAAGTATAGTTTCATACTTTATTAAACGTGTATTCCCTTGCTACGACCTCCGTAATTACTTGTAGGTCTATTTTATACGTATTTGTAGGTTATTGTGTAATTATTTAAGACTAGTACTATGGAGATTTAAGAGAGAGAGAGAATTAAGAGATTTTTAGTGTATTTTTATGCTTAATAGACAAGCGTTTGACCGCATCTTGTCTAATGTTAAGCAGTGATACGGTCTAAAGGGATGCACGCTTGCCTATGCGGTACCTTTAATTTGAGAGAGAGAATTAGAAATATGACAACAAACTGCTTGATGCTGTGCTAGTGCGGTCCATGGACAGAAGCAACTGCTACTACAGGGAAATCATGCATGCACGAATCGCCTCCGCTATGCCGCCTTGAGGAGATTTACAGATTTACCGTTCATATACTCGTTATAGCTGGCTACTTCCAAACTGACCCAACTGATTAGAAAACGTAATAATGACATGGGGTTGTTGTTTTCTTTTTTAATGTCAATTCTAACTAAGCTAGTGCTTGTATCACAGGCGCTGAATGACCTAAGTACGTAATATAACATAGTTACATTGAAACTTATCAGAATTTAGCGAGATTTGAACACCAGACCGACCAGACGGCGGCTGCTTTTAAAGTGCTGATACAGATTGGTGCATAAATTATGATAGTCCGTTTTGCAGATTTTTGTAATAGCGTTATCGAATTTTACGAGCATTTTGTCATGTTAAACTCGAGATTGCCACTATAGACTTTCAATATGACAAAATTGTTTTTTTTATTTTTTATTTCAATTTTAATTAGGGACTTTAACAAAATTGTTATAATATCAGTATCATATTTTGAAATTGTATCATTACCACTTGACAGGAAATAAAAACAATTGTTAACTTTTATGTTATAGAGAATATTATTTTGTTATAAAAAAAAACATTGGAAAACATTGTCTACGAGTCTAGATGTCGCCAAATGACGGCTAAAAATATTGTAAACCTTGAAATTAAATGCACTATGAATTAGGTAAGAATTTAATCGAGTAGCGCCCGATTTTGTACCATTTATAGATTAGATATGGGCATCTGATGTTAGAATTCAGTTCATAAGCGAAGATAACTAGAACCACAAAGAAATGAGAACGTGGTCACCTCCGCTATGTCAGCCTTAATTAAATGCATCATCTAGGTTGACAGTGAACGTTCTCTCGTTATACCATTTTGTTTTCTTTTTTTACGTGAGCGAAATCTTTTGGTAGATATCTCGCGTCTCGCGGAGGACGACGAGGTAATGTCGGACTCCCCGATACTTCCCAATATACGACTAAACCTCCCACGGTGTTCTTCTCTATTCATCCGTGACCCCAGCTTAGCCCCTAAGCCCCACCCCATCGGAAAGAAACACGAGCTAAGTAAATGAGCAGCAGCTCTCCCCAGGACTATCACTCTTGACTCGCGATCTTGCAGCGAGATTTTAGGTAAGCAAAAAGTTAGAGCAAAGTAGATATAGATTTTCGAATGACCTGAAACAAATAGCTAAATGAAATTTGATCGAAGGTTCTATTATAATGGTTATTGAGTTATTTAGACCTTACGACCTTAGAGGGTTAATCGGGATATCTAATAAAGGCGAAGGTTTTCTGATCTTAATAATAAACTCAATAGACCCGTGGGAGGAGATAATCTGCGCTCGATATTGTCATGACACATTCCGATGATTTTTTTAAGATATAAAAGACGAAATCTTTTGTTTATAAATTCATCATCAATTCTGTAATACCAGGTGTGATAAAAAATACGGTTAATGATTTTTTACAGAAGCAACTGCTGTCTCTATATTTATTTGAAGTAGTACGTTTGATAGTTTGTTTAGTAGATTGTTTGAAAGCGTTCTATTTCTAAAATTACAAATGTCATTGTACAGTCGCGCCAGTATATGCATATGTTATATGTATTGATATATTATATGTAGAATCTTACATTCCACATGTTATTCTGTAAAAGATAACTTTTATATTCGTTAAAGTCGAAATAATTTTGATCTTGCCATTTCAACCAAAATGTCAAGTACTTTAATATTTAATGCTCTATATATTTTTCATTATTATTTTTTATAGTAACTTGGCGTATGACAACACTTGTCGGATGTTAAGTTAGAGTGCGGCTAATAAACGTAAACAACCATGCTACCATAGAAGAAATCATATGAATTAAATCATTTAGCTCAACTTAATTTTTAACTATTTATCTTGATACGATTTTGTTATGTTCAGGCCAGTTGTCGCGGAGTGGTTAGCATCGTGTCAGTCAGGTACCGGATTCTACTTCTGAGTGGAACAACTATTTTTATTATATGTTATACTTTCAGTAATTTTTGGCATTTTAATAAATAATAATAGAACTATTTTATGAAGTAATAAAAGCTAAAGTGTTACGTGCATGTAGGTACATAATTATGTTGTGAATTATCTTTAAGTGAATAAATAAAATAGGAACGGAAAAATAATATAAAAATAAGTAACTTTCATATTTTTGTCATATTTATGTTTATGAAAACTTTCCGACTCTCCCTTTGTTAAGTAAGTGTAAGTTATTTTTATAAGAAATGCCGGTCACCTTAAGGGTATAAGTGGAGGTTAAGACGTTGATAAATGACTCGGTTTTTGTTACTAAGGGATAGCGCGAGTTGTCTATGTCAGAAGATCAAGTTAGCAGTTTTATTGCTCGAGGTCGCAGTTAATTTTTATGTTGAGACCAAGAAGGCCGAGAAAATTTTCGCTCGGATTACTATTGATTAATTAACTTTTATCTCATATTGTTTATGGTTTGCAAGACCACGTCTTAGATATGATCTAGGCCACAAAAGCTTTAGAAAATATGTAAGTGGTAGGATAATAAAGGTCCGGCATAGTGATGGCAACTGGGGTCGTTGTCATTCATGGACCTTGAATGTGTTTACCACCTAGTCGATATCACATTTCGCGTTATTATAAAAATAAACTTTTATTTATTTATTTTTGCAGTTTTAATCGTTTTTTTCCATTCCATTTTATTAGAAGAATTTGACACGGTCGTTGACACTGGTTGCGTAGTTTATAGCTTAGGTCTTGAATCTCGTAGGCTTTGAAGTACAAGATTTTCTTTTACTTATTTTAAGGTATCAATTCGATACCTCTAGCCTAAACTAAGCGGTGTCTGCACTGAATAAATATATACATATGATTATGATATACTTGGAACTTGAACAAGAGTTGGCCTTGGCTTGTGAATCCATGTTCTTCGCTCTCATGATTTGCAAAAATACAAACTAATACTCATAAATATTGATTTACAAATACAATAAACTATATTTATATCTACTTTTAGAAATTGTACGGATTCTTATCTTTGAGTTAAAAATTAAATTATAAAATACTAGCAGACCCGGCAAACTTCGTACCGCCTCAGAATCAATAAATAAAAAAGCATTTCTGAACGACTTTTAAATTTAATTGATTTCTGAACGACGGGACGAACATCAAATGTTTGATATTCAAAACCAAAGGAATAGTTCCTCCGCTGTGACGATTTGATAAGACGAATGTGCATCGTCCACCCTAATGTGACAAGCATTTATCATACTTGGGTATTTCAAAGTTGATGCAGAAACGCGATTAGATCATATTTTAAAAAAACTGTAAATATAAATAAATGGATATTGAAAAGCTCGCATTAGTGTAGGTACTTTTATGCCGGTTTTCCTGTGACAAGGGGTTAGTATAATAATAAAAAAGATTACAAATCTAAGCATATGGGCCTAAAAAACTTCGGACAAGGATGACATCACTTTGTATCCGGACCTTAGATGTCATAAGTTTCGATAAGCTTTTATGAAAAAGGATTTCGCCGACGAATTCCAAATAAATCTTCTGCGTTTTCTTTTTTAGCTTATAACGAGAAACGTCGGCGACATTTTTATTTTAATTTACTTTTTTCGCTTACTCCTTCTCATAATGTTACGAACATATTTTCTATTTTCATATGTCATTCTTTCATCATATTTTATTATAATACGCTTTTAAATTCAATAAATTATTACAAAAAAAAAGCTTTAATAATATATAAGTACCCCTATATCAACATTACTATTTGCTTTTTATACCTTCCAATTTAGACTATCATAAATATATTATTTAAAACGAACCGTGAACTTAATAGCTAACCGATTCATAGAAAATTTATACCACACCTTTCATTTCCAAATCGAAGTTTATTTATTAATTTACGAATATTTAATAATGTCACAAGAAACATGTGTCAAAAGACCAAGACTGCGATAAGGCAGCAATTAGTGAACTTAGGCTGGTGCTTACGCGAGAATTGAACTTAGCTGCGGGCCTACTAAATATTGAGCCTCGTTGGAAAGGAGATTCTCGTTGATCATATTACACATCAAAATAATAACCAATTTATGGATCACAATCTAGCTTAATATCAGGCGGAGTGTAGTCATAATATGTTATATAAAAGATATAGTTGTTTTATTGTTTATGTATAAACAATGTGAAGTTTTAATTATAGTCTAACAATAATAATATACCTACGTACCTGTATTGTATACGCAAACAAATTATATGTCTGAGACATATGACCGTTTTTCTGGAAGTATTAAATCGAAAGTTAATCCTAGAGCGTAAAACTAGGTGCCTAGAGAACTAAATCTGCTAGTCACACCTGCGTCTTCACAAGCAAAGAAAATTTTAAAAATAAAGTAGAATAGCACACCTTTAAAGTATTTAGTTTCTACTGCTTATATTTATTTTATTTTTACGCCTTTCAAGTAAGATAATAGAAATAATAAAATAAAATAAAAAGCTTTTGTTTGTTTGTCCTATTGCGTTCTGGATTTAGACGATTTAGGAATGTATAGTTCTGTCTACACTCTAGATGATTTAAATAAGTTAGGAAAATAAGGCAGTAATTTGATTTTCAATCTTATTTCCCTAATTTTTTCTTTGTGGTGGTACAAAACAATCAAAATAAATTAAAATAGCACAAGTCGCTTTGTTGTATAGTCGGCTACACAACGCACTATACACTACATAGCGGCCGCATAATTATTTTTTATGAATTAAAAATTCGCACTTGGTGGTTCTATTATATGATCGTTGAGAAACCACAATAAGTATAAATATACTTATAACACAATATAATAATTAATTGAATAATTCTGCCAGGTATGTTGAAGTGTTGATAAAAGAAGGTTGTATGTGTCATACACTTTATTTTCACAACGGGTTTACGTTAGTTTTTAAAAATGTACTTCGCGTGAACTCATATATTCAGGATTAAAGTGAATATAAAAGTGTAAAATAATCCATTAATGGATTTTTACAATGGATCTTAGTGGACTAGCGGTTGCGGACAACATCTAGTACAATATAAAAATGTTTAAAAAATATTGATAAAAATATTGAGTCATCAATCAAAGAAATTAAATTTCTTAAAGAGAAGATAAAATTCCTTTTAAAAAAAAGAGCTGAATCTTTGAGAAAAATAGCAACGAAAGCAATCATAATACTGTTAATTGGCCTCCTTTCCTTCTTAAAAATCCTTTATTATGATTCACTTTATTAAAGAATGAGCAAATTATGTAGGCGCTGGGAATAAAGACTGGATTTAAAATATCTTAAAAGTATTTTGATAAAGAATATCTTACAATTTCAAAATTAAATACTAAGTCTATACGCATACAATGCTATGACCTCCAAACTAAAATATTCAGTAATATGGGTAACAAACCTAACTTTTTACCGACTTCAAAAAAGGAGTGAGTTGATTGAATACATATTGTATAATCTATCACCTAATTGCTATAATAAATTAGTTATTATTTTTATGTGTAACTAGCTGACCCGGCAAACTTCGTACCGCCTCAGAATCAATAAATAAAAAAGCATTTCTGAACGACTTTTAAATTTAATTGATTTCTAAACGACACGGGATGAACATACAATGTTTGACATTCAAAACCAACGGAATAGTTTCTAAGGGAAAGCGAAATTGTTGTTTTACTATATTCCAAGCATTTTTTCATATTTAATCACCTTTTAAACCTTCCTTGGACTTCCACAAATAATTCAAAACCAAAATTAGCCAAATCAGTCTAGCCGGTCTCGAGTTTTAGCGAACAGCAATTTTCTTATTATTTTTTTTTTATTTCTCTACTGATTTTTGTTTTTGAATTGGTTTTTATTATATAGATATGACCAATAGACATTAGAGGCCCATAAATGAGAATCTCCATTAATATTAGAGAAATTCTGTCATTAGTTTAACACTAATGTGGCAAACACTTTTCATATACACATTAATATAATATGCACATATTTTATATACCTCAAACAAAACATGGATTCTACGGGTAACTCTTGAAAGCAATATCAATTGTAAATTCTAAACAAAATCTTCTATCTCTTTTGTTCATAGTACTTAAAAGAGAAGGACAGAGAGAGCTTCGAATTTTAAGATCGATTCGAGTGTCTGAAGTAACCCGTGGGAACGAAAAGTTTTGGTTTTACTCGCGCATTGTTTATACAGTTTGAAAGTATTCTATGTCACGTAATCTCTCCGTGCCAGCAATTTTAACATTCATGTATAATATGTAGTTTACCTAATTTATAGTTAAATTTTATTAACATAACTGAAGTTGTATGTGGCTTATTTTGATTAGTGTCACCCTAGATGTTTTGAAAGCTCGGTAGTCACCTTGGTCGCGACGGGGCTGAGCTCTTGTCCCCATTGGTCATAACTACCCTTGACTATTTTAATTTGAAGTGGGATTAACATATTTTGGTATAACAAACATAGCTTGGATTTCTAATTATCGCTGCCGATAGGAATTACATTTGAATAAAGTCTTGGGGCCAGTTGGGGACAGATTAGTCCCAATTAGGTACTCGTAGACAGCATAGTTGTAACGGCGGCCGTGGTCTAGCAGTAAGACGCGTGAAATCACGATCGATGAGAACAGTGTTCGAACCTTGCTAAATTCTGACCGGTACCACTGTGACAATGTTATACTGGTATGTACTTTGGTTGTTTATTGCCGATAGGCACTATTAAAGAGTGGTAAGCAGACTGGGCTAACATCCAATAATAATAATTGTTTATTGCCTGGATACAGAGTTGTTTATAGTATAATGTTGTCATACAAATTGTTGTTGGTGTACAAATATTAGTTACGTCAATTTTATTTATTTATACACAGCACTAAAATACACTGACTTTATCAACTTCTCTCTGACGTAATCTTGAATACACTAAAGTTTTATCGAAGAAGTAATTATTATTTATAAAAACACACTTACAACGAATAACTTAAGGAACTTTAGAACTTAAGTAACTCTTATAAAATTAATAAGTGTAATAGCAACACTTAGAAAACCAATTACAGTAGTAATGAAACTTTCAGTACCTTCAAAGCCTAATTTAAGTTTGGCCAAAGTTTCGACGGACGTTATAATAATATATTGAATTATTTATTTTCAGGTGAGTCCGTGGCGAGGGTGCGTTTAAACGCTACTGTGATGTATCGTTTAATATGCAGTGGGGTGGAGTCTCCTTCATGTGCGTAGCGATATGCTGCTTGCATGCTGCCTCGGGTGAGTACTAATTTAAAATTGAAACTCACAGATGCACGTATGTTTGTAAAGGTATGAACTCTTGTTTGTACGTCATATAACACGTCAAGTATTTTAGTATTGTTTTGAGATGTTTTAGAAATTATTTATACTTTGTTTTTTCTTTATCATTATAATTTTAATTTTACAATGCCCACTTGACACCTAATAATTTGGTAACAAAATAATATTCTAAAATAATAACTTATTTTTTATTAATTCATTTTAATCATATCAACACTATATTTCTCAATCAATAGATAATGTTTAATTACATAAAAAACAGATATGTATCTTTAATTATTAAAGAATTTAAAATAACAATAACGTCAAATATTGCATCAGAAAACATCTAATTACTCAATAACCCGGGTGGAAAAATTTTAATTGATTGGTAATAAGGAATGTAGATTTATTAGCCAGAACTTATCGACAATCTTGAGAAAAAAATTGTGGGCCCATTTCTCTTAGGCGAATGGGTATTCTCCTTTTTTATTATTGTAGCTCGGCATATGACAATACTTCGCATCTTATAATAATATATAGACTTCCGTCAATAAACATAAACAACTGCTAAAAGAAAGAAATTTCAGCAGTAGTCGCCTCCATTATACCGGCTTGAGGTTTCCTGTGAACCATTCGGATTGACAGTGCACACTCCTCTCATCATACCTGGCTAATTAAGGTTTTTTTTTACATTCGTTTTTTTTTTATTTTATCTTAATATTGTTTTGTGATAGAGATAACATGTTTTATTTGTATATATAATATTTTGTTTCTCAAAGTAAATATTTTTTACTTTTAATTTGATAAAAGCTCCAATTATGTAACGAACACTGAGTAGTTTTATCTACAACTACGATATTGATATAGACAAAAAAGATTAATTTAGTATAGTGCCATAAATAATTAAAATTCTCTACTTCTACAACACGTATATTATTATAAGAGAAAATTGCAATAAAATAAGAAAATACGAATACGGAAAATACGTCGTATGTGTTGTACTTTTTTTTTTAATCACAGCGAAGAATGCCATTATTAGCTTCAGCAGCGGCTACCCTTTTAAGATTAAAGATGGTGTAATAAATGAAAATTATGCTTCGTCTTGAAATAAATCGCTACGTTATCATCTGATAATTTTTATACGATTTTGTAATACTTTATATTTCATTCTTTGTATTCAAATAGTGGTAGGCAGACTGATGAGGGTTATTAGCCCAGTTTATCCTTTCAAATGTAACACCCGTCAGTCGTGTTTCGGGATAAATAAAAGTAGCTAGGTATAACCTGGATGGCATACATTCAAGCCGGCATAGTGAAGGCGACTGCTTCTTGCAGAAATTTCACAGTTGTTTTCTTTCATGAACTGCACTCTAGCTTGACCTCAGGCGGAGTATTGGCATATGTTGAACTATAATGAAAATTTAAAAAAAAAGTAGTGATTACCTACTGCTCCTTGAGAGATACGGTGATCGAATACGTATTTTTAAAGGGCCACACTCCGTGGACCACACACTAGCGTGTGATTTATGGGCAGCAAGAACTGCTACCACAGATCATAATCAGACAGCAACCTTCGCTACGCCATCTTGAGGAGACTTCTTCCAAAAAACCAGTATTAACCTAACTTTCTTCCTTCAGTCAGTGCTCATGATACAAGCACCAGTGTATAAAGATACATTATAAAAAAGGTTATTTTTAGAACTGTTTGTTTCTAAATAAATAAAGTTTCAAAATAAAGAATAATAATGTTTCTATAAATTTTATCTAAAACATTATTTTTAAAGAAATAAAATATTTTACGTGACAGTTTAACTATTTCGTAAACAACTTTACCCATAAAATCTGTAGAAGACAAAATAAGATAACATTTTAGATCTAAAACAATAATCGTTTCAAACAATTGCCATTTACCTTGAATCTAGATAAAGTTTATCGCAGATTTCACCCAGAAGTCGTATGCAGTTTGAACTTGCAAATGCATGTACAGTACCAAGATCTCAGTGACTTCAAAGTTTTATTTAAATACAAAACAGATGTGTGAAAGCTTAAAATTTTATTTTTGTAAATGTGAATTATTATAGTAGCTCGGCTTGTGACCTCCCTCCATTTAATGTTAAGCTCATGAACGGACACAACTGCTGCCACCAAATACCACAATAACGACTGAAAAAGACGTATGTTCACCATCCATTGAAAGGGCATTCTCCTTTTGATAAGGGTCAAAGCTTCAAGGTGTTACGATTGAAAATGGAGACATATCCCTACAGCGACTCGTCTGTCTACTACTCGGGGTAGATCAAAAGATAATAATGTGAAACTTTTTAGGATTAAAAATAATTTAAAATCACTATGCATGTGGCGGAGTTCGATTGCGCTCGCGCAAATCAATAACGCGGAATATCCGTACTGGGGTTTGATTCCAGATACTAACAAATTATTATTTGTAATGTTTATTTATAAGTATAGGTATTAAAAAAAATAAACATTTGTGTTCGGTCTAGATATCATATCTACAATTATCTCGGTTTAGGGTCAAGACATTGTATTTATTATTTAAAGAAATATAAAATCCATACGATAACATTGTATAATTTATCTTAATTTTAAATTTAGAATAACCTTTCCAGTAAGGAAGAAGACCAAAAATACGCCCGAAATAGTTTGTCCAACGACCTGTCTTTGGAATATTCGAAGCGTTTAAATTATTGCGTTTCGGGTACTAAGTTTCAAATAGTAGATAGATTTATCACTTCAGTGAAATTATTGTGGGATTATTATGGAATTTCGGTATTAACCTAAGTTATGTCTTATTATTTACAGTTATGAAAGAGAAATTTCACCATTGTTGAAAGTTTGAAATTTTGATAACATATAATTTTGGTCAATCTACCCATAACTTTACTGTAACATAAATATAACAATATGTTATTTGTAACATTAAATTGAATTTAATTGAAATTTACTTTTTTTTGTCTTATGGCTTAATACCCGGCGAAGTCTTTCGTCATAGACGCGTACTATTTGATGAAAAAACTACATACAAATTTCGCCTATAGGGTGAATCTATATTGGACTATTTCAATGAGATGAAACAGTTAATTTCAATATCCAAAAACACAAAAAAAAAAAAATATCTTTAAGTGAGTTAAAGAAAGAAATTTAATTTACAATTTTTTTTTTCAAAAGTCAAGATTTTTCAGAAGTCAATGGGAATCAACTTGTATGGACGCTACTCGTTACTGCCTAAATATCAAAAGTTTAAAAGCCTTTTGTTATTTACAGAGCCCGTACGCTTACCAGAAGATTACAGAGCTATCGACCAGAGAAGGCGTCGAAGCCCCGGCGATAAAGATGGCCTTGCCATATCGAGAGAGATATTCAGAAATATCACAAAACAACTCAGAGAGAACATTAAGAGGGAAGGAGCCGCTGACAAGTCTGATCATTTGTTACAAAGTTGGTATACTTGTATTAAATTTAGACTCCCATAGTGAAGCGTTGACTTTTGACAGTTTTATCATGATGCATCACGAGGTCAGCAATTAACTCGCGCGCGTATAAGTGTAAGCGTATAAGTTGTGTATCGTAGGCGTACAATGCGTAAACTGACAGACACGCCTTAGCACGCGCATCCATATATCATGTAAACGATTTCCTAGAGTTTCTTATCTACGTTTTTAGCGATTTATTTATTTACTTTTATTTTAACATTATTTATTTATATTTTGACGTATTAAACCATAGAGATATATACTAGATGTGCAAACTTCATACATCTGACATAAAAAAACCCCCTCAAACGATTTGACAATGTTGTCGTCAATTCAAATACTACTTGACAGGGAACCTAAACATGGCTGTGGCCATATTTTCTCTCGCGTCACATTGGGAGCGTTATTACACATCTAGTTGTATATCAATGTATTAAACGAAATATTTGCGAAACAATTATCTGTTTGTTTATTTATTTGATTTTCTTTGTGTACAATAGTATTAACAATCTTTATGAACCCAAGGCTTTCATAGAAAAATCAATACGGATACGTTTGAAATTGAAACATAAAAAATACATAAATGTTGGTATTGAGGTTGGTGGATATTAGAAAACTGTCTATATTCGTTTAGGTTACTCGTTTGAACAGGTTCGACGACGTTGGTTGATCCATTTTTTTAGTAAAAAAAAGGAGTGGTAGGCAGATTGATGATGGTTATTTGTCTAATCTGCCTTCCTGCAGTAGTACCGCCAATTTCATGTGAACTGACCTAATAGCGTTTTGGGTTTAGTTTAGAAATGTGAGATCTGCAGTGTCATATATTTGTCTGTAGTAGCAATTGTATCCGCTCAAGTCTCAGAGATTCAGTCGCCATGTCGAGCTGCTATTTATTTCTAAACATTATTTAAACAGCATTTCTGACTTTGTTTCAGATAAGGTAGAAGATAATCGTCACTATGGCCCTTATCAGGGTTATCACCATCATGAACACCATTGGGGTCCATATTTCGAAGGTGAAATGGGTCAAGTTAGCGCTGAAGGAAGCATACAAGTGACTGCACATGTTGGTTCAGAAGCTTTGCTCAATTGTAGAGTTGGAATGCTTAAAGATAAAACGGTATTTTTACTTTGTTAATATTGTAAATGTTAAGCTAAAATAAGCCTTATGAGCGGCGAAAACTGCTATCACAAAGAAGCAGGCAGTAGTAGCTTCCACGATGCATACTCCTCTCGAAGCCGGCTTGATTCCAAACTGATCCTTGGTTGAACAACAAGGATGCGACATTTATTTATTATTTTTTCATGATTTTAAAGCTTTATATGTATTTTCGTGTTACTTAATAATTTAAATTTGTTATGAATAAAAATTACATTTACCACGCTAAAGTCATTAAAAAAATATTTTCGTGAAAAAAATAAATACTCATAAATATAAATAGGTTTTTTATTGTCATAAGATTACATTTGATGTTATAAAAAACGAATGTTTATTATTATTTAAAAAAAACTTGGGTTCAATAAAACGCAAAGCCTGTAACAAGCTTCAATATACATATAAACACGATTACGGTCACATTTTACTGTATCGTAAATTATTTAAATAAGGCAATAAAAGATTTACTTTCAAATTGCTGTAACCAAAAATATTATGGAATAAAAGTAATAAGTACTGTTTTCATACGACCACACTCTCAATGTTAAGCTACATAGCGTAGACAACTGCTGCTACAGAGAAATATCTACAGGCAGCAGTCGCCACCTTCATGCCGGCTTGAGGAGACAAATGTGCACCATCCACATTGATAAAACAAATAATACACGAAACACGACTATTTCGTTTGGTGATAAAGTGGAGGTCCAAGTGCAGTACACGATGGACCAGACGCCGTCACTATGCTGGATCAAAATGGTGCTTTTTACGGTCCGCTTCGCTAGGTTATTTTGCGGTTTTGATTTACACAATCTAGGTTAGAATAATTAAACCTAGCTAGGCCAACCACGACCTACATACACACTTCAAATTAATTAGATCCACTAATAATTTACATCAATCACACAGATAAATTAAATTCTGATAGGTTGTCTATTAAATAGTCGTGTAAATTAAAGTTAACTTCATTAACATGTCAAACGAATCATCAAACATGAGTAATTACGTACACATTCAGATATTAAATTCCTCGTCTCGTTTAGTTTACATAACATATTGATTATCATTATTTAGGGTATGATTAATACCTACTAATTTAAGTTCGAAGGCGTACGTGGATTTAGATTAATTTTTGCTAGGCTTATAACTATTGAATCATAAAGACCATTAAACAGAAAATAAATCACACACACATAGTTTGTTGAATTGAGAATCGAACCCACCCTCTGCTTCGTGCATATTTCCATCGGCGGACTGCCGAACACTCGATTGACGTCACGCATTACAATTTTTTTTTCCAGATCATTTTCTTCATAATTTCATAACGAACACACACATCTTCGATCTAAATTAATATTGATCGAATAAAATAAAATAAAAATGGAAATACTTCTAAATATTAAATCACTGTAAAAAAAAACACTGTAACAAAAACAAATTAATTGATTGATGAAACAAACGGACATGCTCTGTTGATATTTCCATCTGAATTTTTTATAGGCGAATTGAATTTTAGAGTATTCGTAATAATTCGTGAAAACGACGCGGGGTAGAAGTTGTATACATACATACATCATACTGATGCGGTCCGAGTACTTCTGTTATTACTTTGAGACCATAATTTTAAAAAAATGCATCATTTTTTGAAATGTATTGGTCTAATTTCAACTACATAACATTATGGTACCATTATTCGTTAAAAAACATAAAATATAATTTCAAAAATAAGCAATGTGAATGAAAGCATTAATTACACAATGTAAAATAGTAACTAGGAGTATTTTTTATGTCATAAAAAAATAAAGATGTTTCTCCGAACAGGTGATGTGGCTGCGAAGGACATCGGATTCAGCTCAACTCCTCACTGTAGGACCAGCGCCCTACGCAGGTGATAACCGCATAGCAGTAAAGTTTCAGTATCCAAATAATTGGCGGCTGAGCATAAACCCTGTGAAGAGAGATGACGTCGGCTTGTACATGTGCCAAATATCTACACACCCGCCGAGAGCAATCCTTGCTAATTTAACTGTATTGCGTAAGTTACTTTGTTTAAAAATGTTCTTCTTTACATGCCAAGTTTCCGTCCTGTTAAAGAATATACTTTTTTGTTCAGTTTTTTTTTTTTCAACTGTTCAACACTTATAACGTAATGTGTACTGTACTTGGCGTTCCACTTTTGTGTGACTACTTTAAAAGCCAAACCATTTGCATTTCTGACTTTTATTAACGTTTCTACAGATTACATTTGTTCTAGGTTTTTTAAACCCGTGCGAGATGTTAGTACACTCTGTCTGTTGTTAAGATAGTACTAGTTCAACTGAGTCGAGCGGCCGTGGTAATACGCGTGAACTCACGATCGATGAGAACCGTGTTCGAATCTCGCTAATTCTGACTGGTACCTACCAATGCACCTTTGTTATATGTACATTGGTCGTTCGTGGAAGATAGGCAGACTGATGATGGTTTTTTGTCC
The DNA here is from genome assembly GCA_948150575.1 of Tinea pellionella. Classification (NCBI taxonomy): domain Eukaryota; kingdom Metazoa; phylum Arthropoda; class Insecta; order Lepidoptera; family Tineidae; genus Tinea; species Tinea pellionella. The sequence goes on along the minus strand of OX411259.1, from coordinate 2,224,763 downwards.
AGTTTGCCGTCCTGGGGTAGTACCACAACTTTCGAATGTAACATCCATGAAGTGACCTTGTCGCGTTTCGGGAATAGTTGGAAAGTAGTAAGGTATAACGAGAGGGGTGTGCACTGTCAATCTAGATTATCCATGCTCGTCCCCTCATGCCGGCATAGTGAAGGCGACTGCTGCCCGCACAGGTTTCTCTGTAGTAGCAGTTGTTTCTATTCATGGACCGCACTGAAGCTTTACATCAGATCTAGTGTTGTCACATGCCGAGCTACAATTTAAAAAAAACTGAGTGGATACAACTTCTACCAAAGAAATGCAAGCAATGGTCGCCGCCACTATCACTGGTAGAGGATAATGACGTGTTGTCTGTGCACGCTCCTCTCGTTACACTCGGCTACTTCCAAGATGATCAATCTTCGATCGATCATCACTTCGGCTTCGACTTTGTACTTGAAAGAGTAGTACTACCCCGTGACGGCAGACTGGGCTATTCTTTTAATTAAAGTACCAAGTCAAAGTACAAAGTATCTACAAAATAATAGTATTATAAATACTGGTGCCCACCAAATTTTACAAGTTTTAAACACGACTCCTTTAACACACCACAACCGTTCTAATAAAGTTTGCTGATATTTTAAAGTTAAATAAACACGACCAAATTTAAATTTCTTTACAGCACCCGTACTAACTATAAATGGAGACCAAACACACGAATTAAAAGATAGATTTTACAAAGCTGGTAGTTCTATAAAACTATCTTGCGCTGTATCTGAGGAATACATACTTTCATTTCCAACTAAAAGTCCAATAACAACAACGTCTTCTACGACAGAAAGACCATCAACTACAACTACTGAACTAACAACTAAAATGAGTACAGTATTCAATAGAATCGATTTAGTATTAAATAAAAGTTGGAGCGTTGAAACTACAACGATAACTTCAACCGTAAGCATAAGTACAACTACGAAGAAACCACCTGAATTAAATATTACAACCGAAGCCACGACGGTTGCATCTACAAAAGCACCAATAGAAAATAATATTTATGGAATATCGTGGACGAAGCAAGGAAAAGATTTTGTTGACGGAGTAACCTTCCGCAATTTGAGGTAAGCTATCCTTCATCAACTATTCAAACCCTACACTCGTGGCAATAAATCTTTTATTTGAAAATGCTTCGTTCGATTTTACCAATAAAACAATGTTTACTTATCGGGTATTTTTTTATTAATTTTTAGCATATTCAAATGTCAGATTTGTTTATTATTAATTATGATGAAAATTAAATAGAAAAAGAAATCAACACACATACAAAAGCATCAGCAGTTTTTTTTATGGAGTTTACATTATAATTTTTAATAATGCTGTCTTTTATAAATATTACTTAGCTCACCCCTTGACCTTTACCGAGATAGGCAGAAACAGTTAGACACTTCTTGCCTACCACTTTCGTATCGACCTATTATTACTTCGGTTCAGGGTGCCTTGTTACCATATTTATACGTCAAAATATTTTGATTAGCAGCATCTAAGGATTTAATACAATCTCTAGTATTATCATAAATGTGAAAGTAACGGTGTCTGTTTGTTCCCTTTTATCGTTTAAATCGCTAAACAGATTTTGGTAAAATTTAGCAGGGAGGTAGATTGCACCCTGGAAAAGAATATAGGCTACTTTTTGATAAAAAAAAAATTAAGGTGGTCTTATTTCTTAATTTATACTCATACACATAAAACTTCCCACATTCTTAACAAAATGTAAAATTATACAAGTCAGAAGTTTTACTCATTAGCTTTAAATTCGTGAGTTACCAAACAATGTTGGTAAACCCCTAATTAGATAGCGATCGAAGCGGTTAATGACTCGAATATCTGATGGACTGTTCGGAAATAGAGGCAAACGTGGCGTAAAGTAATCGATAAGCGTGTTTAACCACTGTATGAAATTAGAACATTCGTCTAAAATGACTACGTGAGAGAAATTTAGGAATCTGGATAACTATTTCAATTTGAGCACGTTTGAGTGACAGTCTGTGTTTAGTGACAAACGAGAGGATTTTACTGTCGTATGCTGACAGAAGCTTACGGGTGCATTTTCATTACTATTTTATGCTCGCCTGGATTTATATCTACAACTGCAGCATTGTTCCGATATATCATTTAGTTCAGACTTAACTTTATGTGTACGAAAATCACAAATCGCTTTAAAGTGTTTGTTTTTCCAGTGCGACAATCAAGGTAGCGTCAGCATCACAAAATGACACGGGAACATATACGTGTAGTTTGCAAAACCATTCAAGAATCACAATAAATGTTCACGTTTTGATTGGTAAGGGATTTCTTTCTTTATTTTTTTGTAATACGGTCTTTGTCTATTGTACCGCTTTCCATAGAATTAGTAAAGAACGTTCCTATTCTGTGTTGTTTTAAAGGTGAGAATCAAGCAGCAGTTCATCATGACACGTGGAACAAAGGAGATTTATTTTGGCATCAAAATCCTCTTATAATTTCTATAACTTTACTTTTACTGATAATTTCATAAAATATATTGTTTAGTTCTGTCTGATTTTGTTGATTAGGTAAATGCAGACGTGATAACTTTTATTTGCTAGTTTTCCATAAGTTTACGGTCTGCATAAGCCTTAAATAATATTGATGACCAAAATTTGGGGCAATCGAGGTTAAAGTTTACGTTTTTATGTAAAAATAATATATATAATATTCTTATTAAAAAAATAAGTTAAAGATATGGTGTAGATTTTAATTTAATTGTAGATTTATATATGACGATATCTTTTCAAATGTAAATAAAACCTAATCGATATAAGATTTGTAAAAGTAATAAAATAACCAATTATTTCAAAAATATCCACCACAAAAATAATTATATAATTGTATACTCAATCACGCATCTGCTCAATTAGGGTTGGCAACAGTTTTTTTTTTAAATAGGCTTCATTATCGTTTAGTATAAGGGTTATTTTTCGATAAATTCATATTTCTAAATTATACATACATAATCTGTGATTAGAATTTAAGATGCTGCATTATTATAATGGTTTTTTTTTACCTTGTTTTGTACTAGATTGTACTTTTTTAAAATTTTGCTTTTACTTATGTGGTTATAAACCTACAAATCTAACTTACAATTCATTTGGCTAAGCCATTTATTTTAACCATTCTTTTATTTCTGATATTCAAAATGTATTTCTAATTGTAACAATTGTATATTCACTTTTTTCATAAACAAAAAAAAAAACGTATATTTAAGAAAATGAAAAATAAATAAAACTATTAACTAAAGATATTTTGTTTTAATAAATAAAATTTCTGATGTCGATTTTCAACCAACGGCCCCTTAACAATTTCCTGGTAACAAGAATTCTTAAGTGGGGTACTTAGTGTAGTTAACCTATATACTCATCTAACACAGTATCGGATACGTAAGTGAGTACGTGTCAGATAAATAGTGAAATTGAAGATGGCAGTGTACCATGGCATTTTAAGAGTGGTAGGCAGACTGATGATGTTTATTAACCCACTCTGCCGTCCTGGGGTAGTACCATTACTTTCGAATGTAACACCCATGAAGTGACCTTGTTGCGTTTGGAAGTAACCATGTATAATCAGGTGTGCACTATCAATCTGGATGATACATATTCGTCTCCTTAAGCCGGCATAGCTGTAGTATAGATATCTGTAGTAGTAGTTGTTTCCGTTCATGGACCGCACTATAGCTATATATCAGGCGAAATGAAGTCATAAGTCGCGCTACAACAAAAAATGCGTTTCTCACACACAATACACACATGCCTGTATGGACAGCAAATGTAAGTTTCAGTATAATAATGTACCTTTATAATACTTATCCGTATTTTTAATTTTTTTTTATTTAATTTTTTTAAATTTATCTTACTAGCTTATTTTTTTGTTTTTATATTTGTATAAAAATCTGCTTCTCTTCACCTACATCTGTCTTAAACACGGAGGTTAGCTGAAGGAGCGCTATTTAACATTAAGTTCGTCTGTACGTACACTAAGTTTTAAATAAATAAATTATTTGTATTAATACACTACCAAAAATTTGGGGCCGGGCTTGTCCATAAGTGGGTGCCAATGTTTTCTAAGACGAATCAAACTGTTTTTTTTTTCATACTTTCACTTATGTTATTATTGTATACGTATGTCACGCATAACACGTCCATGTGTAGGCTCTTAAGCATTAAAATGAAAGATACATTTAGCAATTGTAGATTGAAAACATGGCTAAAGGATATTTTAAAATTTCCTTTAAGTGTCTTAAGCACCTACTTAATAATTTACAGTAATTTGCATTTCTTTTAATCATAAATTTATGAGTCCTTTTGTTTATGTTTCGAGTCTTTAATTTTATCTCAAGAAATTAATAACTTAGACAAAGTAAAAATAAAATTTTGGTGTCTAAATTATTAATTTTTGCTGGGGAAAACTTTTTTCGGACGTAAAAGAAATGTTTGATATCTTAATTACATGGCAAAAAAAAAATACAAACACAGAAAAGAAGATATATAATTCATTAGTTTAGATAATTATATTTAAGAAGTTTCAAACAATTCTTTTAATCAGCCTTCAGATACCAAAGTACAAAATAACAAAGTTAGCATACTACCGACCGAAATGGTTGAGTGAATTCAACACGGGTTCATCGTAAATAGTTCTACACCAACTCGGCTTCAGTCGCTATTTCCTAATCTACACGATTACTATACACGATATAAAGGTACTTATAGTAACTCCGTGAACCACACCACCACATAGTTATTTAAACTTATTTTTTAACATATAGTAGTCCAATGTCAACTGTATAACATTATGGTACCATTATTTGTTAATAGATTTGTGTGTGACATCGTTAAAATATCAAAAACAGCAATGTAAATGCGACGATTGATTAACGACTGGTGTCGCGACGGCCTCGCGAGAAGAGTGAGTAAGTTTGTGTAAGCGATGTTACGCGTCCATTGCGTCATGATAAAAATAAATACTACATGAAAATTAATTAACTTGCAATGACGTTTTGGTATTGATTGTATAACACGAGTTTAAAGGGATTGCTACCTGACTTTTTAAACCTTACAAGCATATATTAGTAAATATATTGTCTTCTATCTTAAGAATAGTAGGAAGGCTGACTGCCATACTACTTTCTACCTATATAAAATGAAATTGAAAAAATATGTTAAATTTTTAACTGTACAGCTTTAAAATTATTCTGAATTTACGTTAACTTAAGTATTTTATTAATTATAAATAGAATCTAATTAAATGATAAATTGCTTTATAACTAATCTACCTATTCACTAACAAAAACAATAGGGAATAGATATTATTTTATTAAGACAGAAATAGACTCGTTGGAAATTACACAAATTTACATACCCTACAAAATTACTCACAAAATAATTAAAGATAAGTGTTTTTCGTTTATTAATATAATACATTAACTATTACAAATTTATTTATAATATATTATTTTTTTTATTTATTAAATAATTACTATATAATTAGGATTCGATTGAATAGAAAAACGTACAGCCAGAGGTCGAAATGAAAACCGAATTCCGAACCCATCGCCTACACGCGGCTGTATGTTCTCTCTAAAAAGTAAATGTTATTCTAACCACTAAACTATCAGGGAGTACCGGGTCTATTCCATTAAAACCCTCATACTCACGACTCTACATCATATGGCGACGTCACAGGCACGTTTTTGCATTCATCTGCGACCTCACCGACGTTTATTCCTAAAGCTGTACTTCATCAGGAAATGAAATGAAATGAAATGAAATGAAAATCTTTATTGCATGAAACATGGTAATATATAATAATATAAATATATAAATAATATAAAAAAAACATAATAATAATAATAATAAATAATAAAAAAAAACAAAGAAACACCATTCCAGCCAAGTGATTGAGAGGCAGCCCAACCCCAGGAAGCTTTTGACTCGGGGCGAAGAAAACAACTGAACTCCGCTACCGGTACCGCCCACGCGATGAAGAGTGGTCTCTAACTCAGGTCTCCTCTGGAAGCAGGTATGACCAGAGGGGAGACCTCACCTCGTTGGTGGTACTTCAGGTCTCTTTATTCACCACCTGAGGACGCACCCGATTGGAAACCAACAACTGTAACAGTGAGTCACGAGAATAGATAACAAACTATTAAAGATTCAACTTGTCAACCATTTACTCGTATCACCAGATGCCTACCAAAGTCTTAGTTTCATTTTTATTTATTTTTTATGGTAGAAAAAGAAACGAAAATTCATTCTACAGATCATTTGTACTTTTGTAAAAATAATCAACAAACAAAACCAATTAACTGATACACTAAATCTTTTTTTAATAAGTGTCTGTATAAAGTTGAAGTGATGACCTAACTTGTCTATTTATCAAGAGAAAATTGGAAAGGGCGCTACTCAGGTGGAAAAGCAATTATTCAAGTGATTTTATATTGAAACCGCGAAAGTGTGGGATGTTCTTTGTAAAATGAACGTTGGCATAACAAGAAGGAGATTACTTGATCTTGATACTTTCATCTGATACGTTAAAACCTTCACCTTAAGCCCTTTATATGTTGACGACATCATTTTATAAGAAAACCTTATACTTGTACTTTCATTTACAAAAGGCGTTTTACGTTATTTTGTTATTTAATATATATATATATATATATATATATATATATATATATATATATATTAATATATAATGATTCTTCCTTAAGTAAGACATTTTTTAAATTTATTTATTAATAATACTAGCAGATCACGAATCCACCTTTGGTTTATCTGTGATCATAAAATTGCGGATTTGCAAAACAATCTGAAACCTGAAACCAGCACCGTCATTTCTCAAAAAATGTTAAAACTGCGTTCAATCTTCTAATATGTAAAAATGATTGTTTGTTTGTCAATTTCTATTTCAATGAAAGGTTTTGGGTTTCTTCTGGCTTCGTATATAATACATAAATTAATAAATTTAGCATAAAATTTCGAAATTTATCTGGAATAAAAATTAATAAGTCAAAATGGCATAATAAGTCAAGGGATAAAAAATAAAGTACAGTGTTTGATAACGATATCTGACCTCCGCACGCTTCGAAACCTTCACAATGACAGTGAGATGCTCGATGCATTAAGCCATCGCGATCGCACTGAAATTCTTGGCAACGCCACCGAAGATGCTTTCAGTTATTAACTTTATTCACTGTTTAAAATATTTTTCTTAAAATGCATACATATATACAATACACATAGTTAGAGGAATGTGAACAGTCAATGGATGATGCTTAAGCCGGCATAGAGAAGGGGAAGCTGCCTGTAGACATTTTTCTGAGGTCACGAAATATGTGTGTAAAGATCGTGAAAGAGATGATTGTGTAGATAAAATTAAATGAACCAAAAATGATGTTGTTTTGTAGTTGGGATCAATTAAAAAATCATTAAAAGAATTTATAAAAAACGTACAGCCTCATTGTGGCCATATCTTGTCTTACAACAACTTGCCTCCGTTTCTTTTTTATTGTAGCTCGGCATATGACAACACTCCGCCTGATGTAAAACTAGAGTGCGGTCCATGAACGGAAACAACTGCTACTACGGATAAATCTCTAAAGGTAGCAGTCGCCTCCGCTATGCCGGCTGGAGGAGACAAATATTTTACCGAAAAAACTCGAGTAAAAACGGAAACCCCCGAACGTTACACACAACTACATAGGTATCTGCGTTCTTCCGCATCTACGTGAGAAGAAATTGTGATGTCGGAGTCTCCCCTACAATTTACTACAAATGTGTTTTATATTGACGAAACAACAGTGTCCTTTCTAAAGAATTCTTCAATAAATAAATTTGTACCGAGTAAGCTATACTGAATTAAATGTAAAAAGAAATTTACCCTAATACATATATGGTATTAATTTATAGTTTTTTTATTGTAACTCGGCATATGTCAACACTCCGGGCAGCAGTCGCCCTAGCTATGCCGGCCTGAGGAGATGGGCAAGCATCATCTAGATTGACAGTGCACACTCCTCTCACTATACCTGAAACATTACAGTTACATTCGAAAGTGGTGGTACCACCCCAGGACGGCAGACTGGGCTAATAACCATCATCAGACTGCTTACTCGTCAATAGTGCCTATAACCTTTGCGAGCAAAGTCCAAAGTTACATTGGTACCGGTCAGAATTAGCGAAGTTCAAACACGGGTCTCAACTATCGTGAGTTTACGCGTCTTACCGCTAGACCACGGCCGCTCTTTATTTATTAAAATACATTAATAGGTGGAAGGCAGACATGATGGTTATTAGCCTAGTCTACCGTAAAGTGACCTAATCGCGTTTCGATCAGTTTAGAAGTAGCTAGGTTTGGAGAAGTGTACTATCAACTTGGATGGTGCACATTCGCCTTCTTAAGCCGGCATAGCGAAGGCGGTTTCTGTCTGCCCGAAATTTCTATGTAGTAGTAGTCGTTTCCGCTCACGAACTGCACTCTAGCTTAACGTCCGACAAAGTGTTGTCATAATATACCAAGCTGCTATAATAAGTATATCTAGAATATTATAAATCTCATCAAGCCAGCATAGTGGAGGCGACTTCTAACTGCTACACTACTTTTTATTTATTCTTTTATATTTATAATATTTATCATTAAGGTACTTTCTTAAGTGTTAGCAATTTTCAATCCCAATAGAAGAAAATAAAAAACGGATTAATTTTTCGAAGAACCAAATTAAATTTTCCCATCCTTAAAATAACCATCAGAACTCTCTATTTTCTACTTCAAAAACATACGTGTGAATTGAGGAAAAACCCCAATAATTCTTAAGGATAATACGTCCTAAAAGAAAATGCCAATATTGCCAGATAAATAGTTTTACAGACGTCGCTCTCTATTCAGAATTTCAGTGCGACTGAAGAGCGTATTTCTGTTGAAGGGCCACTAAAAAATAATGTTCCAAAAAACGTGGATTTCGTTTTAGATTTAGTTGTCCTTTCTCATCACGAGTCAACTGTTCTGCCCAGAATTGTGATAAATTATTTACTCAGCGTTTTAGAAATATTCATTTGTTTCTCTTAATGTCTTTTTCATGCTTTAAATAGAACACAATCGAGTTGTATTTTTTTTTGTAATTATTTGTGCATTATATAGGCATTCTGAAGATTGATTGTAAAGGAAGACTGGTTTCTAGCTTCTAATTGGAATTTAAAAAAATAGAAATAACCATTAGTTAAATAAACAAATAAAATAAACTGTGGTAGGCAGGCTGATGATGGTTATTTGTCCAGTCTGCCGTCCTGGGGTAGTACCACCACTTTCGAATGTAACACCCGTGAAGTAACTTTGTCGCGTTTCGGGAATAGTTTGAAAGTAGCCAGGTATAACAAGAGGAGTGTGCACTGTTAATCTAAGATGGTACATGCTCGTCTCCTCAAGCCGGCATAGTGAAGGCGACTGCTACCCGCACAGGTTTCTCTGTAGTAGCGGTTGTTTCCATTCATGGACCGCACTCTAGCTTTACATCAGGCGGAGTGTTGTCACATGCCGAGCTACAATAGAAAAAAAAACTTCATAACTAAAATAATAAATTGAAGTTCGTGTAGATATAATTAAAGTTCCGGGTTTATCTTAAATATAAATGAAAATGGGTCAAAATGTATTTCTTATTCTGGAATAGTCTATTACATTACGTACTTCTACCAACATCTGCTCCTAACTGGAAAGTAGAAACGTCTCAGAAAGATGGAGCTGAATGGACGATACCGTTTTCTAGTAACTTTACATTATATAAGAACCTTTTCTATTTACTTGGAATCTTTAAATAATACAATGAATTTATATATACATTAAATTCCTAATTCAGTGTAGATATTAATTCTACAAATGAAATATAAAATTGGACTTAATTTTTTAATCGAATTATGATTAAAACTATATAGAAAAAAAATCAACGCAGCGTCATTATATTTCTGATATAATTATCAGAATCATTCGACTACAATATTCATTTGATACCAATATATAAAAAAAAATATTTCATCACCAATATATGTCATAATAAAAACAAAACAAATCCCAAAACAATTAAACTATTAATTTCAACAAATTACAACAAATGAACAAAAAACTAAACCACAAAGTAATTTTAATATAACCGTGTCCATTTCACCAACAAATGAATTTGTTCATTGTGTGACAATTTTATTGTATTTATATCTACCATAAAAGCAGGCTGCATGTCAATTAGCTTAAAATTATAATAATACCGTGTTTATTAACACAAAATAACCGCGCTGTGAACACTAAATTAATGAGGAATGTGCGGTATTTGTTGTTAATTTAAAATATTATTTATAATTGTTAGTTAATTTCTACATATATTCGGTTATTCATTACATTAAGTAGTTAACATGATAGTAAGTTACGTAGAAAATTTTAACTTAATGCCCAGGAATGCACGGGATACACTATGCCAGTTTTTCAAGCCAGGACTCGTCATCCTATTCTCATCCTCTACCTCATCCTATTAAACTTTCCTGGCTTGAATCACTGCCTAGTAAGGCCGTTAGTTACCGAAGCTAGTTCTGTACGTACGTAGCCAGAAGTACTACATTGCTAGCTTACTGGCCAAATTCAGGTTCATTTTCGCCACCTGTAGCGCAGGCTTGTCCTTTTGCGCAATAAACTTTGAAATCAACTTTATTCACGACCACTCAGATCAGTCTTTTTGACACGAATGAATACCCCGCCATAGAGGATAAAGCACCTGGTGTTCATTATCCTCTATGCCCGCTACGTGAGCTCTACCTGTATGTCCCTTTCCTCCACGTTTGTCGTTGAAAGTCTTGGCCTCGTTTTTCCGGTACTAATAGTCGTTCCCGTCTTTATTATTTTACAGCGACAACATTTCTCATTTTCATTTGATTTTATTTAAAGGATCCGTTAAATAATGATAAGATTGACGTTATAACGATAACCTCTATTGTGAATTCGTATTCTGATTATTTAGACATAGGATTTTGTTATACCTGATTTTATACGTTTATATTTTATACGTTTACCTTATGTAACAAATTGACGTTAGATTGACAAAATTACGATGACGTTAAATAATAGGAATTCGGTCGCTGCTGGCCTGGCTTGCACAACAGGTTTCGTATAACCCCCGCGTTAAAGAAAGGAAATGTTTCCAGGACTTAGTGTTACATCCATATTCCATACCAAGTTTGGTGTCATACTAGTATAACGTAAGACGAATCAGAGTGATGTCTACTCAGTCACTGCAACATCGCATGTGCTATATCAGCTTCCAGAGATGACTGTATACCTTCCATCGGCATACTTCTCCAAGTTATTTCCAAGCAAATGCATTAATTTGTGTTCTGAAAAGAAGGTGAACCTCGGACCTATCGCGTAAAGTGTTAAACAATCCGCCACAAAGATACCGCACTGATGACACGGGTTTTTTAGTGCGCATATTGGACTGGTGAATTCAAGTTCACTAACCTTCAGCAAAAATCCCTTTTATGTTGTTATTTCACACATAAACAAAGAAGATGTAGGAGAAAATTATTGACAAAATTATCTTCCAATAGAATTTCGAAACGTAAATGCATCATATATTCAACACACGCAACATAAAAATGTTACACAAAAGCCTTCTAAATATAATAGATCCTTCAGAAGACGTGAAAATAAACAATAATCTTATTTTTGTTTTATCCATATTCTTTTTAATCTTACCTTCAAGTTTCCGTCTTTATTATTGTTCCCAAAATATAACTCAATATATAGCTAAAAATATTACTAAATATTATCATGAGAGTCCCGTTATTCACGTGGGTGTCTCGACTATATTTTTTTCGCCATCATAAAAGTTATCTAAAAAGTGTCAACAAATTGGATTCTGCTTATCTATTATTAGGTGTAGCAATGATTTATTTGTATTACACAAGTATATACTTCTTTTTTTTGCTAGAAGAATAAACAGTTTACGCTGGTACGAGGTGTACGTATTACTTATAATAATAGTTAGTAGAAAACAACGCTGTATTTAAATCCCGTTTTTTCTATTGACGCGACATGACATGTGACTTCAACTGGCCTGATGGTAAACGCATGCGCATCCATGCGACAATTGGAGAATCGCAGTACACGGTCACATCGCTATGCCGGCACAAGAAGGTACTTTTTCAGACTTTGCTTGAAGGATCCAAAGTTAAAGGAATGAGAAGACACATGAGAAGCAAAGCATTCCATTTTTATCTGCTATGCGACATAAAAAGGATGCGCCGAACCGTTTCATACGGCTGCCAATTTTAAAATTTGTACTAAAACTGATCAGAAGTTAGAACCTAAAAGTAGCTTCTTAGTTCAGACGTCAGGATTAACAACCTACCCAAGAAATAGTAAAGTTGTAAAAGAATATTTCTTATTTTTCTTTTTATTTTGTAATAGTGCGTGTTGGGTCCCACAAAGAATCTGCCCCCTGTACTGCTGCAAACACAATAGATACAAACGTTTCGAGTAGATAAGGGCTCCTCAGATAAATTTAGCGTGATTTTTCGTGAAATAGCCGGTTAATATTAGGCTTAATTTCATAATAACTTAGTTGGTATATATGTGGGTAGTTTTATACATACACGTACGTGTTCGAATCTCGGCCGCTACGAATGTAAGTTCGTTATATAATATATTGTTTAATCTCCCAGTGCTTATGATCAAACTAGCTTAGTATTAAGAAAAATAGCACCTAGAAGTGATATTCTTATAAAAGACGGAAGTTCTAGTGCCTAAAAACGTAAAGCATTTGTGAAGAAAATTATGGAAGCGAAAGAAGCAAAGAAAGTGGACGTGCGTTGTCTCTGTCTATCCTTGTAAAGGCGCAAATAGATTTCTCAATCATCATGATAAACAAAAAAAAAATTCACTGATATTTTATTTAATTCTATCCGTAAGTTGACGAAAGTAACGCAAACCCTCGTCTTGTCTAATTTGTGTTTTTTCGTGATATGGGTAAATAACGTCTTCCGTCGAGGTCTCGTAAAATATGTATAAGAAATTGGTAATAATATAATTTGCGGATATATCTTTTATATCTACGCCTAACATTCTACTATTGTTTTGACATTATGATTTACTGACTACAAAAAGAATTATAATCGTGAACAATATTACGTTGATTATGCCTAGGTACTACATACATACATATCACATCAGATCTTGTTAATACATAATTTTATATTTACTGTGATTATTTGACCAAAATGTCGCACTATATGGGATCTCTATTACGTCGTTCATATCTTCTACATGAGCAGCACGTCACGCCATCTCTGGAAGCATCATAACTGCTAAACTCTACACGCAATTGATGTATTGTTTCGTCTTGTTCCAAGAATGAACCCTTTTCGTGTCACATCTAAGAAAAATGCACAACGAAAGATTAAAGAAATTGTTGACTAAAACAAGCAAACTTTAATAGTTTTGGTATATTATAAGATAATAAAGAAGTTACAAACGTAAGTGTTATATGTATGGAAAGCATATAACTTTATATCCAACTATAAGCTACGCAGTCCATATAGGCTAACGTTAAAAAAACTTGTTTCTCTGCATATTTCACTAAACTGTTTAAGACCTTTATGCCTTATGAATGTGAATTGGACGAAAGTTTTTGGCAAGAAATATAACTTCTTTTGCGACATGATAAAGCGACGAATCTATCCTGAATATATTAGAGCTAGGGCACTCTTGAAGAATACCGTTTACGTGACGAAAATTATGACAACATAAATTCCTGTAGTTTATTTTGTGACCGCAATTACACGATATAAACAACATTTTAGTGTTCATTTTAGTTTTGCGGTATTTATTGCTTTTAGAGTTAGGTTAATTTTAAAGTTTATAATTTTAATAATCATATTTATTGTTGATCTTATCATAGTCACTGGCCACGCATGTACACGTGATGTATGCGTAAAACATCCATAATTTGTATTTTTTTTTTAATGATGGCACACTACTTGTTCCGTCACCCATTTTTATTTATTTATTTCTCTTTATTTACAATTTTAGCTTACAAGTTTAGAGGACCCACAATAGGCAAAGTCTGTCTTGTACATTGTATAGCATACTCATATATGTTAAAGTACGTTGTTTTTTGTAGTTATCCGTCATATGTTTACTTAGAGTGCAGTTCATAACAGGCAGGCATCTTTACTATGCCTGCTTGATGAGACAAGTATGCACATTCTAGATGGATTGAATGGACTCCCGCAATGTATATAATACAACGTTGTTAAACAACATTACTCAAGACTTGTTTATAATTAGTTATGTAAAGTATCTCAATATTTAGTCAGCCTTTATAGGCACAGTCCGAATCCTGTTTAAATCACTCTAATGCCACTCGAAACTGATAAACATGGTGAGGCCAATTAGTAGAGCAAATCCCGTCTCAAAAGGACGAGAAATTTAATTATTTCTCGCAATTTATATACCTATAAATAAGTACCATGGATTCTTTGAGATCAAAAGTGAAAAGGAAAGTCAATTTTTATCCAGAATACTCCCGATCGAATCGTATAATGACTTCCAGGATTAACGCAATTTGTCATTTCTTGTTTTGATCAATGCCTGCTGCGTCTTTATTCTTTTGTGCGTTACTCTCGTAATGTTAAACAAACAGTTAAATGAGATTCGTAGAATAATATACATAATATATATTAGTAGAATAAACCTCTCGTAAAATCTTCCTTAAAATATACAAACAAAATACTTGTGAAATATTTTCAATTTGATCAATTCTAAATTCGTTGCGCGTCTTATTTCGACCTCGGCGTTGTATTGTTTCTGCAGAATTTTACAAATTACTTTCACCCTCTTTTTAGTCAAAGTTTTTGACAATTCGTTTTATTCATTATCATTTAGATGTTTAAATTTCCCGAAGAGTGAATAGCATGACCTTTTATTATTTATTAACTGTGATTTTAAATAAGGTTTAGCTGATAAAATATTTAGGTACCTTCACTTTATACTCGTTACTCATTTAAACCTTTTCATCATTATTCATTTCATATTAATCTGTTATGAAGGGATTTTCTAAGGTTATATGGACAGGGTAGCGAGATGTACCAAAATATCGGTGAGTCAATGCCTTCCTATATTCTACAATTAAAATGCAAGGCGCGTTTGAAATTCAGTTGTCCCATATTACTGAGAATTACTCTCGATGTACCCGACGAGTTAAAGGACTATTCAGAAATAAAGTGCAAAAAAAAAATTTAAATATTAGTTTATTTGAACAATTTACAATTATACATCATTTTATCAGGTGTTTTGATAAAATTAATCGGTCAAAAAATATGTACACTAACATAGTAACTGACTCGTATCTAACGTTCAAAAATTAGATAAGAACAATAATTTATTATGGATAAATGAACAGGTATCTCTATGGATTAATTTTATAACAAAAATCTCCGTAATCATATTTCAATAACAATAGTAAAATTTATTATTATGTAAGGGTCTAGGCTAAATTCCTTGTTTAAAAGAGGTTTTTTTATGGTTAAAGCGTAAGCGAGCGGTCCAATATATAACTTTCTTTCTTTCTAACTTTCTTAGCACCAATTAACGCGAGCCATTATCATAAACAAATCATAGAAAATACAAAAGGCACCAAAAAATGAAAAAAAAAATTGATGTAAAATATATTCATTCTTTTTCGATACAAGTATAACTTTTTTTTCATCAAAAACAAGCAATGCAAATGCAAGGATTGGTATACGACTAGTTTCACGACGGCCTCGTAATACGAACGAGGTCATTCAACTCACAGCTGATAGACGGCCGAGCGCGCTTGTTTTAGCCATGTTATGATGACATTACAACTTGATTTTTTTTTATTGTAGCTCGGCATGTGACAACACTGCGCCTGATGCAAAGCTAGAGTGCGGTCCATGAATGGAAACAACTGCTACTACAGAGGAACCTGTGCGGGCAGCAGTCGCCTCCACTATCCCCGGCTTGAGAGGTACCATCTAGATTGACAGTGCATACTCCTCTCGCTATACCTGGCTACTTTCAAACTATTCCCGAAACGCGACAAGGTCACTTCACGGGTGTTACATTCGAAAGTGGTGGTGACTACCCCAGGACGACAGACTGGACAAACAACCATCATCAATCTGCTTAAATTTATTTGAAAATCTTTAAAAGGTAATAATAATTTAAAAAAACGTTTTAGTATTGATGTGTTGAACACCTGGTTGAAGGGAATGCCCGTAGTCCTTTTACACTCTATATAGGTACATATAAATATAATATTACATAACATAACATAAAAATAAATAATCGTAAGATACCGGTTTTAAAATACAAAATCGCAAGTCATTGTAATACTTTATTATTTACATCAATTTGACCTTCAAATTTAGTCATTTATCCGTTCGCGACTGCCGGCCGGCAAGCAGTTAAAGGTTAGCCACAATGAAAGGCGCTTGTGTGTTATTTGTCGTGTTTATAACTTTAGTGGTCGGAGATCCCGGAAGAGGAGTGCCATGGGTAGTAAATTTAAACCAGGGATCTGTCCGGGGATACAGAGAACCAGAAAATAATTATTACAGCTTTTTTGGCATACCGTATGCTACTGCGCCGGTTGGAGTTAACAAATATAAGGTAAATTTCATTGAGATATATATCTCAATGGTAAATTTGATGTTTTTTAATTACTTATATGTTTTTGTGATGATTTTTGTGGTGTAGTGTTTATATTATATCCTTGAATAAATATACAATAGCAGTTATTAATATAGGTATGTATTAATAATGTATAGATAAATTATTATTGATTAGATTATAAATAAATAGGTACCTCGCAAAGAGTAAAAAGAAGCATTAATTAAAGAGTGGTAGGCAGACTGATGATGGTTATTAGCCAAGTCTGCCGTACCACTACTTTCAATTGTGTCCGTAAAGTGACCTTGGTGCGTTTCGGGATCAGTTTAAAAGAGTAGCCCGGATGGTACACATTCATCTCTTCCAGGCGGCATAGCGGAGGCGACTCCTGCCTGCAAACATTTCTCTGTGTTAGCAGTTCTTTTCCTAAAATTATGCAATATCTAACTATGTAATATATTTTTATTACAATTTTCAGGCGCCACTGCCAGCACCAAAATGGAAAGATACCTTAGAAGCTACAAACAAACGGATTGTCTGCCCACAAGGATACCCACCAGAAATGTTCTTCGATAATCTTAATTTGATCGTCACCGAAAATTGTCTATATGCAAATGTACACGTACCGGATAATAAAGAAAAAAATTTACCTGTAATTGTCTATGTACACGGAGGAGCATATCAATTGGGCTTTGCTGAACTTTTTTCACACTCTCCGCTTATAAAAACTGGCAAAGTTGTCTTAGTTAACTTTAATTATCGTCTTGGAGCTCACGGATTCTTGTGTTTAGGCACTGAAGATGTTCCTGGTAACGCCGGAATGAAAGATCAAGTTGCAGCTTTGCGTTGGGTGAAAGATAACATAGCTAAGTTCCGAGGTAACCCGAATGATGTGACTATAGCTGGATATAGCGCTGGATCTGCTGCAGTAGATTTATTAATGTTATCGAAATCTGCAAGAGGTCTTTTTAACAAAGTTATCCCAGAAAGTGGGTCAGGTATCGGCGTTTGGTCTATTCAACAAGATCCTTTGGAAAATGCAAAACAATTCGCGTTAACTCTTAATTTCACCGATGTTAATAATATTGAGGCATTGGAACGTTTTTATAAAACAACGTCATTGGACGTACTTCAAGCAGACACTTTCATGGATCGTAAAGACAGCACTTTTGTTTTCGTTCCTTGTGTAGAAAGTCCTACATCCGGAGAGAGCTTTTTGGAGGACTCGCCACTTAATATATTAAAGAGAGGAGATTTTAATAAGGCATCTCTCTTAGTTGGGTTTGCTAAAAATGAAGGCATGTTCCGGTTACCTTTGTTTGATGCATGGAAAGATGAAATGAATAAAAATTTCGCTGATTTCTTGCCAGCAGATTTGAAATTCAGAAACAATGATGAAAAAATGCAAGTGGCGAAGAAAGTCAAAGAATTTTACTTTGGTAAAGAAGAGATTAGTGAAAAAACAATTGACGGATACGTCAACTACTTTACTGATGTACTTTTTTCATATTCAATTGTTAAATCGGTGAGATTATACATCGAATCTGGTTTAGATCCAGTATATCTATATGAATATTCATATTTTGATCAAAAAATGCCAGCAGTGCACAATTTTAAAGGTTCCAATCATTGTGCCCAATCTGTGGCAGTCAGTGACGTTCCGTTTATGCCAATAACTGACTCCGAGGAATATAATAAATTAAAGGAAACTATGGTTAACTTATGGATCAGCTTTGTCACCACAGGGTAAGTTTTAATGTACGAGTATGCAATATATAAATACATTTTATTAATATTTATTATGGTTTTCAGAAAACCAGTCCAAGAGAAGTCATCCACTTTTCCATCGGGTTGGCCGATAGCATCATTAAAGAAATCGCCGTATATGGAGTTAAATATAGTACCTGAATTACGTTTTGACCTTCTGAGGGAAAGGATGGAATTCTGGGATTCTATCTATGACAAATATTATAGGCAACCTGTACCACCCACAGTTGCCAAACAACCAAAAACCGAACTATAGTTATTTACTCAAGTAAAAAATTGTTAATTATTATTAATTATTTTTTAAAATATAAAATATCCTTCAGTAGTTCTGGATTAATAATTTGGCAATACGAGTATATTATCCAAAATGCAAAATACAGCTGTCACCATTTGGATCTCCTCAATTAAAATAAAACGCAATTTAATACTAAGTACCTTCCTGGCAAGAACCTATGTCAAATTTTCCTTCTAACAACAGACTCAACTACACTGGGTAGGTACTAAATTGTTTCAAAATCCGGAATATTCTAGATTAGACTACTAAAGTCTGAACAAAACAATGTCGTGATCATTCAAGAACTTTTAAGATGCAACTAAAATACTTTATCTTGGTTCTTCTGCATCCATTGCAGTAAATTTAACTGAATTTAGTGCTGTTAATATTTTGTAGTGCCCATTTATAGAAGGTACTTTAGCGACATTTGTTTCATCGTATATCTTTGTAAAAAGTTTAGTTTTCTAATTTTATTGACTGTATATTGTAATATGTATATACTCAATAAAACCGGTAATAAATTGCCTTATTAGAGTTATTGTTATTGTAAAACTGTAAAATTATCTATTTTATTACAAGGTCCTAGTTTTGAGCTCCAGACTATAAATGAAATTGGATTAATTTGTTCTGGTTTAGTTCCAATACAATTTCTTCCCCTCTTGGAAGTCAAGGGACGTCTATGAACTTCTTTACTTAGGTGTCTAAGGTCATCTTAGATTGCTTTATTTTACACAGCCGTAGTGCCGTAAACTACGTTTAAGTCAGAATTGAATTACCGACCCTTTGGCACTAATAGAGAACAGAAGTGGGTGAACAACATGAATAAAAATGCGAACATTTCTGTTTGTACTATCATTATTATCACACCGCAACGAGAGCGGTGCGTGGTATTTTTTTATGATTGTAGAATGCAATAACAAAATTAGTTGCAAGTACATTTAGCATTTATGGAGAGGAGTCGTAAGCAACTTGTGGAATCTAATAAGATTAAAATATTTACTAAATAAATACATAATTAGGTACCTATTTTTTACCTTAATAAATTTTCCAAGTCTAAAACTAAGTAATAAAATATTATCACTTTCTGTCTTTTTTTATGGTATTTATAACATTTTATCAATGCCTAAGTTTAATAATTTAAAATTTTAATATGGCAAAAATAAAAAAGCCAATATTGCAAATAATTGCGAAAAGTAATGTAAGAAGAATTGGCAGACTGATAATGGTTATTAGCCCAGTCTGCCGGCCTGGGGTGGTACCACCACTTTCGAATGTAACACCCGTGAAGTGATCTTGTTGCGTTTCAGGATCAGTTTGGAAATAGCCAAGTATATCAAGAAAAGTGTGTACTGTCAATCTGGATGGTGCACAGTCGTCTCCTCAGGCCAGCATAGCGGAGGTTACTGTTGCTTGTAGAAATTTCTCTGTAATAGCAGTGGTTTTCATTAATGGACTGCACTCTAGCTTAACATCGGGCGCCGTGTGGTCATATGTCGAGCTGCAATAAAATATATACGAAATACATTTACGCAAATTAATTGCATTTGGACACCTTTAATTTATATGGCAGTAGAAAATAATATAAATTAAAAACTTACGGGGAAGTATAAACTGCAGCGACCTTCATTACGGGCACTTCAGCTGCATAGGAGTGTGTTCACAACGTTGAGGTGCCAATTAATTTGCATTCCTAAAGCGGTTACTCTGTCAACGGCAGACTAGATGGCTCATGTACAATATAATACAGCGATGGTAAATTTAAACTTTCATCTGATTAGCTAATTAAGTACCCATTTCTAATAAGCTTTATTCAAATGTTGTTTACAATAGTCCAATGATGTCTTTAGTATACGTTGGGCCTTTTAATGCCTTCTCTACACGAAGTTACTAGGGCAGACATTTTTATGAATTTTAATGTCTTTCATGTTTTCAATTAGAAGTAATAGAGAAACCAAATACACGTCTCATACATTTTTCACTTAATTTTTTTTTAAATTTCATATATATTTAGGGACTTCAAAGTTTTGATCAAAGGAGAATGCCCATTCGCCTAAGTAAATTGGCCCACAATTTTTTTCACGAGTTTGTCGATGATTTTTAGTTAATTTTGTAGAAAAAAAAAACTATTTTCTTATTACTGATCAGTTTTAATTTTTTCACACGGGTTATTGAGTAATTAGATGTTTTCTGATGTAATATTTGAGGTTATTATTATTTAAAATGCTTTAATAATTTATGATATTTGTTTTTATGCAATTAAACATTATCTAATGATTGGTAAATGATGTGTTGATATAATTAAAATTAATTAATAAAAAATAAGATATTATTTTAGAATATTGTTTTGTTACCAAACTATTAGGTATCAAGTGGGCCCAGAAATGGCCATTCTTCTTTGATTACGCTACGTGAAGAATATTCTTAAAAATTGAATTGCTCTTTTGCGTCTAATTAGAATATTGAATAACAAAACACAAATGCGTTATACGCCCAGTTGACGTTGGACTAAGACTCAGGTCAAGTGACCTGTCGCGCTTCGGGATCGGTTTGGAAGTAACCACGTATAACGAGGAGAGCGTGTCAATGGATGGTATGCATTGGTTTCCTCAAGCCGGCATAACAGTGACGATTGGTGCCTGCAGAGACTTATTTGTGGCAGCAGTTGTTAGCGCTCATAATTCGCACTCTGTTGTCATAAAAGATGCCGCTACAATAAAAATGAAAGTTATAAATGATGACACAACTTCACAACGACACATGCACAATATTCTTCAAAGAAAGGAAAGAAAAATAAATATTTGCCATTATTGCTCTCCCATGTCTTCTCCTAGTCCTACCACCTTGGATCCTTCAAGCGGAGTGTGAAAAAGCATAGTAGTGGCGACTGGAGCCACTGTATAAGTGGTTCCCCAGTCGTCAGTGCTCACGACCAGGCCAGTCGAGGTCACATGTTGTGTCATCATAAAAAAAAACTGTGTTGAATTAGAAATACAAAATTCCCATTATTACCAATTTAAGATGAGATTATATCTGTAACTTTTGGATTGCGAGACAAAATCTTAATCTGAGATTAATTCTATGGAGAGTAGTACAATAGATAATATCATGACAGATTTCAGATAAGTATACAAAATTATAAAATATATATTAAATATTGTGTTATGTTTTCGACTTTGATCTACTTTGTATGTATTTGAAGAAATTTTGGTATTTAAATTACTTATAACTTTGTTATTTATTTAACAATACATTATTTAAATATTGCATTTTATTATATTACAATGATTTTTTTAAATATAGGTACCATCAACAAAATTATTATTCGTGCATATACATTTCATCCAATATGACCTATACTTCAGTGAACTGTAGCAGATACACGACATGACGTCATCGAATTTGCATCACTAGAGCGTCTTCCACGCGTCTCAATCTGTAGAATGTATCCATTATAATACAGTATTACAGTATAATTGTAGTACTAAATTTAAACTATGCATGGATTTGACACCCTGTATAAGATCTGAGATCAGAGTCTTGTTTACCTATAATTACCCATTACACATTACTGTAATATGTAATGTAATATTGTACTGATGTAAATAGTAAATAAAAAAGCGTGCTATATTATGCTATATATCTTATCTCTTGTTCTCGCCTTATGCAGTAATCCGTGAAAAAGAGTGAGACGGAAGTATAATTTAGAAATAACCGCTTTGTATAAACATTTTTTTGTCCGACTTTAATAATATTGTGGACACTTTCAGTCTAGACGAAAATTTTGCAAAAATCTTTCTTAGTTCACGTCTACACTATAATACGAAGCTACTCTTATACGTTGAGTATGAAGTCAGTCAGTCAGGATATCTTGTACTCGTATACATACAGATATGTTTCAATTTTTTTTTATTGTAGCTCGGCATGTGACAACACTCCGCCTGATGTAAAGCTAGAGTGCAGTCCATGAATGGAAACAACTGCTACCACAGAGAAATCGCTACAGGCAGCAGTCGCCTCCACTATGCCTGCTTGAACAGACGAGCTTGTACCATCCAGAATGACAGTGCATACTCCTCTCGTTATACCAGGCTACTTCCAAACTAAAACGCGACAAGATCACTTCACGGGTGTTACATTCGAAAGTGGTGGTACTACCCCAGGACAGCAGACCGGACAAATAACCATCATCTGTCTGCCTACCACTCTTATGCGACCAACTTTATAATAAATATTCTAACATAGTTACATTAGTATCGGTCAGGATTTAGCGAGATTTGAACACGGGTCTCATCGATCGTGAGTTCACGCCTTCCGTAGCCGCTCTTACATTAAGATAAATCGAAAATCCTTGCAATTGAGCATAAAGGCGTAAACTACGAATAAACACTCAAACTCAAACAATTCTGAACACATTAATTCACGCCCCATTCTATTGAGTTAGGCGGTACTACTGCTTTTCTATAGCTTATATTCAGTATTGATGCACTTCAATTGAGTTATGTATATATTTCACTTTAATTGTACTGTATTTTGGTTATATATTAGAGTGCATCGTCATTCACGCGTACAATTTGAAAGGATTTTTATATATACCGTGGCTCGCGGTCTTTTGACTGTGAGTGACAGTGGAAATCGGGCGCGTTCTCAGGTAGTGGAAAAAGGGTCCCGAGATACCTCCCTGAGGTACCCCGGCGCGAACCAAAACCAGCAGTGTGGTCTCTCCCCGGGTCACACTCTGCTTTCAGAGAAGACATGAGTGAGAGACCACGCTTCATCGCGTCATACTGTCGTCTTTCCCGAGACGGCGAGGCATATATAAAAGATTTCCTCCACGTAAAAAAAGATTTTTATATATACTTTCATCTTTCTTTCTTTTGTTTACTTCACTTTTATCACCTATAATATAGGTCCTATATCATACATACACTGATTACCATATGTACGCTCAGAGTGATTGGATCTTTGGAGCCAATAATTCAGACTTAATTCACATAATATCGTGTTTTTTTATGGTGGAATGAAAGCTTATTGTATGTTCCTTAAAATGCTCTATGAAAGCGATTTTTCAGTCAAGAATACAGACTAAAGTCGCGTTATAAGGAAAGGTTTAATTACCTGCTTTTAGTATACAACAATAGACGCATTATTCTGTAAAATGCAATATTAAAGGACAATTAAAATAATGTTTCGAATACACTCGTTTTACAAAAGGTTTATTTCCTTTGTAGTGTATTTGGGCTATGTGCCAGAAAATCCGATATAGAATGGCCTACGGTTCTCACTCCCCACTTTAACTCGATACGTACATAACATTTTTCAATCTACCCACAGGTGGTGCACTCTCCCGAAATGAAATACAAACATTGAAGCTGTATTATTACGTTTTGAGATTTTTGAAATTTGAAAATATAAAATGGAAGTTAGAAAACTCGCCTCCGTTATGCCGGCTTGAAGGGCACACATTATACTTTTAAGTTGAACTTTAATCTGCATTTTACTATTATCAATTAAATTTTACTTCTAAAAAACACATGTGACGCGAGAGAAAAGATGGCCACAGCCACGTTTAGGTTCTCTATCAGTTAGTATCTGACGGTAACACTGTCAAATCGTTTGAAGCCGCCTACGGTTTTTTGTCAGATGTATGAAGTTTGCACCTCTAGTATATATTTTTATAGCGTCGAGTCTTGGGACCATCTTCATTGAAAATCCTTCGTTTTTTAATATATCTTTTAAATAATTGGTTTGCTAAAAGAAATAATTTAATGTTACATGTGAAAAATCTATACCCAGTGCGTCCGTGCCTGCTGAGATCATTCTAAGTGGCGGCCGGCAAATTGTTATTTACACCGTTTTTATTTACTCTCAAGGTCCATATCGTATGTTGCCGTAATATAATTTTCAATTGTTTTTTTATTGTAGCCCGACATATGATAACACTCCGCCTGATGTAATTAATGCTAGAGTGCGGTATGTACAGAAACAACTGCTACCAAGGCAAAAAATTCTGCAGGCCACGGTCGCCTCCACTATGCCGACTTGAAGAGATGAATGTGCATTATGGAGACTAACAGTGCGCACTCCTCTCGCCAGGTATAGAGAGAGGAGGAGTATTACTTCCACAGTAATCCAGAAACGCGTGTGTTACATTCGAAAGTGGTGGTACTAACCCAGGGGGTCTATTGCGGACACGAGCTCACCGTGACTCACGGTGAGCTCGCTCCCGCAATAGCCCCTCAGAACGTCAGATAGAACTAATAATCATTATCAGTCTGTCTACCACTCTTTAATAGTCCTAATAAACACTAAGCGAACAAACTACATAATATAGTTACATTGGTACCGGTCAGAATTTAGTGAGATTCGAACACGGGTCTCATCGAAAGTGAGGTCATGCGTTCTACCGCTACACCACGGCTGCTTACATCAGAAAAAGTGATTGACAATAATTACACTATTCAATCTGATTCTTTTAAAAGGAAGTTCGACTTATTTTTTCTTTGCGATTGTTTTTTTTTTCTTCTCTTTTGTGTGACGTCGATTATTTTCTCGAGACCACGTCGAAGATAACGATCTCTCTTTCACGACGACTCCTCATTTCCCAGAAGATTCCTTTATTTTAATTTGTGTCATTTCTCGTTCGTAGTACTGTAGGAACTTTAACAGATTTTATGTGAAAATTTGTGCTTAATTTGGGTAAATAACTAAGCCAGTTATTTAATTATTAATTAGAATTATTATCATATCATAAAACCGAAAGGATAATGCCCATTTTTGGGCTCACTTGATACCTAACAGTTTGGTAACAAAACATTGTTCTAAAATAATATCTTATTTTTTTATTAATTCATTTTAATTATATCAACACATCATTTACCAATCAATAGGCAATGTTTAATTACATAAAAAACAGATATCATCAATTATTATAATAATAAAGCATTTAAAATAATTATAACCTCAAATATTGCATCAGAAAATATCTATTTATTCAATAACCCGAGTGAAAAAAATTAAACTGATTGGTAATAAGAGAGTAGATTTATTTTTCTACAAAATTAACTTTTTTAGTTCGACAAACTCTAGAAAAAAATTGTGGGCCCATTTTCTCAGGCGAATGGGCATGTACCATGGGTACCAATGTATATTGGTGGTTACTTATGTACTCTGTCCAACCTGTACTGTGTTATTTGCCCAGTCTGCCGTCCTAGGGTAGTACTTTCGAATGTAATGCTTGTCGCGTTCCGGGCCCAGTTTGAAAGTGGCCAGGTATGTGAATGTAGATGGTGCATAATCGTCTCCTCAGGCCGGCATAGCAGAGGTGATTGCTGCCCGTAGAGATTTCTCTATAGTAGCAGTGTTTCCGTTCATTGACCGCACTCTATCTTTACATCTGGCGGTTTTTTTTTTATTGTAGCTCATCAGGTGACAACACTCCGCCTGATGTAAAGCTAGAGTGCGGTCCATGAATCGAAACAACTGCTACCACAGAGAAATCTCTACGGCTGCAGTCACCTCCACTATGCCGGCTGGAGGAGACGATCATGTACCATCTAGATTGACAGTGCTCACTCCTCTCTTATACCTGGCTACTTTCAAACTATTCCCGAACCGCGACAAGGTCACTTCACGGGTGTTACATTCGAAAGTGGTGGTACTGCCCCATTGTTGTCATATGCAGAGTTACAAAAAAATAAGTTGTTTTGCGGGTGTCTATATTTACCCTAGTATAATATGACTATCATCAGTCTGCCTAGCATTCTCTAAAATTTTGTGCTATGCTTGTTCTACAAATCCACTTATGCGGAGTTGTCCCCATGTAATTTATTCTTGCGGTATGTAAGACTTGGGAATTTCCCGAGCAATGCATTTCGCATGTTAATAGCGGCCAGTTGTGGTTAACCGTGATTACAAATGGGAATGCATGTGAAACCAAGTATATTCTCTGCCTAACCACTGCTTATAATTTCCCAATCATATAAATTCCCTAGTGGATTTCTGAGATAGCCGTAAATCCTTTTTAAAGTTTTTTTTAATCGTAGCCCGGCATGTGACAACACTCCGCCTAATGTGAAGTTAGAGTGCGGTTCATAAACGTAAACAATTCCTACTACAGAGAAATCTCTACAGGCAGCAGTCGAGACGAGTATGCACCATCTAGATTGACAGTGCACACTCTTCTCGCTATACCTGGCTACTTTCAAACTGTTTTCTAAACGCAACAAGGTCACTTCACGGGTGTTACATTCGAAAATGGTGGTACTACCCCAGGACGGCAAACTGGACAAATCAGTCTGCCTACCTCACTTTTTCTGGTCTTTATTTTTAAATTTACTTAGAAATCTATGAAAATCAATGAAATTTATTTAGAAACCATAGTGGGAATAATTCAGTCATATTATTATGCGGACGTATGAAAGTTGAAGTAATTTATAAATGTAATAGAATAAATAATATGTATTTATTTTGAATCATGAAGGGTATTATATAATTTCCATTGAAATTTGGCCTGAACAAATTTTATCACTTATTTTTTTATTAATTAATGGCCATTTCACTACATCTCCTCTGCTACTAGTTTCGACTTTTATGTGCTTAATATTGTGATCAAAGTTCATCATAATCTTATGTATAATCAATTTTAAAACCTTTTTACATGAATAAGCGCAACAATAAACCGCAAGAAGGTTTTTTTAATTTAGACTTTAAAAAATTTAGGTTTTTTTTAGATTAAATATTATTTCGCCCTCTTATAAAAAGATACATAATAATAGTTGAGTAACTTATATAATATGTACCAAACTAAACTCAAATTTTATATTACAAGTAAATATAATTATCTATGCATAAACATGCATATATGTATGTATATGTGTGTACGTATGTTATGTGTATGTACGCGCGCGTGTGTGTGTGTATGTATATATGTATATAGATATTGTATTTTGTATGATAAAAGTATAGTGTTTTTTTTCTCTCACATAATGCTACTAGAACTTTACTTTAATAAATAGGACTGGAATCCTGCATAACTTCAGCACGGGTTATCCTAGTGAACAGCATGATGCGTCTCAATAAATTTTGTACACATTAATAATAAATAAAAATAAATATATTAATAAATAGATAAATAACATTAATAAATATTAAGTCATTAAAATCGTGTCAAGGCACAATCGTATATAAAAATTACGTGATAAAACAAATCAAGATCAAGTACGTGTGGCGTGATTATTGCGTGAAACAAAAACACGTCAAGTTAATTTGAAAGAATAAGGTTATGTGGTCACGTGTAAGGAAATTCATATATATCGGCCTCTCTTTACCAAAAAGCCAACTTTGAAATTAAGCCACAGAGAGCTTTTTCAAGCTAATCTCTAAAGTCAGTACGTGTTTGTGAAATTGACAACTTTTACTTCGTGATAAGTAATAGTTCTCAAACATAATTATTATAATAATGGTGTACAATGTTATTTTGTACTTAGTTGAAAAAGTTTTTTTATTAGAAACTTTTGATTAAAATTTAATGGAAATTTCTTGGACTACTTATACTTTTTATACAAACCAAGTAAGTGGTTTTGTGACCGAATTTTTACGATAAAGTCCGAAGCTGACCCGCGGTGAAGGGGCCAAAGCGGCCCTGCATACAAATTTTCATATTGAATATCAAAATGTTTGATGTGCTACATATTTTCTGTATTAGATTTGTTAAAGAGATTTGTTGTTTTATTAAGCTAAATTCTCTTATAGAAATTAATATAAACGTCTACAGAGTAACTTAGTTTTGTGCTAACAACAGCTGCGTTTATTAAAGGAAGTAAAACTGAGAGACAGAGCTCAGCAGGTATAATGCATGAAAACTTTAATTTGCTAATTTATTTTATTTCCTATTTTAACGCCACAAAGTTATTAATAACATATTAATCTCATTTCGCCTCACGGACAGGACTACATTGTAGAACTTTCCTTCAGTATGAAGTTTTCGGTGTGAAGAGGCATCTCACAAAGCGCGACTACTGTCTGCAGATTCTCTTCTTTGATTTTATAGATCGTTTATAGATTGCACTCTGGCTTAACATAGTTAAATAAATAGTTAACAGAGTTAAAGTACAAAAAAAAAGTTGATTAGCTTGTAAAACTGATTTATTTTATTAAAATATGAAAAAAAAACAGATCAAGCTGTGTACGAGTATATGTATATTTTTTATTATGTACGAGTATATTATATGTGTTGATTTTTTTCGATTAAATTTTAATCATGATTTAAAAATAACAAATTCAGAATGTTTTTGTTAATAACAAAACAACAATAACCGACAACTGATTTATTTTAACCAAAGTACATGGCTAAATAAATACTAAATTCTCTGAAATATTTCATTTTATTTCATACCTATTTATTTTATTTACTATTAATAAAAACTTTTGTATGAACAATTTATTTGTTCTTTTGTTTATTATTTATTCGTAATTTAATTCCTAAAAGACGATAACTCTACGGTTACAATCTATAATATTAATTTATTACGATTCAATATTTATGGATAACGCATAATCAAATTACTGCTGTACAGGCGTTTTACGTGACTGATTTCACACGAATTAACAATTAAATTTGTGTGAAATTTCTAGGTATATTTTCAGTAACATGAATAGGTGTGATACTGAAAGCCATTGCTTACAGATAAAACTCGACAGTCTCTATAAATCAAGCCCACAAGCCCAACATCTCATCTTGCAAAATAAACTGA
Organism: Tinea pellionella; assembly: GCA_948150575.1. Taxonomy (NCBI): domain Eukaryota; kingdom Metazoa; phylum Arthropoda; class Insecta; order Lepidoptera; family Tineidae; genus Tinea; species Tinea pellionella. Next base: position 2,195,249 of record OX411259.1, on the reverse strand, counting down.
GAATAAAAGCAAATATTTTTCCATTGAAGTTTTATTAAACATAAACAACCATATTTTTAAACAAAAGACGTAATGGAACGATTTTTCTTAACAATCTTATTTAAATTCACGTGAAATTGGATGATCTTTTAATGACAGAATCAGACGGTGTAACGACACGAAAAAAAATACTGATAAATTACTTTTTCATTATTTATTTTGTTTTACAATAGAGCAACGTTTAAGTCTAAATAATAACACTTCGATGACCTTTTTTATGTTAAAATATTTGTTGAAAATTTAGGAAATGTGATAAAGGATTACTACCGCCATCTGTCGGTCCCTAGAGGAGTCGCTCTTAATACTATGCGAACAAAGGTAATTTGACGATCCATCATTCACTGTCTTATTATTTTGATATTGTATACCAACATAACTAAGTACCAATATACAGGATCATGAATAAATTGTCTAAATAAAAGCAAACAAAAGAACATCAGCCTCGCAACAACATAGAAATAAATTTTAAATTTATAACACCTTAACGCTTACATTAGTTTCAAGTTAGGCGCTGCAAATCTGCAATGCGGAAAGACGGGCTGTCAGCTTACCATCTTCAAGTTTAACCTGGAAGTCGTCGAGAAGCTTAACAGTTCGATCCGGATTTTTCGTTTAACTTTCTTGACTTAAACTTTCAATGTTTTATCTAATTCAAAATAATGGCGCCTCCACACTAAAGTTTTGTCAAACAACATTTATAACCATTACTGTAAAACAACGAATAAAAAAAACAATAATTATTCTTTTTTTTAGGCCAAGTTTTAAAAGTCAAATTTAAGAAACTATGATGCAAGTTCAACAGAAAATATATATGGGAACTAAACCCACATCCTTCGCTTTTCTCTCATCACTAACAACGAGAACGCGTCTAAATTCTTCCAATACATATTACTGGATTAAACCCCACAATTAATACTCAAACAAACGAATACGCAATACAACTCGATTAACAAATTATTTACTTGCCAAAAATGTCAATGAAAAAGGTGTGTATTGATCAATAAAAAGTAACTTCGGTGTGGATGCACCATTAGGAAAAATAACACAATTTCGTTGTAACACTGAAAGCTACTTAATACTTTTTAGGGTCGTTGTCGTTCGGTACCATCCCCCCTGTTCCTCAGATTGTGGACGAGGCGCTAACCGCCGACAAGATTTATGAAGTGGCTTGTCTGTTTAAATTGTTTCGAAGTCTAACAGCAACGATGAACTTGTTTTTCAAGTAATTCACATTTCTTTGTTTAAAATTTAATTCTCAAGATACAATTGCATTTTGTCTCTTACTTTGTTAAAATTTTAATTAGTTACTCGTATTTATACGTTTATTTAAAGTACGAAAGGGGAGGATTAGGTAAATGAAAATGTAGTCTGCTTACTTTTACAAACAAATCTTACAAGACACTAACTATTATAACACTATGATATGTAACTTTATTTTAAACACATGTTAAAGAGTGGTATGCAGACTGATGATTATTATTAACCCAGTACTATTGACCTTGTCGCGTTTCCGGATAAATTTAGTATGCCAAGAGGAGTGTTAATCTGGATGGTGCATATTTAAGGAGACGACTGGCATATATTGCTCTCTCTCCTCATTGGTCCCTCATTGTTGAGGATCGTGACTCCTCGTGGCTCCCTCGGCTGCGACTGCTTGCCTGATAGAGAGCTTTATGGACTGGCATCTCCAGACATATGGACACCTGGTCTGTCTAGGGGCTTGGTCTTCTACCGCGTCTTTCTAGATTGTCGCCATCCTTGCGCGCTATGAGGCCGAAGCACTTCAGGATGCGGCGCAGGCAAAGCGATGACAGACGCGGTTGATTTTAGATCCAATTTCGACATAACAGAAGCATTTGTCCGGTGAGCGGTTTAAGGAATCCTCAGCATATGGCGCCAGCACCACATTTTGAACGCGTCCACTCTCTGTCTATCCGCGGGTTTAATTACGTGAACCGTACTCAAGCTTAATTACAACACGCGTAGTGCGGTTACTTAGATGTAAGCAGATATTTTTCTGCTGTAAAAGTTGACCACATTCTAACTTAACTTGAGGCGGAATGTTATCATAAGCCGAGCTACAATTAAAAAAGAGACAATACTTATTTAAAAATATTAAGTAGTAAATATGTAAGATCTATGAATTTTGGTCGTCATCGTACTAGCTTAGTATTTTCATAATAAATGTTTCTGGTTGACATGTCCTATGTACATAGACTTTGTGGTAAAAGCGACGTGTCTTTCGGCAAATAGTAGGCTTTAGAGGACAAGTCACGTAATACTAGCAATCTTGTTTGTTCGTCTAGTGGGTGGAAAGCGATCACTTTACCCATATTTAGTTGTATTTTAGCTTTGTGTTTTTTATATTCATGCATTGAATACTCACTTTTCTGGCTAGTCAACATGTATGTGTACTCTCTACAAAAACTAAGCGAATTGCGTATTAATGTACAGGCTGTAAAAAGACCCTTAACCACGTGTTACACTAATAATATTAAAACGTTATTGAAAAATATATTTTTAATTATTAGAGAGATATTATAGAGTGGACGTAGTATAGCGATAAGAAGCGTGAACTCCCGTTCGATGAGACCTGTGTTCGAACCTTGCTAATTCTGACCGGTACCAATGTAACTTTGTTATATGTACTTTGGTCACTCAGTCCCTTTAGGCACTATTAAAGAGTGGTAGGCAGACTGATTATGGTATTTGCCCAGCTGCTGTCCGTAGAGATTTCTCTATAGTAACAGTTGTTTCCGTTCATGGATCGCACTCTAGCTTTACATCAGGTTTTGTGTTGTCATATGCCGAGCTACAATAAAAATATAATAAAAAAGCATTTTGAAAATTTTATCACGTAAAATACGAGTATGTAAGATTATTTAAAATAAAGCCGCAATGTCTTGACAACAGCGCGAACACATCAATACAATACGCCCCACCGTCTATCAGCTGTGGATTGAATGACCTCGAGCACGATTCGATTCCTTTGCAACACCAGCCGTAAACTAAACCTTGCATTTATTCACATTGATTGTTTTTGATATTTCGATGATGTCATTTGGAATTAATTTAAATCAATAAATGTAAAAAAAATCAAGAATTAACCACTTTTGGTTTACGGGATTGCTGCCTGTACATTTTGTTTTGTTTATTTTATACACCCTTATAGTAGCTCGGCATACGGCACCTCACCTGATGTTAAGGTATAGTGTGATCCATGAGTAGAAACAACTGCTGCTACCACATGGAATTACAAAAAAGCAGGCAACAGGCTACACCGCTCTTCTTAAATTAAATATTATTTTAAAGAGAAGATACTATTAGAACCTAATCCTATTTATGGTTAAAATAGAGACGATAAAAATCTTCTATTCTAGCACAAATATTGTCCTCCTACGTCCAGTTTAATTGACCAGCGATCGACGAAGTTTCTGCGGTTTGTAAGTTTTGCGTCGGGTTCTGCAAGATGTTTTTCTTGAACGTACCGGGTAAACTACTAACAAGGAAGTATTTTTAACTTCAACTAACAATAATTACTAAAGCACTTCTCTTTGAACTGCTTTTCTTAGTTCACAGTGAAAATAATTAAAATAACGTCTTTCAGTGTGCAGGCAAGCTACCACATCTAATTGCTCGACTATATTTTCGTTTAACGTTAAAGAAAAATAATCTGTATTGTATTCCGCATGTGACTGCACTCCGCTTGATGTTAAGCTAAATTGGGAAATGTCTACAGGCCTTCATCTCCACTATATCGGTTTGAATAGATGAATGTACACCATCCAGTTTCACAGGTTTAGTAAGTTTGGACGTTGTTGATATAATAAATGAAAAGATAACGAAAGAAAACTCATAAATCTAAATGAACTCTCTCTGAAGTCTAAATGTCAACCACGGGACTAGCAGATACCTTCACGGCAAGTCCTGACTTCTATTTTTATTCGGTATAGGTATTATAAAAATATAATTTCGAGTCTGGGTTTACGTTTAGGTACAGTCTCTAGCACAGTATTTAGAATCGCAAAGTTTATCATCATTTGTCACACCTTTTTCCCACAGGTATAGGCAGAGACAACAGAACGCTGAAAGAAAGATCCTGACACGGCTTCCTCGCCTCTCTCACATCCACAATTCTCTTCTTACAAGCCCGACGTTTATGGGCACTAGATAATCTAGCTTTCGTAAGGATGTGTTCAATTTGATCGAAAAACACCCTTCTGGGTCTGCTTGTTATACGCAAATAAAAGTTTATACCAACTAAAAAATCTTATAAGTTGATATCTTACAAAGTTACTCACTCAGATGTGGTATAACTCCGTATATGTATTTATGGTTATTTGAAATTAATTGAAACTTCCCCGACGTCCATGCATATCAATTATTTTCTGTATTATAATTTATGCAAAACTGTCAAAACAAAAACATATGGAAATTGGCGCGACTAAACACTTTCGCCCTTTTTGGGCTTAAATATCCCTTTTTTAGGTTGCAATGAGGTCTTTATTAATTTCAGTTTATAGAACCATTATGTGTGGGTATAAAGGTTTTAATGTCAAATATAAATTGTATAAAGGAGTTTTATAATTAATTTAATTATTAATTAAATCAAAGTTTTAACTAAATTAAAATATTTGTGCGGATTATAAATTGATTTTATTTTGATTATTTGAATCCGATATTACGTAAGTCGCATAAACCTTTTACTTTAGTACCGACTACGGCAAGTTAAAAACTTAAAAATAATATTATAAAGGAGAATGTCCATTCTTCTAGGAGAAACGGGTCCACAATTTTTTTCTTGAGTTTTAGTTCATTTTGTAGTAAAATAAATCTACGTTCTAATCAGTTTTAATTTTTTTTTACCCGGGTTATTGAGAAATTGAGCTTTTTTTAATGCATTATTTGAGGTTATAATTATATAATATGCTTTAATAATTGATGATATCTATTTTTATGTAATTAAACATTGTCTATTAATTAGTAAACGATGTGTTGATTTAATTGAAATAAGTTAATAAAAAATAAGATATTATTTTATTTTTATATTATATTAATGTTGTTTTGATATCAAACTATTAGACATTATATAATAATATATATTTTTATTGTATAATAATAGTAATAAATAATAATAATGGAAATCTAGTATTCAAACTGCCAAAAATATATTAAAAATGACTGTTAATTTTTTAGTGGTTGTGTTGTAAGTTAGAAATAGTTTCATTTTAATATGTTTCCTCGCTTTCAAAAGCTAAAACGAATGCTCTAATATCTCTAGAGACGATATTTATCACCGGTTACTTTAGTAGTTTTGGTGACTTAATAGTTTTAGGGCTATAGCCACATTGCTAAATTTTAAATTGAATTTATTATATTTTAAAAAACTATATGTTTTCAAAAAACAAGACAGAATACTATTTGAGTATGTCTTTACAAAGCGACTGAAGTGTGCACTCTTGGTACACACTCGTCTCCTCAGGCCGGCATAGCGGAGGCAACTGCTGCCCGTAGAAATTTCTTTGTAGTTTGATTCCGTTCATGGACCGCACTCTAACTTTACATCAGGTGGAATGATGTCACATGCCGAGCTACAATTAAAAAATATATATCCATGTAACACTAACGGGGTGATATTACAGATTTTAAATACATCACCTGAAAACATATATCTCGTCTTTATAGGTATTAATAAAAATTATTTACTTATATAATACAATTCTTTATAATGTCATTAGCATACCGTGGCAAGCGTTGTCCTGCCGTTGTGTTTTTTTACCTCTGTGTATCAGTTGAACGATATCAAACCTGAAGTGCTGCAGCGCCATCCAGTGTGAACAAAGTGAATAACATAAAAATCTCTATGAACAAAATACGTACATAATATCTGTAGTGACAGAAAGCAATCTCTTTGACTACATGTTACACTTCTAATATAAAACCGTGATTGCAATGAGGTTTTTTATTACTAGCTTTCTTTAAAGATTTACATGTAAAATTAAGCCGCAGTGTCATGATGTTCATATTAGACCGATAAATGACAAAAAAGTAAATTTTCTTTTTTAATTATGGTCTCAAAAATAAAAAAATAAAAATAATTGGACCGCGTCAGTACTTATGATGTATACAACTTCTGGTTTGCGGAATTGCTAGCTGTCTTTTTACACGAGTGTTTGGCGTGCTTTTGCCCGGGAAGGTTGAGGTGTTTTTTTATCCCTTTCCTTAATTAGTTTAGTGGTTATTATTGTGTAAAATTGGTGTTATTTTGTGTAATTTTATGCCGCGCATGAGAGTTATTGTGGAAACATTAAAATTCACTCTATATGAGACAACGGAAGCGGTTTTTTTTGTGGTTTTCCTACGCCGTGAAAACGCTCATATTGTTACGAGACCGGATGAATTGCCGCCAAATACTCCAAGAAAGTGTTAAATTGTAAAACACCATTGCAATTTGATGCAAAAACATTAAGAATTTACTACTCGACATTGGCAGAATTGTCGTTATTATGACATATGAGGCTATTTAACAAAAGAAGAAGAAGAAGTCTTTTTACACTTTGTATACATAATGTAATATAATATATCTATGTAGGTATATATACCTAACACATAATAATAAATAATAATGCCGTAATTAAACGAAGAATTTGTCTAAAGAATTCTCATCGGCACTTAAAAATCCGTAAAACATATTACAAGTCATAAAAATTAGGATAATTTCATGTAAAAAGTTTCGGTGTGACTATAACCTTTAAGAGCTCTCAGAAAGATAGTAATTGCAGTAATGTAGCTAAGACTTGGGGAGAGGAAGTAGTCTAATAAGAGAACGGTACTCAGCCACTGGATCCTAAAGAGCCTTTGACTTCTTAATTAATTCCCTTTCTTACGAGTGTATTATAAGTTTCTTCTTGTACATTATATTTAAAGTGTTATTAATATATGTATATTTTGTTTAATATTAGTAAGTTTAGTCGGTTTAAATAGTGGCAGGCAGACTAAAGATGGTTATTAGCGAGCGACAGCTCAGCTATGCCGGCTTGAATCCTCTCATTATGCCTGGCTACTTTTAAACGATAAACTACGACGATAAGACGACTAAGACCGTCCTGGGGTAGTACCACCACTTTTGAATGTAACACCCGTGAAGTGACCTTGTCGCTTTTCGGAAATAGTTTGAAAGTAGCCGTGTTTATACACAGAGGAGTGTGCACTGTTAATCTGGATGGTACATGCTCGTCTCTTCAAGCCGGCGACTGCTACCTGTAGACATTTCTCTGTAGTAGCAGTTGTATCCATTCATGGACCGCACCCTAGCTTTACATCAGGCGGAGTGTTGTCACATGCCGAGCTACAATAAAAAAAAACTGATACCGAAACGCGACAAGGTCACTTCATGTGTGTTACGACCCCAGGACGGCAACAGGGTTAATAATAACCATCACCAGTCAGCCTACCAGTCTCTAAGCCCACAAGCACTAAGCTACCAACGTAAAACATACTTACATTGGTATCAGTCAGAATTGAACACGGGTCCTATTGATCGTGAGTTCATGCATTCTACCGCTAGACCACGGCCGCTCTTTTAAATAAAAATAAATAATAAAATGTTTGTAAATCACAGTAGAATTTTGTAAAAACTTGACTAAAATGTCTTTTGAGGTCAAGTGTCGCAAAGTACGCACTCAGCCTGTATATGTTTCAAGTGGAGATCGATGGAGGAGGCCTACACCCGTCACTGGGTGTCCCAACTTAGATATTTTTTTTTAATTAACATAACTATTTAAACATTATTCAGACATTATATATAATTTAATCTAATTTTTATTTGATGTACTATGTATAAAATTATATTAATTAAAAACAGACGTCTGTGCAAGAAAAATCAATTGTACGAGTATGTACGAGTACTATTGTTTATATTGATATGTAACTAGAAATCTTTGGGAATTAAAAGGCTTATTATTATTATTATGTTTCCAGTTGTACTCTTTGCTGCAAGTAAAACTGTAACTATAACATTTACGATCCTAAAAGTATAAGTATATTAAACTATAGGATATAAAGTTTTTTTTAATGTCGTCCTCAAAAATCTCGATGTAAGCTTTGAATGAATTTTGCAGTTTTTCTCGAAGAATTTTTTAGATCGTTAATCTTGATTCGCAAAATCATAATACAATATTTAGTATATTACGCATAATGTAAAAATAGGAGGTTTTTAGGCGTTTCTCAAACGCTATACTGTGTGAAGCAATCGTATGCTCAAGGCGATTTACTATACAAACTAGAGATATATTCCTTTAGTTGTATTTCAATGGAATCAATTCAGATATTTTGCTAGAAAAGAATATCAAAGTAAATTGATAACAAAAATACCAAATAGATACCAATACGTTTGCCTATTTTTATTTTCCTAATAAATAAAGTTCTTATATTACCCTTCAACTTTAGTAAAAAGAAAATTTTAATAATGTTTACAATAGAAACAAGTAGCTTTGATTTACTACGACTTTTAGAGAGAGAAAAAAAGGAAGCAATATACATTCGTTTATTTAGGGTCTATGAATAAATTTGAACGTAGACTTTGCTTACAGATTTTTTCTGCAAATATGTACATATAATATATATCTACATATACCGTTATATAATTATAAATGATGTCCGAGCTTGATTTAACTAATTAAAAGAGTATTTTTGTTAGTTTGTCACTACATTAAATTATGATGAAAATAGAAGAGAAAAAAATCGTGACAATTTTTATTGTTATTGTTGCTATTTCGACTATCATTAAAGAAGTGTCTTACAATGTTAAAATGTTGTGAGATAATTAAAATTAGTACCAAATTGTCTTTTTTCTTTGTTTAATCTAATTTAAATGGAATCAGCTCAAGCCAAAGAGGAAACTTTAATTAAATTTACAAAAAAACGCTAGCAGACATTTTCTTAATAAATTCTTTCGGATACGTTTCAAAATTCGCGATCCACGGGATATATCTACGTTGAATACAAATTAGAGATTTTGTAGCAATTTGGACCCGAAATCAAATAGTGTTCGTGACTTCTTACATACCGCAAATTCTAGCAATTACAGGGGACGCAAACCCGTCATTTATCAAACAACAAAAAGTGGGTCCTCTGTAACGGACCCATCTCCGTCGACAGTCCATCCGTCTGTCACAAAATGGAGGGTAGCCTTGACTGACATAAGTACGTTTGTTATTTAAAATTAAATAAAACAATAAAATAAAAAATAACCTTATAATTAAAATCAAAACTTTTAATATGGTAACCATTCTGGCGGAGTGGTTAGTGGGGATAGAACACGTCATAACACGAATTCAGTTCCCGGGTTCGATTCCGATATATAAAAAAATAAAATAAAATTTATCGTAAAAAGGAAATTAATAAAAGTTGCTAGGGCCCCTGTACTAGGTTCTAAGAACCTCTGTTACTGGGTTGCCGGTTACAGATGTTTTGTACAATAATTCTACAATAAACTTTGATCTAAAAAATGTATTGTTCGATTAGTTTTATTGATTTTTAATACTCTACGAAATGGTATTTGCAATCTCACCATGCAAAATCTAAATAAAGTACACATTTACATTAAACATCCACCAACACTCATCATCATAAAGATAAAAAGTCACGTGATCGAAAAGCAATGATTGATCTTTTGTTTTGTTCTGGGGAAAGCGCATTGTATATAAACTGAAAATTTTATAAATGTTTTATTGTAAAGTTTTACATTTAAAATTCTTTAAACTTATGTTTAAATTAATAAAGGTGTAGTCTTAGTTTTCATATTGTAGTAATATACTAAAAAGGTATCTTGTGTTACCAATTGATTTTCCAAACACGTGCGATATTGAAGAGTTGGATCAGCGAAGCTGTTTCTATCTTCTCGTTTTTTCTTTATTTAGTATTCAGATGCTGAAATGAATACATCTATTTTAAATAAAAATTGTGCGTGTAATATTTATTTATTTTAAAACTTTATCGGCTTAGCTTTGTAAGACATTCTCTTTAGCTAAAACTTCACTGAAAGTTTGAGTAAAGATCCCACAACAATAATAAGTGCCATTCAAAAAATATAAATGTTACTGAAGACTAGGCTGTATGGGCAATAATCCCTTTGCCTTGGATAATACAGGAACATATATTCTTCCTTAAACATTTTTTAAAAAAATTAAAGGATTACAATTTATACTCTAAATCAAATTTTATTTTGAAGAATAACTATAACCTTAATTCTGTTAGCCTGAATTGGAGCTAAACCAGTATATTTAATAATTTATTTAGTACTAGTGCTTGTAAGTATCAAATGTACTGAGATAGCCAAGTAGTTAAAAGATACATTGGTACTAAACGAGATTCGAATATGGGGGTTATGTACTCGTATTACATTTGTACCATCTTACCTACTTGGAATTACAATAATAATACGTAAAAAAAACAACTAGGTAAGTATTTTAATATGGAAAGAAAAAATAAACAAGCAGAATTTCTTGATAAAAACAATGTAAACACGAACAACGAAGATTGTTACATCTCACGACAACTCGAGTTGAGATTATATATTTATTTAGTCAGTAAATGATAAATACCATTCCATTATACAGAATACCATTGTGATTTTTAAAATCATAAATCATAATATCATAACCATGCTATCAAAATATAATACATAATTTAATTTTAAAAAATAAATTCCAAGTCCTTACTTAACTTAAGAGCGGCCGTGGTCTAGCGGTAAGACGCGTAAACTCACGATCGATTAGACCCGTGTTCGGACCTCGCTAATTCTGACCGGTACCAATGTAACTTTGTTATATGTACTTTGGTCGCTCAGTGCCTATAGGCACTATTAAAGGGTGGTAGGCAGACTGATGATGGTTATTTGTCCAGTCTGCCGTCCTGGGGTAGTACCACCACTTTCGAATGTAACACACGTGAAGTGACTTTGTCGCGTTTCGGGAATAGTTTGAAAGTAGCCAGGTTTAACGAGAGGAGTGTGCACTGTCAATCTAAGATGGTACATGCTCGTCTCCTCAAGCCGGCATAGTGGAGGCGACTGCTACCCGCACAGGTTTCCCTGTAGTAGCAGTTGTTTCCATTCATGGACCGCACTCTAGCTTTACATCAGGCGGAGTGTTGTCACATGCCGAGCTACAATAAAAAAAAAAAATAAAAAAAAATTCCAAGTCCTTACTTAACCCAAACATACATACAATATACACATTTTTTTTTAAATAATAATTTTTACAAATAAATATTTGTTTCGACCGGGAATCGAACTCGGTACTTCCACCAAACAGACTAAAGAGCTAGCTACAGCGTCACAGAGGTAAGTAAAATTATATTACGTGAAAATTTTATATTTTTTATGTTAAAAAAGAAGCTCAAAAAGTCACAGACGGAAAATATGTCAAGTGAGTATTTGAGAGCTTAGTAAGCGTACGTTGAATTAATTTATAAAGAGTGCTATTTACTTTTTTTTTTAATTCTATCTCCTTTAGATGAAATGTTAAAACTGCACTGCGACAATCTATTTCTATTAAGTAATTCAATAGGAATAAATGGTTTTTGATAAAATTCTCACGGGACGACTTAAGGGCCCGCCTGCATTTGACACCGTTCGAAAGATCCGTTTATTATTTTAACAATGTTTATGTTCAGTAAATACGGTGCGCGTATACTCGCGCGGATGCATGCTCGCGTGTTTGTAATGAGCAGCGCCACACACACGCTACGAGTGACGAACTTATTTCTTCAAACCCTGCAGCTCAGGCGAGACGTAACCTCCCTCTCGCGTTCTACCGTTATTGCCACGGTGAATGTTCAGCAGAGATCCATGATTTAATCCCTCCTACCCCACATCGCTTGAGGTCGACGCCTGCAGGCGATCGAATGCCTCGCCTCACCGTCGAAACAATCCCCTCGCGGACCAAAAGGTTCGGGCAATCCTTCTTCTGTCGTTCCATCAAATTGTGGAACGACCTTCCCAGCCACGTCTTTCTCCCTTCCTATAACATGGGATCCTTCAAGCGCAGTGTGAAGAGGCATCTCATTAGGCCGGCATAGCGGACGCGACTGCTGTCTGCAGATCCCCTTCTCTGACAGCAGTTACCTCCGTTCATGGATCACACTCTAGCTTAACATCAGGCGGAGTGCGGTCATATGACGTGCTAAAATAATAATAAAAAAAAAGAACGCTGCAAATGATTACGAAATAATCCATTAAGGCAATCACCGAGTATGCGCTCGAGGACAAAATTGTACTAATGACTAGGAGGTGTCAGGCATGCGTCGGATGTCCGCTCCGTTTTTTAGCGTATACACTTATTTTATAACTAGTTTAAATTAGTGATCGTACGCTAAATTGAACAAACACTATAACAAATTATTAAATTGTAATGAAAATTGAACAGGAAAATAAGAATAATTTAATATAAAATAAAAATTAATACAAGACAAACAATTTCAGTTCCAGCTTTAAAGTCATCTGTTTCGATTAACGTAAATTACGATCGTGTTGGGTTTATTTGTTTCCAACGATTTTTACATTCCAAACGATAAGTTTCTTTTAATATTGTAATTTAACATTTAATGAAAAGTGAGTACAATTATTTTTAGTTAGTGAGACTTATATTTAAAATTAAATTCTACGGGTTGTATGAAGCAAAGTTAAGAGAAGTCACACTCAGAAAAGTTTCCAGGCGAAAGAAATGAGAGATTTGAAATTAGGTTAATGAAGCAGTTTTACACGTATTTATATTTAAATGTCTAATAGCAATCCGAATTTTTATTCTTGCTATAACAATTTTCTTACGTACAGTCAAGTACACAAATATTTATAAATAATGAATACTTACTTACGTAATACATACTCTTTAAGTATTATTTAAAAAAAATGTGAGTTAAACACTTGCACACACATAAATACACTCACAAACATAAATTAAGTGTAATTGTGCATTTATATAAATTTAAATAATTATTCTAAGTTGATAAATAAGTAGTTATATTATAATGTAGAGCATTTTTTGTGGTTTATGTTTGGACCTTTTTACCTTGTTGTCTGATTCCAAACCTCGTCACTTCATAATCCATTTAAGATTTAAAACTTTCAGATATATATTTTAGTGCGTTAAGGGTACAATTTAGCATAGACTTATAAAAAAACTTTTTTCAATTTCGGAATCACCTAAATAATAATTGCCTATATTCTTCGAATCTAATCTCATCCAGCTTCCTATTCCGTGACTGAAATTGGAAGAAGTCTTTGAAATTCATGTCTGGATGTCGAGAACAGTTTTCTTTTAATCTATATTTTCAATGACTTAGAAAAATATTACGATCTCTACTTTTAAATTGAATATCCGATGGATCGACACCGCGATTTAATACTGGAGTTATTTAATCGCATTTTGACACATCCATTAAGCTGCAAATGCTTACACTAAAAATCGTTTAAGATCGTTTTAATTAAATTGAAAAAGAAAAGTTTGTACTAATTGACGTTAACGAAAGAAATGAACAAATAAAGAATTATAAAATAGACAGGGTGTGAAAAAACAATCGCCGCATTCTGAAGTACTTCGGCCACATAGCGTGCAAGGATGGCGACAATCTGGAAAGACTTGTGGTGACAGGGAAGGTTGATGGCAGAAGACCGCGCGGTAGAAGCCCAAGCCGCTGGACAGACCAGATCTCCATTTGTCTAGAGATGCCGGTCCATAAAGCTCTCCATCAGGCAAGCAGTCGCAGCCGATGGAGAGATCTAATTGAGCGAGCCACGAGGAGTCACGATCCTCAACAATGAGGGACCGACGAGGAGAGAGAGAGAGAGAGAAAAAAAGCAACTGTGAGTTAAATGACTTCGTAATATGCCGGTCGTATATCCATGTATTCACACTGTTTGTTTTGTATGCTTCGATGTTTTTTTTCCACAAGTAATGGTACCATGTTAAATTCGCCTCATATTAAGTCTGCAGAGATTTGTCGTCTACACTGTCTACGCCGTCTAGCTTGAGAGCGATTAGGTGGTGGTACTATCCCGAAGCGACAGGCTGGGTTAATAACCATTATTAACCTATAACTATGAATATTAATGGTGATCTAAGTCTTCTGAAATAATGAAACGAAATGGTTGCGGCTTGAACCATCAGCAGCCACCATTAATATTGCGAACTTAAACCTAAATGACTCCAATAAGTACATTTTACGATTCTATTCATACCCATTATCATACAGATGCTCTCGTCGAGTGGTATTTTATTTTGATAAGCAGTTCTAAAGGGAGTTTTATATAATCTTAGAGTTAGGATTTTCTTCGAAGTGCGTTTTAAATAGTCAAATTAACTTTTATTGCTTTAAAGATTATTCTTCTCTTTCTTGCCTTTTGTGGTCGGCATGATTATGTAGTGCGGATCATGAACGGAAACAACTGCTTGCTACCAAAGAGAAAATTGTGCGGCACTCACCTCCGCTATGCCTTTATACCGAACTACTCCTACTTATTACTATAACAATCCTTTTAACTATGTGTTACTCTATCCTAAAACGTTATTGCAGTAAAATAGCTAACACAAGCGCTCCCACCCATCAGGTGTGAAAATAAAAAAAATATAATCTCAAAAATAAAAAAATAAACACTTATACCTCATCTGTATACAACTCAAATAGTGGTAGGCAGACTGATGATGGTTATTTGTCCATTCTGCCGCCCTATGGAAGTACCGCCACTTTCAAATGTAACACGCCTGAAGTGACCTTGTCGCGTTTCGGAAATAGCTTGAAAGTAGCCAGGTATAACGAGAGGAGTGTGCACTGTCAATCTAGATGGTACATGCTAATCTCTTCAAGCCGGCATAGTGGAGGCGACTGCTGCCTGTAGAGATTTCTCTGTAGTAGCAGTTGTTTCCATTCATGGACCGCATTCTAGCTTTACATCAGGCGGAGTGTGGTCAGATGCCGAGCTACAATAAAAAAGACTTCTAGTTCACGGGAGTGTTATATGTATTTTTACATTCCGTCTAACTCAAAAGTAAAGCCAAAAGTTATGACGTCATTACTTACTAAATAGTTATACTCAGTCAACAGAACTACACGTTAATATTTACAAGTGATGTAAATTCAGAGAGACACTGAAGTTTTAGGGGTAGGTAGTTGGTAATTTCTGTGCCCGCCCAATTAATAAACGCCCTGTGCGTGAATACATTTGAATAATTCACTTTAGTTGAATATCATTAGCCATAATTTGCTCACTATTTACTATTGAAGTTATACAATTGTTAACCAATAATTATTCAATTAATATAATGAAGACTACTGTCTTTTTTGTAGCGGAAACAACTGCTACTACAGAGAAATCTCTACAGGCAGCAGTGGCCTTCACTATGCTGGCGACGAGTATGCATCATCATATCACCACCATCCAGATTAACAGCGCACACTCCTCTGGTTATACCTGTCTACTTTCAAACACCTCCCGAAACGCAACAAGCTCACTTTACGGGTGTTGCATACAAAAATGGTAGTACTGCCCCAGGACAGCAGACTGGACAAATAACTATCACCATTTTTTTATTATTCTTATTTATTATTACTGTTATTTATTTTAAATAAAATGTCTACGGGTTCCAGCTGAAAAGCAGCGCTACGACCTGCCTGCCGCCTCGTGTAATTTTTTATTAATTCATTTTAATTATATAAACACATCATTTACCAATCAACAGACGATGTTTTATTACGTAAAATATATATATATATATATTTTTATTTTTTATTTTAGCTCGGCATGTGACAACACTCCGCCTGATGTAAAGCTAGAGTGCGGTATATCGGTATGCGATATAATATCATAAATTATTAAAGCATTTAATTATTATTTTATTAATTATTAACCTCAAATATTGCACCAGAAAACATCTAATTACTCTATATAATATCTCGGGTGAAAAAATTAAAACTGATCGGTTATAAGGAAGTAGATTTATTTTTCTACGAAATTAACTAAAAATCATCGGCAAACTTGTGGGCCTATTTATCTTACATATAACATGGCATCGTTCAAGCGCAGTGTGAAGAGGCATCTCATCAAGCCGGCATAGCGGGCGCGACTGCTGCCTGCAGATCTCCTGCTCTGACAGCAGTCGCCTCCGTTCATGGATCGCACTCTGGTTTAACATTAAAATTAAAAAAAAAACAAACAGAAGATTTAAGAAATCGTGATAGTGATAGTTATTAATCTAGAGTGTGCTTAAAAGTAGCCGGAGAACAAAACGAATATGCACTACGTGATCAGCGTCCTTCACTTTAAGCAGGAAAGTTCTGACTACTACAATACAATACAATACAATACAATACAATACAATTGTAACGCCTTTTTCCCACAGGGATAGGCAGAGACAACGGAACGCCGCTTACCACGATCCTGACACAACTCCCTCGCCCTTGACTACTAATCCTGTTTTATTTCTGTTCTATTAATCCACATGACAATTTCAATCGACAACACAACTTTTTATTCATTAAAATGTAAAAAAATTCACTCGTACCTTTAAATAAAACAATACATGTATTTTAAACTAAAAATACGTATTGAAATTCGGTAGTATTGTGTGCAGAGCAGACAGCGCGTTCAATTTGCACATACTAGTCTCAATTGATATTAAGTAGTTAAACAAACACTGATCCCAGTTTCATTGATAGCATCCATATTCAAAAGTATTGGACCAATCCTACATTTGCATAGTACAGAGTGAAGTAAAAACAAACTATACATAGGTTGTCTAGTGTAAAATTTATTACAACACTATGGGTGGTTTGCACCAGAAGGCCGGTTAAAGTAACTTTAACTATTACTTTTACGGCGACGACGACCGTTAAATGTTTACATTTACTCCACACGCGTTGCAATATCGTGTAAATAAAAAAAAATGTTATCGTTAAAAGGGTGGCTGATCTCGAAAAATAATAGAAAAACATATTTAGCTTCTTTTCAAACATTTGACGCTAGCAACATTGGTTTGACGATTACTTTAACTTTAACCAAGCCAAGATTCGCTGGTTACGGTTAAGGTTAAACTAACCGTTAAAAATGATAGGCGCGACGATGGTGGAACTCGTGTGGAGTAAATATACACTATAATGTAAACGTAACGGTTAAAGTAAACGTAAAAGTAATAGTTAAAGTTACTTTAACCGGCCTTCTGGTGCAAACCACCCTATAATACATATTTTTTTGCAGTGTTGTGCCTGTTCATATCTTAGATCACCTTGAGAGCTGTTTTACATACCCTTTGTATACACATTATATACATTACGGTCCTTATATATGCACGTCTGTCGAGGGTGCTCCTCACCTGACCCTTTCTGAGCAGTATAGCAATCTGACTGAGAAATGTCTTCCAAGGGCCCTCTTCCAACACTGCCATCCTCTTTCACATTTCCAACCAGCCCAACGATTCATATCACCCAATAAAATACTAAATCAAATGAACTATATACAAATTACCATGTGTTTTTGTTTTATACCGACTGATTGGATATCTCTGTAGAAAAAGGCGTGACAATTGTATTGTATTGTATTGATTAGATATTTGAAGTTAAAATGGGTAACAAAATTTTTTATAAACCTTATATTTGTTTATTTATTTGATTTATAAAGAAGAATGCCCATTCGCCTTAGAGAATTGGGCCCACAATGTTTTTTTTCGAGTTTGTAGATGATTTTTAGTTTATTTTGTAGAAAAATAAATCTATATTCCTAATTACCAATCAGTTTTAATTTTTTCACCCGGGTTATTGAGTAATTAGACTTTTTCTGATGCAGTATTTGAGACTATTAACTTATTAATGCTTTAATAATTGATGATATATGTTTTTGTGTAATTAAACATTGTCTAATGATTTTTAAACGATGCGTTGACACACTTGAAATAAATTAATGAAAAAATAAGATATTATTTTAGAATCTTGTAATGTTAACAAATTATTAGATATCAAGTGGGCCCATAAATGGGCATTGTCCTTTAAATGCAGATTCTCTACATAACGGTTGAACACTGTAGTGAATAATATTGTTTTGAGTCTTTAGAGATATAGGATAGATAGAAGAGAGCCTCTATTAAAAAAAGGCTTTTAAAACATAAATTTTAAACTAGTCAATCAGTATACGTTATGTAAGTTTTTTGTATTTATTTTTATGTGTATGAATGTATATGGTGTAAAAAGACAATTAGCAATCCGCGAACCAGAAATTTTATACATCATACTGATGCGGTCCAGCTATGAAAGAAGTGAATGCAAGGATTGATATACGGCTGGTGTTGCGACTAACAACGGTCTCGTGTCACATGCGAATGCATCCAATTCACAGCTGATAGACGGCCGAGCGTATTTATCGCAGTGATGTTATTATGACATTGTGGCTTCATTTGATATGAAAATCTTTAAAAAGCAGTTACACAATAATACATTGCAATAACGTTTTAGTAATAATAGTGTAAGACTTTGTTAAAGGAATTGCTATCTCTCTTTTTACATCTCACATTTCTAAAGGATATGAGTATGTATTTTACAATACTATATATAAATTGTTCTGTATCAATGTTTACCTTATTGCCTTATAACGTAAAGTTAATTTATTTATAATGTCAAGCTAGAGATTAGTATAATGGAGGGGCTGAGAGACCAAAAACCTTTTTTGGATTACGATCCCAAGTCTATATGTATATGTATGTATAGAGTCACATTCTAAATAAAAATAAATATAAAATTAAAATAAAGTACGAAGGCCAATACACTTTAAAATAGAAGTAAATGAATGTTTAATCGTCCGGGAACGGATAGGCCAGATTTACATTGGTAATGTTAGGTCAGGGGTTTTATTACCGTTTTTCGGAAAGCACTTTTTGGGAACATAAGCCGCAGGATTTTCTCTTGCGTAGTTTATTGTGTTTTTTATGCCCCTCAACTAGGATATGTTGCTTTCAATTTCCTTTATATTAAATGGAATAGGAAAATGTGTTAACCCGCCTTATTGCTTTTTCTTAGAGTTTATTATCAACGCAATGGTCACTAAAATATCGTGTTATTAAAAACAGTGTTCATACATGCGCAAGAAATGAACAATATCAAGAAAGCAAAAGATGTTAGTAAATATTGTGGAATTTGCGTTTATTTTTTAAGAAGAAGTAGTTTAAGTAATTTGAGTTAAAAGTTGTTCAAAAGTGACCTAGAGCACCTCGGAAATAGTCGGGTATAATGGAGTGTACACTGTCAACTTGACTGGGTCGTCTCCTCAAGACGGCATAGTGGACCACACTATAATTAAAAGATATACCTACATAAAGTATTGTTTTACATACAAATTACTGCGTATTCCACACAATATTCTGTGTATTTCCGTATTTGACCGGACGCCTCGGTGGATAGTCAGCCTAATATATGTATACAACAAACATTGGGCCTGTCACACTATTATCCGCTTACTAGCCATTTACACTCCAAGAACACATCTATTTACATTAGCATATTGAAACCAAGCATAATTAACCTAATATTTAGGACTGTATCAATTTTGGTATCAAATCGGCGGTAGATGATTCGATTCTTGTATGGAACAAATTTTAATTTTGTAATATTTACTTATAAACATCTGTACATACCGAGGGTAGTGCGATCTTTTAATGGATGGCGGAGATTTCTGTCCTGAATCGCGGCGTGGTGGAGGGGACTACCGCCTGTAGAAATTTCACTGTGATAGCAGTTGTTTCCGCTCATGTACATCATTATATCAGACGGAGAGTGGTCACATATCGAATTAATATTAAACAAAAAGAATGAATGAAAGTGTTGTTAGTCATAGTGCACACTGGGCACTAAATAACTGTGCGCGAAGGTATTTTTTTGTTTTTATATTTTAAGCGAAGTCCCGAACTAGCGGTCAGTGTATTTATTTATCCATCTCTGAATTATAAAATATATATATACATAAAGGAGAATGCCCATTTTTGGGCCCACTATGTATCTAATAATTTGTTAACAAATATCTGTTAAAATAATCTTATTATTTCATTAATTTATCTCAATAATGTTTATACAATGATACCAATCAATAAACAATATTTAGTTACATAAAAAAAACATTTAACATCAATTATTTAATAATAATAACCTCAAATATTGCACCAGAAAAAGTCTAATTACTCAATAACCCGGGTGAAAAAATTAAGATTGATTGATAATTAGAAATATAGATTTATTTTTCTACAAAATAAACTAAAAATCATAGAGAAACTCGAAAAAAAATTTGTGGGCCCATTTCTCTTAGGCGAATCGGCATTCTCCTTTTAATAATCTTTGATCATGTTATATATCAGTCCTTTAAAATATCTTCGGGCGGTAGCAATGTAACATTGTTATAATTATAACTAATGTTGGTTTTATACAATCACTACCCAAATGTAGACATCAAATATCACGAAGTCGTTACAAAATTGTTTTATTCAAACATCAATATTACGAGTAAATTTGAATCGTATTTCTTAAATAAACACAGAAGCGAGAAAATAACAAATTAGTCATATGAGTCGACGAGCTACAATAATAAACGTAGATCGAGTTATTCCAGAATGGGTTTGCATGTATCAAAATGTCTTGTTAGACGGTAGCGCCCAAGGCACACCAATTTGCGTCTTGGAAACGTTTGACGAACCCTTTCTTACATTATGTATGTAGGTAGGTAACTACTACAAGCTGCAAATTATGAAATGTGTTTGAATTTCCCACGTGCAAATAGGATCTAGTGTTATTTCAGCGTATTTTGGAATTCTATTGAGTGCACGCACACTACAGTCTGCCGAGGTGGGATACGAACACACGCCCTTTGCTTTACGCACGGATGCTTTGACCACTAAGCGGCGTTTTATGTCGACCATACTGAAATTATTGAGGTTTATTTTCTTCACCACTGTTATTATTATTTTGTTCAATTTTCACCATTTCAGGCTTTTAAAACGGTAATCTTAAGCATTTTATTCGATTTATCTAATTTATCTAATCTCACGGCCCATACCTTCAGGAATAGGTAACATGTCCTACGATTCTCGCATTTTTTAGTAACTACATTCCTATAAAATTGTATAATAGATATAGCTTTTATTTTCGTTTAGATTTCAAATACCACTCCTAAAATACAGAATTTAAGGTCAAACAAGGGAGTCAACAATTTAATAAAATTCTTCTTGTAATAAATGTTAAGATTATTCGACAATGAGACTCGACTTATCAGGGTCCAAACAATGCAATTCCGTGGAGTCGCGACGTTTGTGCAGTTAACGAGACAGCACAAAATGAGATTGTTGCTGTTCTTGTCTGCAGTAACAATTTTACAGATTGCGGACTTTTGGATGGATTTTTTAAGATTTAATGTAGATGATATTTTTAACTTTCCTATAATTTTTAAAGAAATAAAAAATCATGTATTATGATGAATATTTTGGACAGTCGTACCTTTACGAGAGAAATAGTAATTAATAAGTTAAACTTTTCTTATTTCTTAAAAAAGAGTCTCTTTGCGTAGGGAATCTTTGACTACACAGCATTTCACGTGACGGCATCGAAATTCCTTTTTCTAACATTGCACCGGCAACCCTCCTTGGTGCTCTGGTTTGTATTACAGGTACTGAGGTTTGAACACGGTCGTACGATCGATCGTGAGATAAGTCCTGTACTGCTAGACCACGGTCACTCATAAATTTAATTATGGTAAGCAGTTAATTTCAGTGGTAATAGACGCAACTCGTATTGCATTTTTTTCCTGTTCAATTTTCGTCATATTTAATATTGATATAGCTATATCAGTATTACATTTTCATACGAAATATTTCAATTTATTTGTGAAAATTGAGAATATATTTCAAACAATAGGTGAAACGTATATATTGAATAATTGAAAACGATCTCTGGCGTAAGTATTCAGAGATCATGAATAGAATACATGAATGATTTTTTAAAATAAAACATAACCAGTAGTTTATTCATGAGGAATTTTCATTTTAAAAAATGTTGCAGGTAAAATATGTTACGAACTTTTAATTGATAAAGTTTTTATTTTGATTACAGATACTATTAGGTAACTGGATGCGATTCTCAAATGTAGTAGTTTTTTGTCACTAGTGTTGATGGCCAATATGAAATATTTTTTTTAATTGTAGCTCGGCATATGACAACACTCCGCCTGATGTAAAGTTAGAGTACAGTCCATGAACGGAAACAACTACTACTACAGAGAAATCTCTAATGTCCACAGGCAGCAGTCGCCTTCGCTATGACGGCTTGAGGCCTATAGGCTCTGAGCGACTAAAGTACATTTAACATAGTTACACTGGTACTTGTAATTTAGTCGGATCTCATAGATCGTGACTGGAAATCTTTGCGTCATACGACTTTCTGAAGCCATGGTAGCGTCTGACGATGGGCAAATGCATGCTAAGCCAATGTTTATCATAGTCACTGAAATTCAATTCAAATTCTTTATTTGTTGGACATAGGTGAACCAGATTAGGTTGTTAATGGTTACAATTGAATCACTATGACCTTAGGCATACAAATATTACAATTTCTTTAGAACAATTACATAATACTAGAACTTGAGCACATTGTTTAATTAAATTACTATAATGTCAAGGTATATGTCAAAAAGGAGTGATGACTGATACATTGGTATCAGTCAGAACTCACGATCGATGAGACCCGTGTTCGAGCCTCGGTAATTCTGACCGGTACCAATGTAACTTTGTTATATGTACTTTAGTCGCTCAGTGCCTATAGGCACTATTAAAAAGTGGTAGGCAGACTGATAATGGTTATCAGCCCAGTCTGCCGTCCTGGGGTAGTACCACCACTTTCGAATGTAACACCCGTGAAGTGACCTTGTCGCGTTCCGGGAATAGTTTGAAAGTAGCCAGGTATAACGAGAGGAGTGTGCACTGTCAACCTAGATGGTACAGGCTCGTCTCCTCAAGCGGGCATAGTGGAGACGACTGTTGCCCGTAGAGATTCTGGGGTAGCAGTTGTTTCCATTCATGGACCGCGCTCTAGCTTTACATCAGGCGGAGTGTTGTCACATGCCGAGCTACAATAAAAAAAAATTAGCGAGGTTTAAACACGAGTCCCATTGATCGTGAGTTTATGCCGCTAGACTACTGCCGTTTAAAATCCTAAAAGCTCATAGTCCATTGTTCATTGTGTTTATTTTAGTAAGACAAAAATGTCTAAATTCATGGGTATAACGACCGTAAAAGGAATCTAGTTGAAAATAGAGGACCAGTTGCCAGTAATACTGAAAATAAAAAGTAATAGCTGCATTTATAGAGCACACATGTCATAATAGAATTCAATTTACGAGCTCTTTATTTCTCTTGTTATACAAAAGAATTGAGTTCTTTTGTAAAAAATATTAAACATGATTAACATAATTTTTACATGAATTTAATGCAATATTTTTGTAAATATATTTGTGCAATTTAAAAAAAAATACAGCAACAAGGATTGAAAAGGTTATGAGCATCAAAACGAGGACATAGTATAAAAAATTTGAAACCACTGGCTTAGTGAAAGATCATCCATCTTCTAGCCGTCACGACGCGTAGTAAAAATGTGCGAAATACTGAGAGTAGCCAATTGGTCGCTGAGATTATGAGTGAAATACTCCCTACGTCCCTGATATAGGTGTTTTCCATGGATTACCGCGGCCCTAAACCGACGGAGATCAGCTGCCAGCAGCCCTGCGCTGCCGAACTGAACACTCTCTGAACCCTGCACTGAATACTGCCCGTGGGTCGCCCGACGCAGACTATATAGCCTCGGAACAAAAGCTCGCTGTTCTTACTGATTCAAATTAAATGAAATTCTAACTTCAAATCTGAAAAAAGAGAAACAATTTAAATAACCTCCTTGGTACTTACCTCTCCGTCGATGCCTGTCATCGACAACCACGTTCAAATTAGTTGGAAATAGCCGGGTGCACATGACAGTGTACATTTGTCTGACCAAGCCGGCGCCACAGCGAAGGCGACTGTTGCCTATACACGTGCATACAACAGGGTGTAAAAATTCAGATAGCAATCCCTATAACCACGTGTTACACTATGAATATCACGAAAAACCTGAATAAGTTTATAAGGAACAGTAGGGAAAAACTTTTGCAATTTACTTAAAGATCTAAGCTACTAACTTTTGTGATGAACATTCGTTTAAGATAAATCTTAATTTGAAAAGAACGCTTACGATGGATTGAAGTATATTAAATATTAATTAATTATAGTCTGTTTTTATAAATTCGACTGTTGAATAGTTTTGAAGCGTAGCCCTACATAGAAACAAACAAATATCGCTTTATAAATATTAGTATTCACGTAGATTAAAATTATACCAAGTGCGTACAGAAAGAATTAAAAAAATAATAGAATATTTAGCATCAATTTTGCATTAAATTATAACCACTTCTAATAAATATTAAATGAAATCCGCTCACACCAACAAAGGTTAGCTGGTAGACAATGCCAAAGGCATTAAGCTCGCCTATGTACGATTTACATGTGCAATAAAGTGTTTATTATTTATTTATTTATAAATAATATTTCAACAATTCACATTAATTACTTTTTTTTTTTTTTAATTAATTACACTAGTTTTCGACATAATTATTACGACATTTCGCCTGACGCAAGAGCTTGCATTGTCAAAAGGAATGCAATCGTAAAAAATGGCTATATGATATTATACGACGGATTAGTAGAATATTTTTTTCGGGTACGAACAACTTTTGACTGCTATAAAAAAACTCATTTCGTTCAATTGTTAAATAACAAAAAGTGAATGCTGCTTAAAGCTTATGTTATGTCTTTGTCACTAAAAGGTTAAAGTATTCACAATGTAAAGGTCTTGAATATTTCCACAATAAGGTTCTAAAGTCCTACTAAGAGTCCTAAACAAATATTTGAAAAGAATTTTGATGACGTCGCGGATTTGTTTGCTTAAAGCTGAACAAGGAAATTTTGGGGTTTCCATTTGTTATACACCTTTCTCTTCCGGCTTCTAGATTTTTAATAAGATGATTGGCTTCGATTTTTTTTTTAAATTCTGTACTTCGCTAGGCCAACAGGCAAAAGTCATTTCCGCTAACGCTTTGGATAGGGACGAGCGTGAACTCTGTAGGACCCCTGTTACCTGATATTTTTAATAAACATACGTAAATAATAAATAAAATACTCGTGTTTATCTGAAGTAAACAGAGTCTATGGAGTACAGTATCTAACTTTTTTTTTTAATATACAGGCATATAGCAATCTTTTGAAGCAGAAGTTGTGTAAGATGCAGTTTAAGTGTTTTTTTGATTATTTTTGAGATTTTTTTTGCCTCTTGTTGACATTTATTGATACAATATTAATTACATTGTAGTTGTTAAAAATAAACAGCGGTTGGTGTCGCGGTCATTGTACTCACAGCTACGAGTAATAGACGAATGGGTGCGTCTGCTTTAGCGATGTTACACGTCCATTGCTCCTTGATTTTACATAGTTTTTTTTTTGACATTACATAAAAAGCTACTGATAAAAAATATCTTGCAATCAAAAAGCCGGCATAGTGGAGGCGGCTGCTGCCCGCACAGGTTTATTTGTAGTAACAGTTGTTTCCATTCATGGACCGCACTCTAGCTTTCCATCAGGCGGAGTGTTGTCACATGCCGAGCTACAATAAATAAATATAAAGAAATGTTATAGTATATATATATATATATATATAGATGGACTAACACGTGGTTAATAGGATTAATATGTGCTTTTTAACACACGTGAAACGTATATAAAAGTGTGAAACTATTAACTCAACTGCTTTAATAATAAAACTATAATAATCTGCCCTTTTTCAGAAGCATCAAATTCATTTAATTTTAGAGAGACGGATACTCTAACAATGAGTCCTAGAATGAAAGTACTAAAACAGCCATAAATAAACAGGCCTTAATTAGCTGAGTGTGGGCTTGAGAGGTCTATTCTTGTCTAAAAAAACTATTCATAAAAAATCCTCCTCCTTTAAAATTTACTAGACATGTACTAAAATACGAGCTGCTGCGGAAATTTCTATCGGTCACAGACACTCTTATAATAATCTGCGCGTTTCGGGAATAGTTTGAAAGTAGCCAGGTATAACGAGAGGAGTGTGCACTGTCAATCTGGATGGTACATGCTCGTCTCCCCAAACCGGCATAGTGGAGGCGACTGCTGCCCGCACAGGTTTCTCTATAGTAGCAGTTGTTTCCATTCATGGACCGCACTCTAGCTTTACATCAGGCGGAGGGTTGTCACATGCCGTGCTACAATAATAATTAAATATATATATATATTAAGGCTAGATTGTTCTACAGAAAAAGTGCAGTCGCCTCCGCTATGCCGGCTTGAGGAGATAAATATGCATCATCCATGTTGATAGATCATTATTTAATTCTTCACGTGTGTTAATTATGTCATTTATGTTACTAACTTACCTGTAAAATGCTAATAAGAATTGAGATAATCCTTACATGCTAAGATCAAGAATGGCACTCTCAGACTGCCAGAAATTTAATTTTCAATGAGCTCTACTCAGCGCAATCTAGTTTCGTAAATGGAAAACTTTACTTATGTGTCCAAATTTTATTGAATTTAACTTTTATTCTCTCGACGCGCGGTTTGTTTGTAATTCTACGTTTATATTTTTTAAGCAAATGCATAAGTGTGTATGTGTAGGTATCTGAATGAGTTAAGTATTTCTAAGTTATATATAAGACTTTTTTTTTATTATTATTATTTACTACCCAAGGTAGAACCTTTCTGCTTCCTGAAGGCTAGCTGGAAGAAAATGCCTTGCGGCATTAAGCTCGCCTTTTGTTATATGTATAACAATAAAGTTTTTAAAATAAATAAATAAATAAGTCCAATACTTAACAGTAGAAAAGATTTTTTGAAGGAATATTTAACGAGATACACTTTGTCTCTTTTCAAAATACTATTTATTATTTTTTAACAAATCGATCTGCCGTTTTGGAGTAGTACCACCACTTTTAAGAGTGGTAGGCAGACTGGTGATGGTAATTTGTCCAGTCTGCCGTCCTGGGGTAGTAGTTTTGGGAATAGTTTGAAAGTAGCCAGGTATAACGAGAGGAGTGTGCACTGTCAATGTGGATGGTACATGCTCGTCTCCTCAAGCCGGCATAGTGGAGGCGACTGCTGCCCGGACAGGTCTCTCTGTAGTAGCAGTTGTTTCTATTCATGGACCGCACTCTAGCTTTACTTTAGGCGGGGTGTTGTCACATGCCGAGCTACAATTTAAAAAAAACTTTCAGGGCCGGTGAAGCGACTTAGTCTGAAAGTAGCCGGGTATAACAAGAGGAGTGTGCTCTGTCAATGGATTTTGCGTATACCTCTTTTCAAACAGCATAGCATAGGTAGACATTTCCCTGAGGTAACAGTTGTTTCCGCTCATGGACCGCACTCTAGCTTAACATCAGTCGTAGTGCGGTCACATACCGAGTTACTATAAAAATATATGTATGAATAAAAAGCGAACATCTCTTTAGTAATATTAAAAACGAAAAAAAAAAATACCATTACGCACATCATGTTCTTTTAAAAGTACAATGTAATATTTTTGCCTTAGCTACATGAAAGTCTTCCTTACGTTTTATTTACTGCAAAGAGGTTGTAATAAGTGGTTTGAAATAGAAAAAAAAAGAAAATTCCTGTAGGTAACTCATATTAAACTTTTTCGTGTAAGTAGTTGCCTAAAACTTAAAATAAAATCACATTGATTGAAAATTCGGTTGATAATTTTTTTTTGTTTAATTCTTATTTAATCTTACATTCACTCCATTCTACAAAATAATATAATAAAACTAGAGACAACATTGTATGAAGCTATTATTCGATTACGTTAAAATTTTAATAGAAAAATAAATAGATAAAACAAAGGTGGAAGGGAGGAGTTGAGGTTATTATTATATTAAAAACATTTAATATAATAAAAATCATAATTGATGATAATATCTGTTTTTTTGGTGTAATTAAACATTGTGTATTTATTGGTAAAAGATGTGTTTATATAATTTAATGAATTAATGAAAAAATTACATATTATTTTGGAATATTGTCTTGTTAACAAAGTATTAGACGTCAAGTGGGCCTAAAAATAGGCATTGTTATTTAGTATTTACAGCCATAGTCTAGCACGATCGATGAGACTAGTTAAATTCTGACCGGTACCGATGTATGTAACTATGTTATATTCATTTTAGTTACTTAGTGCTTGTGCACATGCATTTAAATAATATATTAATTATATTAAAAATGCCAAAAAATAATTTAAAAATAAAACCTACACTATTATGTAAGCTATATTTTATAAAAGTACTCTTGTAATGTATTCTTTTTCACGTAATACGTATAAATATTTGTAAATATTGAAAAATCTCAAGGAAATCGTATTACTATAAAACGTGACAACGCGTATATGCAGAAACTTACAGGTTTTATTAGAAAAATATTCAATATCCCTCGGCTCTATATTGTAACACCTTTAGTCCTATAGGTATAGGCAGATAATGTGGGTAGCCATTTCCACAATACCCATACATACTTCTTTTGTTTGTTTTTTAATTGTAGTTCGGCATGTGATCACACTCCATCTGATGTTAAGCTAGTGTGGATACCAGTGCTACCAAACGATAATATAAGGCAGCAGTCGTCTCCGCTGTGCCAGCTTGAGGAGACGTATATCCACCATATACATCTTCGTGTATAAATTAATAATAATAATAATAAAACTCTTTATTGTGCAAACAAAAACAGAACATACAATTATGGAAAATTAGGTAGCACAATAGGCGGCCTTATTGCTGAGCAGCAATTTCTTCCAGGCAACCTATAGATGATGAAGAATAGTATGAGAGATATAGAGATATAGAAAAAAAAAAATAAAAAAAAAATAATAAAAAAATAAAAAAAAAATTAAATTCGTTGTTTAAATCTTTTAGTGTTTACTTTTCATTAAGTGCTAGAAACAGTTATCTTATTGTCGTTCTTTTAAAAGTTTAAATTAACTGGAGAATTTAAAAAACAGATTATTTTTGATTACTTAGTCATTACATCTTATTTTGAAGAAAGCTAGACTTAAGCTATGTCACGTTTAAGCCCGAGAAATTGATAGCTATGATTACAGACTAAAGACAATGCGAATATTATGGATTTTATATTTTGTTGTTTTCCAAGGTTACATACATTTTTATTGCTTTTTTTGTGCGTGTCCAGCTCCACCGAACTCCAATAAGGAGTCACCGATTACTGACTATCTTATTAATGTCCATTTGCACCATATGACTTACTGTCGTATTACTGTCACGTTAAAGTAATGGTTAAAGTTAAAATTGGTTTGCTTCAAAAAAAATCTATCACATTTGACGATTACTTTATAACGGTTAAGCCGTTACTGGCGAATTTCGGCCGGTCAAACTTAAAGTAATAGTTAAATCAATGTCGCTAACGTCAAATCTTTGAAAAGCCGCTCTTGTTTGTATTGAGAGAATTCATTTAAATCTTGTATTATTTATTTAACTCCTCATTACGCCAGCAACCCTTTTAACTATAACGAATTAATTTACACGATGGTGCAACGCGCGTGGAGTAAAAGTAAAGATAACTGTCAAAGTTAAAGTAACAGTCAAAGTTACTTTAACCGGCCTTCTCTAGTGCAAACCACCCTAAGTGTGTCAGGTAAACGGATGATGGGTTTTAGCCATGGGCGGACTAAGGCCTTGGCAACCTAGGCACGTGCATAAGGCCCGTATGTTTATTTAATTTTTATACATGCATTTTCTTCCTTTTTTTTCTTCTTGGATTCCGATAATTAAATAGAACTACATACATATGCTTTAAAACCAAACTACTAAACGAGAAGTAGGTATCATGACTGAAAAATGGGCCCGGGATTTCAATGTTGCGTAGGGCCCACTTTAGCCTTTTTTAGCTGCTGGTTTTAGCTCAATAGTACCACTACTTTTAAGTGTAATAATCGTGAAGAGAGCTAGCCGGGTATTGGGTATTGGTGGTAAAAGTTGTATCCGCTCTCCACTCCACCACACCACACTCTTTACGTTTCTAAACGTAGGCGACTAGTTTTTCTGCGGAGAATTTTGCTTATTTCTACGTAATGGTAAGAAACCGTAAGTAAATTAAAAGTAAAATAAGCATTAATTATGTAACATTCGTAAAGTGACCTTGTCGCATTTCGGGAGCAGTTTAAAAGAGAGAAAACAGCGAGAGGAGTGTGTACTGTCAATCTAGATGGTGCATACTCGTCTGCTTAGGCCGGCATAGTGAAGGCGGCTGCTGCCCGTAGAGATTTCTCTGTAGTGGTTTTCGTTCATGGACCCGCACTCTAGCTTTACATCAGATAAACAACAAATAAACTTTTTTTTCATACGGCATATAGTTAGAAATTTTTACCCGAACATAAAACCATTTTACCGCCGCCAGTCAATAATCTAACTATAATATAATGTAACAATAAAAACCAGAACACCATCAAAGGGGCTATATTATAAGAAAATGCGACACATTCCTTACAATGATCCCACATAAAGAGGCCATTTCCCTTCCATGCCCGTTGGAACCCACGTCCTGTCACGTACGACTCAATCCGAACGCGTGACTGGTGTACCGACCACTTTGAAGTGAATATCTATCAACGGAACAGCTCTTTAGGGGTTTCAAATAAATCAGTTAAGAATGAACGCGGTTTTAGGGTAACCAAATTTTCAACTTTCTAAATATTTTTAGTTTTTATAATACTAAATTAATGTATGTTTGTAGTAGTTTTATTTTCTTGTATTAAACCTGTATACATTTATTATTATAATTTACAGTATATTGGCATAATTTCGATTAAACAAGCTTGAATACTTAATGATTTTTCTTTTTCAACTTTACTCGATTAATAAAATAAAATATAATTCTCAAAAAAAAATTATGCAGAAAAATAATATATTCAGATGTTGAAAAAATGACAAAAATCTAAAAGTGTAAAAAGCAGCGCCATCTAGTGCGAAACGAAAACACTACTTTTTAGTGCACAATTTTTCGCCCACAAAAAACTCTCTTTTTATTATTAATATATTGCAACGCCATCTATGATGAAAAGATCATTTTTGTCTGGAAAAACTGTCTATCGTAAAGAAATCCGCATGATAAGAAATAATTCACATAAATCAACGCCATCTAGTTGAAAATATCAGTACTATATTATACGCGTACACTACTACTAATTACAGCGCCATCTATGATAATATCAACATAACACTTCGTAGTCGGCTCGACTAC
Source organism: Tinea pellionella (assembly GCA_948150575.1). Taxonomy (NCBI): domain Eukaryota; kingdom Metazoa; phylum Arthropoda; class Insecta; order Lepidoptera; family Tineidae; genus Tinea; species Tinea pellionella. The sequence continues at coordinate 2,163,789 of OX411259.1, read as the reverse complement.
TACGCCCAAAGAGTATAACACTACGCCATACATTTTAAGAATTTACTTTTTCTGAAAACTAGATGGCAGAGTTCGTCTAAATTTTTAAATTGTTGTTCTTTTTAGATTTAGAGTATCCAAGTATAACGAGAGGAGTGTGCACAGTCAATCTGGATGGTACATGCTAGTCTCTTAAAGCCGGCATAGTGGAGACGACGTCACTATGCCGGCCGAAGAAGGTGTTTTTTCACGCTTCGCTTTAAGGATAAGGAGTGGGAGAACACGAACATTCGATATTATACCAATAAATATCAAATAATAAAAAAACCTCAAAAATACAAAAAAGAAAAACTTGGACCGCATCAGAGAAGTTCACAAATTCTCGTTCAAGTTCCTGACTTTTGTTTTTTTTTTATTATTGTAGCTCGGCATGTGACAACGCTCCACCTGATGTAAAGATAGAGTGCGGTCCATGAATGGAAACAACTGCGACTACACAAAAAAAAAACCTGTGCTAGCAGCAGTCGCTTCCACTACGCCGCCCGGCTTGTATGCATGTACCATCTAGATTGACAGTGCATACTCCATTTGTTATATAATTTTTTTTTTTTTTTTTCTTGGCACGACATGTGACCTCGACTGGTCTGATGGTAAACGCAGTGGAGGTCCATGAGCATTGACGACTAGAGAACCGCTCGCACGGTGGCTCCAGTCGCCATCACTATGCCGGCCTGAGAAGGTGCTTTTTCACGCTCCGCTTGAAGGATCCAAGGTGAAAGGATTGGGAGAATACAATAATATAATATAATATAATAATTAATATTTAGTATTAAGTTACAGCACTAAGAAAGCTATGAACTTGCAACTAATGCCATTTTAAGAGCAGAGGTCTTAAAGTATAAAACTTGGCGACCCTTTTGATTCATAATAACATTATTAACTCTTATACCTAATTGGATTCAAGCTCTGAAAATCTTTCACGAAGTTATTGTATTGTAAAAAGGATTAAATACTTATAAGAAATAATTAACCTTTTAAATTATTTTATAAGCGTTAATTACTACATTGTATTCATGCAAACATTTTTAAAAGCGACTACTTTGTGTTTTAGTAATTATATTAAATGATTAATACAATAAATAACATTATAAGGGATAGAATGGGAATGGAAAGTTATTATTCCTAAGAAAATATTGGACGGAAAGAGATGGAAATAATAGAGTTGCTAACGTTTTATTAGCTGATTGTAGTATTTATTGTTCAGAATTAGCTGCAAAATATATTGTATGTTATGGGTTAAATAAAAAAGGAAAATATAAATTCAAATAATTTATTTCAGTGAGGCCTACTTGGGCACTTAAATTGTCGTAATATGATACGACTGCGTGATATGGCATGGAAAAGGCTTTATCAGTAAAGTAAAACGGTATAGTACTCAGACCAAAAATATAGTACAGTACTTTATTGTATAGTGACTAGTACATTTGCGTCCAAAAAAGCACAGATAAAAATAGTTTAAAAACTTATGTATACGTTTTTGCCATTTTGCCATTCCTAATAGAGTATTAGAAGCAATTATTATTTATTTAAGTTACGTAAAAAATAAAGTTAAAAAAAGTTGTAGCAATTTGAAGTACGTTTAAAACTGCATTTTTACGCGTAGTACCAAAGAATTGGTCACGTTTCCTTTGACGAAGTTTTCTAGAATATTCTGCTGAAATGAAAAGAGAAGACATACATGTGCTGCATCTAAACACGTTCCATTATTTCAATGAGAAAGTTTTAAATTATGCATTTTTCCTTAATACTCGTACATTTTTTTTTCTATTTTTTTTAAATTTTAATATAGTTCGGTATACGACAACACTCCGCCTGATATTTAAGCTAGATTGCGGTCCACGCACTGTTACCATAAAAAAGTTCTGCAGATAGCAGTCACTTCCACTATGCCGGCTTAAGGAGACGAATGAGCATTATCAGGTTGCAGTGCACATTGATCCCGCAACGCTTCATAACTAAGTAACTACTTAATCAATTAATTTTTACTAAATACACAAACACCTAAATATAAATATTCAACATTGTTGTTTCTAATAATTTACAACTTCTAAATTATTAAAGAGCAAACTTTATTAAGTCAAAGGAAAACAAAATGTAAACAAAACACATATTTCCTTTCACCGAATTTCTCTGAAAGAATATTAACGAACTTAGATCTTATAATAATTGGAAAAAAGTTCTATAATTTCTTTTCTTTTAATCTAAAATTGTAGACAGACCCGAACGAAACCAATGTACTACCAGTAACTATGTATTTGAATGTGTTACAGTAATAGCAAAAAAAAAGTTTCACACAGTGCTGCAAAAAAATTAATTAAAAAACTGTGGGCACATCTGTCAGGGCTGTTTAAAGCAGGCTACAGTTGTTTTTTTCGCCAAAAAGCTAGAGGTCACATGATGAAGCAAATGATAGAAGCGACAAAAGTGTTCTTTCGACAGAACCTCCATTGTCATATTTTAAACGTCAAGAACAGAAGGCTTGGCTCATAATTTTCTACTACGGGTTAAAGTATACTCAAGTACAAAAATACTAAAAATAAAATTAAATATAATATTTTACGCGGTTTATTATATCGTTCTATATTTTTAAATTAGTATAACTGTTTATTATTGATTTTTTAACCGACTTCAAAAGGAGGTTATCAATTCGTCGTGTATTTTTTTTTTGTGGCGATGTTCCCTCATATCTCCGCCGTTTGTGGACCGATTTTGATGATTCTTTTTTTGTTGGATTAAGTAAATGTCGGCATTGGTCTATTTTCAATTTGAAGAAAATATATAATCTCTAAGGGTGGAAAATTAGGGGATGTTTCATTGTTTGTGAACCGATTTTGATGATTCTTCTTTTGTTGGATAAAGTATGTCTTGGATTGGTCAAATTTAAATTTGCAGAAAATATCTCGTTTGTGAACCGATTTAATTGATTCTTATTCTATTCGATTGTAAATAAATAATAAGCATCTATTCTTGTTTATGGTGTTTTATCTAGAAGTCGGTTCAATTTTTTTTCAGAAATGTTTTTTTCTGTTTGTGTTTGCATCACTACCCACTATTTATTCCCATGATTTGCAGTACCAGCCCGTAATTCGAAATAGTTTTTCGAAAAATCACTCACTGTGATCTTTAGATTTGTTTATAACTTGACTGTACATTAGTTGAGCTCTTGTGTAGTTTGAAAGTTAGCGGGAAATTTAATAAATGATTACTAATAACACAATTAATTTTATAGAAGTTAGGCTTTGGTTAACAATTTATATATTGTGTAATTGACCTGAGTTGAGAAACTTTTAAGTGGTTTTAGCTGCTGAAATTTGAACTATTTTTCCTAACTCAAAGTAAATTATTATATCTAACTTGAAGTTAACCTTTCAACATTCCGGGTCCAATAAACGAGTTCACGAAACTAAATCTACTAATATGCGCTAAATAAAAACAAAAAGAACATTTTGTTTAAATATCTTTAGTGATAACAAAAAGGAAAGAAAAAAATAGCATAATAGAGCGGCCGTGGTCTAGCGGTAAGACGCGTGAACTCACGATCAATGAGACCCGTGTTCGAACCTCGCTAAAGACCGGTACCAATGTAACTTTGTTATATGTACTTTGGTCGCTCAGTGCCTATAGGCACTATTAAAGAGTGGTAGGCAGACTGATGATGGTTATTTGTCCAGTCTGTCGTCCTGGGGCAGTACCACCACTTTCGAATGTAACACCCGTGAAGTGACCTTGTCGCGTTTCGGGGATAGTTTGAAAGTAGCCAGGTATAAGAGAGGATTGTGCACTGTCAATCTAGATGGTACATGCTCGTCTCTTCAAGCCGGCATAGTGGAGGCGACTGCAGCCCGTAGAGATTTCTCTGTGGTAGCAGTTGTTTCCATTCATGGACCGCACTCTAGCTTTACATCAGGCGGAGTGTTGTCACATGTCGAGCTACAATAAAAAAAAAAAAAAAAGCAACCATATTTTCATTTCAACAAAATATATTATGCGTTTCATTAAGTGTTATTATCCATAATATAATCAAATTAATTTGGGAATTACAATAAAATTTATGCGTATATGGCAGTAACGTGTTTGAGGTGTAATAAACTCAATTAATATCCCGGTCTTAAACGATTTCCCTTACGCGTTTGAACATAAAGTTAGTCATCCGTTGCGTCCTTATATCTATTTATTTAATCAACCCACTAACGTAATTAATAAATTAATTAATGTAATATATAGTATAACGAAATATAATTTTTTTATTTCAAGTGTTCTTAATTTTTTTTTATTGTAGCTCGGCATGTGACAACACTCCGCCTGTGTACAGCTGGAATGCGGTCCATGAAAAGAAACAACTGCTACTACAGAGAAATCTCTACAGGCAGCAGTCGCCTCCACTATGCCGGCTTGAAGAAACGAGCATGTACCATCCAAATTGACAGTGCACACTCCTCTCGTTATATCTGGCTACTTTCAAACTATTCCCGAAAGGCTACAAGGTCACTTCACGGGTGTTACATTTGAAAGTGGTGGTACTGCCCCAGGACGGCAGACTGGGCGGATAATCATCTGCCTAACACTCTTTAATAGTGCTTATAGGCCACTGAGTGACTAAAGTTACATTGATAGCGGTCAAAATTTAGCGAGGTTCGAACACGGGACTCATCGTGATCATGAGTCTTACCACTAGACCACGGCCGCTCATTTTTAAATGATTCAATTATGATTTTATTTAGAATAATTAAAAAGGATTACTCATAGCATTTTCTAATTTATTTACTAATAATCACAGGTATAGACATTACAAAAAAATATTATATTTAACAGTTTACCTCTTTCTAGGAAAAAGCCGTTAAGATATAATATTAGACGCTGTTGGAGTGAAATTGTTTTAATTTGTAATTTTTTTATCTAACGCAGAATTAAAATGGCTGCTTGTGATAAATGACTGTCGTTAATTGAAATTTGAGTCGTTTGATGTCAACGAGAGATAAAAATTAGTCTGATTTTCACCCTGAAAAAATCCTAAGTTTGGAAAACTTGCTTCTTCTTGTTTTTTTATTTGCTTTTTCGTATTAAAATCGGACAGACTTAACCCTGATAATAACAATTAATTAATACTGTTACGTTCGTGGGGGGTACAAAATAAATAATACACGACTTCGGTCTTCACACCACTATTTATTGCATACGACAATAACGTAGAAGCAGGAGTGGTACGATAGTCGCTGGATAGCCTTCAGTCGCTGTTCAGTATCACTTGTTATCGCAGGAGTTGCTTGTATCGCATCCAGAATGGGACTCCTTCTTGGGACACTTGGGTGTCGGTATTTATATTTAAACAGGAGGAAGTTTCTAGAAAGATCTCGTCGATGTTGTTTACTAATTATAATGTAAACAAGGTCACAGGTCACGCCACTTTTGTGGGCGTGGTCAAGATGTTTACGCTACGCTGCTTATACGAGACCTTTCTAGAAACTTCGACGCATGCTGTCTCTTTCGCACCCCAGGTGCACGTAACAATACTATGTTTGTGTCGCATTCAAATCGTATTGACGTTTCTTTCGCACATATCTTTAGTTTGATAACATCAATATTTAATAAATGATTTTTTTAAATATTTTAATTTGATACAATTTAAAATAATTTACCACTGACGAAGGTCTGCAGACTGCAGTACTCTCCTCTATACTGACTTGACGAGAAGAATGTACACTTCTTTTGTTAACGGCTACTTCTTAGCTGATCAAGAAAAGCACCTTACTTCAGCTGTTTTAATACATTTAGAATGCGGTAAAAGACAGCACTGGGCTAATAATTAGAATTATCATCAATCTGCTTACAACTTAAAATTATTTGTATTATTGTACTTAGAAATAGACAATTAATAGCGTGATTTGAAGTTCATAAAAGAAATAACAGTATGTAAAGTCTCATAAAAATTTAAAGACTACTTTTCCAATGTACCAGAAGTTTATAGCCCAAGTTTTCCGCTATGTGAAATTACCTTGTGCACACTCTCATTATACTCGGTATTATTCGTTAGGTCGCTTACAGATGTTACGCTTTAAAGTAGTACTACCCTAGGACGGCAGACTGAGCTAATAACTGTCATCAATCTGCCAACCGCTCTTGAAAATATTTAGTAGATGCGTTTTTTGATTTTTTCTTTCGTCTTGTTTTACACAAAATACACATTCGTCTCTGCAAGCCGGCATAGCGGAGGCGACTGCTGTTTGTTAAAATTTATCTGTAGTAGCTGTTGTTTGTTCATGGACCGCATTCTAGCTTCACATCAGGCGGAGTGTTGTTATATGCCGAGCTACATTTGAATGTAATAAATGTACTCGTATAATATATGTAAAAATAATGAATATATATATTATAATACTATATAATATATTATATATTTTATAATACTGACAGTAAAGTTGCACACAGCAAGAGAAATAGTTTATTTTCATTTATACACTATAATTTATCAAAGTGACACCTTTTGTAGCATTTGCAGTACTTCAGCGATATGAAAAATCTATTTTCAGAGACGTAGTGTAATATTAAAGGCCGATAACTTCAACGTATATTTCCACTCGAATGTTCATTTTACATTAATATTACGCTTTCTGGAATCTACTTGTTTTCATATAAAATACAGTAAATTTGGAAATAAACACGGGTAGATCAGAATAAGGAACTTTATTCTATAATATATACAGAATGATTCACAATAGCGGCAGGCAAATTGGGAATCTCCCTTCGATATGCCGGCCCGAGACGAATGTGCACTGTCCAGTTCGATAGGTCACACCTGGCTAGTTTTTAACTGATCCCGAAACGCCCACTTCACGACTTCAGAACCTACATTTTCATTGGCACTTAATGCGATCGCGTCGACATTCCTGTGTTCTTTCTTTCCATAATGCTTACTATCGCGTTTATTTTTATTATTTTTAGTCCGATACAACCTTTTGAAGGGCTTTTTAGTTAAATAAAATTTTATTTTAATTCATAACCTACCAAAAACTCTCTACCAAAATCTCTAGCGTTAATTTACCAAAGAATCTCACCTTACATAACATAATTTCGATATTGGCTGTTAATTGTACGCATCTATAACGAGACGCCTCGCTAAAAATTTATATTATATGTATACAATACACACATGGCAAATGTATCTGAGTACCTATATTTATTCTTATGTCACATTTGTTTCAGAGTAACGCGTTTCAGAGTTAATTGCAAAACAAAGACTTTCTGTATTCTGAACACTTCTATCTGTACACTGAGTTGCACACAACTCCGTATCCGTAAAATACTAAATATGGATAACAATTCTAATACCGTTCCAGTAACTAGTAGAAAACAATACAAAACAAAACAAAAAAATATATATTAAATAAGCTATTTAGCGTAAAAAAAATTATTTAACGGACTGGTATTTCCAGAACGTTTAAGGAACAAACAAACATTCATTTTTATATATTAAAAGAATAAATGTTGTTGTCTAGAAAATGAGTTTTCTCAACATACAAGACATTTTGCTAAATTAACAGAGGAAATTAGCATAGCATAGAAATAATTGCATTCCTATTTCTTTCACTGAATAAAATATAAAATGAACATAAAAATCCGAACATGTATGTCAACTATATAGAAACTATTTGAGCAACGAATTTAGGTTACGCAATATTAGCTTCCATTTCTCTGGATTGCTAAAAATAAACCGTATTTTGTAATAAAGGAACAAGGAAAATGCATAGAAAACAACTTTTACTGGTTGGTGCAAATAATTATTTGTAAATAAATACGTATGACACAGGGTAATCTGGTTTGGGATTACAGAGTGATGATGGGTATTAACCGAGTCTGCCGTCTTGAAATAATACTAGCATTTTTAAGTGTTTCACCCGTGGAGTGACTTAGTTGCATTTTGGGATCACTTTGGGAGTAGCCGGTTATAGCGATATAAGTGTGAAGTGGATGGTGCACATTAAATGTTACTCATAAACATCTGCAGACAGCCGTCGCCTGTAGATTGTAGATTTCTCGCAGGCTTTTTCTCCGCAATTGAGCAGCTATGGCCGCTCATTGTGCGTGAGGTGGTCCGCTTCATCGCAGCCACCCGATGTCTTCCACGAAGGACAGACAACTCTTCACGTTCCTGCACACCTCGGGAAGCGTCCTTGCCGTGCCGAGGAACTTCTGTCGTGGTTCGTCTACGCTGCTGCACTCTAAGAGCACGTGCGTGACTGTCTCTTCAGCCCCCATGCATCCTCTGCACAGGGGGCTGTCTGTAACATTAATGTTGTGTAAGTGTTTGTTGAGCCCACAATGTCCCGTTATAATGCCAATGGCAAGACGGAGCTGGGTTCGGTTCAGGCCGAGCAGGTCTCTAGTGAACCACTTGTTAGGTTTAGGCACTGCTTCCCTTGTTTGTCGGCAGTCCGTCGTCTGGTGGGTCCAAATAAGTTTATGCCAGCCGTCGCCTTCACTATGTCGAATGGAGAAGACAAATTTGCAGATATTTATAGGCTTTAGACTAATTGCAGGCGGAGAGTGATATGTTGTTAGCAAACCAAAATTGTGAACGGTTATTAAATGGTCAAGTTATAGTAATTAGAAGATACGTGAGTCTATGTATGTAGAAGCAATCTATTCAAAGCTATAAATTATTGTTCTAATAGTTTAGTATGCTTCATGTGTCTGCATTATTCCTAACAAAGCATTATACAAGAACAACTGAATGAACATAAATGGCTTTATTGAAATATAACTGACGAGATAGTCATGGTTTAGCGACTGCTGCAACGGCTTTAACTGTACTAGTAACAAATCTAATGCTAGATCAGTTTTGAAAATCCTTTGAGATCTCATCTATTTTAATTATGGATGTAAAGGAGAATTCCCATTCGCCTAAGAGAATTGGGCCAAAATTATTTCTCGAGTTTATTGATGATTTTAAGCTATAGGAATATAATAAAAATAAAATAACGTTTATTTGTCTTTAAAAACACACAAAAGAATAAAGTACAATTCCTGACACCCGTACTAAGATTGACCTGTATTACGGATGCCAGTGCACTTCCGAAAAGAGTAACAATATTTAAAATATGTGTATGAGTGAATCTATATTACTTATCACTAAACAGTTTTCTTTCTTCTTTTAAATCGGGTTTCTAAGTTATTAGACTTTTTCTGATGTTATATTTGAAGTTAGTGTTATATTAAATTCATATTAATTTATTAAATTGATTATTGATGAATTAGGAATATTATGGGAGTTTTAGAGTTTGTTAAAAGTTTTTGTACAAGATTTTGTGATTAAATTAAGGTTAATATTTTTGTATGGGTCGTCAATTTGATTGATTGATTGATCTTGCCCTCTATAGTCACATTAAATCCTTTTATTTTGTTAGGTTTGACAAATATTAACTTCTATTATCGATATTGTCACCTCTCCAATCCTTCAAAGATAGGCAGGGACTATGAATCGTTGCATTTTATGAATAATTTTACACAATTTCCACGGCACGTTTCATCTCGTCATACACGTTCGTAACGAATGACTGACAGTATTTTCATTATAATATTTCCATTAATTCTGCTACTTATTCAAGTCAAGTTGGAGAGTTCTATAGAAATAAGTATTTATTTATTCTTTTAAAGTATTCTTATACATATGTAACACTAGAAGTAAATGACTTCGAAAGTCGGTAGCGTTGTTCACGTATGAACGTGATTTTCGTTTGTGTTTATTGAATACTCGATGAATATTGAGCGGATGTTATTTATTGGCTAAAATAATTTATATGCTGATATATGCTGAAAGCTTACGAATATTTTTTTACTTATTTATTCTTTTTTTTTAAAGAACTTTTTACATTAAGTTATCACACCTGCCACATAAAAAAAAAACAACAAAACAAACAAAAAAACTGAACTCGCTATAACCGCGCGCATTTGTTTTTTCAGTTCAACTATCATCATAATTTAATAATTACTCCAGTACTGGAATATGTCAAAAATAATCAATAAAAAATAAAAATAATAGTTGTCGTTTTACATCAAAATGGTGACTCGAGTTTCTTTTATTTATCCATATAAGAAAACGACGTACCAAATATCTACTTCTGTAGTCATTTTATACCCAAAAAGTTTTATCAAAAGTGTCACATTATTTACCACACGTTTATATCTGTTATAACATTTTCCATGTTCTTATCGTAACGTTTATGTCAGCCATTTTGAATTTCAACTGAAATTTTCGCAATAACCTCATACGTTTTGGTGAGCGGTTTATTCCTGTCGCGTCTCCCTATCAACCTACATGAAGAGTCAATCAATGACCTTTGTTATCATTATTTTTTTTAACATAAAATATAAGTTTTTGCAACGTGATACATTTTGACTGAAAATAAAATATCTTCACTCTATTAAGTTCTAATTGATTGATATCGCCACGATCGTCGTGATCTTAAGGTTAAGCACAAAAAATAATGTATGTTAAATCTATATCTTTAATACATAGGCACGTAGGTTGCTCAATGTACCAGCAAGTAACAGTGACTTTATTTAAAATTTATTGCCAGTAATTTTCTACGTGCGTAAAGCGGTCTACGCATTTCGTACCCCCAATAATACTTCCAGGTTACTCGTGGTGCTGCCGCGATTCAGCAGCCACCATTAGAAAGCGGATATAGCACTAGCATGGTGCTGAAGGTTTGATCTAAGCAGCGAACTCGCTGATGAAGCTTCATGGCGGTCATTCATGTGTGTGAAATGATTTAATTTTAATATTGTAGACTAAGTCTGAATTAAATAAACAAAATTATTGTTATAAAATATTAAATAGAATAATTAAATTTCATTTTCGTGTGGAAACGTATTGTTTAACACTATTAATGTAAGTTTCGCGTGTCCTTACTGCAGAATTTAATGTTTTTTTAAAATAATTCCATGTTTTATTATAAGCTAATTTTATGAGATAAAATCAGTAACATTTTTTGAGTGATAAGAGAAAGAAACTTATATAATCGAGTGATTATTTAGGTTTTTTATTTTCTTTATTGTTGCTCGGCATACAACAACACTACACCTGTTGTTAAGCGCGAAGGAATACAACCGGTAAAACAGAGAAATTTCTGGAGGCAACAATCGCCTCCGCTATGCCGGCTCGATGAAACGAATTTTAACCATCCAGGTTGACAGTGCACACTCCTCTCGTTATAATATGGTTACAGTATGTAGGATCTAATTTTTTGATATAGATATGTCCATAAGTGACAATTTTATTCATACTAGAGGTGCAAATTTAATACATCTGACATAAAAAAACCGTAGGCCGCTTAAAACTATTTGACAGTGTTGCCGTCAAGTCAAATACTAGCTCATAGAGAACCTAAATATGGCTGTGGCCATGTTTTTCTTCGCGTCACATTGGGTGCGTTATTGCACATCTAGTTGTATATATCAATGGTTACAGTATGTCTGAGTATATTTTTTGATATAGATATGTCCATAAATGACAATTTAATCATAAAAATAATGTATGAAGCAATGAAGTACCAAGTAAAGTCATTCCATGTATGTCACATTATAATAATTCATTATATTCTAAGAATTCTTATTTGTGAATGTGTAGAATTTTTTATTACAGTAAATACTCGTATATATTTTATTGCGATTTCTTCTACGAAAAAAGAAAGATCGGAAAATTTACTGTGACATTCGAACGGTTAATATCGTCGTAATGTTACGATTAGACCACATATACGCATACGATGCGTGACGTAACATGTGTTGCATGTCGCATACATTGATTGTTATAAGCGCGGTGGTCTAGAGGACGGATCTCACGATCGGTAAGACCCGTGTACAAACCTAGATAAATTCTAACCGGTATTAAGGTACGTATACGATACATGTTTTCTGATGAGCCATGAAATTGCAGCAATGTTGACATATCAAGACTTTGAAGGCGTGCTGGCATCCACGGAAGAGATTGGATGGATTACGTGAGAATACACACACTTGTAACGGCAGTTAAGTGGGTCTACTTGCAATGCCAGTCCGGAGCCACAGTGACAGTAGACACTCGGATGATTTATTTTTTGGTGACTGCGTTGAAATTTTCGTTACACAAATATTTCGTCTTGGTTTTTGTTTTCAAACACCACTCGAAGTTTCGAAGAAATTAACAGGGTCTGTAGCCAATATTATTTTCAGAGAAAATAGGGGTTATAATTGAAACGATTTTGAAGTTTTAATTGTTATTTTTAATTAAGTGTTAAAAGTAATTTCGTCAAGTGAAAACATTGTCAATAACTTAATTGAATGGACGGTCTCTGCGGCTGTGGTTAGTTACACAGAGACCCTGAGATCGATTCCCATTCGAAAAATGTATATTAAAATGAATTGTACATACGAGTATATTAAAGCAAAAAATAAATCAAAACGCCAGCGACTATATTATAATATTATTTATCGAAAAATTCTGAGTAACAACCTCAAATAAGAAAAGACGCCGCAATCATTCAAGTTAACTAAAAATAAATATACAAAGAAAAAGATTTCTTAAGATGTAACAAACAATATAATAATATGAATTTCATTTCATTTCACTTCACTGCACTGCATTTCACCTTACTTCACTTCACTTCACTTCACATAATTTCATTTAGTTTGATTTCAATGAAGTAACATTTAATTTCGTTTGGCGTCCACTCACATGCTATCCCGTTCAGATTAATATCATACTCTCACACACGCGGTAAGGTTAAAAATAAATTTAATTAATTAGGTAAATGTAAATTTTGTTTTAATATCTTGTAAATATTTCATTTTAAACATGGACAGACCTATAAATAACAGTAAATAGTAAATAAAATTTACTTTAACAGCTTCTTTTGCTGACCGTACTATAAGTACAAAGTTGTCATTTATAAATCGTTTCTTTATTGGCGCGGGTTACAGTATAAAATATATATTAGATATTATTAAGTTATTTTCAGCAACTTTCGTTCAAATTTTACAGTCGACCGACATGACTCTAATCTACTTTTCCACGTTTGTTCACTTTTATAGAGTAAATGGTCTGGAATAAGCTGCTCGTATACAGCACAAAACTTTACAGCAGCCGCAACTACTAGAACTTCAAAAACTCTTTTTATTTTGAGTGCTTTTTCGTTTCCACATTTAATGTTTAATATAACTTTTTTAATACGTAGAGATATATACTAGAAGTGCAAACTTCATACATATGACATGAAAAAAGCGTAGGCCGCTTCAAACGATTTGACAATATGTTGTCGTCAAGTCCGATCATCTTTTCTCTCGCGTCACATTGGGATAGTTATTGCTAGTGATATATATCAATGTTTCAATCCCATAACATTTGAATCTTATTTGATCAATTATTCGGATTTTTCAATATAATTCGCTTCTTAGGAATACTAGGCTGGTGATGCTGGTTATTATCCCATTGCCGTCCTGGGGTAGCACCATTAGTTGCTTTCAAGTTCGTGATTTCAAGCAAATTCGTGAAGTGACTTTGTCATGTTTAGGGGTCAGTTTGAAAGTAGCCATATATACAATTGAAGTATGCACTGTCAATATCGATGGTGCACATTCGTCTCCTCGAACCGGCATAGAGGAGGCGACTGCTGAAATTTCTCTGTGGAAGCAATTGTTTTCTCTCATGGATCGTACTTATTAAGTGAAATTTTGTCATGTGCCGAGCTACATTTAAAAAAAAAATTAAACGTATTTAAAAATATATATTAATGCCTATACTAAGCTATTAGCTTACTAAGCTTGTATTATCTGAGTGGTCAGATTTTAGCGAGATTAGAACACGGGCCTCATCTATCGTGAGTTCACGCGTCGTACCGCCAAACCACAACCGCGTAGCACTAAATAATAACTATGAAACGAATACAATTCTAAACTGTACATTTGACTTTAGTTAATCCTCTTAAGATTGTATTACAAAGTAGATCTCTATTGAAATCCAAAGCAAGAGTCTATTACTGTCGTGTTGTAATCCGAAACAAAAACGGTACTACTTCTAAAATAGCTACGTCACTGAGAAACTGTAACAGCTACAAATAAACAACCCATTGCTATTTTTGAGTGTACTTTAAATTGTACCTCGGCCTAATATGACAACACTCCAACTGATGTAAAGCTAGAATACGTCCTATGAACGGAAACAACTGCTACTACACATAAATTTCTACAGGCAGTAATCGCCTCCACTATACCGGCTTGGGGAGATGAATGTACACAATCCAGATTAACAATGCACAGTGCACACTCATCTAGGTCTAAGCCAGGTTGCAACTTCCAAACTGATCCCAAAACGCGACAAGGTCACTTCTTTGAGAGGCTTTGTTTAGGGAGATACTGCAAAGTTTGTTGTTAAAATTAAACAAGACAACTATTTTAACGTACATTACTTGCTTACTATTGACAAAGCCGTATTGTAGGTTTTGAATAAGTCTTAGTTGCACGTTACTTTGCCAAAAAATCACACGTGTGTGTGTGTGTATCTGAATATAGTTAAGTATTTCTAAGTTATATATAAGACTTTTTTTTATTATTTACCACCCAAGGTAGAACCTTTCTGCTTCCTGAAGGCCAGCTGGAAGAAAATGCCTTGCGGCATTAAGCTCGCCTTTTGTTGTATGTATAACAATAAAGTTAAAAAAAAAATTTAAAAAAAAATAAAGCCGAATGAAAGCCGTTTTGTTAGTGTTGGAATAGTCCTAGGTTCTAGGCTTAATACGATTAATAAAAAATAAATTAAATTTTTTAAAGAGTGGTAGGCAGACTGATATTATATGGTTATTATCCCATTCTATCGTCCTGGTCCTGGATATTCTGAGTTTTAATTTTAACAACTTATATTTTTTAAATATGTAATTGTATTTATTATGCATAATGCTAAGTTAAAGTTTAAAATAAGATCAAAAGGAAAATATAAAAAACCTAGTTTAAATGCAAAATAAAATTATAAACGAATGATAACAAATTAATAAAGAATAGAGCCCCACGTTCAGGTTAACCTCTTTACTGTAAATGAAGCCAAAATTTCACTTTGAAGCTAAAGTTCAGTGTCAGAATTTCAAGAACTTTAATAATACCCACTATTAGATATTTTGTTAAAGAACATGTGGCCGCAGATGTGAACGAAAGTTTCAGATTCAATTACCAAAACAAGTTCATAACAGTCAGTGGTGGCTGTAAAAAATGTGAACCAGTTTCCTTATTAGATTAGTTCGCAAATTGTTTGGCAGACCATAACAGCGACGTAGAATAACAATAAAACTATCGTTGAGAAGTTGTATTTATTTTTCTAAGAATTTACGAGTATAACAACAATGTTTATTTTATCCATTACTCTTATTATTAATTTAGTACAAAACTGAATAGGATTAAGAAAAAATATAGCTTCCTTTGTGATGAAGTTATTTCATCAACTAGTGAGTGGAGGCAACGACTTATATTTGAATATTAAAAGATGTCGAATAAAACGTGTCGGCCCGGACATTTGTAAAGTTAGGTATTTCAGACTTTTTAATATTTGAACTCCGGCCGATAGGAATATTTATCAGAACATAATATTTGTATCCAAAATTCAACGAGCTCTATGCTATCAAAACAATGAAAATAAAAACACCCAGAAATGAAACATATATTTATTTATTTTTTAAATTCCAGCACATTAAGTACTCCAGCTCATACCTAACTCTTATGGAAGTATATATTATATATAAATACTAGTAGGTTTGTAAATTGTGTGTTTAATAAAACCTTTAAATATAAGAGTGTTCCCGTCTATATAAATATGTTAAAATCAATATTATAACAGCTGTATAATCAAATTCAACTGAAACTTTCAACTGTTTTACTTAGCATGTTTACTTACATTATTATTCAACGCGATCTTAAAATTTAATTGTCAACAATTTTCTCTACAAAACACAAAAAACGGCCGTGGTTACAACAAAAAATTTTTTTTTTAAATATATAAAAAAAATCAATAACGTTTTTGTATTGATAGTGTAACCCGTGGTTAAAGTGATTGCTTTCTATCTTTTTACACTTTGTACAAAATATAGTATATCTATGACACGTTTATTTTAGTTACTGCAAAAGATAATTTCAGATGATTGAGATGTAAAGTACTGAAACTAACTCTATGCATACAAAGTAAGCTGGTGATATCGACCATCGTTCCTGATAATTTTAATGGAGAAGAGACTTATATGTTAAAAAACCTTTTGACGAAAATTTATTCAAATACAGATATAAAAAAATAATAACTTTAATAATATTATATATTCTATCTTCGTATGGTGTCTTCCCTTAAATCTACAGCGATTTCTCGAAACATTTATCATTATAATTTAGTTCGACCGGGAATTGAACCCGAAACCTGTGCGTAATAGACACTTCCACTAACCGCTGCGTCATATATTATAAATATATAGGATACACCACTACAAAGGGAAGGTCGAGGGATAAAATGTAGGCATTCTAAATTGGCCTTAGTTACTTTAATACCCGCCCACACATACATATCCTGTGGGTGTCGTACGAGGTGACTCAGGAAATGTTTGTACTCTTGCAGGTTACAAAAAGAAATACTTATAGATGACGCAAAGAAAGCCGCGTCGTCAGAAAAAATTTCTTTAAAAAAAATATATTTTGCATCAAGTAAATATTATTCATCACACACACAGTCAGGTTAAGCCCTGAAACTTTCTACGAAGTTTTGGAGGGAAAATGAAAACACAACGGTTAATAATATACTATTATTACACATTAACACTCGAATAAACACAAGTTTAGGAAAATAATTCAAGACAGATAACCTGATGTCTACAGACACGGCCAAAACTCCGAAAACAATATATGTTATTTATTCTAACTACGTATATAGTAGTATATTCATATTTCAATAAATTGAAGATTTTCTTTGAAGACCCACTCTGGGTTAGGTCGGTTAGATAGACGCCCAAGCGGTTGAAAATTATCATGCAAAATAACCTTTAAGGTGATGCAGTTAACCATTAGCATATAGTACACAATGTTGCCAACATATTTCTCAAAACAATATTGGATTCCAAAAATAGAATTGTTTTCCTTTTATCTAGACACAAACGAAATTTGAATATTTAAGTATCAGGATACAAATGACAAAAACATTGTGAAGAGGCATCTCATTAAGCCGGCATAGCGGGCACGACTGCTGTCTGCAGATCCCCTTCTCTGACAGCAGTCGCCTCCGTTCATGGATCGCACTCTGGCTTAACACCAGGCGGAGTGCGGTCATATGACGTGCTCAAATAATTAAAAAAAAAAGCCTATAACATCCAGACCAGACAATTTTTTTTACTAATATTAAATTTTTTGACACATGTGACCCCTACTGGCCTGGTGCTAAGCACAGTGGAGGTCCATGTGCACTGACGACTGGGGAACCGCTTATACGGTGGCTCCAGTCGCCACTACTATGCCGGCTTAAGAAGAAAAACATTACATATTAGATAACAAATATTACAACTATTTGTTTATTATGATTATTATTATTTTTCTGATTTTAAAATTTTAATTAAAAATTGATTATTATTTGCCCTTTCTTCAGGCAGTCTTTAGGTCATAAGTCTTTCTGAACCCATGATAAAGTCTGACGATGACCAAGCCAAGTAAGTGCATGCTAAGCCAATGCCATATAAAATATTTTATTAAATTAAAATATTTGTTACGATCGGAAATAGTACACTCCATGTAACGGCCGCGACTTAAAGCCAGTTAGTTATAAAACTTATTTTATGTATTGTACAAGGAGGGGAATGTGCATTGTCAATCTGGATGGTGTACATTCGTCTTCTCAAGCCGGCATAGTGGAGGCGACTGCACCTGTAGAGATTTCTCTGTGATAGCGGTTGTTTACGTTCAAGTGCCGCGATCTAGCTTAGCATGAGCCGAAGTGTTGTCATGTTATGTCAAGCTAATATAAAAATAAACTTTTTTATTAAACTTCAAACTACTTAAAGCGTGAAATTACTATTTAATAAACATTTTACTAAAGGACTAGCGCGAGTAAAAAAAAATTGTACATAGCTTAAGAACTTGCCAAAAGGCATTGTCTACCAGCTAATCTTGGTCAGTGTGAGCGAAGATATATAGATAGTGCAATGAAAAATCGAATAAATAAACAATATGAATTAGAGAAAAAGAAAGAAGAGTCAAGGGTAGTTCTGCTTTAAAAGAAAGTGTTTGGTACGTACAGATTGGAATACTGAAAGCTTACAGTTATATTCAGTTGGCCGCGAGTAACGGAGATGTACAGTCGCATCACAAATTTGATATAACTCATTCGCAGTTACAAATACGTGTAATATACTATTAGAAAATTAAAACTCTTTTCGATTGGATTATATTTAATTTTTAAAATTATTGTTTTGTGTTTTTTGTTTATTTAATGTTTCAAATTGGCACAAAAGTTTGAGAGATTGTTTATAAATCTTTAAAATCTTTAAAAAAGTGGTAAGTACAAACTCATTAGTGTAATAGATTATAATATTGTTAGCGATTTTTTATAGGTTTATATAAATATTCATTTTTAACTATATTTTTAATTGTGATTAAATCATTGTGACAATTTATTCCATAAGTCACACAATAATCAATTAATAATAAAAATATATATATTGCGTATTATTATTTAACACACAGTTATAATTATAATAATAATTTATTTAATAAAAATAATAATAACTTAGCCTAAAACAAAGTTTAAATCAAAAGAAACAAATTAAAAACTTTAACCAAAAAAAAAATTTGAAAAAATTCTTACCTCACTTTTTTCACGCTCCAAAATGCGGTACTCGAGCAGAGACGACTGCTACCACTATGCCTGCTTGAGGAGGCGAAAATTCACAGTTCGGGTTGACAGTGTACACTTCTCTCGTTATACCAGGATACTTCCTAGTTCAATTTATGGGTCACGTTACATCTAAATGGGTAAAGGCCCAGGACGGCAGACTGAGCTAATAACCTACCGTACAGCAAATAATTATTATACATATCCATGCAAAAAAAAATCTTATCAATAATTTTACCAAAAATATATTCACACGCTTATAAAAGTTATAAAATTATCAAAATATTGATGATAAAGGATTACTTCCGGTCACTATTCATACATCAATTGAATACTAAATATAACACAATACCAGCCAAAGGTCAAAAAATAACTGTATAGATTACATTTACAGAACTTCACCTTCGTTATCAGATAAATAGCTGTCACCTGCAAAGAATAAGTTGCGTATTTTGCAATTAAGAACACTGAGTTACGAATAATTAATCGGTATTAATCAATTTAACAACGGTAGGTAACGGCGGCTCGGCATTTGAACGGAAACAACTGTTACCACAGAAAATCTTTTGGTGGCATCAGCCACCTCCGCTATGCCGGCTTGAGAAGACGAATACGTACCACTCAGGATGACAGTATACATTCCTCTCGTTCTAGCTGGGTACTTTGAAACTGATCCTGAAACGCGACAAAGTCTCTTCACGGGTATTTTACGGTTTTAATGTTCATACAACTTCGATATATTTTTTTATGTAACAAAATTCCAAGTAAATTTAGTATTAAGGAGAGTCCCAGAACATAAAGTTTACGACCGCACTGTACGTACTAAACGAAAACAAAAATATGAAAATGGAAAACGTTACCCAGTCGTCGAGTTGACAAACAATAGTCATGAAATATATTATACAATCGGAAAAATTATTCAAATTTGACGATTTTTGTAATGTTACTTTTTATGTATAGACATCAAATTTATACCGATATTTCGGTTTGTTGATATGATACACATTTCGGAGAGTGTGTGCAAGAGCTACACAACTTAGTTCTACCGTCCCCTTTCTTTTATCGGACGTCCAGACACCCGGAGAGGTACCATCCATTTATACCAAAAGTACGTACGAGGAGTTTTGACAACACGTTCCTCGTGCGTACTGCGAAACTGTGGAACTCTCTCCCGGTGTTTGTTTCCCGAGAAGTACAATATGGGCCTCTTCAAATTAAGGGTAAACAGGTACCTCATAGGCAAGCGTGCTCCATCTTAGACCGCATCACTGCTTAACATCAGGCAGGGTGCGGTCAAACGTTTGCCTATTAAGCATAAAAAAAAAAAATTTCAATCCCTGCTTTCAACAAAAAATTCACTTGATTGTCTTAACTCAATCCGAGCTTGAGGTCGTTCCATTTCTGTGAGTGGTAGGCACTCGTGGACTATTGAATTACATACCCACATCGCCTTTTCAATTCATTTTAGGTTAGAAAAGAATCTAGATAGGAGAACATTAATTAAAATAGAGCTGACAGATATAAATTGTTCCTTCAAGAGGGACAGTCCATAACATGATGAAGCAGTTTTTTAAATTTCTTTCTATTCGAGACGTATCTACTAGGTACAATTTATTTTTTATCTAGGAATTCCTTTCTATGATAAATCGAAAAATAAATATGTCGAAGTAGAGTGCTAATTTAAAGATGGTTATAAGCCCAGTAAACTGTCACGTGCAACCATCTTCTTTTCACCTATAATGCTCGTGAAGGGACCCAGATCCAGTTTCGAGATTACCGGGAAGGTATACCGAGAGGAGTTGGCTCCGT